>CM042848.1:7037304-8237304 GCA_023653725.1 Bungarus multicinctus | reverse complement strand
TAGTTCAGCATTGAAATGAGGGGTCCTTGGTGCTATCTGAACTTGGATGTTTTTTTGCAGATGTTTCATTACCCAAACTAGGTAACAATCATCAGTGCTACGATTGATCAGTGATAACACTTAACAAAGTTACCCAGTTTGGCTAATGAAATGTCTGTAAAAAAACAACCAAGCTCAGAGAGCACTTAAATGAAAAATTAGAACATTGTAATAGAAGTGGAAACACATGAATACCCTTTTGCTAATGACTGTACCAATGACATTAGCTCTCGACTTACGACACTAATGGAGCCTGCGGTTTTGTTTGTAAGTTGTGATCATTATAAAGCAGGTCATCACATAACTGCTTGAATTTATTACTTTTTTTGTGACAGTTGTTAAGTGAATGCAGCAGTTGTAAAGGGAATGCCATGGTCATTAATTGAACACCAGAGTTATTAAGCAGCCCATTGTTCACTATGGGGCATTTTTTGCTGGAAACTAGAATAAAACAGATGTTATTGGGGAGGGGGGGAACCATATGTTGATCATGGGATGCTGCAAATGGCTGTAAATGTAAATGGTGTCCGAACATCCAAAATGTAGTTACAGGACTGCAGGGAGTAGGTCATACGTAAGACTCCAGGTTGCAAATCCCTTTTTCAGGATCCATTGTAATTTCCAATGGTTGCTAAGTCACCAGTCATAAGTCAAGGACTACCTATATAAAGTCTACTCTAAGAGACCTACCTAGTCAAATTTTTTTGGTTGCAATTGGTTAACCAAGTCTTGGGTGCTTTGCTTGAACCTCAGTGTCATTCCCAACTACGAATTGCTGTGCAAATGATATTATGGCTATTTTATAAACAGAATGTTCTCAATACAGGAGAGCAAGACGCCTTAAAGCAGTGGTCGCCAACCAGTGGTCCGTGAGAAAATTTTGGTGGTCCACAGAGAAATGTCACCCCCACAAAGACTCATTTCTGGCAGAGTTTGGGGGAGAGAAAGAAAGACTTCTGCTGCTTTCCTTGCATGAAGCCAAACGTCTCTCTCTCTCTCTCTTTCTCCCCCTGAGAACAGAGCTGGAGACGATATCCTGCAATCCCAAATAAAGAATGATGGATCAATAGGAAAACGGGGGGGGGGGGGATTTTCCTGCAGACTTTTGGGGGGATTTTCCTAGGGTCTCTGCTGCTTTCTGCAGAGACCCTGGGAAAATGTCAGCAAGCCACCGTATTCATTGTAATGGTCCACGGGATTTAAAATTATGAGTTTGGTGGTCCCTGAGGTCCCAAAGGTTGGCAACCCTGCCTTAAAGGGGATATTAATTTCTGAATGTTAAACCTAAGCTAGTCTGATTTGCTTAGCCATTAAATTCACAATAGCACTTGCATGTGACTGAAATACTGAAAATCCACAGCCATTGTGGACTGAATTACACAAATGCATCATCCAGGTATGCCAATTCCTCATGAAATACAAGTTCCCAGATGATCTGTTGCCATTTCTTCCGAGTTACTTTTTCCACAAAAACAAAAAAGCTTTGGACTCCGGAGGAAATGTTCATTTTTCTTTCGCTTGAGCCACGAAAGATATTTGAGGCAATTACTTTCATTTGCAAGTGTGAACGTCAGTCATAGTCTCACATCTTCTGCAACGTACATAGCAACACCAAACAAATTTGCACTCACATTTCTCCACCTGCCTGACCACCTGTGTGTTATATCCACGGCCACAGCAGAGGAGGTTGCATCCATCCGGTCCGGCGGATGTGCGGTTGCATTCCCTCCCCTGTGTCCCAGAGACCCCTAGTTTGTGATCTTCCATGCAGTAGTTGGGCGATCTGTTGATATAGAGCAGGTCTTCTGTGTGGATGGGGATGCTCCGCTGGGTTTTTTCTTTCCTGCGTATTTTTCGCCTTAGTCTGTCAGAAATCTGGATACTGTTCTCATACTTTTCTTTTAAAAAACTGCCCACTTTTGCAAAGGATGATATGGTTCTCCAGCAAGTTTTCAGAGCACAAGAACCAGATACGCCGTGACAGCGGCAGTCGGTGGACATCAGTTTTGCTACTGCCTGGAGGGAAAAAAATAAAGTAAACCCCAATCAGAAAGGATCAACTCTACTCTTAGGTCACACACCAAGCATATTCCAAAGCATTTGAGTCTCTTTTTTTTTAATTTAGAAATTGCTTTCCCCTTACATAACACAAGTACTGAATGCAGTTTTCATATGGACCAAAAGACTAGTCTGCTTTTTAAACTAGGCAACAGCTTGTTTCTTCAGTCATGGGATAAGTTATATTGAACATTGGACAAAGTGGCAGCAGCTTGCATATTCCTCATCAGCTTTAGCCCCTTTGTAAGTAATATGGCGGATAGCTTCCTACTCTCATTAAATCACACAAAATCCCATACACCCTGCAACATCTGTATCTTTCTGCTCTGAAATCTCAAGGGAATGTATGTATCATTTTGATAGCCTTTACTGCTTACTGCAATTCCTGGAATCATTCAGATTTCTCTATGAATAAAGATGGGGCAGGACATCAATATTCACTCTACAGGAAAAACATACGGGTGATTTGTGCAGAAAACCACAGATGATATCGAAGGATGAATGAGGTAGAACATGAGCAAAGCCCAAGAAATCTTAAAGAAGACTTAAAAAAATAAAAAATAAAACACGATCCCTCCCTTGATTCTTTTTGGTATAACAGGGAGGGAAGGAAAATAATATCAGGTTTTCTGTTACTCTAGCCCAGGGGTGCCAAACTCACGGCCTGCCAGCTGGATGTATCATGTGCTGGTCCCACCCCCGCCCAGTTTAGTGAAGAGGAAAAAAGTCATGTGACACACCGCCGTGACGACACGAGTTTGACACCCCTGCTCTAGCCTGTAACAGTATTTTAAATCAGAGTTCCAATATTTCTTGTGAGAACATCTGACCTACTTCACAGAATTGACAACTTCCCAGTACTTTCAGACTGTATGTAAACACAAATATATGTGGTTTCCTCAAAATTTAACTTCCACATAGAAAATGCATTATCTTCGATGCAGCCCATTCTGAAGAGCATCCTGGTGCATAAAGCTTCTTTAATGGAAATTCAGTTGTTACTGAATTACAACATTCAGTAGACCCAGCCACCATGTTCAATGGTACAAGAGACTAGGATTTCAGTAATCCAGTAACATCTCAAAGGCTTTCCATTCTCACTTGCCCAAGTGGGGCTAACATGGAGAACAAGCAGATAAAGTAGCTATGATTGCATGAGTCCCATATTCACACAGGATCTAAATAAAAGAAACATGTAACGCCCTCTCGTCAGTATTCATGGATATGTGGAAGAGAAGAAAGGAGGGGAAAAGATTTGAATCCATACCAGCCTTCCTGCTTCATTATTATGCAGATTCATGACCATTAATCCATTTCTATCTTTTCTGGAGATGTTTTTTGCTGAACCGTCTAAGAACTTTCTGCTCAACCACATTCCATACTGGATATCATCAGAACATCCTCCCCAATGCCAGCCTTCTCTGGCTGAGCCACTGTTTTGTAACATGGAATCGCAAGCGCAGTCAGTCAGGTTCCCTGTGCTGCACATATGTGTCACTGAATGCACTAGACCAGCTGCCATCACAGCATAGATAAATGCTGTTTCTTTGGTACCTACAAAAAAGAAAAAAAAGAAAAGGATTTGCTAAATATATCAGCGGTATGTTCTGTGATTAATCATTAATGCTAACATGCAACTAAGAATTGGACCATCTGGTTTCACTCAGGAGAACCAGTTCTTATCTGAGTCAATCCAATCCAATCAATGAACAACTTAATTTGAATCTGAGCCATTAATGGGACCAATATGCTGAAACCGTTTAAACGAGAGAGTACAGTAAATCATAACTTTTCCACAAGAATCTTTTGTTCATATTCCGCAATTTCTCGGAGAAGAATATATTTATACGCTTTCATTTATGAAATTGGAACGATCCAAGTTGTCAGAAAGCATCACTTTGCTCCTGGGCTAATGAAAAATGATCTAGCTTGGCCAACGTTGATGCAAGAGTTCAGGCTTAAGCCATCCAAAGCAGGGGTCTCCAACCTTGGCAACTTTAAGACTTGTGGACTTCTGGAATTCTGGAAGTTGAAGTCCATAAATCTTAAAGTTGCCAACGTTGGAGCCCCCTGATCCAAAGGACCTCCCAACCACCAGTGCTGCCATCTAAGAACCTACCGCTGGTCAACTCATAGCCAAACATGGAGAAAGCAGGAGAGGCGGAGATGGATGAAGGATTAGTGGAAAGTGCAGGTACTGTATCCGGAGAGAGTAGACAGTTCCACCGCTCATGTCTGAATTGGTTCTGGCATTCTTGGATGCCCAAGCGTGCGCCTTCTTGGATGCTGTGCAGGAGGTAGGGCTTCTTCTTGCACAAGTCCTTTTGGTGGCCATTCAGAGGCAGGTTACCACAACCCAATTTCTCTGGGACGCCAAAGGAGGCAATACCCAGCCACCTGCAAAAGCATCCCAGGGGTGAGACCCAAATACCATGTTTTTCATGTTATGCTAACAGACAGAAAGGATGGCCCATAACGAAATCTCTACAGTTAATAATTACCATAGCTCCACAGAGTGATGATGATGGTTAGAAAACATAAGGAGCCACCATCATCAAAACACAAGGGATTTATGATGGGCGTACTAAGTGATACTCTCTTTGCCAGTGATTAATAAGATTGATTATGCGCTAAGAATCAGGACCCTGAGAACCACATATTTCTTCAGAGATTTAAAAAATAATTGAGATATTTTAATAACAACAACAACAACAACAACAACAATAATAATATCTAGGATACCATGAATTTCAGACTTATGCCTAGTTACATTTCAAAAATACTTTTTGCAGGATGCTAAACTTTTCAATTTTTTCCATGCTTTTAATGCCTAAGCTTGTGAAAAAACAGGTTTTATGCATGCATTTGTACGGGCGTGTGTGTGTGTGTGTGTGTGTGTCCCTGACTTACGACCACAATTGATCCCGAAACTTATGTGGCTAAGAGACTTCTGTTAAATGAGTTTTGCTCCATTTTACAACCTTTCTTGCCACAATTGTTAAGTGAATCACTGCAGTTATTAAGTTAGTAATGTTGTTAAGTGAATCTGGCTTGCCCATTGAAGGTAGCAAAAAATGATCAAATGATCCCGGGGCACTGCAGCTGTCATAGATATGAGCCACTTGCCAAGCATCTGAAGTTTGATCAGGTAAACACAAGGATCAAATGGTCATAACTGTGAAAAATGGTTATAAGTCACCGTTTTAACATTCAGACAGTTACTAAATGCATTTTTGTAAGTTGAGGACTTCCTATATACATATAATTTCAGGAAAAAATAAAAAATGGTGGTCAAAGAAATGTCAGTTGACACATCTGCCGTGCCTTTCAATCATCTTCTTTTAGACCTCTTAGGAGGTTACTATTGTTAGACAGAGATACTTATTATCTTCATCCATATGTTGACTATATTTACAATGAATGTATATCCCTTTTTCCCCACACTGCCATTTTTAAGGGCAGTCCTCCACACCCTGTGCCAAACTAAATACAGATTTTAAGATTCCTTATTCCTATTATACTCAAAACTGTTACAATGCCCTGTGGGTTTTATTTTATAAGGACTGCAAAGAATATATTTTAACTTTTATTGGAACGTTTCTCAACAGTCATTAGAGTTTTGAATAATTTTTAAACCTATCTTGAACATGCTAAAATAGCAACATTCACATTTAACAATTGGTTTCTAATTAACATCAGATAACACAAAACAACAAGCCATGGTGGGATACCCATCAATACAGTTTCATTTTGTAATCAAAAAGATTAAAGGGCCCAGGATTCTGATTGTATTTTTATTTAAAAAATAAAGTTGTTATTCTAGTACAATTGTTGGGAACAATGCACACTTTGATTATATTTTAAAAACACATGCATTCCTTTAAATGGCCCTTGGGCCTTCAGGAAATGTAGTAAGGATAGATTTAGCCAATGTTTTGGGCTACTTTTACATGACATTAAATAAATATGTATGTATACACATATACTCACTCAGATCTCTCTCTGCCTCATACCATTTAACATCAAATCATATATGTAAACAAGCCGCTGGCCATATATTTAGCAAAATAAAATAGGCAATACATTTCCTACGGTTTTCTTTTGTTCAAGCTGCTTTTGGCTGTCTTGACAAAAAAAAATCTGCATGGCATATCTTTTCTTAACACCCCAAATTAATACACATTGACCCAGACTATGGTATAAGTAGTGCTAAAGAGGCTCTATTTAAAAAAAAAAGAAAATCAGCTGGAAGATTTCAACTAGCCATGGGTTTCTCCTCCTTTGGAGGGATTCAAAACCTCTTGGATAGAAAATAAAAAAGTGACCTAGATGGTACTTAGCTCCAACGAGATTGGCAAAAATCTACCCCAACATGAGTCCCAAATGTTGTGTTGAAAGAGATATCCTTCTGGGTTCAGTTCCAAGTGGGGAAAAAAGACACTGGAAACATGGAGGCTGCTTGGAAGGTTTAATGGTTACAGGGCCACATGGCCTGGAGGTCCAGAGAAGAATGATCACATGCTTCAAGGTGAGAAGAGAGGGGGGGAAAAGAGGGTTGAGGTGCTGAGAGTGCCTGGGTTTTATACCCTCTGTTGGGATTTGAATTGGAGCTTGTATTCTAATTGGCTGTCAGACTCCCAGGGGCGGGGGTCTTAACTTTGTAGGCTTGGTCTAGACCACATGGCTTTACAGTGGTACCTCTCCTTACGAAAGGCTCTACTTACGAAAGTTTCAGGTTACGAAACGCGTCTTCGAGAAAATATCGTCTCTACTTACGAATATGTTTCAAGATACGAAAGGCTTTGTTGGAAAATGGCGCATCCAAGCTGCTCTGCCATTGGTTATCTTCCTGTCATCCCATTGGCTAGGAGGGATCTGTGCGCACGCACCGCGCCGCGTTCTCAGTCTCGCGCTAGCAATCCAGCAAAGCAGGAAGTAAGAATGAAGAATTACAGTCTGGATTTCGGGGGCTTGGAACGGATTAGGACATTTACAGGTAAAATGTGCCTCTACTTACGAAATTTTCAGGTTACGAAACGGTTTCCGGAACGAATTAATTTCGTAAGTAGAGGTACCACTGTACCTGAATGCTGGCTAATGCAATCTTCCCAGACCATGTGGTGAGATGGGTAATCCTATCATTTCCTGAGGGCCATCCTTAATCCCATCATCCTGGAGTTCCTTCTTATGTAAAGTATTCTGGCCCAAGCCTTAATGGCTCATCCATTAACAAAGGTGGGGGTGAGGTTCTGCTTCTGTAGTGAGTTTCTGCTTCTTGAGTGACTATTCTTTTTAGGAGAAATATTCTGCCTTTTAATATTTCCTAGGCTATTTCAATTTTCTAGGAGAGGGGTGGGTGCTAACTTCCTACAGTTGGAAATGTAAAAAAGTTGATGGTACATTTTATCACATGCGGTGGTTGTGCCCCGAGGCCAGGTTATACTGGATTCACATTAAAAGGTCACTGGTTATCAGATTGGTCACTGGTTATCAGATTGAGCTCAGACTGGAAACCTTCCTTTTAGGAATCATCAAAATTACCAAAAAAAGTAAAACACTTATTGTTACATATTACAACAGCCACCAGAATAGCCTTTGCGCAGGTATGGAAAACACCAAATACCCCTAATGAAGAACCAATAATGCACAAAGTAACAGAAAGTGCTGAGATGAATATATTAACAATGAAATTGAAAGAAAAAGACGACTCTGCATTCTTTTCAATTTGGAACAATTGGTATAAATAGCTAACAAACAGAACTAAGAAGTGAGACAAAAATGTTAATTGAAGCAATCCTTAAGAAAGTAAAATAAAATTTTGTAAAATTATATATAGATATAAGAATAGTAATCATAGTTAAAGCTATTATTTGTAGTAGACAAATGTGATATAATGTATTATGATATTTAAACCAAAAACATATCACCCATCCCCTCCCACTTGTGATTGTAGGACTGTAACTTTGTCCCTTGTATCCTTATGATTTATATTGACTGTTTCCTAGCATGATTTGATTGTTGATTGTACCCTATGACTATCATTAAAGTGTTGTACGTTATGATTCTTGATATTTTATGTACACTGAGAGTATTTACACCAAGACAAATTCCTTGTGTGTCCAATCACACTTGGCCAATAAAAGTATTCTATTCTATTCTATTCAAAAACCTGTATAGATGCCAAGAACATTGTTGATGCCGTGATGTTTTACGATGTAAAAAAAGAAAATTGATAAAAATATATTTTTTTTAAAAAGTGACCCATCTTTAACATCATTAGGAACTGTCATCAATGAGCCTTATTAAGGGAAGGACACTTGTATTGGGATCGAGTTTCCATGCCAAATTATTAGCACGGGCAGGAGAGGCAGAGAGGAAAAAGCCCCTTTAGTCTTGTGGGCAGAAACACCCTTCACTGGGCATTACTATATATTATTTTTTATTTTATTGATTTTATTGATTGATTGACTGATTGATTGATTTTTGCCAATGGATTACAAGATAACAGGCATAAGTAAAAACATCGCTATGAATACCTGGATACATATAAGAAAAATAAAAATATTAACAGACCCGGGAGATTCAAACTCTGCTTCCTCCCTCCCAATGCCCGGCTCCCGACGAGCCCAATTCTACTCACATCCAGTTGGCGTGGGCGCCGCAGCTGCAGACTTCCCACAGCACCGCCATCCACAGCACGCACAGTCCCAAAAGCGCTCCTTTCTCCATAGCCAACGCACGGAGCTCCTTGCACAGCCGAAATTCTGCCTCCCACCCCACCCACACCCCCAGCCCGCCCCTGCTCGTTCCGACCCGGCGAGGCAGAGATGCGGGCTGCACAGGGCTCCGGCTGCCCCCTCCTCACCTCGCACGCTTGTGTGGTGCAGCGGCTTTAAAACGCGACGAGGAGCCGCGCCAGCGCCCCGCACTCGAAGGTGAGAAAAGTTTCGCCCACCGGAGTTTCTTTTAAGTTCTTTCAACTTCAGGATTTTGATTGATTGATTGATTGATTGCTTTTAACTCCCTGCTCGCTGTTTCATTGGCTAAAGAGAATTCATTGCATATGCAACGTGGCTCTGATTGGTGGAGGGACGGGCTGTGCACGCGACCGTAATAATAAAACGAAGACCTTTGCGGCTTTTTAAATCTGCCTTGTTAAGGCTCATCCGGAGAGGCGGTGGAGCCGTCGCTGGGCTCCTTTGCTGATTGTCGGAAGGGCAAGCAGATGACAGGTTAACAGAGTTGGAAGGGACCTTGTAGGTCATCTAGTCGAACCCCGCCCAAGCAGGAGACCCTACACCACAGCGCAGCTGGCCTCGGATGTCGACCCCACGCCTGCCCAACAGGGAAGCAGGCTGTTCTATTTGCTTTTACATTCTGGTCACTGTATTTGTGAAACAAACTAATGTTTTTTTTTTAATTTATTTATTTACTTACTTATTTATTTATTTATTTAGTCAAACCGTTATTAGATAACAGGTATAAGTAAAAACATAGTTATGAATACATGGATACATATGAGAAAAATAAAAAAGAAACAGGACAGGGACGGTAGGCACATTGGTGCACTTTTGCATGCCCCCTACAGACCTCTTAGGAAAGGGGTGAGGTCAATAGTAGATAGTCTAATGTTGAAGATTTTGGGGTTTGGGGAAGAAATGTATACTTTTTAAAAGAAGTAACTCATATATTTGGGGGTCCAGCCTGACAAAAGGTCTCCCTTCATTGGTTGGCAATTGTAGGAAGTTAGCACCCACCCCTCTCCTAGAAAAATGAAATATCCTGGGAAATATTAAAAAAAATAGAATAGAATACTTTATTGGCCAAGTGTGATCGGACACACAAGGAATTTGTCTTGGTGTAAATACTCTCAGTATCCATAAGAGAAAAGATACATTCGTTAAGAATCAAGAATCATAACGTACAACACTTAATGATAGTCATAGGGTACAATCAACAATCAAATCATACTAGGAAAAGGCAGAGTCTTTCCCCTAAAAAGAGTACAGTAGAAACAAGAGAGGCAGAAACTTAGCTCCTCCACCTTTGTTAATGGGTGGGCCATTAAGGTCTGGGCCAGAATACTTTACATAACAAAGATCTCCAGGTAAAGGTATAGCAATTGCCTAAGAGCCCTTTCAGTGCATCATCATCCAGCAAAGCTCAACCAAGTCTGGAACTCAGGAAAGCCTACGAAGTTAGTTAAGACCCCCGCCCCTGGGAGTCTGACAGCCAATGGCATACATTTCTTGCACAGGAACAGGAAACACAAAGGTAGGGCCCAACAGAGGGTAAATAAGGGTCTCTCAGCATCTTGGCTGGCCCTTCTTGATCTTTTCCTTCACCTTGAAGCATGTAATCATCCTTTTCACTTTGGAGTTTCAAGCCATATGGTCCTGCTGTCCACCATTAAACCATCTGTCCTAAATACCTCCATGTTTCCAGTGTCTTTTTCTCCACTTGGAACTGAACCCAGAAAGATAATTCTTCCATCACAATAAAGCTCCCAATATCTTTGTCTTGTGGGATGTAAACTGGACCGAAACAAATATTAAAAAAATGCTTGCCCTTGTCAACATTCAGGCGTGGCATCCAGTTCTTGTGCAACGTTCACTCCCAGGTTTTGGTTGTGACCCTACAATCGGTATGGTGTTTTTTTGGGGGGAAGCTTTGCAGTCTGAAAAATTATCTTGAGCGGCGCATGATGATAATGCCTCCGAAAACCCCATCAGTTCTTAACGAAGGTTTCTGACTGAATGCTGCAATTCATAAAAATGAAACTGATTCTGGATGAGCAGCGCTGGACCGTAGGTTTGCATCCTGAAAAACTGCAATGAATGGTGACGGTTCAGATGAGTTTCTTGGCCTGCACTGAGAGAGAATCCCTGAGATGTCCTATATTTCAGAAGGGCACCCCAAAATCTACAGGGCAGCAAAACCAGCACAATACATTTTGGAAGATAACATTTTGGGGATGGAATTGTAAGGAGAATATGAAATGGGTAGAGTGGTGGCCTAGTGATGAAGGCATTTGGAAGATTGAGAGTTCAATCCTCTCTCCTAGGGTGCAAAGTAAAAAAAAATATCAGGAAGGGCCTGTAAAGTCTCAGTGATTGTAAAACGGATGGGGTTTTTTTTTTAGTTGTAAGGGAGTATGTAGGAGATGGGAGAATGACATTCTCTAATTCCAAACACTCAGTATAATACTAATTTCTCCGGATTTCATTTTTTTGTATCATATTTTTCCTTCTATTTAAGTAATAATGGCATCATTAATGAGGTATAGATAGTAATTTGTACTACAAGCCTGTATAAATGAGATTAAAACACAGGCTATAACAAAAAAGCATCTGGTAACAAGATTACTGTACTGCATGTACACACACACGAATACATACATAGGCATAATTTCTTACCTGTCAACATTTCTCTTATAGAAAACCTGTGTTCTATTTATGGTAAAGCACAAAGAATGAAAGATTACAGTTTCCTTTAGTTACAAGAATCTGAATTTCTGAAAACATTTTGCTTCCCTTAATGTCTTTGAAGGAAGGCAATATTAAAGTATAAGTGAAGATTGTTTAAAAATGCAAATACAAGAGCTTGTGTGTCATGTCATGTCATGTCATTCCAAGTGCTTTCCAGTTGTTTATATTATATGCTTTCTGGTGGAGAATGAGGAAACAGAATATAAATCCAGGTCTGCCAATAACTACTGAACGGTTGGTCTACTGTACACAATTCTTTGTTTTGAAAAGGTTACGAAAACAAAGCCCAAAGGAAAAGAATTTTGCACATAAATAAGGAGCTTTATCCAGCTATGATAGGCTGAGTTCATCAATGCATGTTTTATAATCACAGCAGGATGTCACAGTACAACGATTTCTGTGCCCTGAAGATGTTTTCAAGATGGTGAAAATAATGATCAATCACAGGGTGAGCAATTTGGAGCAACTTAAGACTTCAACATGGCTGGTTCAGAATTCTGGAAGGGGAGGTCCACAGGTCATAAAGTTGCTATCGGTGCCCACTCCCAACCTATCTATGAGAATAAAACAGGATATCACCTCTCTTTTTTAGTGAAAGATAAATCAACCAAATCAATACCTAATTATTATTATTTTTAAATTGTGAGTTAAAGACACACATGGTTAAAATGGACCATTTATGCTATTACACTGTTGATGTTTAAAATGGAACAAAGATGCTTAAAGAAAACCCACCCATCTGGATTTGGATGGTATATATATTACTGAACTCTAAATTTATGCTTTTCCCTTATATTTTGATTTTAAATAGCAATTCTATTAGTTGGTAACATATAACAAAAACACTAAAAAGACTAATGATTGATATTATATGGTGATTTATATTGAATTTGGAAATGCCACAAAAGAAAATAATTAAAACCCTAACCCCAACCTCAATCCTAACCCAATCTTACAATTCAGTTAAAGCTATTATAGAGGAATTAGTTGTAGATATTAATTCTCAATCTATTTACATCCACTTCAGTGCTGATTAACTCTGAAAACTATGAATTGCTCTCCTATCCCAATCTCTTGCATCTGATTTTTACATTATCTAACTGTAGTCTTTGCTATGTAACTGGAACCCAGTCAGAATATTAGTTATTATTTGCCAATATTAGGTATTAGTTGTCAATATTATTTGCTACCCTGATATAGTACTTTGCTCTTTATCACATATTTTTTTATCCATTATGCTTTCCCCCCCCTGATGCTCCAAGTGCAATGTGGAAATCGGCCTCATAGAAGTGCTAACTGGAATGTTTCAGCAAAGTATTAAAAATTGATTTTGAAACATACTTTCGTTTGAACTCTTGGAAGTTTGGGGCCATGGTATGCCACACAGGAAGGTTTCAGTGAACTGAATATGGCAGAAAGGTAGCTTGATTAAGAAAGTATATCTTGTGAGTAAATAAGTCATGATGGGTCAAAGGAACACTAAGAAAGTAAAATGCAAACTATTTGCATAGTTCAGGTTTCGAATATACTATACTACAGGGGTGGGAGTCTACCAGTTTGCGCTTATTCGCTAGAACCGGTTGTTAACATTCTAAGCAGTTCGGAGAACCGGTTGTTAGAAGAAATTACTGGCCTAATCCTGGTAAGGAAGGCAGGAAGGGAACATTCTGGTGTTGCTTACAGAAACTGTCTCTCCGTTAACCCTTATTACATTCTTGGCAGGATTAGACTTCCTGTCTCAGGAACATCTCTGGAGCTTTTTTCCCCCTCCTTTGCTGGTACTTTGCTTGTGTGGAGTGACCATTCAAAGTTACAACGGCACTGAAAAAAGTGACTTATGACCATTTTTCACACTTACAACTGTTGCCGCATCCCCACAGTCATGAGAGGCCAGGCGAGGAGATGGGTGCCTCAATGTGAGTGATGTTGAGTTGGCCACACCCAGCCAGTCATATGACCACCAAGCCACGCCCACCACCTAAGCCATGCCCACAGAACCGGTTGTTAAAAAATTTGAATCCCACCCCTGGATCACATGCAATGTTCATAAGTTACTTTTTCTAGTGCTGTAGTCATTTTGAACGGTCTCTTTGAACACTTTGAACAGACTTACACTGTTGTAAGTCAAGGACCACATGTGTAATCTAAAACAGTCTTCTTAAATTGCTGAGTGACAGGGAGAGTATTCTTCTTCTTCTTCTAATATTCTGCAGTAAAATTTTTAGTCTGTACCCATGATGGCGAACCTATGGCACACATACCAGAGGTGGCACACAGAACCCTCTCTCTGGGCATGTGAGCCATTGGCCCAGCTCGGCTCCGCCGCACATAAGCACATGTACCTCCCACCAGCCAGTTAATTTTCAAGTCTTTGCCACACATGCATGGGGGGGTGGGATGTGCATGGGGGCGGGATGCCCATGCGGAGGGTTGTATGCGCATGTGCAGGGTGTGTGGGAGGGTCATACCTGCATGCGCAGGGCATGCACACACTGCATTTTGGGGATGCACGCATGTGCATGCGCTTTGGGCACTTGGTGCTGAAAAGGTTAGCCCAGGGGTGGGGTTCAATTTTTTTAATAACCGGTTCTGTGGGCGTGTCTTAGTTGGTGGGTATGGCTTGGCGGTAATGTGACTGGCTGGGCGTGGCCAACTCAACATCACTCACATCAAGGCACGCATCTCCTCGCCTGGCCTCTCATGACTGTGGGGATGCTGCAACAGTCGTAAGTGTGAAAAATGATCATAAGTCACTTTTTTCAGTGCCATTGTAACTTTGAATGGTCACTCCACACAAGCAAAGTACCAGCAAAGGAGGGGGAAAAAACTCCAGAGAAGTTCCAGAGACAGGAAGTCTAATCCTGCCAAGAACGTAATAAGGGTTAACGGAGAGGCAGTTTCTGTAAGCAACACCAGAATGTTTCCTTCCTGCCTTCCTTACAGGATTAGGCCAGGAATTTCTTCTAACAACCGGTTCTCCAAACTGCTTAGAATGTTAACAACCGGTTCTAGAGAATAGTTGCGAACCGGTAGAATCCCACCCCTGGGTTAGCCATCACTGGTTTATACCATCTTTCTCATATTCGGCATCTTTAAGCTCCAGTTCAACATCCAGATTTGCCCAGCTTAACATTACATGAAACTGCTAGGTGAGGTCATCTGGTAGCATGAAAGGAGATAGCCTCAGTATGCTGGTGATATTCAGTTTTTCAAGACGTTATGTCTGGGGTATGTCTATCCCTTATTGTCTGGAGTATGTCAGGGTTTGGAATGGGAGAAACAGAGTTCATCGTAGCCTTAGCAAGACTGAGCGGCTTTGGTTTTTAGGGACCATCACCTCTTCTTCTGGATGGGATAACAGTATCTCAAATGGAACCTGGGTGGAATTTGGGGGTCTTCCTGGTGACATCCATGGCTAGGAAGACTTTGTATAGCTTTGTGTTGTGCCTCAATTGTATCCTGAGTGGATTGTTGCAATGCTTTCTACATGAGGCTGTCCATTTCCTGTTTGAGGACTCAACTAGTAATTCTTCAATCCTTTTTTCATACTGTCGTGGACTTACTCCATGAGATATGCATTTATTTTTTGCTTAGCCAATATGCAAAACAGCATGGTGCTTTATAAATCGTGAAGTATGGCTTTGACATATTTGAACTTTTGATTCATTAAATAAAATAGGATTAAAACAAAACCATAGTGAAGTATTTGAATCCATAGTATGAACTTTGTGTTACTAATGTTTTAATCTCATACACATTATATTGGCTTTTTTCAATGGATTATGGCAAACTGAACAAATTATGTTGATGATTATGTCTCTTTGTCATATGAAGTATTTCATAAGTAACAAAATTGTGATTAGATATTTGAAAATGATTTCTCTATGTTTATTTTTTAAAAGTTTTATGTGAGAACAATAAATTGTTGCAGAATTATACTATTAATAATCTTTAGATTTAATACTCAAAGACTATCTGGTCTTTGAATAAATATCTATATCAAAGCTAAGGTGAACCATTAAATAACAATTGTCAAAGGTATTTTTGAACAGTTGCTTGTATATATGCTAAAATTTGTCAAATTTATTTTATTTTTGTAATGTTCTCAGTGGCATATTATAACACCCATGAGGTGGGGGTAGGACGAATAACTCTGGATAACTTCAGAGCAATGAATAAAAATCTGTGAAGGGCAATACAACATGGCTGAAGATGACTATTATTAGTCAAAAATCTTGAGTTGCCTTTTACAGATGTCTTACGTTCATAATCAGTGAATAAGTCTGAGTTGAGATTCTGTTGCCATTTGAAAATATCCTGAATATAAAATATCGAGACATTGCTGTGCATTATCCCCCAAAAAGATCCAATGAAATCAGCTTAGTCATATTGTTTCACAGGATGTTTAGGATACATCACTTCGTCAAGATACTCTGCATACTAAAGAAAACAGACAAGTCAATATACAAGAGAAAACAGGTAGTCCTCAACTTACAACAGTTCGTTTGATGGCTTTTCGAAGTTACAACAACAATAAAAAAGTGACTTTTCACACTGATGACCATGGCGGCATCCGCCAATGTCATATCATCAAAATTCGTATGCTTGGTAACTGACTCATATTTATGATAGTTGCAGTGTCCTGAGGTCATGTAATCTCCTTTTGTGACTTTCTGATGAGCAAAGTCAACGAGGAAGCCAGATTCACTTAACAACCTTCACTTAACTAACTTAGAAACTGCAATGATTCACGTAACAAATGTGGCAAGAGAAGTCATCAAAAGGGGTAAAACTCACTTAACAAATGTCTTGCTTACCAACAGAAATTTTGGACTCAATTGCAGTTGTAAGTCGAGGACTACTTGTGTGATATTTTCACTAATCTGTTGTCACATGCCAATTAAAAAGATATTCATATTAAGGAAATATATCATACAGTGTATCAACATTTATTTTATATATATTTACTATTGCCTAATTACAATTTAGATATCACTGATAAACATCTATGGTTCGTATTCATATTAGGTTGATTTGCATGCTATAGGTTTACGTAAAATATACCTATAAAAATAAAGCACTGAAATGATGCTTTGAAAATAGAGACATCTGAAAAACATGAAACTTAGTAAAGTACAGCATAGGATAACAACATAATGGTGAACCTACAGAATTCACATTGCACATTTGCCAGCATGAAATCTATCACGCAACCAGAATTCATTCTACTTTTTAAAAAAGTGTATGTGTCCAAAAAAAAGTGTATGTGTTCTATATGTGTCCAACTTTAACATTACTTTCAGTATAAAGATATTTATAGAGACAGTACTCTTTAAATATTTGTTTCTGTTGAAAGGTAACCAAGGTCTCTGAAACCACTCAATGTGTTTTGTATCCATTGGAATATTCAAGTTATAAGTAAATATAATTATCTTAAGACTCTTCAGTAAGTCAGGTTTACCTTTATTTCAGGTTTACCTTGGGCACTAATACAAGTTACTTCAAGTTTAGATTAGGTATGTAATTTTTCATTTGAGATACATGCATAATCATTTCTGCAAGGTTACTAAAATATTTATATTCAGAAATGTTGAGGACACTGCATTCTAGTATCAGTGAAATGAGCAAAGGCAAAATATGTGTCCAAATGGAGGGACCAGTGGTGTTTGAAGGATATAACAGAAAATTCAAGAAAGCATACATGATTTGGGACAGGCCTGGATTTGGGACAGAAATGGCACTGGTCGCACTTTTGGATGATCTCTGCGGGAGTGGAATAGGGGTAGTGCATCCATCCTTGCTCTACTTGACCTCTCGGCAGCTTTCGATACCATCAATCATGGTATTCTCCTGGAAAGGCTTCAGGGGAGTGGGAGGCCTTGTGCTATCCTGGTTCACTTCCTTCCTCTGTGGCCTTCTCAGTCAGTGTTGATAGGACGGGAGAGATCCAGCCCTTGCCCACTGCTTTACGGAGTCCCACAGGGCTTAATACTCTCTCTGCTCCTGTTCAACATTTATATGAAGCCACTAGGTGAGATCATCCATCACCATGGACTGAGGTATCACCAATATGCTGATGATACTCAGCTATATGTCTCGGCCCATGGTGAGTTAGGTGATGCTGTGTCCTCCTTCTCACAGTGCGTGGAGGCTGTTAGGGGCTGGATGGGGAGCAATGGGTTGAAACTAAACCCTGGCAAGACTGAGTGGCTCTGGGTTTGAGGTCCATTGGCTCAGGGAAAATTGCTTTGGTCTTGGAATGGGAGATACTACCCCCAAACAGACCCTGTGCACAATCTGGGAGCTCTCCTGGATTCAGACTAATGCTCGAAGACTATTGCAACACGCTCTACATTGGGCTGCCCGTGAAGAGCATCTGGAAACTCCAGTTGGTGCAAAATGCAACAGCCCGCATAGTTTTGTGCCGATCCCAATATGCACATGTATCACCTGTCTTGCAGGAGCTATATTGGTTGCCTATTTGCTTCCGGGTGCAATTCAAGGTACTGGTTGTCACCTTTAAAGCCCTTCATGGCTTGGGACCAGGTTATTTGAGGGAGCGTCTCTTGCCGGTCACATCTACCTGACCCATCAGAGTGGGGAGGCAGGGAACGTTGCAGGTCCTATCACCAAGGTAGGACCCAGAAGAAGGGCCTTCTCCATGGTGGCTCCCTCTTTCTGGAACATCATTCCCCCCGAGATTAGAACAACCTCCACTCTAGCACTCTTCCAGAAGGTGCTGAAGACCTGGTTCTGCCAGCAGGCCTGGGGAACCCAGAGAGGGATGGAGCCCTTTAAATAGCTCAGGTGATCTGCTGTTGCTGGGGTGAGGAATGATTTTATTATGATTTTATTATTATATTAATTTATTTGATTTTTTAAATTAGTTCTATGGTTTTAAATGTGGTTTTTATACTCTGTAAGCCATTATTGAGTTGCCATTATTTAATAAATAAAAAATAAATAAATAAATGAATGTCGGTGAGATGAAAGCTCTTTCCATTTTTTAAAAAAATATTTATCCTATTGTCATGGCTACCATTTTTACCTTTTTTAACCACATCTTGCAAGCTCCCTGCAAGAAATTGAAATGGTTTTGTTGTTGCTGTTGCTATGATTCTGTCGGCAATATACACTGAATGAGGTAAACTGGACTGTCAGGCACATATAGAATCCCACTGAGCTAAGCAAATAGTATCTAGGTTTCTGTAACCTCCCTTAACCTTTGGGCGTGATTTCTGGCAGAGCAAAAGAAAATACAGTGTGTATACATCATATTGCTAAAAAGGGTAAGTCAAAAATATTGCTACTGATTCAAATCATGCAACAACAATTTCATTACATGATTGTTAGGAAACCAGACTCTTTCATACTTTTTTCTTCTTCTGTTCAGTCGTGTCTGATTCTTGGAGACTGTCTCAAGTGAACAATCCATGCAGTTTTCTAGGCAAGATTTTTTAGAAGTTCTTTGCCAATGTCTACTTCCTAGTGTTGAGAGAAAATGGCTGGCCCAAGCTAACCCTGTTGGTTTTGGGCCTAAGGTGGAATTAGAACTTATGACCTCCTGGTTTTTAGCCTAATACCTTTTCTAGCCTGATGTCTTGATTTTTCAGGTACAAAGATACAGAGGGAAATGATTGATGTCTGGGAAATCAAGGTGCTGGTGATCATCTTTAAAGCGCTCCATGGCTTGGGACCTGGGTACTTACGGGACCGCCTACTGCCACCATCGGCCTCCTGTTGACCAGTGTGCTCCCACAGGGCGGGCCTCCTCGGGGTGCTGCCGGCTGGATGGCTGGCGACCCTGAGGGTTCGGGCCTTCTCTTTGGGAGCGCCCTCCCTCTGGAACGAATTACTCCCGGAGATGAGGACCATTCCCGACCTATTGACCTTCTGGCGTGCACTAAAAACCCACTTATTCCATCAAGCCGGTCTGGCCTAAAGTTACGTGTAGGGGTTTAAATTTGATTTTAAATGGTTTTAGCTTTCTTAATCTCCTAATCTTTTAATCTTTTGATAAGCCAATCTATTTAATTCTTTTAATTCATTTTAATTATTGTATGTGTATTTATATGTATATTTTATCTGGCTGTATACCGCCCTGAGTCCCTCTGAGAGAGGGGGCGGTATACAAATTTAAATAAAGTAAAGTAAGTAAATCAAACCAGAGTCTGATTTACCACCAGCTTGTCAGTTACTTTGGAGCTGAGGATTTGGCAGTACAAGGTAACAACACCCAACAACTTAATAGCTGGCCATCAATACCCCAATCAACCAATAAGAAGCTACACCAATCAGGCGCCACATAAATACTAGGCATAGAATAGCCCAAAGGACACATTCCTGTAGAGAGAAGTACTCTGAAGATGAGCTCCAGCATGTGTCTGAAAGCTCAAGAGACAACCTTTGCTCTCGGTGACTTACCCAGATTGGATCCTGCATCAGTGCCCTAGTGTTAGGAATGACAGTCACCTAACAGTTGGGTTGGAAATATATAAACCAGGATAGTCATTTAGTACTGTTGTCTCTTTAAGAGAATGCTGTAATTGTAATTGGGTGTGGTTCCTCCAACGGCCATAAGATGGAGCCAGAAACCTGGTTTGTTCTTCTTGCATTTTCCCTATTGCCTGTATGACTGATCGTCATTCTGCTCAGATTGCTGTGAGTCTTGCAACTGTTAGCAAACTACGTTTACTGAACTTTGCTTATGTTACTGGACTTTGTTTTTGGATTATCCCTGGACTGAATACTGACTGCTTTAACCGTGTATGACTTGGATTGTTTGTTGGACTTTGCTTACCTGTTTACTGGAAGTAAAACCTACATTTTACTATTCAGCGTATCTGTGTGCTATTTGGGTGTTATTCATCACCACTCTCATTACGTTTCTCTGAGAGCACTCATTCTCTTAACGGGGAATACCTCAACACCTAGGATGCATATATTTGCCTTGATTTATGATACCTTAATCAAACTGGGTCTTGTCTTATATTACCTTGATTCAAATTACAAGTTGAAGTTTCTTTCCCCATTCTTAAATGGTTTTGCTAAACAGTACAATAATTTTGTTTAGGAGTTCTCAATTCCACTAATGGAAGAGGAAGAAGGAAAATGTGCAAAACCACCCGCGGCCGCCCTCGCTTCCGAGAAGCCCACATATTACATCACTTTTGTGTGAGCTGCATTGGCTCCTGGTGGCCTTCTGGGTGCGATTCAAGGTGCTGGTAATCATCTTTAAAGCGCTCCATGGCTTAGGACCTGGGTACTTACGGGACCGCCTACTGCCACCATCGGCCTCCCGTCGACCAGTGCGCTCCCACAGGGCGGGCCTCCTCGGGGTGTCGCCGGCTGGCGAACTCGAGGGTTTGGGCCTTCTCTTTGGGAGCACCCTCCCTCTGGAACGAATTACCTCCAGAGATGAGGACCTATTGACCTTCCGGCATGCACTAAAAACCCACTTATTCCATCAAGCCGGTCTGGCCTAAGGTTTCGTGTAGGGTTTTAAATTTGATTTTAAATGGTTTTAGTTTTCTTAATCTCTTAATTTTTAATCTTTTGATAATGGCCAATCTATTTAATTCTTTTAACTCATTTTAATTATTGTATGTGTATTTATATGTATATTTTATCTGACTGTACGCCGCCCCGAGTCCCTCTGGGAGAGGGGCGGTATATAAATTTAAATAAAGTAAAGTAAAGTAAAGTAAGTAAATGTAATGTTATAAAACAGGGGTGTCAAACTCAAGGCCCGGGAGCCAGATCCGGCCCATGAGGTGTTTAGATCTGGGCCACAGGGCCATCCTGGAAACAGCAAAGGATTGGCGATGCCTCTGCCAGTGAAAATGGAACTTGGGAGGGCCACGTGAAGCCCTCCTGAGCTCTGTTCTTGCTGGCAGAGGGTTGCCGGAGGCCATCTCAGCCAAAAATGGAGCTCGGGAACCTGTTTTCATTGGCAGAGTGCTCAGACCTCCACAGGTGGCCCCAACATGAGTGGCATCAAGCTGGCCACACACACACACACAGAGGTCCAACACAACCCTGATGCGACCCTCAATGAAATCAATTTTGATACACCTGTTATAAAATAAAGGTATTTATATGGGCAATTTTACTTAAAGTTTTGCTTCTGTTGGCAGACAAACATTGTGAAACCTGCATCATCTAAACAACAAAGAAGAAGGAACACAACTTCTTCATACAACCACATGGTACTTGTGTAACCTTAATCGGTACAATAGAGCAACAGGTGGAAGTTACCTAGCATTTTGGATGTAAGTCAGATTAATTTGAACAAGATCAACCCAAAATACTCACTAGATCCAGCTAAAATTATCCTGTTTTGGACACATTATTTCAAGCAATCCAGAGAAGGTTGTAATGCTGGGAAGGATGGAAGGAAAGAGAAGAAGAGGATAACTAGCAACAAGATGGATGTGTTCAGTTACAGTGATGATGTATAGTCTGTTGGAAGAAGTAAAAGACCAAGTTATAGACATTTTGTCATGGAAAAGATTTATCTGTAGTCACTAGGAGTCGAAACTGACTTGATGGCACTTAATTTGGAGAAAAATATCTTGTGAGATTATGGGCGGAACAGTCTTAGAACTGATGCTATCATTTTCTCAGTACAAATGCTTAAAGTACATTTTCCTCTATTGATTTTTTTCATTTATAATCATAAAACCTTTACACATGGAATGAGATAGTGCATTGCAGTCCGTCCTATCATACAATATTGCATAAACCTAGCTTACATCTGACTTAATGTTGGACGCTCTTCCAACTAACTCTTTCTTCTTGGTTTTGCCACTTGTGCTTCTGTTTCTCCCTCTGAAACCACAAATCTATAAAGATCCATCTTGATTTTCTTAAGGCTTTGATGAAATGCCCACATGTCTTGAATTATGCTACTCTGTTCCGCCGTTCAGAGAAATGTGTACAAAATCAGAGAGGATCAGTGGGCTACTCCATGGGAAAGTGGGGAGTCTTTGAGCTCTACATGCCTACCATTCAAAATTACACGCTGACGTCCTTTCTGTTGTTCCCACAGATCCTGCTGAGGAGTATTTCAGAATAAACTTGATTGATTGGGCCTCTCACATGATAAGGAGATTGAGAATTGGATGCATAAACTGCTTGCAGTTTCGCAAGATTGCTTTGGTTGTTGAAATATTTGCCCAGAACATAGGGTCTTGAGAATGTTGTTGCTATAGGAAAGCTTTTTTCAGATGCCTTTGATTTCACCACCTGAAAGAGATAAAAGCAATGGTTTGCACGACATTTATGCTAATGTTTCAAGTTCATGCAACAAATTCTCAGTTCAAGCCGTATATGCGTAACAATATAGTTACTAACAACTACTGTTGTTTTATTCTGCAATCACTTAAATGTCTTACAATGCAATATTCAAAAATGGTGAAGTTAGTTCTTATCCTTTTCTTCTTTTGCAACTTAGTTCTGTCTACCCAACAATGTAAATACAGGCAATCCAATCATTGTTTGAAGTTCTGATGGACCTACATGGCCTGGAGAGGTATTTATGTTCTAGATTTGATGTTATGAACGTTGTGTCCCACCCACCCACTCAGTCATGTGATGCTACTTCATGCATTTGGCAACTGGGCTGCATTTATGGTCACATGACTGCAGTTTATGACAGTTTTGTTGAAAATTGCATTTACTTGTGATTCTTTGCAAAAACAGCTTCATAATAAACCAATGGTTCATTTAATGACCACCATAAAATAGGTAGCATAAAATAGGTAGCAATGACCATCCATTATAATAAATGTGATGGGTAGGCAATTTATGATTATGGTCATAAATTGAGGATTACCTATAGGTACACAAGCATATAAATCAATATTAGCCCAAATAATAATATTTCCTGCCATAGTTATATGGTGGAATACTCAAGTTGCAGTATCACCATGCTTGGAAAAATATATGCTTTTTCAGAACTAACTCTATGGATAAACTTTGTGGCTTCTTTACTTTTGACAATAGATAGAATGGCAATGGATACGCCAAATATAGTTTTTCTGAGTGAGTGTAGATGGTTTATTTAAAGATATTTAAATAATGTTCTTGAGAAATCACACATTTTTCTTAGCATTTAGAATCCTGAACCTTTGTGTATGGATTGAAAATATATGGTACGGTGGTATCATGTAAGACACAAGGAGTTTTTTCCTTTTATGCATATAAACATTTTAGGTTTGACACCTAAAACATTTGTATGTCATTATGTTTATTTAGCCAGCTCTAGCATTTGCAACATTATATACAAAATCATTCTGGCCTTTAATCTCTATTCCTGCTTGTAACGATTAGGAGGATGGGATGAATTTCCTAGTCTATTTCCCTGGAGAGGGGGGCAGCTGCATACACTCCAAAGTCTCTCCCAAGTTATTGACAAATATATCATCAGACCATGCCCAGGTATTGCCCGAAAGGGACACCCTCTTCTGAAAAAAAATATCTCTGGCAGTGTCAATTGAAGTACAACCAGTCACTGATAAGATACACAACTAAACTATCTCTGCATGTTATCTGTTTATACTCTCTGTCTCTAAAGAAAAGTAAAAATGGGGCAAAAGTCCTCAGATAGGGGAACCTTAGCGCATAAACAAAGGCCCAGAAAATTGCTACACAATTACCTCCCAAGATGAGGAGTCTATCTGATATCAGTTCACCCTGGTTTGGGCCTACTTTGCCCAACACTTAAAGAACCTATGGAATACTGTTTGGCCACTGTTGCTAACTTGAAGAGAAAAAGATCAAACTAAAAAGCTAAAGGTGCAGCACATCTTTTGTGCAACAAGCAGGGGTGGGATTCAAATTTTTAACAACTGGTTCTGTGGGTGTGGCTTAGGTGATGGATGTGGCTTGGTGGTCATGTGAAAAGGGTGGATATGGCTTGGTGGTCATGTTATTGGCTGGGTGTGGCCAACTCAATATCATCCACATTGAGGCACGCATCTCCTTGCCTGGCCTCTCATGACTGTGGGGATGCTGCAACAGTCATAAGTGTGAAAAATGGTCATAAGTCACTTTTTTCAGTGCCATTGTAACTTTGAATGGTCACTCCCCAAAAGCAAAGTACCAGCAAAGGAGGAAAAAAACTAGTCTAGTCCTGCCAAGAACGTAATAAGGGTTAATGGAGAGGCAGTTTCTGTAAGCAATAACAGCATTTTTCCTTCCTGCCTTCCTTACAGGATTAGGCCAGTAATTTCTTCTAACAACCAGTTCTCCGAACTGCTTAGAATATTAACAACTGGTTCTAGCATATAGGTGCGAACTGGTAGAATCCTACCCCTGGAGTCAACCCCTCTGCCACAAAGAAGTGGGAGGGGCAACCTATTTTTCAAAGCATCAGCAAAACAAGAAACAATTAATGGAAACTAATCAAGAAGAGAAGCAGCCTGAAGTTAAGGAAAAACTTCCTAACAGTGAGAACAATCAACCAGTGGGACATCTTGGCTTCAGAAGTCGTGGGTTCTCTGCCATTGGAGGTTTTTAAGAAGAGATTAGACAGCCATTTGCCTGGAATCCTCCATGAACAGGGATTGGTTTAGAAGACTTCCCAGGTCCCTTCCAACTCTGTTATTCTGAAGGAACAAAAGATTACTAGCTGTTTCCCCTTTGCCTTCTCCTCTTCTGCTCCCCCTCCTCTGCATCTGGATTAGCTAGACTTTTAGTGCCTTGTTCACATCAACACAGAATAAGGTCTTTTTCTTCCTTCTCAGTCCATTCTACATCACTGTGCATGTTTAATAAGAATCATCTTCACCATGTGCAATTATATTTATACATAATTGGTCTAACTATAAAATGCTTATGGTGGGTTGCTAAAAAATAGCTATATTTCAAATGTTTTCATTAATGTATACACTGTTAACTAGAGCATACAAAACATTTGCTAGACCAATACTCGAATACAGCTCATCAGTCTGGAACCCACATTATGAAACTGATATTAACACAGTTGAGAAAATCCAGAAATATTTCACAAGAAGAGTTCTCCACTCCTCTACTCGTTGCAGAATACCTTATGCCACCAGACTTGAAATTCTAGACCTAGAAAACCTAGAACTACGTCACCTTTGGTCCGACCTAAGTATAGTATATAAAATCATACATTGCAATGTCCTACCTGTCAATGAATACTTCAGCTTCAACCATAACAACACAAGAGCAAACAATAGTTACAACCTCAAGGATAATCTCACCAAACTTGATTGCAGGAAATAATGACTTCAGCAACAGAGTGGTCAGAATACTCTACCTGACTCTTCCCCACACCAAAAAACTTAGACTTTCTACTATTGACCTCACCCCTTTCCTAAGAGGTCTGTAGGGGGCGTGCATAAGCGCACCAATGTGCCTATCATCCCTGTCCTATTGTTTATTTTATTTTTCTTATATGTGTCCATGTATTCATAACTATGTTTTTACTTATACCTATTATCTTGTAAGCAATTGACAAACCAAATAAAATAAATAAAAATGTAGCACAAATTTTAAAGTATATAAATACCCAAGCTGAAGCACTAACCCAAATTCTTACCTCATGAAAATGACATCCACATTTTCCTTGCAAAAATTCCTTGTACCGTCCCATTGTAATAATGAAAGTATCAACCACCTCATAGCCATAGTGTTTTGCAGTATTTAGAATAGCAAGATTTTCTTTCCACAAATTCTGTATTTCTGCCTGCAGTTCAAATCAAGATATCTCACATCAACATTTTTTGTTTATTTTTTAGTTTCTATTTGAATAGAAGAATGGTAAATAAATGAATGATTTGAATGGAAATTTGAGAAGAACAACTAATTTTTTTTGTTAAGTAGAAACAAGAGTGCCTGTGATAAAACAACTCCCAAATTCATCTTAGAGTAAACATAATACAATAGACAGAGAAAGAGAGGAAGTGAAATAAAAAAAGAGAGGGAAGGAAAAATTATTTCAAAAATAAAATGTGTTTTAGGTACCCCTAATCTTACAGGTATTGATAAATGAAATGATACGAAACTATTAATGGTCTAATTTGGTAATGCTGTATATAATTAGTGATGTGTTCCTTCAAATTCATTATGGAGCTGAAATTCAATGTTACATTAGATTATTTTTATCTTATTCAAAGTTTCCTAGCTACTATGAATTTTTTTAATGAAAAAAATGCATTATAAGCTAAATATAGGCAAATAAGGATCAAATAATGGATGGGTGACAGACAGTAAATCAGAATGATATCTGACTTTAATAATTAAATTATAGGACAACAAATTGATATTTCTTTCAAATTATATTGAGACAGCTTTGTATTGAAAAAACACAGCTCGTTTTTGGTATGCAGGCCAAATTACAATGTTCAGAATTCTTCAATTAGAAGTATATTTCATTTCTTCAGTTGGCACAACTTGCATTAAAAAAGCAAAGACTCATGTCTGCAGTTTGCTTATCCTTCATGGAATGGGCATGAGGAAGGAAGGAATTCAGATCATATTTTTTTAAAATAATAATGTGCATGTTTGTTGCCAGATGGCATGGCCACTGAGGGAAGAAAGATATTGTGAATAACATAAAGTATGATTCTTTTGGCTTAGTGCTACTTATGTTTTTCCACAGTTGGACCAAGTATCACTTGTTTACCAATGCTGTCAAATGTTTCAGTTTTTGATATTGGGGTCTAGATGGGATAAAATAGACTAAAATTGAACTTCAATAAGATGGAATTGTTGTTTGATCATAATGGCTTTTTATTGTTTCTTGAGAAGGCAGTATTTTCCTGAAGGATGGTCATAACTTGGCAGTCTTCATGGCCTTGAACCT
Organism: Bungarus multicinctus; assembly: GCA_023653725.1. NCBI lineage: Eukaryota > Metazoa > Chordata > Lepidosauria > Squamata > Elapidae > Bungarus > Bungarus multicinctus. The sequence continues at coordinate 8,209,884 of CM042848.1, read as the reverse complement.
TGTAATTCTTTCTGGAGGAAAAGGATCATTTAGTAATGACTTATGTCCTTAATACTCCTCAACTAGATTTCTACAATGCACTTTACATGAGACTGCTTTGAAGACCACATGGAAACTGCAACTGCTATAAAGTGGAGTAATCTATGTTTTGTCTGGTATTCCCAGCATGTACCTAATATATCTGTGCAATTCATAGTTTGCTTTTCATCTATAAATATGGCTTGGAGTTCCCCAATTTAATCAAGTGGGGGAAGCTGAGACCCAAAGTTGTTTTTCAGTGAGGAAGTATAATGGAATGTAAGAATGACCTTGCCAGACAGGGAGAAGAGATGTTGCAAAGGGAACAATCAGATAAAAGGGGGAGGAGCTAATAACTGAGTAATGGGCAGATTTTTTTTGAAAGGATTATATCAGGGGTGTAAAACTTGCATCGTCATGGCAGCGTCACATGACATATTATGACTCCCCCCTTTTGCTAAACTGGGCGTGGGCGTGGCTAGCGCGTGACACATCTGGTCCAGGGACCGCAAGTTTGACAGTCCTGGATTAGATGGTAAAAAGAGAGGCAGGAGAGCTATTCTTCAGACTTGCATGATTCTATTAATGTAGCTACCCAGTAAATTAGAATTAGTTCATCTTGTGTTTCTTGTTGGTCTACCTAGAAGGCTGACAGGAACCTTTTCTATAATCGAATTTTGGGAAGGGGAAAAGGTGCAATGAATTGCTAAGGGACAAAAATTGTTTACCTGAGTCCTGAGAAAGTGGAACACATAAGACATTCAGAATAATTCTGCCTTGATTTTGCTTAGTATAAGATAGTATAGACAGCAACTCTGACAGGATTCTGTTATTCTATACTACAGCAATAAAGAACATTCTTGGAATCCCACATGTGCCTGTTTTTGGACCTTGAAAAGCTGTTATTATTGGCATCTGCATATATTATAGAATCAGTGCAATTCTTAGAATCAGGATACTGAACAAAAGAAAATTATGGTTTAAAGAACAATTAATTTTAATAGGCTATGAACAAATTGTAACTTACTGATGACAAAGTGTGTACTCCATCTACTGGCAAATGAAAACCCATTCCTAGGGATTTTATCACAACCATTATATTTGAGAGATTCATTCTAGAGAGCAAATGAGAAAAATAGATATATTGTATTCTGGGATTTGCATAGGTGCAGTATTTTAAAAAAATATCACTGATATAATATTCAGACTCAATAAAATGACATTTTATTTAAAAAATTTACTTTCAACTTAATCTTTTCATTAGTAATTTGAACATTAAGTGAAAATAGAAACTAATAGTGGTCTTCTCATGTATTACTAATATAATCTAACAAAAAATGTTTTAGCCTGATAACTATGGAGACATCATCCTTGTGGGTATAACTTAATACCAATGTCTCTACAGTTATCAATTTATTTTTTATTAGATCATATTCATAAGAGGCTATTTTGAAGGATGGAATTTTGATGCCAATTTCTTTTATATTTTATCTGACTCAAGATTAAACTTGCAAGCAATTGGGGAGGAATGAAAGAGGTAATCTTCAGAAAAATAAGGTGTGAACGATCAGCGGTCTGAAAGAAATGGACAAGTAAATTGGCCTTCAAATTGTAATGGAATCTATTTTATGTTTGCTATGTCCTCTGAATCAGACAAAATGCACTTCATTCTGCCTAACTAAAAAAATTGGATAACTCCACATGCCAAACATTTGATGTGTAAGCCAGACAAGCACTATGTTACTGGTATGAACTGCTTTATAGCAATGGCAACAGAAATTGTCACACATGTAATTTAGCTAGGGAACTGCAATTGGAAATGCAATTTCCAGATGCAATTTCTACTGATTTTGCTCCATCTAATATTAAAGAATAGAGAGGTGAGTTCGGCTCTCTGTACCATTCCAATTTCCCTCATGTGAGACCTGCTATTCAAGCACAGGCTTTAAGAAGTTCTGCCACAGCTGTTCACAAAAACAGCTCCAGCATGTTAGAAACTCTCAGTCTTGAAGAAGGAGATCTATTTGCTGGCTTCCACATGCCTATTTCTAGGTGATCAAGAACTGCAAAAGCCCAATGTGTCCCCAAGTGGATATATGATCCATCAAGATTGTGTTTTTTTCAGCAAGCTGTAGATTTGGATGCACTGTTGCATTTGTGTATGCTATTAAAAAAAAATCTATTAACATTTTGATGAACATTCAGTTTTCTCCAATTATCTGGTCCAACAAGTGAAATTTATGTTAGGAGGTTTTGGATTCAGATACAAGAAAAGATGTCTTCCTTGTCTTGCCATTTTTCCCTACTCTTTAAGAAGACATTTTTGTGGAGCTGGATTTTACATTTCATATTTAAAATAAAGGTCACTGGGAATGATGAGACTGTGGTTTCCAAATCACAGGCTCCTTTAAGTAAGGTAGCTGGGGATGCTAATATACCTGCAGATACTTTCCAAATAATTTGCCCTGACTTTTTAGATTTTTAATTTAAACAAAGCAAAGCAAGGCACAAATGTTCAATATCATCTTTATTTCCAAGAATACATCTGGAATCTAAACAAGTCTTTAACAGTTGTCTATAAACTTGTGTGTAAAATAAATAAAATAAAATGCAACAGTCAAGAATAGTAGGGAAGGGTGTGGTAAGTAGTATTCTAGAAATCAGTAGTTTCCAAGTCGATATGTAGCAGCTTGCAACTATTTTGTGAATAAGCAAGCCTACTCAGCCATTTTGGAAGAATATATCAAAATCTCAAATGTGCCCATCAGGTCACAAAAAATTGGAGATTAATTCTTTAGATATTGTTAAATAACTCCCAGCATTTGTCACTATTAGTCATATTGGCTGGGTTACTAGGGAATTGCAAATCAGGATCCTGCAGATAATTGGCTAGAAAAATGCCCAAACACTAAACATACCAGAAACAAAGTGGAAATAGTCACTAGGAATACTTATTTTTTTACTAATATAATGTCAAACAAAAAAGCCCCCTCACAATATTAACACTTACCGCTTTAGTACTTTTTGAATAATATGCAAGTGACTGAAATTAAGCCATTGGACTCCACCAATAACTAGTATGGTCTGGCCTGTATTCTCTAATGGCTGTGACCTGAAATAATAATAACAATAACAATAATAATAATCCAGTAACTTTGCCCTGCCATTTGAACAGATGGCAGCATTTATATTTTAGCAACACTGCAATACACATCAGCCAAGACCATTCCTTAACCACACACACTGATGTCATGTTCCGTTACAGACTATAGTTCTGCATATTTTAAATTTAAACATTTATTACTTGTTCTTATTTTTCATGGTATAAATTATCAAATTCTATCAAAGGCAGTACATGCCTGATGCAAGGAAGTCACTCCAACAAAGATATTTAACATTCTACTGGTATTTTAGGACATTGCATTCTGACCTCTGATCCATTTTCCCTTTTATTGCATGCTAGCATTCCCAGGAATAGAAAACACTTTTGATGAACAGCTTTGAAATGTAAAGCAGAAAGGAAAGTGTACTTTACAACAGCGTTGGGAAATCTGTTGCTATACTAGAGTTCTCAGTTTCCTTTCCAGTGAGCATAGTCTAGATTCGTTAGGTATCTTAGTATATCAATACTCTGGAGGGCTGAAATTCTCTGCACCTACTCTGTACAGTTAAATATGAAATCAACTGAGACCTGTTAATTCTCTTTCTATTGTAATAGTTTCTCCAAAATTGTAACTGCTAGAATTTTCAATCTGATGAAGCGGTAAAAGCAGTGGAGAATCTGATGCACTGTAAATATCTCCCAAAGGCAGGAACTGAACCACCCAAATCAAAGACCTGAATGCCATGAAAAGGAAGCTAATCTTGCCAACTGTTCTATCATACCTGAATAGCAGCTGTTCTAGGGCTTCTTCAAATGTAGGTCTTTGACTGACACTGATCCAGAACTGGGGATAATATGAATAACTAATGAAAGTGCTCCCATTGTTGACATTGTGATAAAACTTCATGCCATGTGCCTTTTGCCATTCTTGAAGAGTCTCATTCACTCTCTCTATCAGGTAATACATCATCCCTCTGTTAGTGGAATCACCAATGAAAAGAACCTTTAAGGGCAAAAACCAAAAACCATTTAATAACAAAAGTTGATAGATCAGTGGAACTCAATAGAGCTTAAGCCTGTAGTTTTGGTTTAAGGATGCTTGGTGGACTAACAATAAATAAATTACAGCAACTTGTATGATGGACAGTCATAAATGTATGTGTAGTCCTCACTTACTGAATGCCTTATTTAGCAACCATTTGAAATTCTGACAGTGAAAAAAATAGTTATGAGACCAATCCTTGAAGTTATGACTGTCATGGCATCCTGTGGTCATGAAATCATCATTCAGGCACTTCGCAATTGATGAGCATGTATGACTGTTGCAGAATCTTGCAGTCACATGATTGCCATTTGTGTACTTCACAACTGTCTTGCAACAAGCAGAATTAATAGATAAGAATGAAGTAAAATCGTAAATCATGATCATGTTTTTTGCTTCAGGACAGTGGCACTTAACAACTGAAGGGGAAGTGAGGTTGTAAGCCAGTTGTGGTCATGTGATTTTCCATTTAGCAGTTGCAGCATTAGCAACTGTGTGGCTGATCCCAATTGGTCCATATGGTTGCTAAGCAAAAACTACCTGTATTTTCAATATGAAAGGCAATTTTTCAGATATGTATTTGTTAGTATTAATTTTAACAGAGATGTTCTGTACTTTAGGAAACTACATGGCAGCAAAACTTATGGTTATATTAATTAACAAAAAATCTATAAAAAGTGTTATTACAAGCCAGTTTTTGGTTTGGCTTTCATTTTTTAAAGGTCCTTTTAAATTTGTTTCATTTTCCAGATGGTACAATATAAGGTATCATGTAATATAGCCTTCATATTCTTTCTTGTACTAAAAGTTCAAAGAAAATTTTAACATATTGTATTATATATAAAACGAATAAACCCTTTTCAAGCATACATTTCTTACATTCTTTCTACAGTATATGTCCTATTAACTTTACTAACACAACATTGATCTCCCAAAGCTCTGTTTACAGAAGGCTTAGGGATTTATAACCCATTTTTTGTCTCAGACAATCTGTGTGTACTTCTCCACCCCACCCAACGGTCCTAAGTTAGCACTGATGGGAATAACTTGATTGCTGAAGTGAAAAGGGAGATCAGAATAAAGCCAATGACAAGCCATGGCACTTAGTGAGATGTAAAGCTGAGATGCCCTACCAATCTAATTCTCAACGTATTTGTTGACCCTTATAGAACCTACATTTCTTGGGCAGCTGTGTTTCCAGGATCACATCATAAGTTTCATGGGGAAGCATAGGATTTGAACATCACCTGTTCTTGTCAACATTATATTCCAACTTTCTCTGCCACCATGACAGGATATCTACTGCTCCTGAACAAAGAACCTACTTCAACCTGATATTCTCTGGATGTATCAGACTACAATTCCATCCTAATGTTTATGCTGACCATGGATATAATGGAAGTAGTGGTTCAACACATTTGAAAAGTACCAGACTGAGAAAGGAACCTATTTATTCTATTATATTTTTTAGAGATTATTTACTCCAGTGGTAGGCATTTCCTTGGATAGATTAATAGATGGGGCAGTTCTGTGGGAAAATTTCTAAGACATTTAAGAATGGTATTGCTTCTATTTCTTTATGGAACAAAAATTTTAAAAAGTTGACACAATTGTAAAATGTCTGACTTTTGACATCTGCAGAAACTGAAGATTTAACCAAATGACTAAACATATATTTGTGACACAAGCTCTGCCTCTTATATATTTGTGTCGGATGTCACAATTGAAATACAAAAAATGCAGTTTGTGTTTCATTATTCCTCCCCATTCCAACAATTCATCTTGTGGACAAGTTTTTATTTTAATATCATAACAAGCTCTTAGTTCCATTTTTAGTGATAGCAATATTTTATTCTCTGAATTAAATGCAGCAAGGCGCATCTGCAAAATGTTGGAACAAAAATATAATTTTAGGTCTTATTCCCACTTATTCTCTAGGGCAATTATTGGTTATAAATTGAAGATATATCTATGTTTATACTATTTAGTTTATTGAAAATAAAAATGGAGTTGCTTAAAATGATAAATAAGCAATATATCCCTTTAATATATATCATTTCACTCTCAAGTTTATTAGTATTGCAATTTTTGGGGAGGCGATTCTAAATCTACAGTATGTTTTTATAAACCTCTAAAGACTACTACTAAGACAGATTTTCATTATTGCAAAACGCATAATTAAAGGTTAAAATATTCATATTAACAAATCAACAAGTTCAAGATTGAAATATTTGATGTTTCTCATGATCATAAGATAAAACTAACGGAACAAAAAAAAATCATCTTGTAATTTATAGAGACTCCAGAAATATTTTAAAAGGGTGTCACCATTATTCAGTCACAACTGTGACATGGATAAGGGGAAATTAGTTTGTGGCTTATGAATTGTTCCACAATTTCCCTTTTTGGATTTGAGGCTCATAAATATATCACAAAAATATTTTCTTCAATTTCAGCCCTATATTATTCTACATTTACTATGCTTTGTAGATGTGAGTAAACTCCTCAATTATATTTAAAATATAGCACTGAATGAAAAAGTAGAGATTTGTTGAGTATGGAAAAGAGCAAAAAGTATTATTTTTCAAAGTTGGGAAGACAGCACAATCCAATGTTATTAATGTAGATTGTTCATACTTGTTTGCTTTCTGTTTATGGGCTGGCTCTCAATGAAAGACAAAACAATATTATTCTGTGTGGTCAAGACTTAATGATATGTTTAAAAACCGAGCTGACTTTTTTTTCTACACAAATGTTTTTGTCATTTTTTTCTGTTTGTTTTTCTGTTTATTGCCTTATTTATACATTTATTTTGTTTAATAAAAGAATTAAAATATCTTTTCTTTTTAAAAGAGCTAAACAAGAATCAATAGGCAAACCTGCCCTAAATAAGGGCTTTAAAAAAATATATATAATAGAGCTTGTTTTAAAATAGAGTAGACCTTTCTAGAACAATTATTTTGCAAGGTGAAATTATGGCAGGAATAAGGTTAGATAGATAGTTCAAGTTTCAGATAGTATAACTGAATTTAGGTTTTCCAAAACTAGAGAAAAAAATGAATGGCCACAGCTGGAATTGAAGAATTGCATGCTAAAAAAGTCAGGAAGAGAAAAGGAATGATAGATATTTGTTGTCAACTTTGACACTAATTCTGTTTGATTACATCAGTAGGAAAGATAAGACCCAACCTTTCTTTTCTTTTTACTCTATTGTGCCAATTACTTTATGGTTCATCTATTCCAGAACATTTTATAACGTGCCATTATATAAAACAGTGTTTCTCAATCTCAGCAACATCAAAATGTGTGGACTTCAACTTCCAGAATACTACACGGGCAATTCAGAAAATTGAAGCCTATACATCGTAGAATTGCTGAAGTAGAGAAACACCAATATAAGGCAAATTAAGTACCACAATGCCCAACGTATGTTTTAGACTTTAATTGCTAAATTAAATTGGCAATCTGGGAGCTACTATATAGTCCAAAAAATAAAATGCATGTGTTAAAGAAATTCATGCAACTTATATTGTTGAACGCTTTAGATATTCATTAGTCATGCATCATGGGGTTATTTTTAAGTATTTATTTTTAACTGTATAACACATTGCAATATTTGCAATGTAAGATTTACTTCTGAATATTTGTATTAGCAGACAGCTGTACCTGTGCCACACATCTCAGCCAGATGTTAGACAGTCAAACCATGCTTATTAAAGAGACTCTGCTTTTCCAAGCAGCCTTAGAATCTTCAAGGTAAGAAAAGTGAGGTCCGCCTGAGGCCTGCACAAGAACATGAAGGAAGACTTCATAAGTTTGGTCAGCAGAAGCAAAGCCATGCATTACACACCAGCAGAAAAAAACAGAATTCATGCAAAACAAATTAATGTCTAACACTAATATATAATATAATATATATAATTCCCAGGGGTGGGATTCTACCAGTTCGCACCTATTCACTAGAACCGGTTGGTAACATTCTAAGCAGTTCGGAGAACCAGTTGTTAGAAGAAATTACTGACCTAATCCTGTGAGGAAGACAGAAAGGAAACATTCTGGTGTTGCTTACAGAAACTGCCTCTCCGTTAACCCTTATTACATTCTTGGCAGGACTAGACTTCCTGTCTCAGGAACTTCTCTGGAGTTTTTTCCCTTCATTTGCTGGTACTTTGCTTGTGTGGAGTGACCATTCAAAGTTACAATGGCACTGAAAAAAAGTGACTTATGACCATTTTTCACACTTAGGACTGTTGCAGCATTCCCACAGTCATGAGAGGCCAGGCGAGGAGATGCGTGCCTCGATGTGAGTGATATTGAGTTGGCCACACCCAGCCAATAACAACACCACCAAGCCACGGCCACCAATTTAGCTACGCCCACAGAACCGGTTGTTAAAAAAATGTGAATCCCACCCCTGATAATTCTATTAATTGAAAGAAACTTAAGATATTGTTTGGACTACAGACAAAATTACAATGGAAGAATTATTAATATATTAATAATGCAGTATTCAGCTTTTTAAAAACAGCATAACTATTTTATGTTTATAAGAGATATTTTTTTTTAATACAGATTTTCCCCTACCAACCTTGTGACTTACCTTTTTTCTTTCTACACACTTTTGAAGTTCTGGTTTATTTAGAACAGCGTACTGACAATTTCTTGGCTGCCATGTTATCTGCCTCCAATCACAGGTTCTATTATCAGAACAACTAAGGCAAGGAACAACCCACTGTCCTGGAAAGTAGATGATAACCATTCTTACATCTCTACCTGGAATTTGTTGTCCAGAAATAAATTGGGCAGACATTTATGTCTAGAAATCAAAATACTTTTACTTTCTCTTGACCCAATATTAAAAGGCAATAAAAATGAACCCAAGTGGAGGAGACTTAAGGCAACAAAACAAATATGACATAGAAATGTTACTTATTTAAATTTACATCTTTCCCTACCTCCAAGGATTTTCAAAATGGAGTCAAAAATCATTGGATACAATGACATTCCCTAGGAAACTGTATAGATGTAACTATACATTCAGATCTACATTTCTCCAGTCCTTCTCCAGAACTCTAACCACAATGCATCACTTAGCCAAGTGACAATATCAGTTCTGTCTCTATGAACTGATATACAGCATTTTTGAGTTTTAATTGAAAGTTTTGTTATCTCTTGTTTCAATAGACAGATGCCATTATTTCCAGAATGCATAGTTTGTGCCCTGCCACTGAACTAAAAGTCCTTTTTCTAAGGCAAATGCATTATTTTAATCATTATTAATTATTCACAATTCAAAGCAGAAGATGATTTAACAAATTAGTTAGGCTCCATTATTTTTTTTTGACAAAAGCTTGAGACTTTTCTTAATTTTCAAGTGCCAGGAAGCAAGGAATCATCATTCTTGTAAGAAGGTGAGAATATTTTTTAATATGCCAAAAAAAATGTATTAAAAACATGCCTTTTACATCCCCCATTTCACATGTCTTTAACTGTGGCTGTGAAATGATTGACAGGTATTCAGCAGAGAGGGGCTGCAAACCACAGGATTCCTCAGGATGAATGACTGAACCACAATCCTGAATTAAAATGTCAAAATACAACTGATCAATATACAAAATATGTTCTATCACATGTGAACTACAGTATAATGGGCAATAACATAACTGAAAAGAACAGTTAAGAGCAGGGAGAAAGAGGATATATTTTTATCTATCCCGCAGAATGTCTGTTTCCAGATTGCCAAATTTTTCATACCCTGATTCAGAAGCAGAATACATGTTTTGCAAGTAGAAGATATGAGGCTGAATGCCCAGCATTTTTGTGGGAGTCTTGGGAGGAACCTTCTCTGAAATAGAAAAAAAAAACTTCCATTTTTTTAAAAAAATTACTCAACTAGTATAAAAGCTCCAACACCTATTTGACTAAAGAGGCTAGGCAAACAAAAACACGAGTGTAAATATCACAGGCAATTATAATTTAGCCACACAATATTTAATGCTTGCTGAAGTTCCTTAGAATGTAATCCAATAAATGAGTAGCTAGAGAAACCAACATTATTTATTTATAGGCATTAAGAAGTGGTAGACCACAAAGCCTGCCATTGCATGCCATAACAGAGGCCACTAACTGATGTTTCCAAGCAGTCTGATATTTTAGTTATTTCTGAAGGTTTTATATTTACACACACACACACGCGCGCGCACACACACACACATATACATATATATGTATATGTGTAAAGGTTCCCCTCACATATACGTGCTAGTCATTTCCGGCTCTAGGGGGCGGTGCTCATCTCTGTTACAAAGCCGAAGAGCCAGCGCTGTCCAAAGATGTCTCCGTGGTCATGTGGCTGGCATGACTAAATGCCGAAGGCGCATGGAACGCTGTTACCTTCCCACCAAAATGGTCCCTATTTTTCTACTTGCATTTTTACCTGCTTTCGAACTGCTAGGTTGGCAGAAGCTGAGACAAGGAACGGGAGCTCACTCTGTTATGCGGCGCTGGGGATTCGAGTCGCCGACCTTTCTGATCAACAGAACGTCTTAGCCACTGAGTCTCTCTCACACACACACACACCTCTCTCTCTCTCTCTCTCTCTGTATGTGTATCTATCTATCTATCTATCTATATATATATAAATATATATATAAACTGTATGCATATATATATATATGTGGATCTTTGGTTCTTCGGGTTTTCTCCCACGTAGCATTGGAAGTATCTAGGTGACGTTTCGATGAAGTCTCATTCATCATCTTCAGGCTTGCGTCTTTGGCCTTGTGCTTCCGAAGACGCAAGCCTGAAGATGATGAATGAAACTTCATCGAAACGTCGCCTAGATACTTCCAATGCTACGCAGGAGAAAACCTGAAGAACCAAAGATCCACATATAAATACCCGCGAAAACCTCCGAAAACACACACACACACACACACACATATATATATATAAACAAAAAACAACTGCCTAGCCTGGCACACAAAATTAAAAATTAAAAAGCCTGATGATGGCACATGAGATTCTGCTGAAACGTTGCTGTAATAAAAACACAAATATTACGTGAAAATACCCAAAGAAACCTAAATATCTCACACACACACACACTCACACACACACACACACATACATACATATATATAATTTGCACTGTTCAATTGTGACTGTGTAACACTATTTCATTCAATTAGGAAAGAATACATTTACATCTGCAACTAATTGTGCTTCGGAGGAGATCTGCATACGTCATGAAGTCATTTCAAGGCTCTTGTTTAGTCAGTTCATATCTTTTTTCATACATAACCAAGTTGTGATGATCAAATGCACTATGAAAAGTATGCTAATAAAATTAGTTAGAATGAACTCACAAAAGTGAAATAAGTATCTCATTGCAAAGAAATACAAATTCTGAACATATGGATTAGCTCCACTAGAAGAAAGCCATTAATGAAAGACCACAAATGAAAAGCAAATGCAACCAAGAATTGGCTGGGAGGTGTTTTTCCTATACTAAATTGCCCAGGGAGTTTTCCCAAATGATATTTGTCTGCCTCCCACCCCCATAGCCACAAATCAATTGCTTAAAATATGCCTTCCCACCCCTGAAAAAAAATTCTAAGCAAAGGTATAGAGCATGATAACAAATGCATTTGGGGAGCACTTTTGGTTCTAATTTTGTTTGGCTTCTTTTAGAATAGGTGGAATTGTTAGACTTGTAAGATAGTCCAAGCAAGAAAGTACAATCAGGAATGCTAGCTCTGTCTTGCAGGACTGATAATATTTGTTTTCCCAATTCCTTTTACTCTCCAGAAAAATAGGAAAGGTCCCTTCTGAAACATTTTCCATGTCACACACATCCCTTCAGTGGTGGGCTGAGACAACTTTCACATGCTGGTTTGCAGCTCTCTTTCTGTCTCCTGTGGTCATCCCCACACATCATTACAAGAAAGTCTACATGTTTGGTTCAGCATCAGAAAAAGTAGGAACATAATCCCAAAATACTGATAAGTAACATGCTGGCAGGGGTGGGACTCAGCCGGTACGGATCAGTTTTGGCGAACCAGTAGTTCTAGCGATGAGTTGGTCCTGCCCACCCATTTTATTTATTTTTATTTATTTATTTGATTTGTCAATCGCTTACAAGATAATAGGTATAAGTATATACATAGTTATGAATACATGACATGGGTAAGAAAAATAAAAGAAACCATAGGACAGGGACGGTAAGCACGTTGGTGCGCTTATTTTAGAATTTAGAATGTATTTGATTTGTCAATCGCTTACAAGATAATAGGTATAAGTATATACATAGTTATGAATACATGAAATGGGTACATGTAAGAAAAATAAAAGAAACCATAGGACAGGGACGGTAGGCACGTTGGTGCACTTATGCACACCCCCTACAGACCTCTTAGGAAAGGGGTGAGGTCTATAGTAGACAGTCTAAGGTTAAAGTTTTTGGGGTTTGGGGAAGAAACCACAGAGTCAGGTACAGTATTCCAGACATTGACCACTCTGTGGCTGAAGTCGTATTTCCTGCAATCAAGTTTGGTGCGGTTAACCTTGAGTTTGTATCTATTGTTTGCTCTTGTGCTGTTGTGGTTCTGCACTAGTTTATCCTATATTTCCTTTGTTTGAAGCCCAGCTGATAGGTGCAGCAGAGCAGATTGCCACAGCTCAGCTGTTTTACTCAGTACCATCTCAGTAGATGTAAGTTTTAGAGCTGTTTTCAAACTCACTGTGCGCGCTCACCGAACAGGTTGTTACACTGATTGAATCCCACCACTGATGCCAGGGTGGGCAACTGTATTGGGATGGGCAGCTTTGGCCTTTACAACTTGTGGACTTCAACTTCCAAAATTCCTGAGCCAGCATGGTTGTCCACCCCTGCTCTATACTGTACAACTCCTATTATTCTATATTCTCTACAGAGGTATATAAACTCAACAAAACATCAATACAAAGTATTTATTATTGGTTCATCAAGTATCTTCATGACTCACATTTGTGACGAAGTTCTTCTTTATGTCCAATTCCTTTGCATATCTGATTTGTAGGTAAAAGATGGTTATCTTCTAACCTATCTCATAGCGATAGAAAGCAGCTGCCATGAGTCAGGGAATTCAGGCAAAAGTGAGGAAAACTCCCCCAACCCATCAAGAGTCAAATTAGTGACCAATCGGGATTAAGATGTGGCCATGTGACATGAACTACATTTCCCAGGATACCTTTAACTACATTTACCATTAAGGGGACAGTTCACAATTGCTATCTAACTATCCAATTGCCTTACACTGGCTGGACAGCACACCTATCTTCTCCAAACAGCATGACCAATTGCAAAATTCAGTCAGAGTTGAAACCAAAACTAACTTCTCTGCCGCTAGATTAAGAAAATAAAATAAAACTGTTTTTTTTAAAAATGGTGTATAGAATTGAAAGGCATGCTGATTAGGATGTGTAAAGGTTAGTCTTCCTATTGCTGTTTTTTTTTAAAATGAATTTCCTATGATTAAGATACTCCCAATTTTCTAGTGCATATCCTTGACTACTCATAATCAAATTGATTTTGGTAATTATGTTAAGATTTCTCTGGAAGTGTCCTTACAGATATGTCAGAAATACTCCCAAAATTCCTAATTAATCACTAAGTTGACTGGAAATAATGGAAATTCTAGTCCAATTATTCCAGTCTGTTAGGATGAAAAGGGATATAATTTAATGGTATGACAAAAAAATTATTCTATAAAACAAAAGGTCTGTAACTACTATATTGCAAATCATAAAACATGTACTGTAATTTCAATTACTCATCATATAAATCTTGGATGTTAGGATGATTGCTTTGGGTATGCAAGCATCTTAATGTTTTATTTTGAATTAAACATGGTAGTTGAAAGTTTGAAGAGAACACAAATGCAGTCTCAGATATATAAACAGACTTAGATTGCTGTCAATGCTGCAGGTCCCATTAGTTTTTGTGATCATGTGAAGGTAGAAATTACATACGAATACACTGTATTACACAAAACAGAGATTTCAGGGTAAATTTAATGAAAAGTATGCTTGACTCATTAGTCAACAGCAGCAGGCATCCTCTTTTGTTCATTTTGGTAGTCTGCTTTAGTTCAAGCAGATGCAAACCAGAGTTTTTGAGCTTTTTCATGTGATTAATATTATAATACTGTAAGTCTGATATCAGTGCAATGACCATATATAAAAAAACTAATATGAAAACAATATTAAGTCAGATATTTCATTGTGTTATTTGGGAAATTAAGAGCCATAAATCTAACAAATATATCAATAGCTTCTGATGAGGAACTGAACATTAGGAGATTTTTATAGTTATCTATTCTTTGGGAGAAAATAGGCAAACATACTTTATTTTTAAAACATATTTGCAGCAGGATCATATCTTTGATGTACAATTTATGCATTCATTTGCAGTGTCATGTATAATCACAATCTTTTTTTTCACACAACTATTAATTGAATAGGCATGGATCATGGGAAATACATTGCTATTGTTATTAACAACAAAATTAATAGGACTGTATTTCAGATGTCTGGTTTAGTTTAGTTTAGTTTGCTTTGTCACTGCACCTTGTACAACAAAATTAAATACCATCTACAATAAAAAATTATGTCCAACATAAAACTTCCAAGTTTAGAGTCATAAAATTAGACTCATTAGACTCAGTGGTTTAAGAGAATTAGAACTTCATAATAAATCTGAATAAGACCATATATATACACTGTATATATATGTGTGTGTGTGTGTGTTTGTGTAAGGTTTTGAGCTGATAATTTTAAATAATAAATAAGGGAGACTAGGATAGATCTATTTTGAGCTAGTTAGCTCTCTTCAGCTAGCCATACCCTTACTGGGATTCGAACCAGGGAAGTATTACGTGTGAGGCAGTTGTAATTGCCACTACACCACCTGGCTCTATCCTCTTCAGCTGAGGCAGGGGAATAAGTATATACTTTGTGTTACAACACCCTGTTAAGCCCCAATTAAGGGAGAAAGCATACTGCTTTCTTTTCTGTCTTTCGGCTCATCACCAGAGACCATACTGACAGAAAGCTATTTGTTTCGTTGTCTTTTGTCAAAACCTTACACACACACACATATATATACTGTATATATATATATATATATATATATATATATATATATATATATATATATATATATATGTGTGTGTGTGTGTAAGGGTTTTTTTTTTTTTTAAGCTGATAATTTTAAATAATAAATAAGGGAGACTAGTATAGATCTATTTCGAGCTAGTTAGCTCTCTTCAGCTAGCCATACCCTTACTGGGATTCGAACCAGGGAAGTATTACATGTGAGGCAGTTGTAATTGCCACTACACCACTGGCTCTCTCCTTATCAGCTATATATAGTATATATATATATATATATATATATATATATATATATATATATATATATATATATATATATATACTGTATATATATATATACTGTATATATATATATATATATATGTACATATATATGTATGTATGTGTGTGTGTATATATGTATGTGTGTGTGTGTTTTGAGAAATCAGTTATAATTAGACTGATGTATTACAAACTGTCCAGAGTCGCTGGGAACTGGGTAGTGTAAAAATGTAGTAAATAAAAGTAAACAAGCCTGTTACTTTATATTAAATTCTGTAAATAAAGATCACAAACCTGATTTCATAAACTATTTACTAATCTTTTCTGTCTTCATTCATAGACTATACATTCTTCTTTAACTATAATGCACCCACAACTGGCCAAAGATCAGGAGTTTGGTAACACCTTTTTGGAATAATACATTTTATTAAAATTTATGCTGCTGTGAACATTTTGGTGATTTCATCAGATGCTTCTTCAAATTAAATACTACATTTTAATAAATTTTCTTGATTGGGAAAGATGCTATCAGGCTGCAGATTTTCTGCCACCAGACTCTCCTTCTAGTGTCCACAAATTATGATTTTCTCAATTTTCAGTTTAATAATCTGCATGATATCCTTTGCACAAGGGATTGTCCTCAGCCCATAGATAGACAATGTATAGCCTACAGACAACAACAAATGTAATTTCTTAATATTTTTTAAAATATGACCGGAGATCTGACTGCTAAAATATGGAGGTAAACCACCAAAAATCAAAAGCATAATCTGAGTTTTTCCAATAAAAGCCAAAAATATTAAAAGCATGTACAGTAAGTTCTCAGATCAGCTAAACAATCTAAAAAAATAATTCCTGAAGTCCTGTCCATTATTCTACATGTCTTTTTAATCCCTTTAATCTATTCTCCCATGCCTTGCATTGATTGCTGTGCTCACATTAATGGCTGTAACTATTTACTTCACAGTCACTTAAATTCTAATACTCTCTGATGTTTAGCCAAAGGTGCAACTTGATCCAGAGACTTAATGGAGTTCCTTACACAATATATTCAGGAAATTCTGTATTGCCAGACATCAGGGCTAATAGAACAGCTGACAATTGCAAACTTTTTATATCCCATTCCTTAGGATTTACCTATCTTTCCATCATATCCTTCACTGCCACAGAATCTGTTTTGAACTGAAAGAATCTTTCTTTGCATTTTGATTGTGCCATAAATTATTCTCAAATATTTTTGCTTTAAAATAATAAAAATAAACAAACCAGTATGATAATTATGATAGAAATATATACATTGCCCAAGAGAAAAAACACACATAGAAAGTACTTTTTAAAAAGTTAAAAGGGTACAACAATTAAAAACATAGCATTATATATCATTGTAGCAATAAATAGCTGCTGTTTATATACTGCTAAAACTCTCATTGTTAGGCTTCTTACATGGGTAAAATGGTACATCATAGATAGAACAACCATTTTTAAGCCAAGCTAATTTACAGAATGTGTACAAATACCAGGACGTATGACTCCTCAGAGAATGAAATATGGGGAAGTTATGGCTGTTTCAGTGCTATTGGCTATTGCTGTCCTACAAATAAATAAATAAATAAGTAAATATACATGGATCCAACAATGAAAATATTTTTAATGTGCCTCAATACATTTAAATCTATTTGTTGCCCTGTATTAGTGGAATAGCTACATCATTTCCAACTTCTGATTACTTAGGAATCAACATGAAGTTTATTCTAAATGTATTTCAATATATTTCAACAAAGGTTTATAGAAGATTTATAGTAATCTGTGTCCCAGATTACATTTCCTTATCTTGTTTCCAATCCATGCACTCCCTAGTAGGGGATCACCGATGACAGAGAACTTATAAATGTTTGTGTAAAGCATCAGCTTCAGACTTATTTTTGAAAGCAACCACCAACCAAATATTTGAAAGCTAGCCCCAGGGAGAAAATGCATATTCAAACAGATGTATCAATTATCTTCTAAAAACAAGACAGATTATTAATCACAGATTAATAAATCAGTCACAATCCTCTTGATTGACCCCATCTTTAACATATATAGTACCTGCAAGATTTAAAAACCATGTTCAACTTATAAATACCTCAATGAATGGTTAGGTTAGGGTGTCTGTGGAGATTCTCAATCATCCATGTCAAGGTTGTCCCAAAGGTGCATTTCTTTATCCAAGAAGTGTCTTTAGTTTTGGCTGAATGGTAGGGGATTGATTGATTTATATTCCTTAGCAGTCATCTAATTGTTAGCACTTTGAAGGTCAGTCATTAGCTTTCTGAGTGTCATTGAGACCGCTTGGGGGCTTATCTGTATCCTCAGGGTCATCTCAATCAGAGTGCAAATGGTGTGGAACAGTGGTAGGATTCAAATTTTTTTACTACTGGTTCTGTGGGCGTGGATTGATGGGCGTGGCTTGATGGGCCTGGCAGGGGAATCTCCAGTCAGAAGTGGTATTTGCCGATTCTCTCAAAATTTCCGCTACCGGTTCTCCAGAACCTGGTCAGAACTTGTTGAATACCACCACTGGTATGGAACTTTTTTGGGATTGCTGAGTGACTTTCTAAGTGCTAACAACCAGAATATAAATCCTTCCATTCCCCACCATTTTGAAGAAGTTTCTTAGATGAGAAGTGAAATGTCTTCAAGGAGGAAAAAAAAAAAACCCAAGAAAGTCCAGTTGCCTTTTGAAAAGCACTTTTGGGACCAACAATTAGATTGTAAACAAATAAAAATATACATACTGTAAAGGTAGCCACAAATGAAATGAAATCAGATGAAACCAACATAACTAAGTGCAGAAAGCATTCACATAGAGGATTTGAATAAGTTTTGAGCAAGAGCAACCACAACAAAAGGAAGGAATATTCTGACCTGTTTTTTTTAATGCTTTTTGTATATTTGGAAGAAAAGACATGCCACGGCTGTCCATACGTATGCTCATAATAAGCAAAGTGTATAACCCAAGGACAAATCCAGCTGTCAAAACCTTGTATACAGCTTTCAGCTATTATATAAAATGTACGTCCTAAGTTTCAGTTTTTATAAGGTATTTACTTTATAAGATTTATAGGTCATTTGAATCAGAACCAATTCTCAGCAACATACAATCCCCATCTATAAGTTGCAATTAAAAGAGAACAAAAGGTAATATATAATCATCTTGCAAACCAATAAAACATCACATAGAAGATCTAGAAATGAAACTTAATCAGCAAAATACAATTTACAATTGTTCAAAAGAGAAACAAATATGAACTCTCCTACTCTCTTGGAACAAATTATTCAGATCAAGGGTTGTTTTAATAGTCTTTAACAGCATCTTTAAATGCTAAAAAGGAAAGATACATACCACATCTATGACAATACATTCTCCAAAGCACTTTTCACTTTCAGGTCTAAATTGCTGCTAACATTTTCCAAAACAATAGTGCTAATTACTTCCTCAAATGTTTAATTTCTAAAAACCATTTGAAAAGGGTGTAATTAGGACAAAAATCCTGAAGTTTTCATAAGTACATTTTTAATTTGATGAACAAGATTTCATTTTCCAATTTGTTTGTTTCTGTACGTATAAAAACAGAATTGCAATGAAACTTCATAGGTGAAGTGGAAAGTTAATGCATATATTTTGTTACAAAATGGCCAGGGACACATATTAATGTCTTTTCCTTTATGGTCTGTTTCTCTTTCATTTTTTTTTTTTCATGTTACCATTTTCTCTTTATGCTACCTTCCTAGTCTCATGCAAATCAATTAAACCTGCTTTTAGCACTGGGCTTTTTTTAGGTTGGGAAAATATGACAGGAAGTGAAACTATAAAGCAATAGACAGATGTAACAAAGCAGCAATATCAACAGAATTCACTCTGCCTTCTGCAACAATAGAGCTCAAAACCATCATTAAAATTAATTCTCAGTCAAGCTGAGTTAGAAAAACAAAAGCTTTTTTCACAGAAAGAAAAAAAAAAACTTTTGAAAGATGCAACGTAAAATTTGACAATGCACTAGGTAATGCAGTGGTAAAATGCATAGGTAACCCACAGGCATAGGTAAAAATAAGTAACCCACAACGAAGTTAAATAGTATATTGATAACAACTAACATTAAAGTAAGAGTTCTATATGATATGATATGATATGATATGATATGATATGATATGATATGATCCAGTTCTACAGAGGAATGATTGAGTCTATCATCTGCACCTCTATAACTGTCTGGTTTGGTTCTGCAACCCAACAGGACAGACACAGACTTCAGAGGATAATTAGGACTGCAGAAAAAACAATTACTACCCACCTGCCTTCAGTCGAGGACCTGTATACTGCACGAGTCAAAAAGAGGGTTGTGAAAATATTTACAGACCCCTCACATCTGGACATAAACTGTTTCAACTCCTTCCCTCAAAATGACGCTATAGAGCACTGCACACCAAAACAACTAGACACAAGAACAGTTTTTTCCCGAAAGCCATCACTCTGCTAAACAAATAATTCCCTCAACACTGTTCAACTATTTACAAAGTGTATACTACTATTATTGTTAATCTTCTCATCACTCCTTATCACCCATCCCCTCCCACTTGTGACTATAACTTTGTTGATTGTATCCTCTGTTTCCTAGTATGATTTGATGTTGATTGTACCCTATGACTATCATTAAGTGTTGTACATTATGATTCTTGATTCTTAACGAATGTTCCTTCTTTATGTATACTGAGAGTATTTACACCAAGATAAATTCCTTGTGTGTCCAATCACACTTGGCCAATGAAGTATTCTATTCTATTCTATTCTATTCTATTCTATTCTATTCTATTCTATTCTATTCTATTCTATTCTATTCTATTCTAAGAGCCAGAGGATACAAAACAGGGGAATGCTCTCCCACTATTATTCCCATTGAAGAGAATGAAATAAGACATTCCTTGAGATCAATTCTGTAAGTTTGCATGGTTAAGTTCCCAGCTAACTGTGCCCAGTACTACTACTTTTACATAACTATTTCATTTAGCCACCCCATTCATGCTGTATGTGTTTATCCTGTTCTTTGGAATAAGTAAACTTTCAAAGACTGTAAGCCATCACAAATCTGTCAATCTCAAGGTTACTGAATGATGAAAAAGTTTGTCTAATCATATATCTGCAGACCACTGCAACACATGACTTACATTCAGAACCATTTTGGCACAAATGCACTTTTGTGGCCTCTGGGTTAATATTATGCTTGGCACAACTTTTGAGCCAAACTGATAAAATTCTATCTTCCAACAGTCATTTCTCCTGCCCCTTTGCATCTTTTCCCTATTTAAACAAAATAGGGAAAAGATGCAAAGCATGGCTTTTGGATTTCAACACTATTAGAGCAGCTTTGCCATGAATCATTATATCAGAAATATCATGAAGAAAGAGGCTGATAGTGGAGAAGTCACTATCATATTCTGAATACTATCCAACTGAGATTCTAAAACACAAGTTTCAAACTCGATCACGTCACGTGATGTATCGTGACATTTTTTTGCCTTCGCAGAGCTAGGGTGGGCATGACCTGCCCATGATGCATCTGGGCACCAGGCCACCAGTTTGACACCCCTGCAAGGGATGCATTGGAGGAGTGTGCCCTAATTTGACACAATCTACTTTAAACTTGATTTTTCTATTGCCATCTATCTAAGGTGACAAAGGTTGGTAGTTTATAAAAATGCAAGATATATGCCAAATTATATCCAGAAATCGACAGCATGTGGATTTAAAATGTATAAGATGCCCAAAGGATCTTTTGACCTTCTCGCTATTTCTTTTTAAAAAGTCAAGGATGCTTATTGTAATCCTGAACTCTTAAAAAAAAAAAAAGATCATGTGATCATGCAACATTCATTCCATACACACATATACCACACCCAAAGACAGTAATAGCAAGATTTTGGTCTGGCTAGTATTTATCTAAACACTGTAGGATTTAGGGTGAAATTATTTTAAATCCTCATGTAAAACAACGTATTTAAGATAAGGTGAATCATCATGGTGGAATGCTGTTTGTAGTTATTCTAACTTTGGTAGCTTCTACTGTGTCGCAAAGCAGGGGGCTGGCAGTTGTCTCAAATATCTATTTTGTTGGTGCAATGAAGAAACTATAAGAGATACAGGCATCATTATCAAACCTTTGATATACTGTATGTGCATTTATTTGCACAAATATGCATGTATTTCAGTGCATATATATTTTAAACACTGAATTTATGGCACAGGGGTATAATAGGAAAGAGAAAATTGGATGAAGGGATTATAGCAGTGGTAGTATTCAAATTTTTTTACTACCAGTTCTGTGGGCATGGCTTGGTGGGTGTGGCAGGGGAAGGATACTGTAAAATCCCCATTCCCTCCCTACTCCACTACCCTGCTTTCCAGCTCCGTTCTCCTGTGCAGAGCAACCAAAGAAGACCCAGCCAATCAGCAAATAGATGGGGGTGGGGCCAGTCAGAGGGGGTATTTGCCGGTTCTCCGAACTATTCAAAATTTGCCAGTTCTCCAGAAACTGTCAGAACTGGCTGAATACCATCTCTGGATTATAGGATAGAGACAAGCTTTCTCTGTCAGTCCACTTCATTTCCAATAAGAATCTGGGAGACATCAGGCTTAAGTATTTTTCAGTAAAAGTTACTATAGTTACAGATAAAGATGCTCTACATTAATAGCAGATCAAAAACTAACATCCCCTCCCCCAAATCATATTGAACAGCCAAATTTTACAACCATGTAAACATGCAGCAGGAAGGATCAGGTGTCCACAAAAGGGGGGCCACCAATGAGAAGACCCAATTGCAAGTATCCTGCAAGTGACTCCCTTGGCAAGGGAACTCCCTTGGCAAGGGACTTTTAAAGGATGGGATAATATAGCTTAAAAGCATACAAATGAGTGATAAATACTGTACATTGGCAACGGAAAAATAAGTTGTAGGGCAACTATAAAAAGACTATTATTTTAATGCAATTTATTCACTCCCATGCTACAATAATTGTTGTGCAACAGTTGATTTATCTTATCTATACCCCGCATCTCCCAACCCCACAAAGGATTAGTAGAAAATTTATAGTTATTGTAAAACAAAGATTACTATGATAATAATTGTCCTCAAATGACAAAACAGAGTTTGCCAAGATATTTTCAGTTCTTCTCTACCTTATAACTATGTTGTTGGTGAGTTTAGATTTTGATTTCAAAGCATTCAACTTCACCAGTCCCTGCACAAAATAAAACAGGAGTGAATTTCAATCATTTTAATGTTAGTTGGAAGTTATTTAGACAAATCTAATTGGATTTTAACCATCAGAATAGCTAACCTAGGTTTATCAATGGTTGCTTGCATTCCTAAAGTCATAGTTTAACAAATATAGCAGCACTAGGAGAAGTTTCCCACATACACACAGATGTTGGTTTGAGTATTTTGATAATCATAATCTGATTTGTTTGACCTTGGTTATTACATTCTTATGAACTGAATCATTTTGGTTTGAAAAGTACACTCAGGTTTAATCCACTTTACACAACAAGCCCAGTTCGAAACCAAGTATTAGTACAATTTGTGAAGCCAGTCTCTCAATCTTATGATAGTTCCTTGCCATCCTTGTTGAATACAATTTCTGTGTTACGAAGTTCATGGTATCTCAAGTAATAAATGAAAGCATTATTGGTGTCTTGATCCAGCTAGCACACTAGTACTGCTTCATTATATTTCCATTTCATCTTAAAGCATTCCCTGCTGTTATACAGCATTGAGAGCATAAGTCACCTTCTTATATTTATTCAGGTTTGTTTGAAATATTCTTTGAATTGAATGAAAAATCTTCAGTAGACTTGCTAGCCTGTTGGAAGCAAATCTTCCACTCCTGAAAACACTTCATTAAAGCTCTGTTTATTTCAGATGAATTGCAAAGGAACACATTTAAGATTTGTTTTTTTAATTATTATTATTATTATTGGTAAGAAAAGCCCAAATAAATCATTTGACTGTGTTCAGAATAGTGCGTTCCATTTTTCTCTCATACTGAATGTGGTTTATAATGCTATTGTTTAGCACCAAGGAAAGACATGCTTGTCGTGACTTTCTGCATTTTTCCAAACGAAGGAATTTGAGGGGGAGGATTGAGTTACTTCTTCCATATTTGCAGTGGTCCAGATTTAGAGAAGGCTGTAGACACATGGAAAACAATCTTGGAGTGATGCTACATAGAATGGTTTTTACATATAGTGCACTTGGTGTTTTGATTACCAGCTTTTAAATAGTAAAATATTTTCCTTTCATCATTCCAATGACTTGCTGGTAGGAAGTTTTCTATTACTCTACTGTCATCTCTCTCTCTCTCCCTCCTCCCCATTTTTCTCTGTTCTCTTATTTCATGACCCTGACCTAATCTCGCTATTGTTCCTATTAGCAAGTTTAAGCAAGCAAACTTCAAACAGCCAAGGAATGGGTTACAAGCTTTAATGGGCACACAGATAATCATCTAAATTACATTTCTAGGACTGATGGACCAGACAGCCTTAAAGAGTAACTTCACTAGTTTTCACTGTTAATCAAAATACATTGTGTATCTCAGGGAATATCAGCCTGGCCCCTCTGTCCGAAGGGCTGGGCAATACTGATTAACAAAGGCAGCTGCATTAGCTTTCATCTCTCTTGAATTTTGCTCAAGAGGCCCAAGTGACATGAAAGGCAAATGTGACCACAGCTCAAACGCTAAATGCTCATCCCTGGGATATTATCCACCCTTGGCTTGCAGATGACTCTACTCAGCAAAACAGTTGTTGCCAATTTTCAGGATCTGTTAACACTTAGGAACTTCATATGGTGACATATCCTCTTTCACCTTTATTGGATGCATTGTCAAAGGGGAATAGGAATGAGCAACTTCACATTGTCTGTGAAGTTCAAGAGTGATGGCTTGGGAGAGCTCAAAAGATTTCAGTGAATGCATGTTCTAATTAACAGGCAGGGCTTCATTTCAAGAGAGAATGGACAAGCCAGGCTAGGCTGGATAAATGAAATTAATATTTGTACAAACGATCAAATGTCACTTTTTCTTGCAAATGCAGAGCTTCTTAAAAGTCTTAAAGAAATACATACATAATATTGCACATATAGGCCAAAATATATAGACTTATATTTTATGTGAACCTCACTCAATATTTCACCAAAAGTTCAGAGAGATGTCTTTAACTGATACTTTGAAAACAATGATTTATCTTGAAGTAATCATTTTTTTCCCAAATATCATTTAGCTTTAACATCAAGGAAAAGATCATACTTGTCAGTGCTGTAAATAACACAATGTTTTGTGTTAATGCTGTAAATAACACAATGTTTTGGCTTAAGGGAAAAAGTTTAGAAAAAGTTTATAATTTGTTAATCCTCAGGGATCTATTTATCTTCTTCATAGATGATTTCATGCCATTTGTTATTGAAAATATGGATCTAACAATTGACCAGATAAGATGATTGCATTAACAATGAAATATGTGCAGTAAAATCAATGCTCAAATTACAGAAGAG
Source organism: Bungarus multicinctus (assembly GCA_023653725.1). Lineage (NCBI taxonomy): Eukaryota > Metazoa > Chordata > Lepidosauria > Squamata > Elapidae > Bungarus > Bungarus multicinctus. Next base: position 8,184,721 of record CM042848.1, on the reverse strand, counting down.
AATAGAATTATCCTTTGTAAAATATGCTTAGATCTTTATTTTTAGAAGGCTCAAGGGGACTGTGTTTGGGCTAAAACAGAGAAGGCACATTTTGTGGATCTAATTAAAACCGCTTCTTAAACTTCATCCTCTAATTTAAGTACAGTAGGAATATCCTACATTTCTCCTTTGACAATCTGGCAATATGTACGGTTATGGTTCATTTTAAAACATGACTAATATTGGGGTTATTGTATCTGGCTGCAAAAAGTTTGACAACCACTAGATGATGACAAAGGTATTTGTGGAATCCAAAGGCATGGTAACCCTACCTAGTTCTGTATGACTTCCTGGATTTTTGCCTCTACTTTTCAGATACTATGAATTTACAATATACTGCATGTAAATTCAAGCATACAAAAATAATATGTTAGGTAGGTACCTTTTAAATGTATTGGCTTTACCTTGCTATGCTGTCTACATAGCTATATTTGGGAAAGCCATGGTTCACATGATGAGACCAATCAAGGTTAAAGTATTGTTATATCCCTGCTACTATAGTTTCAACCACTTTAATGTAAAGCAAAAACCATAAGCACTGTTTTCCAAAAAATAAGACCTACCCTGATTTTTAAGCATAGCAATAGCACTTAGACTTATATATCGCTTCACAGAGCTTTACAGCCCTCTCTAAGCAGTTTACAGAGTCAGCATATTGCCCCCAGCAACGTGGGTCCTCATTTTACCAACCTCAGAAGGATGGAAGGCTTAGTCAATCTTGAGCTGGGTTAGATTTGAACTGCCAAATTGCAGGCAAGCCAGCAGGCAGCAGAAGTAGCCTGCAGTACTGCATTCTAACCACTGTGCCACTGTGGCTCAGCATGCTCCTAATATAAGTGTTATCCCAAAAATAAGCCCTAGTGAAGGTTGTTATCATCAGAGGGGAGGAGTGTGGAGTGTGACCAGCACTGGAGGTAGAAAGGTGGGAGAGCAATGGAATCCCACAGCAGCAGCAGCAGCCTGCATAGCACAAGTTAGTTGATTACCTGCCCATGCAGCAGGTGGAGGTAGAGTCAGGGAGAGGCACGTGATCTGCATGCGCCGTGTGGCTGTGAGATGGTTGGCTGGAGCAGGCAGGCAGCCATGGAGGGCTTGTCTTCATGTAGCACTATCATCAGTAGATAGAGGCAGAGGCAAGGGGGGGGGAGGAAAGGCAGGTGATCCTGCATGCAGGAGTGGGTTTTCAATGATTTAACAACTGGTTATCTGCTGGTGCTGCCCTAGTCGGCCTCCTGCACCACCCTGGGAGCAAAAACGGGCTGTGGGCGGGGGGCATTTTTGCCCTCTCTGGGCTCTGGAGGCTCTCTGGAAGCTGGAAGCGAGCCCAGTTCTGGCCTTCCAGAATTTTCAGGGGGCCCATTTTTTGCCCTCCCCGAGTATCCACACGGGCCCTGAACTTACCTGCGATCCAAAATGGACCGTGTGGGGACTCCTGGGAGGGGAGGGGCCAGTCAGAGGTGGGATTTGTTAGTTCACCGAATTGGCCATAAAATTAACAACCAGTTCGCCTGAACTGGTGAAAACTGGTAGCAGCCGATTCCTGACTACATGGGCCACTGGTGAGCCAAGAGACGTGAAGACGAGCCTCCTGCAGCCATCTGCCCGCTCCAAGCCACTGACTCTTGGTTTTCCTGCAGCCCGCACAGCATGTCTGGATTGTGTGCCACCCCCTGTGCCTCTGCTGCCATCTGCTGCTTGGACAGGTAATCAACTCACCTATGCTGCACAGGCGCAATCCCAGAGTGTGTCGACCATGGGCTGCAGCTACTACCAGATATCGGCACCAGCACAGTTGCTGCCTTTTGTGTGTGGTCGGCTGATCATCCTGAAATTGTGTTTCCCCCAAAAATAAGCCCTAATGTTCATTTTGGAGCCCCCCAAATATAAGACCAGGCCTTATTTTTGGAGAATCTTGGTAGTATAAGTACACATTACTTTGCTATTCTCATGTCTCTTCCACAAAGAGAAAATTAGAAAGTCTTTAGGCACTTCTCTGACATTATGTGGATAAATCCAAAATGAGATCACAACTAATTATGAGAACCTGATCTCTATTTTTTTAAAAAAGTAGGAAAATCTACAATATACAGTATACTAAAAGTAGGAAAGAAGCTTAAAGATAATTTAAATAGGGTAAAGGGCGTACAGAGCTAATCCTTTCTTAGTCCCCAAATAATTGGTTGGTGCAATTTCATTCATGTTCATTGGAAGCTCTGATATACAGTAGCTCTGGCACTAGGAGATGATTATAGCAAAAATACCCAAGGAAAAATTGAGGGGAAAAAATTAAGTTTTCATATAAATAAAGTTTGAAAGAATGAAGAAAAAAAACCATGAAACATGTCAGATTAATAATTATGTAATTATTTAATCCAGGATCTTTCTTCACTGATGCAATTTATTTATTTCATTAAATAAGATTTTGTGTCATTCTGTTGAATTTATGTCTTCTGTTTGGAGATACGGTATTGCCTAATATCTATTTAACTCACAATAGCATTTGTAAAACAAGCAGCACAATTTAGTAAAAGGAATAGTTTTCAAGAAGCAATTAACACAGCCTAGTAAAAACTATTTAACTTGCAGTACAGTGTGTGCTACTCCAACTTTGCCTTATTCGCTTAATTTTGTTGCTCTCTTCTTTTCAGAATGATTTCATCTTGAAAAGAAAGTATCATTGATTGTCTTATTTTCTTTGTTAAAGTCATCTTAATATCAAGGTTGTAAAACCAATATATACCCAATAGCTAAAAATAGCTCTATTGAATTTGACTGGAGATCAATTCAATGGTCATTTCATTGCTAGTCAGATATCAGAACCGCTTTAATTGAACTTCCTTTGGAATAACTTTTAGGAAGGGGCCATCTGAGTGCCAGGAGAAAAATTAATCAATAGGAAAAGACTGTATTCAGTTAATTACTTTTTTTCAGATAATCAATTAAACATTGCACTACTATTATAAAGCTACACATTTTCTAAAAATGGAATTACGTTGCCGGTGATTTAACATCTTTAATACATTTTCCTAATGTGTATTTTTCCACTTTATATATAAATTCTATATAGTGATACATGGCTTTTCAGGTTCTGGTAAAGTATCTTGTGTTTCATATTTTATTTGATCTACGTTCCATTTTGTTGGCCTGCTATAGAAAAAAAAATCCTGAAATGAAATGTATTATTGCATAATTTTATTTAGTAGGTATCACATAATTCAGGATGTTAGTTATTTCAGGGTAATGTGTTGAAAATAATTTCATTTTTCTCATAGCAAAGGGATTTGAATTAGCAAGTCTTATTAAACTTGTTAATTCTAGAACTGCATGTTATGTTATTTAATTCTGTAGAATTGAACTTAAGTTGTAATTGCATCTTATCCTTCTTATTGAGGCTAGAAGGTGAGTTTTAAATGCAATCAAAATAATATCAATCAAACTTAAATCTATAACGTCTTTATTTCCAGGAAAAATACTCTGATTCTAGGTTATAATACAAACAATGGAATTTTCAGCCATCATGGCTCAAACCTTTATTCTTGATCATTTGCTCTTAATAATCAGCTGACAGATGATATTAGAGAAGAAATGAAATAATAATAGTTTTGTACTTTTAGGAGCTGCACATCTTTGGGATTGTACACTACTTTTCTGAGTAGCCTTGAACTTAATCATGAGAATTATTGGCAGCCTGGAAACTACCCAGTTTTTCTTCTTCTTTGTATTGTATCCTTCATCATGATATCAGCTTGCACTGAAACTTGATTATCCTAACAGGATTAGACATGAAAGAAAAGAGTCTCAGGATTGGACTTTCAACTGAAACCCCACTGTGAGAAAGACCACACCACTGTCTTTGACCTTTTCTTTCCAATGCACAAGTCCAGTTGTGCCTAATCAAGTGTCTAAAGAATATCTCGGGCCGTTTGCTCTGTTTTTCCTTTGGCTCCTAGAACAGGTGTCTAGTTACTAAAAAAAAAAACCATGGAAATCTCTGATCTCTGGCATAGACAAATTCAGCCAACAGTAGTAATGTACTTTAGGATAAAGAAACAACAAATACAGTCACCATAAAAAGTCAGTTTTTTAAAAAAAAGAAAATACAGACTGCTTTTGCAAACTCCTATTTGAAATAAAGTAAAATAAAATACTCCTCTGATTATGTTAGAGATGGGTTGGATGGTCTTTGAAAGGATATGCCCTCATTTGCATTAGCAGAAAGCACAAGCTGGGGGACTAGTAGACTAGAACCCAAAGGCTGAATATCGCCCTGTGGATTTTTTTATTTAAATTCCTAACCCACCCTTCAAATAGAAAGCTCGTATCGCACATACTTTACAGAATTCTTCTTTTTTCAAAGCAGTGTGACATGGGAGCTTAACTTGGAAGGAATGAAATCCCCAAATTCCATTTGGTACATGGACATAGTGGCACAGTTAAAGTTACTTGATAGATGTTCAAAGACAAGCCCATTTCCTTAGGTCATGGAATGGGATGCGGTTTGGACAATCAAGGCACTGAATAAAGAACTCTGTGAAGATTCTGGCATGTGTCAGCAACGTGGAATGGATTGCTTAGGGCTGCCATAAGCAATAAAGTCCACTTAGTTGTCAAGTAGACAGGACCAGTCTCCATTCTGGTCTGGACTGATAATCCTATTGGTTCAGTCCATCTACCCATTTTTATCTGTTAGCTTTCATTCTACAATATCTTCCTTACCTTGAACATTTATAATGAATAAAGCCATTTCAATTGCAAAGTCATCCTTTCAATCCAAAGTCACATACACCATAGAAATAGGCAAGAACACATTTCTGTAATTTGGCAATGGGTTAAATTAGACAGATGATTAAAAACTATCTGTGTTGAGAGTTAAACTATTGCTATACCTAGTTTTGTATTGGCTACCTGGACTTCCACCTATACTTTTCAGATTCTGTGACATGAGCCAAGGACATTCTAATTGCAAAACATGTATTCTGTTAGGAATCCAAGAACCTTTGTAGCAAACCGACTCCTCCACAAGACCTTGCAAGAGTAGAAAATCTGGACTGACTAAAATGATAGAAGGAAGTAAGAACATAATAGAGGATGTATTAAATGCAGGGGTGGGATTCTACCGGTTCGCACCTATTCGCTAGAACCAATTGTTAACATTCTAAGCAGTTCAGAGAACTGGTTGTTAGAAGAAATTACTGGCCTAATCCTGTAAGGAAGGCAGGAAGGAAACATTCTGGTGTTGCTTACAGAAACTGCCTCTCAGTTAACCCTTATTACATTCTTGGCAGGACTAGACTTTCTGTCTCTGGAACTTCTCTGGAATTTTTTTTTCCTTCCTTTGCTGGTACTTTGCTTGTGTGGAGTGACCATTCAAAGTTACAATGGCACTGAAAAAAGTGACTTATCACCATTTTTCACACTTACGACTGTTGCAGCATCCCCACAGTCACGAAAGGCCAGGCGAGGAGATGGGTACCTCAATGTGAGTGATATTGAGTTGGCCACACCCAGCCAATAACATGACCACCAAGCCATGCCCACCATCTAAGCCCACAGAACCGGTTGTTAAAAATTTGAATCCCACCCCTGATTAAATGCCCACAAAACTATTGATTTCCTCCACTGATGACCATTGATGAATAAATGACATAGTGCATGGGTAAAACATTTGTTTGCTAACTGTATTTAAAGATTTGTTTGCTAACTGTATTTAGAAAGTACCTGCACAAAACCACACAGCATGAAATCATCAAACAATGGCAAGCTTGGACGGTCTTCACGAAAAATGATGATTTTGTAGATGCTCACAATCTCATTGACTGATTGAGACTTGTCTGTTACCACAATAATTACTATGTTTAAACCTAAGCCAAGTGGATAATGTGCAGAACTGTTAGAACAGAAGGAAAATGCAAAAACAATAGAACATTAGTGAAATAAGTAATCTGTTCATTTTATCATAGACTAAAATATTCAAAAAGTATGTTACAGCTGAAAAGGAGATAATAGGTTATTTGCAATGATACACAATATTATCTTTCTGTTGTGTTTCCGTTCTGATATTTCCAAATGTCTTAAGGTATAAATACTATGCTCATCAGAAAAAGCAAAGCATATGAACTGCAGAAATGCCTATCAGAACTATTCTCGAAGTCTTAGATAGCTTTGTTATATTGTTCTGCTATAGAGTTGTGGTATCTGCATAGTTCTTTTATTTGTGTCTAGTTGAGTAGAAACTTCCAAACATTTGGAATCTGGACTTTATCAGGCTTTCAATTGCAGACCTCCTTGCTGAGCATGGACAAATTGAAATTTTTTTTTTAGACAGAGCTAGCATGGCTCTATCCCTCTTAATCATATTTATTTATTTATTTATTATTTATTTATTTGTTCATGCTTCTATACCGCTCCCTCTCCCAAAAAGGGACTCGGGGCGGTGCACATTCAACAACGAAAACAGTACAGGTAACGGAGATGAAATAAATAAAAATCTAAAATGGTTAAGAACAACACCCAACAGAAAGATTATCTAAAATTTAATTTAACCCGAATGATTCAATTGGCTAGACCGGCCTGCTTGAACAACAAGGTCTTAACTGCGCGCCGGAAGGTGAGGATATCCGACATGGCTCGTGTCTCCGAGGGGAGACAATTCCAGAGGGATGGGGCTCCCACAGAGAAAGCACGTAGTCTCGGGGCTGCCAGTCGGCAGTGATATTCAACTATCTATTCAGACAAAATACAGATAGTCATCGAATTACAACAGTTTATCTAGTAACCGTTCAAAGTTACAGCAGCACTGAAAAAAATGACTTAGGACCATTTTTCACACTTGTGACCATTGCAACATTCCTACGGTCACGTGATCAAAATTCAGATGCTTGGCAACTGGTTCATATTTATGACGGTTGCAGTGTCCTGGAGTCATGTGATCCCCTTTTACAACCTTCTGACAGGCAAAGTCAATGGGGAAACCAGATTCACTTAACGATTATGTTACTAACTTAACAACTGCAGTGATTCCCTTAACAGCTGTGGCAAGAAAAGTTGTAAAATGGGGCAAAACTCACTTAACAAATATTTCACTTAGCAACCTAAATTTTGGGATGAATTGTGGCTACTACTCAAGGACTGCCTGTAGCTAAATAAAATTATAAACCCTTTCTCCTTTCTTATTGTTCCAGTGTGCTCATAGTTTGTATTGTGCAGTGGGCTTCAGTAGGCAAGAAGAAGACCAGCATAGCTAAAACAGCATTTATTGACTCAAACTGGAACTGAGGAACAGCAGGCAAAGACCTGTAATTTTACACTGGGCCCACTAATCATAATACTTGAAAACCCCACCCACATATAAATGTTCTAAGTTTCCCTCCAAAACAGTTGGAGTTAACAGTTGGGGTCATCTAAAGGTTAGTTTCACTTTAGCAGGGCTTAACACAACTATATATATGTATGTATATATGTATGTATGTATGTATATATATATATATATATATATATATATATATATATATATATATACAAAAGACAACGAAACAAATAGCTTTCTGTCGGTATGGTCTCTGGTGATGAGCTGAAAGACAGAAAAGAAAGCAGTATGCTTTCTCCCTTAATTAGGGCTTAACAGGGTGTTGTAACACAAAGTGTATATATATATATATATATATATATATATATATATATATATATGTGTGTGTAAGGTTTTTAAGCTGACCGTGTAAGGTTTTTAAGCTTGTATATTCAATACATAACAGTTTGAATGTTGTATCTTTTTTTAAACTATAGTAGATAAAAGCTACTTTATTGGAATTAGGATTTGTTGGACTTCAATTTCCATCAGTTACCTGTCCTATTAGAAACCTTGTATCTCTAAACTTTTTATCCTTAATGGTGGGGGAAAGGAGAAGTTAAGTATGATACCCATTTTGTAGAAAACAGGCAGAATGGAAGAATCTAGTCTTCCATGTAGAGAAAAACACTACAAAGAAATGAAGAAAGAAACTCCATCCCTTATGCCCATAGCAACCGGTAGAGTATATGGTGCAAGCAGTTAATGCTTCCACATCTCAAACAAATTTGCCAAATAAGACAATAATAGAAAGTAGTTCTTGTCCTTGTTTAATATGAGGTGTTTATTTTCTTTCCACTGAGCAATGTGTTTAGAAACTGATGATAGCAATTAACTGCAGAGGTGTTGGGGTAGAAGCAAATGGATTTGTTGGATGAGGAAGGAAAAAAGAAAGGAAGGAAAGAAGGAAGGAAGGAAGGAAAGACAGAAGGAAAGAAGAAGTGACACAGTATAATTGCTATACTTTAGTAAGGGTTGTATTGCTTGTGAAGCAGTGCCAAAAGACTGCTTTGCATGAAACTTCATGGAAGCTTTGCACAAGTTTAATCTATACATGATACAGCAAGCTGAATAAACACTGCAAATATAAGGCTTTGTATTCAAACACAGGAATCTGGTATCTGGTCATTTCATGCCTAGAAATACAGAACTGCTTGCACAGAGTTTACCTATGCACGGAGATGCAAATAGTTCTGTAAAATTGCCAAAATTAGGCCATTTCTCTTTCTCTTATGAATGTTCAGGCATGCACATCCATGTTACAGCCAAAGCTATGAAGAAACTTCAAGGGGTACTATATATCAATAGGTTCTTGTAGAAATTTTGTATGCTGTCATAATCAGCATTGCCGTGGGAAAACTGCATTTTCAAAGCTTGGGGATCACAATAATACTTAGTAGTGGCACTTTTAAGGATAAGCATGTTGCAATTTTTCTGGTAAAGTAGAATTTAAGGATTTGTATTGTACATCCCAAGGGCATCACCCACCGTTCCAATTACCTTGGTCCTTGTCTCTCATTCAAATGAGCTTCACATTGACAATTCATGGGTTCGGCTCTAATCTTGATTGTCAAAAGATCGAAAGGCACCTCAGTGTAGTATTCTTTGATTCTGGGCTCAAAATTAGGGTTTAAGTCCAAATGTGGGCTGGTGATGATCTGCCTGATATGAGGTAGTGTATCTTTACCTGTTTTACAGGGGGGGAAAGGAACCATTAAAATGCTTACATACATTAAATCAGTGGCTCAGCTCTATGTTTCTAATACTGTTGCATTCAATTAATACACCATTCCTTCTGTTAGGCAGATACGGCAAAATAACTAATACAAGATTTAAAGGATTTCCCCCAAAAAATTTTTTAAAAACGTTTCTCAACATGAACAGCCCCATAATGAGCTGTAGTAATTCTTTAATTAGTAGTAATTACTACTACTACTGCTGCTACTACCTACTTGATAAGTATTAGCAGAGTTTTCTTTGTCTTCAAGAAATATGCAGCAAACAGAAGTAGTGTGCAAAATTGTAGCAGTGAGTATAGAGTCACACAAGCACAGAGGTTGAAGGATAAAGGGTTTTATATTCAGGAGTATAAGCACAGTCCAAGATTCAGCCCAATATTCATAAACAGTTCATCAGTCAATAGAATATATAACTAACCATCATTGTCAGCAGACAAAACAGCAATACAGCATCTTCAATACATCCATGCAGCAATGGAGAGATATAGTTACAGAGTGATGAAAATACTTGTCGAGTAGAAGCAGTAGTAGCCAAGTAGCATCCACAGTAGAAGCCCACAGTAAAAGCCCACTAGCCATGTGCTCTCTGGCTTTATGCTATATAGTACTCCTGCTTCTTGTACCAATCAGTATCTTGGCTTCAGTAAAGTGCTGAGTCATTATGACTTGCAACTATATATGGTAAACCAATATAGTTCAGGTTCTTAAAGAAACCTAACACTACTACTATTTAAATGTCACCGTAACAGGTCTTAGGTGCTTGGTTAAGATTTGAATGTTTAATTTTTTCCAGTCCCAGACTGTGAATTGAATTGAAGATTAAATCTATAATAATAATAATAATAATAATAATAATAATAATAATAATAATAATAATAATAATAATAATAATAATAATATTCAGATTCTCTCTTACCATGACTGCAATGCATTTCTTTAGTCAGATTTAAAATGTGCAGTTCTAGAAAACATAGAAACATGTTAGGATGGTTCATCATTTCATCTACTACATCTATCTGCATTTGACAAAAATTTCATGGAATGCCCAAAAACCTGAATAAAACCCTATCAGTACTAATATATTCGATTTGTTTTCAAGAAAATATTTATTTATTTTTGTTTACCTTCAGCTGGTCTTATAGAAGATAGAGTAGGGTTGATAGATTCCTGATAATTAAAACCTTCCTGATAATAGCTATATTAATGATCCTGATAATAGCTATATTAATGATCAAAGCAAATCCTATAACAATCAGTGCCTTTAGCAGGAAAGATGTGACAATTGGCTCATGAAATCAAGTAGCCATAGAAGAATCACAATAAATTCAGCTATATAAAAACACTTCTAAATAGTTTTATGTATTCATTCAATATATGAACTTACACTTCATGGGAAAAAAATCAAAGGCTTTTTATAGTGAGCTGAAATATATGAAATATTTTCTGTGCAAAACAGTCCAGATAGATATATATTTTGGCTTCTGAATGGGTTTAATTTAGTGGCAAACAATATTAAATGAGTACAAAAAATTAATGTTACCTTTATCTTTTTCCTTGACCGCGGAGGATACCTTTAGTTGAATGTTGTCTTTTTCTGAATAAGAAATCCTAAAGGTTAAGTAACAAAAGAATGTCTTTGTAATTAGAAATTCAAGCACAGTTGAGTTAAAAGAATGTCCTACTTCCAGCAGAGTCTTTTTTTTTTTCATTTTTAAATGATTTTTTAAAAAGTTTATTAAAATGAGAATAGAGTTCCAGCAATACAGGCAGAATTTATTGTAGTCCACAATTTTATTATACGACTTGTACTGTTGCTATGATTGCTGTTTCTGATTTTGTGTTCTGTTTATGGTAGTCCTCAATTTATGACTACAATTGGATTTATTGTTGTAAACTGTTAGGGTCATAAGTCAAGGCACCCTTGTGACCAGGCCTGATGACATTTTTTTGGTAGTCATTTAGTGCAGGGGTTCCCTTGGCCGCAGCCCACTACCGGGCCATGAACTATTCTCAATTGGACCACCTGAAAACACATGCACAGCTCAACTTGTGCGACCAGTGGGCCATCGTGTATGCCCATGCACAGTTCCACTTGCACAACTTGCCCGCCGCTTGTTCAAGTTGAACTGTGTGTGCATGCATGTGCAACGGCCTGCCATTCATTTGGCCTGGTTCCCCTGTCCCCCTATTGGACTGCCAAGCCACAAAGATTGGGGACTGATGATTTAGTGAATCAATAATTAAGTAATCTTGCTGTCATAAGTGTAAACCCATTTTTCTGAACTGCCACCCCCGCGGCTGCCAGCCGCAGGGGTGCCTTGGCTGAAGCACGGATTGCTTGCTCACTCACTCACTCACACACACACACACACACACACACACACACAGAGGTTGGAGAGCTCTCTTGCTCTCTTGCTCTGTCTCGCTGAGGTGGCAGTTGCAGCACTTCAGTGCCTGGCTGGAAGAACGTTTAGGTCAGGGGTGGGATTCAATTATTTTAACAACCGGTTCTGTGGGCATGACTTAGTTGTTGGGTGTGGTTTGGTGGTCATGTGACTGGCTGGGCGTGGCCAACTCAATATCACTCACATCAAGGCACGCATCTCCTTGCCTGGCCTCTCATGACTGTGGGGATGCTGCAACAGTCATAAGTGTGAAAAATGGTCATAAGTCACTTTTTACAGTGCCGTTGTAACATTGAATGGTCACTCCACACAAGCAAAGTACCAGCAAAGGAGTGAGAAAAAAAACTCCAGAGACGTTCCTGAGACAGGAAGTCTAGTCCTGCCAAGAATGTAATAAAGGTTAACGGAGAGGCAGTTTCTGTAAGCAACACCAGAATGTTTACTTCCTGCCTTCCTTACAGGATTAGGCCAGTAATTTCTTCTAACAACCAGTTTTCCAAACTGCTTAGAATGTTAACAACCGGTTCTAGCGAATAGGTGCGAACCTGTAGAATTCTGCCCCTGGTTTAGGTAAGCTGGTGCAGGGCATGGGGGGCAGCTGAGCACCCCCATCTTTCTTCATCTTCCACCCCACCACCATCTCACTTTGTGGCTGCTGAACCAGTGTGTTGCTCAGCCTCCTGTTAGGAGAGCAAGGAGAAGAAGGGGTGAAGAATGAAAAATGAAGTGAGGTAGTGGGTGGGGGTGGGGGAGGATGAAGCAAGGCAGGAGGGTTCGGAGCTGCCCCACCCGCCCTGGCCCGGCTTATCTGGGAGCCAGGCCACCCATTCCAAACCCTCACCCCTACCCCCCACAAGGCAGCCACACCCCTTCACTAACCTGCTTTTCAGATCTGTTCTCCATCGCCACACGCAGGGCAACTAAAGTAGTCTGTGGGATTACGGTAAAAAAAATAGTTCAGACCTTCCAACCTCACAAGATCTTTTTTTTTTGAAGATCTGAACTATTTTTTTTTTACTGTATCCCACAAACTACTTTAGTTGCCTGCATGCAGCGATGGAGAACTGGGCCTGTGCATGCGCACACCCACTGGGATGGCATGAGCCAGGCCGAAGTGATGCAGGCCGGACCTTTACAGTTTCCAGGATCGCCATGTGGGATGCACCTGGCCTAATCACGGGCCAGATCCAGCCCGCGGGCCTTCAGTTTGACACCCCTGCTCTACATATTTACTTGAGTGAATGGGAATAAATGTTATTACATTTATTCTTTATGAAATTGTATCATATGCAATTAAATTAATTAGATTTTCAAGGAGATATTACTTTTAACAAATCTATCATTTCAATAGGAATTATGTAAAAACAATAAGAACAGGTGATATGAATGGATAGGGTGTTGTGCCATTGCCTGGTAAGCTATATCCAGTATTCCCTATATGCAGGGGTGGGATTCTACCATTTCTATCTGGTTCTATAGAACCCCTTGTTAACTTTCAAGCAATTCGGAGAACTAATATTTAGAAGCAATCGCCTTTTGTTTTTCTCCACCCTTATTACATTCTTGGCAGACAGCCTAGACTTCCTGTCTCTGGAGCTTTTGGAGCTTGGCTTTCTTAAAGGGGAAGGGTTGTTTTAATATTTTTACACTGCTGTTGGGAGGAAATACTTTCCTGGACAATCAGCACTTTGAAGAAATAATTGAATAATGAAGCAAAGCTTTTAGTGACAGGGAATCAAGATGAGTGACATTCAGCAAGGCTTCTTGACTAGCTAAAAAGATTAACATTCAAACATGAGTTTACATACCCTTTCTGAGTTTTAGTCTAAAACTGGTTTTTGGTGAAGGTTAATTCTGTGCTTGGTGAAGTTTAATCCTGTGTTTATTGATGGGATAATTTTCCCTATTCAGATTCAACAAGCAACAGCTACCATTGTGATTTAATTATTTGTATTGTGTTTGAATTTTTTCTTGCCTCGTGGTTTCTTTTTCTATTTGGTGAAGGGGGGTTCTTCCTTCACTGCCTTAATACTATTTGCCATTGTCCTTTTGGAGTATACTTCCAAGAGGCAGGATGCAAGCTTGGCACTGATTTTTTTTTTACTGCCTTTCTGGGGGGCATGTAACCTTTCCTTAAATCTGGATGATTTCCTTAGGATATCTTATGAGGTGAGTGAGACCAGCTGGCATTTTTAAGTGGTGCAAATGGATCTAAGGATTGCTTCTCCTGGATGTGCTTTTTCTGGAGAGCTTAAATGACCTCTCTGCTAAAGGGTTTCACTTTATGAGCAAGAGTTGGCTGCTTGATAGTTATCACTACATTTTAACTATTTTCATTCCTCAAGGTGCTCTGGCAACCTGCCTGATTTGTAACTCCTGCTTGCAGGTATTTTTAATCTAATGATTGGTATTTAGGGCAGCTTTTTGCAAGCAAAGAAGCTTTTTGTATTTTTGTACAGGTAATCCTTGACTTACAACATTTCATTCAGTGACCATTCAAAGTTACAATGGCACTGAAAAAAGTGACTTATGACCATTTTTCATCTTCATTTTTCATATGATCGTTGCAGCATCCCCACTGTCATGAGAGGCCAGGCAAGGAGAAGCGCTCCTTGATATGAGTGATGTCGAGTTGGCCACACCCACTCAGTTACATGACCACTAAGTCACACCCACCAACTAAGCCATGATCACAGAACCGGTTGTTAAAAAACTGAATCCCACCCCTGCCTATATGTATTTTGCTATCATAATAGTACTTAATACTTACCCAAGATTTGACCATTTAGCTGTCATCAAAGGCTTATTTCTTGAACGGTTTTGCCTGTTGAAAAATTGTAAAAATTATTATATGTTATTAATTCATTGTGTGCTGGAAAACAAAGAAAGACCTTGTTACGATTTGTATTGAAGTTATCTATTTGCAGAAAGAAAGAAAAAGAGAAATTAAATAGAACAAAGTGATAAATAGATAAAACATTTAGAGTGCAATTTAGACAAACAAAGAATCTGGAATACTAATAATTTCTGTGATATATACATAAACTATACATATTATCAAAAATGTTAACTTATCATATGAGGTTTCTGTGGACCATCACTAAAGTTAATGAAATACAATATATAAAATAATAGAGCAGGAAAATAAGTAACCATGGTGTTTTTGACTTGACTAATAAATTATTGATTTTGCATGGTTATTGTAAAAAAGATTGTTTATTGTAGAATAAAGTCTGTTTCTAGATTTATTCTATGCTACTTTGTACTAAATTGTCAAATGCCTCTGAACAATTTATCATCTACCTAGATGATTTATCATCTACCTAGATTAATTAAAAGTAGATTAATTAAAAGTAGAAAATAAATCAAGCATTAAATGTAGAGAACAAATGAAATACAAAGAATAAATCAAGCAATTAAAAATTCAAAATATGAGAAGGCATAAGGCAATAAATGCAGACATTTTTAAATTACAGTGGCAGAGTAATTAAATCTATTGAAAGAACTTGTTTTTTTATAAAGATGTTTTCTTTCCAGCATTGGATAACTTCTTATTCAGACCACCTGGCCAAATGGAGTTTTAATTCTATAACATCCACAGGGGATTTAAAAGTGCAATTTTCAGCTCATACTCAAAAGCCAATCTATTACAGTAATAAATGTACAAATGTAGAATTATACTTTTAAAGGTAGCCAATTTAGGATCATCTTGTCAAAATTAATTTTATTTTGAAGTGTTTAAAATTAATAAAACCAGAAACAAATTTATTCATCAGGGATCATATGGTTTTCTGAGCTCCTAGACTTTGGGCTGATGCCATAATGTTAAGGCTCACTGAGAGGTATAAAGAGTTAGGAGGTTTATCAAAGATTGCATTTCTGCAAAAATTACAGAACTATATCATAACAGTCTAAATTATTTGAATTTTTTTATTAATTCCTCTTAGTATTTTTTGAAACATAGGCCTTGATCAGTTCATTCTTCCTTTTTTCTGATTCTCTCTCATTTATGCATAGCATCACAGATTTGGGGAAATAAAGTTTAGCATTATTTATTTATTACAGATTAAGATACATACTCTGTTAATCTGTTAAAGTACTTTATATTTAAGATTATTGAAAATGATGTCAAAACATGGATCTTAATGGATATTTTGATTCAGTGTTAATTTGTGAACAGTTGTCAATATCAGGACAATTAATCAAAAGAATTGTCTAACAATCTCTTTCAGCCTGTAATAGTTTCAAAAGATAAAGTGATAAAGTTGCAAACAAATAATATAATCAAAATATTATCTTACATTTTTGGAAGGTTTGCAGATGCTACTTTGCTAATTCCTTGGAACTGTTTAAATAAACTTGAAAGGAACCAATGAAGAGCTAGGATGGAATTAAGCTTTTTTCCTGGGTTCACTATACGATAAAGATCATGCAACAAAAAATGGATTTTAGGAACAGCAGAAGGGAAAAGCTGAAAGAAAAAGCAATTGGGGACAATAAGAAATGATGTCTTTTATCCCTGTATAAGAAGAAACATTACATAATCAAATGTATATGGAGAAAAGGTCCACATTGGGGAAAAAATTATTACAAAATAAAACCACAAAGGTCACATACCAATTCAAACTGCCCTGAATTCTGAATCCCTTTCACAAAGCTAATCAATGGATTTAATTCTTCTAATGTTAGGCAATAATCAGAATTCCCCTTGAGATGGTCATCCTGTAAATAGATAATAGGAAAATCTTGGGTAGATAAGTAAATACTGATGTTTTGTTGCTGAGGCAGAAATGGCTAAAGGGTTGTTTCACTTTGGAATGTAGCATTCATATCTAGGGGAATTGGTACAATTATTTAGCTTTTCATTAAAATACTTATGCAGGCATAATTAATATGACAAAAAGAAAATATTAGTAATAGAGTAGTACTAGCAGATCCCTAGTCCTCTTCACATTCAGACATGCAATTATTTGCCAATTTTGTCCAAGCAACTTAAAATCTCTTAGGTGATTTAGAATGAAAGTATGGCTGATAATATCAAAAGCTATTGGCAATTATAAGCTAGTCACAGCTTTAATACTGAAAAATGTTTTTGTTTGCAGAATGTTGCCATACCTCAAGACTTACCTTAACTCTTGCTGATCGATATACATTCTGCATGGCTTCAAAGAAAGTGGAAGAAGAGGTTTGATTTGATAATAGGATATTAAATGTATCTCTAAGAAGACTTTCTTTAACAATTTGGTCCTCTGAAAATGAATCTTCATCAGCTTGAAAATCAAAATATTCATGTACCTAGAATACATATTAACTGATTAAAACATTTAGCCAATCTGTTGACCTCAACATCTACAAATGCATAGTTCCATCAGAAAATGTTTATCAGAACAGAAGGAGAAAACACATGCATGGACGGACAATACTTCTCCAGCATTGTAATTTTCCTTTCTCTTTCCAAAAACCCTTTCACTTAACCACACAGGTCACTCACATCTATTATTTACCTATGACAATTGTAACATGCAAAGCTTACCTCAAGAACAACAGGATAAAAAGCGTGTCCAAATCCAATATCAAAAGTTAACATCTGAAAGCAAGAACTGCATCTGAAATAAAGGAACTGAAATAAATTGATTTCATTTTTTTAAAATTAACCTGATACCCAAATTTAAAAGATATAATGAATGTTTCAGAAACAAACTCTGCTAAGATGCTTCGTCATGCATGTTGGGGGGGGGGGGGGCGGTGGCAAGGCTGTGTTCCTGGGAAGGATGACGAAAGAACATCAGGTGTATACCAAGAGAATAGAATAGAATAGAATAGAATAGAACAGAACAGAACAGAACAGAACAGAATTCTTTATTGGCCAAGTGTGATTGGATACACAAGGAATTTGTCTTGGTGTAAATACTCTCAGTATACATAAAGAAAAGATACATTCATCAAGAGTCAAGAATCATCAGGTACAACACTTAATGATAGTCATAGGGTACAATCAGCAGTCAAATCATACAAAGAAACAGTCAATACAAATTGTAAGGAGACAAAGTTACAGTCATACAAGTAGGAAGGGATGAGTGATAAGGAGTGATGAGAAGATTAACAGTAATAGTAGTGCAGACTTTGTAATAGCTGAACAGTGTTGAGGGAATTATTTGTTTAACAGAGTGATGGCTTTCGGGAAAAAAACTGTTCTTGTGTCTCGTTCTGGTGTGTAGTGCACTATAGCACCATTTTGAGGGTAGGAATTGAAACAGTTTATATCCAGGATGTGAGAGTAAATATTTTGTAAATATTTTCAAAGCCCTCTTTTTGACTCGTGCGGTATACAGGTCCTCGATTGAAGGCAGTTGGGACACTCCAGGTATGAAAATAATTCCTAAACCTAGGTTGGGCAGCAGTGATATAGGAAAGTGCTGAATTCAAATGATCAGTTTAGGGACAATAGCCAAGGCATTATTTAAACAACTCTGGTAGCTTATCAAGAAAACCACATAACTAAAGAATATAAAGTGATTGATGATATTAATACCAGGTTGATTGGCACTCAGCATGCTACTAAGGGAATGCTAAAGATCTTTTGGAATATTAATAATTAATAATGACACAGCAAGATTAAAGCCCAACAAGTATTTAGCAATAGCAATAACACTTAGACTTATATACCGCTTCACAGTGCTTTTTACAGGCCTCTCTAAGTGGTTCACAGAGTCAGCATATTACCCCCAACAATCTGAGTCCTCATAACATTTACATGTTTTTTTCCATGAAGCAAAATAAAATCCAAAGTGGCAAAGACAGAATTACATTAGGAATATGGAACATAAGAATCATCTGCAAATTATCATGAATTATCCTTAATTTCACATGCAAGCAAAATAATGCTAAGGATCATTAATACTGATTTTAATCCTACACGGAAATGAAAATTCCATATGTTCAAGATGGTTTTCAGAAAGGCCAAGGAACAAGAGATATTATTCTTGATATTCACTGGATAGTAAGAAAGCCAAAGAACATAAAAAAGAAGTCAATATGTGCTTCCCTGATTACAGGAAAGACTGGAAAACCAGTCAAGCTATGGAATGTGTTTTCCTCCTTGTATATTAAGCTAACTTTGTGTATTATATTACCATTTTGTCTTTCTTTTAGAATAGGGGTGCACAATCTTTTTAGGTGAGGACAGCACTTGGCTCAGAAAAAAGGCAGAAACGAGATGAAAAGAAGAATCTATCTTCTTCATTATTTATTTTATAAACACGCATTTCATTCTATGGGTATTGAGCAAAATTCCAGAGCAAAAGAACATTTTTATAAATAATATAAGATATTATTAACTACTCTGCTGATTTTATCATTCAATCCCAACCATTCCCTCGCTTGGAATTACTTCTGGGTAAACCAAAGAACATTTCTTGGAAAATTGTCTATGCCACTTACTGGCTAGTAGTTTGTGGCTGAAGTAATGCTGCTTCGCTGAAAACCTCAGTTATCAACAAGACTTTGCTTATTGCATCTTTCATGTCATCCAAAGCCTGCTGGGGAGAAGCGGCCCTCAAAAATGTCTGAAAAAATGTTTGCAACTGTAAAAGAAAAAGAGAAACATGCTTTTAAAATGCTCAAATATATATTTCTTTAACCCCAGGGAAGTCTCAAAATGTAAGCTTAATCCTGCCATTTTCCACTTAGTAGAAATAGTAGACAATTGACTATTCAATATTCTGGAAGCAGAGATCAAGTTCAAAATGGTTTGGGAGGATAGTTCTGTTCCTTTACACAGTTGGTTTCAGACATACATGGAAATGAATTACCACAAAAAGTATACATCTGGCATACATTTACTTTAAATCAAGCTTTCTAGAGTTGCAGAAATCACTTTATTTTCTCTTTTGGCAATGCAGGAGCTCTATAAATTATTATTTATTTCAGTCAGAGTTTCTGGGCATTTGGAATTTTATGATTTTCTTATTGACAATGGACAGAATCATGAAACGTCATATGGAAAGGCTTTGAAATACTCACAATGAAGGAATGATTGAGGACAATGACCGAATTTGCAGAGACACCAAAATTATCTTGTTTGAAGAGGAAAAAGACAATGACTATATTTGTCAGTAATTGGAAACCTTTTATAGACTTCCTGCTGAAGATTGGAAAAAAAAAACTTCTGATTCATGGGTTTGATAATTAGGAATAATAGAATGAGGAAAGAATGGAACCACAATATAATTTTAGAGAAAAGATAAACTATAAATGCATTCATGACTGCTATAAAAAGATGACATGTTGCTTCTTTATTTTTTTATTTTTTCTCTTTCTATTTTTTGTTGTTTCTATTTTTTTCTTATTTACTTTCACTTTACTTTGCCTTTTCTTCTTTAAAAGAGCATTGGTTTTATTCTGTAAAAATATTTAATAAAAAATTAATAATAATAAAAAGATTCAGTGGGTCATAAAAGGTTCATTTATGAGCAAAATAATTCTAGAGGTTGTTGTATTCCTAGGTGCCTGCATGTTCATTCATGTTTATGGACACCAACTGCTTTTTGTTTGTTTATTTACATTTTAAAATGATTTACCACTTTTCATTTTTTCAACAAATCTCAAAATACTTTATAATCCTTTCATTATAAAGTAGCTAAAACAATGGATTGAAGTTTACCTTAATTGCATTTCTAAAGACCACCAGAATGAGTGTTAAAAAAAAATGAAAACTCTCTCTGCATTTATTTTTGTTCCCTAACATATATTTCTACATGTGCTCCATGAAAGATTAAAAGATTATAGTTTGGAAACAAATGAATTCTAAGAGACTTCCTGTCTGTTGGAGACATTTCTCTGTCTCTTTGTCCATGGTACAGAAACAGAGAGCACAGAACCTTGAGGCGAGAGAACAGAATTAGAAAGAAAAAGGGAAGACGACTTTCTTTCTTAGGAAGAATAAATGACAGCTGTGCAAAAAAGATGACCATGTTTGTGATTTGCTAAGTATTGTTTGTCCTTTCTTTTAAGGAATAGATTGTGATCTCCCTCTACATCAAGAATACTAATATGCTAATAGCTACAATAATATATGGAAAATAATAACTACACTCCACAGTTTTCTTTCACTGATTATCTGGTTAATCACTTATTGATTAAATAAGGTGGGGGCGGAGGAACACATTATACAACTTGACTGAAATGAGTTTCTCTAACACATTACCTCCATCTACTGGACATAGAATTAAGTGACTCTAACTGAAATAGACACACTTTTTTATTTTTGTTTTTGTGACTTTGAGACAGGGTTGACTCCTGGTGACTGCCTTTACTAATCTCTGCAGTTTCTTGAGAAGTGTTTGAAAGTAGTTTGCTACTGCTTCCTTCCTAGGGATAAGAGAGAGGAATTGGCCCAAGATCACCCAGCTGACTCTGTGACTAAGGTGGGACAAGAATTCATAATCTCTGTTTACAGCCTTGTGCCCTAACCACTAGACTACACTGGATCTCCATTACTCAAAACTAAAAACAATTAAAATATTATTAAAAGATAAATAACAAAGCACTGATAGAACCTATAAGAAGAATTAAAAAAACCTGTCAGGTTGGTTTTCTGATCTGCATATTAATCTTGAAACGCTTGTTGAAAAGTTCAATATAAAAACCACGTCAAACATCCCTAAATCTGGGCAGGATGAACTAGTCAATAAACTCTTTCCTACCATATGGTTATTCTATGGAAAATTTGAAGACTTGTCAGTCTTGCCTTCCTGGGCCTGGTTTGGATACCTTTCAGGCCAACTGAAGAAAGATAACTTTTTCTGTTGTGCTGCTAGTCAGAGAAAGTCTAAAATCTATTATTTCTTCTACTGTCTTGGGATGAAGATAGGAATAAACCAGAAATGTTTATTTTTTGTTAACCTTCTTTGAGCTGTATATGGAAGTTAGTACTAGAAAATATGTATAGTTGGACTTGGCTAATATTTGGCTGGGAAGTTAGCAAGAGGCCCTAGAACTATAGGCTAGATTAGCCAGCCAAAATGCAACCTGGAGAAAACCATGATGTCTCCATATACTGGTATTTGCCAGGGAAACTCTACCACTAGGCTTAAATTTCCCTTGATAAATTCCTCTTTAAGGAAAAACCAAATGCCCTACTACCCTGTGATATTACTGTACCTCTTGTGCGAAATATCCATAGTGCTCACCGTTGGTCACAAGAGCCAGTGATAAAGCACAGAAAAATCTTAAAAATACCAGCTTTTTTCCCCATTAATTTTTCTAAATGTAGTTCATTGTCCTTTTTTGTTCCTTCAGAATAGATGAGACTGATTCACCCTCTGTTGGAATGTCTGTTTTTCTTGGATAGCTTGCCTATTTAATGTTCTTTCCATGTACCTGTGTGATTTAATGCTTTCCAGAAAGCTTGCTGGAAAAACACTGTGGTTAAAGCAAGGATTTTTGCTTCTGCTTTGCTTCAGTTTTCAAGAAAGAAGACAGGGTGAACTCAAGATTATTGTGGCAACTGGAAGCTAACTGGTGGTTTTAGTGCTCAGTTACTGGATCACCTGGGAATAGATGAGCTGAAGGTGTTCCTTTCACATTCAATGCCATAAAAACCCATTTGGGATCTCTGGATGGTGAGGCTAAAATGAGAAAAATCGATGTAGAGTTTGAGATGCCTATGAGATGCCTTACTAATGGAAGAGATGATGGTGGGACAGAATTCAGCAGTTCTAGACAAAAGAGAGCAGCCAGGCATGAATAATCCAAATACTAGCTGGATACCCATCAATTTTTTAGACCGTACATTTATTGTTGCATTATAGCCCTCTACAGTTTACAGTTCTTTTGACTGAAAATAAATTCCCAGCAGAGGTAATTATTTAATAAAATCATGAGCAATGTAGTAATGATTGTCCTAGGCAGGAGATAAATTGCACTCCTTGATATCAAGCCAGGCTGATAAGCATTTGATTATTTCCTTGCTTAGGGTGAACTTATGGCAATTTTAGCCCTTGTTCAAGAATTTTGGGGACTTCCAATACCAGGAATAATGTGTCCCTGGGACTAATGCGTTTGGCTCAGTACAGAATCATTTTGCACTGTATATGTAGTGGCAGAGAGATACGTCTGGGAGGAATAGTCCTCCTTATAAATATATTTGTGATTTGTTTTAATCATTTAAGCAACTTCAAATCTCAACAAACAAATGCTCTGCCTTACATACTGGCAAAAAAAAATCAGAAAATAAAATACAAGCTAAATAGTCAAGACCTTGTTGAGGATCCAAACTTTGTCAAGGACCTTGGAGTACTCATCTCAAATGATCTAAGTACTAGAGCCCACTGTAACTACATAGCCAAAAAAGCATTAAGAGTTGTTAATCTAATCCTACATAGCTTCTTTTCTGGTAATATCACATTAGTAACTAGAGCATACAAAATATTTGCTAGACCTATACTTGAATACAGCTCATCAGTCTGGAACCCATATCATGTATCTGATATTAACACAATTGAAAAAGTCCAGAAATATTTCACAAGGAGAGTTCTCCAGTCCTCTACTCATTGCAGAATACCTTATGCCACCAGACTTGAAACTCTAGACCTAGAAAACCTAGAACTACGCCGCCTCCGGTCCAATCTAAATATAGTATATAAAATCATACATTGCAATGTCAATCAATACTTCAGCTTCAATCATAACAATACAAGAGCACACAATAGATACAAACTCAAGGTTAATCGCACCAAACATGACTGTAAGAAATACGACTTCAGCAACAGAATGGTCAATGTTTGGAATACTCTACCTGATTCCATGGCTTCTTCCCCAAACCCCAAAAACTTTAACCTTAGACTGTCTACTATTGACTTCACCCCTTTCCTAAGAGGCCTGTAGGGGGCGTGCATAAGCGCACCAATCATGCCTACCGTTCCTGTCCTATTGTTTCTTTTTATTTTTCTTATAAGTATCTATCTCATGTATTCAAAACTATGTTTATTCTTATACCTGTATCTTGTAAGCAATTGACGAATCAAATAAATACTTTAAAAAAATACTAAAATTAACTAAGTTTTAATTAGCTAAGCAAAGGCCAGTTTTAGATATTTCTGAATTTCTTAAGGAAAGAAGAGATTAAGCTACTCCTGTTATTTCCACATCTCATTACTTGAGCAGTATGGAAACTAAGAGCAAACTTTTTATTATTTTTACTGAGTACCTAAGAATTTTTGATAACAAATAGTGTCCAAGCATACAGCCATTCCACAGTAATTTGCCAACCATATGAACACAGATTTATTTATTATTTATTTATTATTCAAATTTGTATACCGCCCCCTCTCCCTAGGGACTCGGGGCAGTGCACAGCCAAATAAAGAACATGTAAATACATATACAATAATTTAAAATGCATTAAAAGAATTAAATAAATTGGCCATTAAAAATTAAGAAGTAGGGAATTAAGAAAATTAAAACCATTTAAAACCGAATTTAAAACCATTACATATAACTCTAGGCCAGACAAGCTAGATGGAATAGGTGGGTTTTTAGTGCGCGCTGGAAAGTCAATAGGTCGGGGATGGTCCTCATCTCTGGGGGCAATTCATTCCAGAGGGAGGGTGCTCCCAAAGAGAAGGCCCGAACCCTCGGGGTCACCAGCCATCCAGCCGGCGGCACCCCGAGGAGGCCCGCCCTATGGGAGCGCACTGGTCGACGAGAGACTGATGGTGGCAGCAGGCGGTCCCATAAATACCCAGGTCCTGAGCCATGGAGCGCTTTAAAGATGGTCACCAACACCTTGAATTGCACCCGGAAGGCTACCGGGAGCCAATGCAGCTTGCGCAAAAGTGGTATAACATGGAAGCTCCGAGAAGCCCCCAAAACCACTCGCGCGGCTGCATTTTGCACCAATTGGAGCCTCCGGGTGCTCTTCAAGGGGAGCCCCATGTAGAGAGCATTGGCATAATCCAGGCGGGAGATGACGAGGGCGGATGTGACCGTGCGAAGTGCGTCCTGATCCAGAAAGGGCCGCAATTGGTAGATCCTACGGACCTGATAAAAAGCCCCCCTGGCGACAGCTGCTATATGGTCTTCTAACGACAGCCATACATCCAGGCGGACATCCAAATTGCGCACCCTCTCCGTGGGGGCCAGTATTCCCCCCCCCCCCCCATGGCCAGCGAAAGAGTAAGCTGGCTGTATCGGGGCGCCGGAAAGCACAGCCACTCAGTTTTGGCCGGGTTGAGCTGAAGCCTGTTCCGCCCCATCCAACCCCGCACAGCCTCCAGGCACCGGGTCATCACTTCCACGGCCTCGTCAGGGTGGCCTGGGGTTTCATTGTGAAGATCATGATGTCCATATACAGTAGTTGGCAAAGTAATGAATTAATATTAATTCTACTGCCAAAGCTGTATATCTGTCAGAGATGAGAAAATTTATTAATGAAAGATAGGAGATGTGCCCGTTTTTCTGTGACTCATCAGCAGTCAAGTATTTCATATGGGATTTTTTTTAATCCTCTCCATGTGGAGAGGATTCCTAAAATAAAGTTATGTGGCTTCTAATTCATATTCATGAATAATATAACTGCTGAGAATTCTCTGTTAACACAACCAGGAATAAAAACAGGATCACCCACACTACCAGTATCCGATTAGGGGATTATGGTACATAGACATTGTGGCCAAGATCCTCTTTTATATAGCAAGGGTGATTTTCAAAAGGCAACTGGTCTTTCTTGAGTTTTTCCTTGAAAATGTTTCACTTCTCATCCAAGAAGCTTTCTCCGTTCTGAAGCTTTTTGTATGAGAAGTGAAATGTTCTCAAGGAAAAAAACCAAGAAAGACCAGTGGCCTTTTGAAAAGCATCTTGGCGACAACCATGAGCAGGATGTCTGAGACTCTCCGTAGATATCCTCATTTCTACATTTTGTTCTAGTCATTGTTTTTGTACCTAAAATCTGTGATACTGACAAAGGTTTATTGACATTAGGGCTGTGCAATAAATAAATATGCCACTAACTTTTAATAATTGTCTTTTAATCTATATATCAAGTAAAACAATTCAAATGGGACTCTCTTACCTTGAGAATATGAACGAAAAATTTTAAAACATTGCAGAATAGGAACAGTGGATATTTTGTATCTCATAAATGACTATCCAAGGTTTTTTAAATTAATCAAAAGGTAGAAAATGGCATTATAAAGACCCACAGACTTACTGGAAAAATGAGAGGTAAACGATACATATATTAAAATCCATGATTCTACAATCTAATTCCTTTTCCCACTTATGAAGCTTTGTTAGTATCTAAAAAATTCTTGGTTACTGTTGCAGGCTGTGCAGTAGTGATAGAATCATGCAACTGTTACATATTTAATTGAAATAAACATAACCAAACAATAATATTTTAAACTTTATTTTAATAGGAAAAATCAGCTTGCTTGCTTTTGTGTAATCCCTGAAGTCCATGTTTCATTGTGAAGATAGCTATTCTCATTCAATAAAGTCAGGGAAATAGTGTTTCCTTGCCTTAAATCCTGCCTTTCTCTTAAACTGCTCTTAAAATGCTATTGCTTGCAAATCACTGACAAACTTTAAGTTGCTTTTGAAGCTTTATTCCCCAGTTCAAAAGTAACCCATCTGATCTTTTCCTTTCCATCTGGTGTCTGTAACTTTCACTTCAACTCTTGCAATTTCCTCCCTGTATTATCTTATAGCCCTATATCTTTTTCCACCCATTACAGTTTCCTCCTTCCACAGAATGAAGTACCAAGCTTTTAAAGAGAAGGTTTATACCTTTCAGGAGCAATTAATCCTTCTTTGACAAGCCCCTAATATTTGGACTGAGCAGCATGCTAGACTGACTCAAAGATGCAAAGATGGGCATTACATTCAGCAGCACCTGGATGTAACTCTTTAGAGCAGTATTTCTCAAACTTGACAACTTAAAAATGTGTGAACTTTGACTCTCAGAATGCCTCAGCAAGCATGGCTGGCTGGGGAATTCTGAGAGTTGAAGTCCACACATCTTAAAATTGCCAAGTTTGAGAAACACTGCTTTAGAACAACTACATCTTTTCCTGTTACGCACTGTAAGTTTGGCCTTATAGAGACCTTATCCCAAATGAAAGCATCTTAATTGGAAATAAAAGCAAAACAACAAATGCATCTACCTGTTTTGAGGTGAAGAGAAAAACGTAATTTTACCTTGACTGAAAAATGCTTCTTCTTAGGTGGATCCCAGACAATCCCAGTTGAATGAATGAACGCCTGTAAAGGTGTTAATGATGTAACCAACACATACACTTTGATGATGATCGAAAAATCTTGAATCTTAAAGGCTTCCTTGTTTTCTGTCTTAATGGGGATTGGATGTCTGGAAAATTACAATATAACATTAAAAAGTTATTTCTTCTGTGCAATCCTAACTGAAAAAAGGGGAACAACTGGAAACAACAGTCTATATCCATGACAGGCTAAGAGGCAGACTGCTTTATTCACTGACTTGGGAACTCTGGCTTGTTTCTGACTTCTATTTATGTATTTTATGTTTACTGTTTGGGACTTTCCTTGCTTGCTTGTTTGAAGCACGTTTTGATGTCATGTTATACACAATTCAAAAAGAGTTTCCCTATTTGTGTAACTACGCTGATTGTCAGAGGCAGGAAAACAAGAACTTTTTTTTTTTCATGAAATGTTTTCATTAATTACATTTCAGTTGGTTATGTGGATGTAAAGCAGAGGTCTCCAAACTTGGCAACTTTAAGACTTGTGGACTTCAAGCATAGCTGGCTGGAGAATTCTGGGAGTTGAAGTCCACAAGTCTTAAAGTTGCCAAGTTTGAGAACCCCTGATGTAGAGTCAAAGATGTCTCTAGGACAGCTAAAATGGCATTCTATGGTGCAGTGGTTAGAGTACAGTACTGCAAGCTATTTCTGCAGCCAGCTGCCTACAATTTGGCAGATCAAACCCCACCAGGCTCAAGGTCGACTCAACCTTCCATCCTTCTGAGGTGGGTAAAATGAGGACCCAGATTGTTGGGGGAAATATGTTGATTCTGTAAACCGCTTAGAGAGGGCTGTAAAGCACTACAAAGCGTATAAGTTTAAGTGCTATTGCTTTGCTATTCTGATCCCTGTCCGGCACTTAATTAAAAAAATAAATAAACTGCTGCCCCATTAAAATATCAAAACTTGTCTTCCGTTAGCAATAGCATATCATTTAGACTTACTGTAATAATCACTCCACAGTGCTTTACAGCCCTCTCTGGTGGTTTACAGAGTCAACGTATTGCCCCCAACAATCTGGATTCTCATTTTACTGACTTTGGAAGGACGAGTCAACCTTTAGCCGGTTGGAACTGAACTCCTGGCTGAGAGCAGAGTTTGCTTGCAACCAGGGGTGGGATTCTATCAGTTTGCACCTATTCGCTAGAACCGGTTGTTAACATTCTAAGCAGTTTGGACAACCGGTTGTTAGAAGAAATTCCTGGCCTAATCCTGTAAGGAAGGCAGAAAGGAAACATTCTGGTGTTGCTTACAGAAATTGCCTCTCCATTAACCCTTATTACATTCTTGGCAGGACTGGACTTCCTGTCTCAGGAACTTCTCTGAAGTTTTTTTCCCCTCCTTTGCTGGTACTTTGCTTGTGTGGAGTGACCATTCAAAGTTACAATGGCACTGAAAAAAGTGATTTATGACCATTCTTCACACTTACGACTGTTGCAGCATCCCCACAGTCATGAGAGGCCAGGCAAGGAGATGCGTGTCTTGATGTGAGTGATACTGAGTTGGCCATGCCTACCAACTAAGCCACGCCCACAGAACCGGTTGTTAAAAAAATTGAATCCCACCTCTGCTTGCAACACTGCATTCTAACCACTACGCCTGGCTCATCAGTCAGATTTACCTTTTTCACATTCTTGTGATCCTGTTTCATGGATATATGGTACTTCATTATAAACGTAGACCTGAAGTATTGGTATTTGATATTTATTTGAAATAAATTGTATAAACCTTCATGAACATGTTACAAATTAGCACAAAATGATAATTAATTGTTCCATGCTATTTATATTCTACAAATATGTACCCAGATGGATATATAGACATATGTAAAATTTGATTGCTTATTGAATCTTATTGAAACTTGAATACAATTGTGATAGAGAGATGTATACATCTCTTGTTTATTTTCTTAATCTGTGGCTCTTTTATAGTCACATTCAAAGACTGGAATTAGACAACTATCTCAACAGAACCAGGGTTCCTACTTTTTATTTATCAAATAATAGAATTGTTAAAGTATGGTATAGTTAGGTATAATAAAATTGTTCTTCCTAATTCCTCTTGGCATAACAATTTGTTCCCTTACAAACATTTAGTCATTTTAATCTCAATGGCATTCACATCTACAATTTTGGAACCCAGCAGTGAAATGTAAGAAAATGAAGGGAATGTATTTGGTCAACATTAACTATTGGTTCTCCAATTTTACATCACAAGAAATTCAAATATAATAAACAAAATGTAGCATTTCATTCTGTCATGGAGATTTTGTTAAGAAAATAAAAATATCTTACTGGTGAACAACCTTGACTGGCTGATGTAATGTTTCTATCAAGCGTATCCTTTCATTCTTATCATATGATTTGAGTGTATGAAGAGGTAAAATTTTTGATTCTGGGCAAGCAGAAGAAATAATTGGAAGATGCAAATCTGGAAAAAAAATCACATAAGGTTGGAGAGGTGGAATCAAAATGAAACATGGATAGAGTTCTAATTTTATGGTTTTTATTTATGTTTAATAAATTCATCTGCTATTCCAATTAGATATCTTACAATGGCTTAAATGGGATTATTTGTGTTGCCCCATTCAAAATATATCATATCCATATGACACAATCAGTGCATTTATCAGACTTTATTCATTATATTCTCAGCATAAATGAGATAAAGTTTGAAACATATGATACTGATAATTTAAAGGATACTTGCTGCTAATTCTCTTCATGATTTCAAAAAGCCATATCCTAAAATACAACATAATGTTTGGTTATAATATAAAAACTAAAGAAAATGTAATGTATCTGCAGTATATTCTGTTTAGTCTCTCCACAAAACTATTGGATTTAATTTGAAGCATAGGACTGGGCTGTAAATCCAGTTTATTGATGTAGTGGTGATAGGACAGCTTTGTTTACCACCCAAAATGTTGAAACATTAAATAAAAATATTGGATATTTTCTAATACATCTGTGGAAACATTGCCAATTGAGATTTCAACAACATACAATATTTTGGTGCAACATTGATAAAGTATCTGTAAACTTCCAGGAATCACTTGGATAGCGAGATGTGTAGGATCTAAATTTGATTATAAATAAACAAATTGCTGCATGTCAATTACTTGAATGAGACAATGTTTGAAAGACCTTATCAGGACTGAGAAGTTAGAAGGCCATGGCTTGGTGATTTCTTGAATAGGAGATCTCCAAGGAATAGTAGAGTTGAATTGGGAAATTTAAAAAAAATTGTTGAAAATAACAGTGACATCCCAGTTTGTTATTTTTGCTGAATAAACAGCATGAACATGACTGTGAAAGTAAACAGATGAGTTTAACTTAAATAATCCTTGAAATACCAAAACTATTATGAGATCTACCAATAGAGGGTGTGATTTCCCTTTTCTTACCATCTCTTTTACAAAGCCTTTTTTGTTCATTTGTGGTGTGGTTTTTATTAACCAAGCAAAGGCCATTTTTAGACATTTCTGAATGCTTTAAGGAAGGAAGAGATCAAGCTGCTCCTGTTATTCTCAGGTCTCATTACTTAACAAGAGACCACACCATGCTGAGCTGATTTTAAAGGCAATCTATTTTATTTCATGATGGAAACTGAAAGCAAAACTTTTACATGTTTTAGGGAATACTTAAGAACTTTTGATACAAATAGTGTCCAAGCACACAGCCATTCCACCGTAATTTGACAGCTATATACACACAGATCATAGTATGCATATACTATGTAGTTGGCAAATTAACAAACTAATATTAATTCTACTGCCAAAGCTATGCATCTATCAGAGAGACAAGAAAGTTTGCTAATGCAAGATAGGAGATATGCCCATTTTTCTGTCATTCATCAGCAGTCAAGTATTTCATATGAGATTTTTAAGCTTTTCCATATGATCTTCAAATCCTAAAATAAATTTACATGGCTGTCCATCCAGAACGACTCTTGAGAGATTAACAATTAAAAAGAGAATAAAAACATATTAAACAACCCAAATTTTGAAACAACAGAAATAGCATTAAATAATACAACATTTGGGAAAACTCAGTTAACATGATCAAGACTAAAAAACATGAAACATGTTTGATTGCAAAGCCACATTGTCAATGTTTTGCAGAAGGTTAACATGCTTGGGACAAGGCTAATCTTATGTGTTGTTCTGCTAAATGACCTTTTCTTCTGGATGGGACTTGATGAGCCTGCTTTTGCTGCTGGATCTAACAGAATGGGTAGACATCACCAGGGAGAGATAGTCTCATAGGTAACCCAAGCCATGAAGGCACTTTGATTTGCATCCGGGACCATACTGGTAGCCCATCAAGATCACACAGTAGAGATGTCACTTGCACCAAGCAATTAGCATAATGGCCTGTTGTTCCACATTTTGCTCTTGTTGAAGCTTCTAAATACTATTCAAAGGGAGTCCCTTGTAGAGATCAGCTATGTTGTTTGACTGCACGCTTCTTCCTGGCTGGTATTCAGTATTTTTCAATACTGAAAAATTTCAAGGACAAAATTCTAAATGCATTAGGGGCCACTGTACAGAATAAGGCTTATTTAGGTTCACCTGGGTAAATATTTTAAAAGATTTGCCGGCTGAAAAATCTCATTGTTTTTATCTAGCAAAGAATATTCACTGCATATGCCTTAATGCGTGAATCAGAGCTGAAATCCTTTAAAACTACATTCTTTTTCCCTTTGTATGTTATTATCTTAACAGTAAATATATTTTTAAATAAAATAAATAAATGAAATGAGAAAGAAGTAAGGAGAAATAAAAAGATTTTCCATTCCCACACAATGAATGAACAATCATTTTATTATAGTTCAAGTCCAGATTTTTTTAAATTAAGTCTTGGAGATACAGATGGTTTTGTCTTTCGAATGCTTTTGATGTAGTTACAATTCTGTCCAAATGAGTTTCTACAGGACATAGATATGTGTCTTTTCTATGTGTCATTTTAGCACCCTAAAACACCTTTGCAATTTCCTTCCTAATTCATCTCTTGGTTTGTTTTCAATATGGAAAGAGTGCTTCCATATTACATGTTCCACTTACATGTCATACATATGAAGATGCATAGAAAACATAATATGCAGCTTCCAGATAACTAGACTTGAGAAAACACTAGAATGCTTATGAGATCCTACAATGAAAAGTGTCTGTTTTATCATGAAAGAGTTTGTGGATGCATGGATCAAGCAGAGTACGTAGTATACAATAGGATATAATAGGATACAATGTTTTCTACATAAGGAAAATAGGGAAAGAAGACAAAAAGAGCAAAAGTGCAAGAAAAGAAAAAAGTTGAAGAAAAATAGAAAAGAAAGATATAAAAATACGATTTTCAATATTCTTCAACAGCAGTTATAATTACAAATATATTTTAACCTGTCTCTCTGAAGTTACTGCACATCTTATTACTCTTCTTCCTACAATTTAACCTAGCTAATCACAAATTCATTTTTCTTTCATTTTTATGCCAAAAATCCTTTAGAGATCTCCAGTCTTCCATAAATATAGATATTACCTATCTGGCTTTGCTTTTCACCACCCTATCTGCCTTCAGAAAATGAAGCAATTTCCTTTGATAATGTATGCACTGTCATATTTTCCACCACCAGTGACGGATATGCCAAAATATATTCTTCCTCCTCACTTAGCACTTCTTACCCTTTAATCTTAAAATTGTTCCAGCATATCTGCTAAATGAGTTAAGTGTTTGAAAAGATGTTCTGGTGTATTTGAGAGACTGGCTTCTTTTATAGAAGTGAATAATGCAGCATGATTTCACTCTCAAAACTAAGGGAAAATGCAAACTATATTGAATAAAATAATAATGTCCTGGATTCATTCTTTAATCCATACCATATCAACAACTTAGAACAAGGATTGTCAGGTTCTTCAAAATGGTTTGTTTAGGTCAAATTTCCCCAACCTGTTCTCCTCCAAATGGGTTGGAATTACAACTATTACTAATCCAACACAATCAGCATATATGATGTTTGGGAATTATGTATAGAAATTCTGGAACAACATTAAATGGCTGATTGCTTGGGGGAAATGCTGATTGCAATCTTGAAATATTCATAAGAATGGTACTGTTTTGTACCCAGAAATTCTGATAATTGATGATGTCACCAAACAGCTATATATACTATGTGTAAATTATGCCAACAATGTAACTCTTTACAAGCTAGGATTAAAATTATTTTATTTGTCTTTTATGGAGTTTTTTTATAGTATACAGTACAATAGCCAGCTATCACTTTCATTATACTAGCTTTACACTAACTTCTTTTATAAGCCAGGCTAGAACCAACTTTTGTGAATGTTCAGTATATAATTTTTAAAAACAAATACATGAAATAATTTATCAAGTCCCAAAAACTTTATAAAATTAAGTACATTAATCAGAGTCTATAAGGAGTATACTTCATGGTATATTGACTTATATATTTTATATAGAACATTGAAAATATGTGAACCTATGGCATTATCACTAGGAGCCTCTGTGACGCAGTGGTTAGAGTACAGTACTGCAAGCTATTTCTGCAGCCAGCTGCTTACAATTTGGCAGTTCAAATCCCACCAGGCTCCAGGTTGACTCAGCCTTCCATTCTTCCAAGGTGGGTAAAATGAGGACCCAGACTGTTGGGGGCAATATGCTGACTCTGTAAACCGCTTAGAAAGGGCTGTAAAGCACTATAAAACGGTATATAAGTCTAAGTGCTATTGCTATTATCTGTATCTGTATTTATCTATGCATTTTGTGCATAGATTATAGAATAAATTAAATTTGTTTGCTGCCCAACTTGCAATATATATTATGCAAGGCCAAAAATGGCTTGATATTTTTTTAAAAGAATGGAATCCAAAAGTTTATCTATGAAAAACAAACAATTAAAACAATATAAACATAAACATAAAGGGGTACTTTAAAAAAAACCTGACACATACCACACTTTAATTATCTAGTGCCCAGGTGTGAAACTCGCAGCCTGTGGGCTGGATCTGTCACATGCTAGCCACGCCCACTCTCATTTTAGCAAAGGGGGAAAAGTTGCAATAATCATGTGACGACAATGTGACACCGTGAGTTTGACACCTCTAATCTAGTAAATAAATTAACTGTTCTGAAGCACAGTGTTAAATTTTTCTTGGTTTTAAAAGTGGTTACAATAAAAGACCACAAAACACTCATTGTGGGATAAAAACAGGTGGTATTCAGCAGGTTCTGACCAGTTCTGGAGAACCGGTAGTGGAAATTTTGAATAGTTCAGACTCAGAGAACCGGCAAATACCACCTCTGACTGGAAATTTTATGGTATCCTTCCCCTGCCATGCCCACCAAGCCATGCCCACAGAACTGGTAGTAAAAAATTTTGACTTCCTCCACTGGATAAAAACATTCAGTTTTCAGATACAATGAAACATAATTTTCTTAAAAAGTAATACATCTGAATCATCATTGTTTTTCATACTCCAGCATGATTTCAGTAAATAGAAATTCCCTAGAACTTAGTTTCTTCTGAAAATCAATATTGAAAAGTTCCCAGGATTAGCCTATATATTATAAACAGTAAGTACAAATAGTTCTTATAAAATAATACTTAGAACTAGGTTGCATAAACTGTTTACAATTCCCCTTTTAAAAACATTTTGTTATGAATGCAGATTCAGTATTTCTTTATGTGAAGCTTTGTCCTCCATTTTCATTTATACAATCAGCATGTTGTATGTGTGTTTGTATGTGTGTGTATCAGAGGTGGTATTCAGCAGGTTCTGACCAGTTCGGGAGAACCGGTAGCGGAAATTTTGAGTAGTTCGGAGAACCAGCAAATACCACCTCTGACTGGAGATTTTACAGTATCCTTCCCCTGCCATGCTCACCAAGCCATGCCCATAGAACCAGTAGTAAAGAAATTTGAATCCCACCACTGGTGTGTATGTGAATATGTGTCCCTTATAGTAAAACTGGCATATTTGATGTGATCATAAAGCATTTAGTCTTGGGGTTACTTGGACATGTTTTACCAATAACTGCTTCCTATTAGACTTCCTCCATACAGTATAATGAACATACAGGTTTGTCTTAGCAGAATATTTCCAATGTATTTTTTAGGTTGAGCCCATATTTAAGAGTGACCTATCCCCCTGAGCAAAGTACAGACAGCTGTTGATTATTCAACCCATAAAAGGAATGCAGCTGAAAATGACACACCTCAGAGTTGTTCATGGCCAGCCACCTGTTGTTGGGGACACTCTTTCTGGGGGGAAAAAGAAGATGAATCTATGTGATCATCCAACCAAAACCAAATTGACGGGAAACCAGAGAGCATTGCTTCATTATTAGTAATTGCTTTTTCCCCAAAAAATGAGGACAGATGTATAGCCTCTAAAACAACACCAATCTGCCAGTTGCCAATTTCTGTCTAATCAAAGTGTAAGACTGACTACTGATGAAGAGAAATACAGGATCCATGGCATCCCTCCAGATATTTTGAGGCTCTGCTCATGACGCAAACATTCTATACAGGGAGCCAAATTTCTCTCCAGGCAAGACTAAGGGAGTGTACCAAGTTTTGCAGCCAAGTAAGCCGCAGGCTTACCATATGCTTCTATTTGTGTATGAGAGAGGAAAAATTGCTGGTTTTTTTCACCCTCAGAAATACTTTTAGAAAAAAAGCAGAAAGAGATGATTTTCATATTGAGGGCATTGGCTGAGAAACCTGAAACACATATAGTATAAGGAAACAAACGTCATGTAGAAGAGCTAGGTTCCCTAAAGAAAGATCATAATGAAAGGCACACAGGGTAAGAAAATACCACATTGCTCCTTCCCTTTTCACTTTTGCAGAATCCCAACCCATGGATTATTGCATATTGGCCTCTTGAAAATGTGCTTTGTGTCAACTGTAAAGTGTGTCATTACAGAGAATTGCTGAAGAACGGTAGCATATCTCATGAAGATGCCAAAAAATGGATGGACAATTGTCAGTGGCCAAAAATATTAACAGTGGTGGACATTGGACACACTAGCTACGTGCCATATAAACTCTGCGAATTAAGAACTGTGCAAGGAAACCTGGACCATTAGCAATTAGTGTGGGAGAGGCCAGTGTGCTAATTTTACTGCAGTGATCAGAGATCTTAACACCAGATCCAAAACAAGAATTAATCTTCTATCCACTAGCACAAGATAACTATCAGAACCCCAGAATTCCACTGGGCAGCAGCCTCACGGTAAGATATTGTATTGCAGCACAAACCAGAAAGTAGCAACTTGATTTATATACAAATGACTTACGTCAAGGTGGCCTGGATAAGGCAGGAAGTAGACACAAGAAACAGAATCACAACTGATTATAACATAGAACAAAGTAAATATAGCATAGAAGATCAGAGCTTTAAGATAGGAAATAGAACCAAAGGAACATAGTACAGTATATGCAAATGTTAAGATACTGTATAGCATTATAGACATAAATAATAAGTAGGACACTCAATGTCTATTCTAACTTTTAACTTGTCTTAGAAACCATCCTGAAAAATATGCAGGATATAAGCTTGGCCTATGAAAAGGTCTCTGAACTATTAAAAAGATTTCTTTTTAATAGTTCAATGTTTGCGACAATAGAGAAACCCTTGTGTCCGTTAGATTTCATAAGTCATCCCAATATCAGAATGTTTGTGGTTCTCTTTTTTTCTTTAAATGTGCCAGGTAACTTGAGTTTCCATCTGGTGTATGTCTGACCTTAACAATCATCAGAACAATCCCAGACCTGGCACAGATTGTTCTGTACTGGCATCTCTTGATTATTTCTCACTTGAAGGATAAAACCACAAACCCAGCAGACTTCTGTGGAGATTCTCAGTCATTCAGGTCATAGTTGTCTCAAAGGTGCTTTTGCATAAGGCAATTGCACTGGGTTTTTTTTTCCTTGAGGAAGACAAAGAAAACATTTCACTTCTCATCCAAGAAGCTTCATCAGTTCATCATCAACTGATGAAGCTTTTTGGAGGAGAAGCAAAATGTTTTCTTTGTCTTCCTCAAGGAAAAAACAGTCCAATTGTTATTTGAAAAGAACACCTTGGATATACACAGCAGACCCTGTCATGTTAATTCTCAAATGCAATGGATGACCCTGTCTTTTTGCCTCATTGTTGAATAGAAATTCAAGTTCTGGATGTGGAATAAGTTGGTGACATCATTCTACCACTTAGGTTGCAAAGCCATTTATCTCTCTCTTGGCTGGTACATTTTTCTTCTGCCTCCAACCTTTTATTAACTGAAATGAAGATAACTTTTCAAACTTTGCAGACATGATAAAGGTAAAGGTTCCCCTCGCACATACGTGCTAGTCATTTCCGGCTCTAGGGGGAGGTGCTCATCTCCATTATAAAGCCGAAGAGCCAGCACTGTCCGAAGATGACTCCGTGGTCATGTGGCTGGCATGACTAAACGCCAAAGATACATGGAACAAAGTGGTCCCTATTTTTCTACTTGCATTTTTACATGCTTTCAAACTGCTAGGTTGGCAGAAGCTGGGACAAGTAACAGGAGCTCACTCTGTTACGCGGTGCTAGGGATTCGAACCGCCGAACTGCTGATCTTTCTGATCGACAAGCTCAGCGTCTTAGCCACTGAGCCACTGTGTCCCTATGTGCAGACATGATACATAATTCTAATTGCTATTCTGTTTGATCCATATACTTAAAGAAATTGCATTATTTCATATTGAAGGTTACAGAAAATTCCTCCTTTTTTAAATTTCTAGAGTTACTAATTACTATTCAATTATTATTTCTATAGCCCCATAAATTTTATAGAATATTCGACAGGAACTAAGTAAACTGAGAAACACACATAACTGAAACATTTCAGACCTAATTCCACCTGGGTTGACAATATGAGGCCAGGGCTTTCATTTCAAACTGGGGTTTATTTGACTGAAAGTTCCTACACTGGAAAGAAGGGGGTGTCACTGTATATAGAAAATTAGCATACAGAGGGAATGTATTAAACAAAAATGTTTTCCTATTGTGTAGTGTTATTTATGCATGTTTATTAAAGGACAGAGATATTCACATAAATATGCACATCAAATACCAAATCATGAGAAATTATACCTGCATTTAAAGTGATACAATCCAAACAAATTTGCAATTCTGCTAAGAAGCTAGGCAAAATTCTCCTGCTAAATGACTTTTCTGCTACTATTGATCAAATTTCAAAAACCGCATACAATATTTTCAGTTTTATTTGTTTCAGTTTTATCTGACTGCTGGCCTTATGGGTACAACAAAACTTTGATTTTACTTGATTCATTATGTTAACTTCAGAGGTCAGATTCCAGCATTTCTCTTCCTTTGAGCATGCAACCAAAGGTCATTGTTTGGTTTATTAATATAACTAAAATTTTTTACCTGGAAATGTTCTCATTATTTGGCACAACCCCTCCTTTCTGGAAAGCAGATGCTGGATTTGAGAGAGAACATTTGCCTGGGAATGAAGAGAGAAGTAGCAATTATTTCAATTTTACAAGATTGTTTTTTAAGTGCCATTGAAGATGCCATTAAAACAAGATTTGCTGATAAACGCAAATAGTGCCCATCTCCTGAGTAGAACAGGAAAATCAATTAAGCATAAGCTAAGCTTGAAGAGCCAGTTTAATGCATGGATTAAAGCATGGGGATAGAAACTGGCAGACTGGGAGTTCTAGTCCTACTTTGGGTACAACCCAATTGGGTTAATTTGGGCCAGTCACTCTTTCTCAGTCCTAGGGAGCAGGAAATGGCAAACTATGTCTAAGATCCTTCGAAAAAAACTCCAGGGAGTTGCCAGCAGTCAACACTGACTTGAAGGCACAAACACAAGCTTCCATTGGCTTTTTTTTCAATCAACTTTAACGTTACTCTACTTTTAATTATAAGCTACACATTATATCCTTTTTTATTAATATGATCACATTTTAAGGTAGGATTAATGTCTTAGAAGAGAAGTATCCAAGAGATTCAGAATTTTTATTAAATGATGAAAACAACATGTCACCACTGTGACAGAAGCTCTTGTGATGTCAAAACACATGTAAAAATGGGCATAGCATGCATCATGCTGGAGTGATTTTGCTTCCAACATGATCCTGCTTTTATTATTTGTCTCCTTGACAACCTCATCCCTTATTCCAATATCTCTACTATACTTGGGAAGGGAAAAGGAAGCATTGAACAGGATTGGCAATACAACATGAACTCAGTCTGCAGCATGCACCTTAATATTTATCTATCCTTTTATGGCTGTTCAAAGACAAAATTATACTTTTGCCTATGGGACCTGTCTATTTGACATGTTTGTAAAACAGCG
Source organism: Bungarus multicinctus (assembly GCA_023653725.1). Lineage (NCBI taxonomy): Eukaryota > Metazoa > Chordata > Lepidosauria > Squamata > Elapidae > Bungarus > Bungarus multicinctus. The sequence continues at coordinate 8,145,541 of CM042848.1, read as the reverse complement.
TTGTTCCTTTTAATTTTAAATACAAAGATGGCAAGAAAAAACATTCTGTTCATGCATATATCTGGCAAAATGGATATTTTTTAGTCCAAAGTACTCTTTCTTCATTGGGATATATCTATACATTGATTAAAAGTCTAATTTTTTCTTTCTGCAGTATTCCATGTGGGTATGTGCGAAAAAGATGGAATTCAAAAGTCCTGTTTAGAAAATCCTATATAATTATGATGTTCCATGATTCTGACAGTTTAGCACATCACCTTGCCCCTGATGAAATCAATATTAATGCATGAATATTCACATTCTTCAACATATTTGGCAAAAACATATTGTGGTTTTTTTTCCTTCCAGCAATGCTGAAAGAAAAGACTTTAGAAAATGCACTTGAGACTTCACTCGTGCAAAGCTTTAATATCAGCAAATTCCTGTGAAAATGAGAAAGTACTAGCATGAAGAATGGTGCCAAAAGCATCTGATAGGATGCTTCATAATAAAATAAAAATGTTATAATAATAAATAAAGATTTATTACAGAAGATATAAAGGTATGTTTATTAAATAAAGGGATAATAAAGTTTTTTAAAAAAAACACAGAATTTAAGCAAGTGCCAGAAAAAGATGTCATTTTGCAGCCATACCTTTTGCAGTAGTGTTGGTTGATACGATTCCACTATATTTAAGCAATTTTCATGGTCCGCTTTGTTAGATGAGAGGCAAATCAAAAGGTCCCAAGAACTTAATTCATCTATGATAAAAAGAAAGAACCATCATGGGAATTAACTGTGATGAGAAAGGGCAACAAACCAATCAAACAGAAAATATTTATTCAAATGACACTGTTCACCTGTGATTAAACAAAAAAAAAAGAACGGGGAGAAGATCCCAGTTTGAAGGCTTTATCATGATCAATATGATTCTGTATAGTCTAAGTTCAAATTCAATGGTTCCTATATTTACTGAGACATCTACCGTTTTTTCTTTCTGGTTTTTGCTTGGTTTTTAAACTTTAGTTTTGCTTTGGAGAAAGAGACCTGTGGTGGAAATCTATCACTTATTTTGAATTGGGGACACACCTATATATCTGAAGAGCTGAGGTTTCAGCTGGTGCAAAATGCGGCCGCGTGGGTGGTTTTGGGGGCTCCTCAGAGCTCCCATGTTACACCACTTTTGCGCGAGCTGCACTGGCTCCCGGTGGCCTTCCGGGTGCAATTCAAGATGTTGGTGACCACCTTTAAAGCGCTGCATGGCTTGGGACCTGGGTATTTACGGGACTGCTGCCACTGTCAGTCTCTCGACGACCAGTGCGCTCTCATAGAGTGGGCCTCCTTGGGGTGCCGCCGGCTGGATGGCTAGCGACCCAGAGGGTTCGGGCCTTCTCTTTGGGGGCCCCCTCCCTCTGGAACGAATTGCCCCTGGAGTTGAGGACCGTCCCCAACCTATTGACTTTCCGGCGCGCACTAAAAACTCACCTATTCCATCTAGCCGGTCTGGCCTAGAGTTATGTGAAATGGTTTTAAATTCGGTTTTTAAATGGTTTTTAACTTTTTTAATTCCCCACTTTTAATTCTTAAAGCCAATCTATTTAATCCTTTTAATTTATTTTAAATTATTGTATTTGTATTTATATGTTTTTATCTGGCTGTGCACCACCCCGAGTCCTTAGGGAGAGGGGGCGGTATACAAATTTGAATAAATAAATAAATAATAAACATTTTTACTGAATGGATTTTGATGGTTAAATTATAAAGTGTCTGTCCTTTCAGATTGTTGAAATCAAGAAACAAACTCCACAAGAAGAGTAGAATTAAGTTATTTATATGGCTGACTGACTAACCTTGTAAGCAACTGACAAACCAAATAAAATAAAAAAATAAAATAAAATAAAACCTTCCCTTCCATTTGTCTCCTAAGGAATCAGGGAAGACTTACTCGGAAGTGAGTTTCTTCTGGATATATAGCGACAGAGATAAAATGGAGAGTTTGCTTAGGTAGGAAATAGGTGTAGTGTGTGCTGTGTTTCTCACCTTGCAATAATCTCATAAGCAGAATAGATTAATAGTAAACTACTAGGTGTTTTTTTTAAAAAACTTTCAAGCTCAAAACAGAGGCCCAGATTTCTTTAAACCCAGTTTAAATACAGAGCATAAGGAGGATATATATATATTCACCTGCCTCAAAAGAGAAACAGATTAGTTTGTAAATTATTGTCAAGCATCTGAGTTAATCTGAGTTGTTTGGAGCTGTAAAATGTCCATTTCAAATTCCACAAATGTTTATACATTATTAATCTATAAAGAAATTTGGGGTGGAGTAGAATCTGGACCTTTCTACTCCTAATCCAACCCTACATTGGTTCTAGTGTATAGTTTTCTCACTCACACTGTGATCCTAAGATCTCTGTTTATCTCTTTCCTAATTTATGAAAAGTTTAGTTGAATCAACAAAACATGGTTTAATTTTGTCATTCAAAACAGAGTATGAAACAAAACAGCTCCACAGCAGCAATGTATGGTATTTACATCTACCTTTCCTACAGGAGTTCAAGGCAGCATATATAACACGCCCTTCTATTATTTTTCATAACATCTTCCCTGTAAGGTTTCTAGTATTTAATTCAGTGGTGGGATTCAAATAATTTAACAATCGGTTCTCTGCCCTAATGAGTTCTTCCAGCAACCAATTTGCCAAACTGCTCAGAAAGTTAACCAGTGGTTCTCCCAAAGTGGTACAAACAGGCTGAAATCCCACCACTGATTTAATTCAATTCCTGGCCAAACCTTATTCAATTTTAGGATTCTATTTAGATTTGCATTTCTATTCATTTGAATGCTCAAGGCAGGGTTATATATATATAAATGGAGAAGTTTATCACTGACATGTGGTTAATATTTTCACCAAGAAAGTAGTAGCATCAGGATAAACTTTTTCTGAATGCTGCCTTCTGAACAGGCCACGTGGAATGTTTAACAGGGCACTAAGTGCAGATGAAAAACAAATTGTAGGAGTAGAAACACATTCTTTTATCAAGAGTTTTTGGTGTGGGTGCTAAAACTCTGCAAACAGAGGCCAGATAGAAAAAAACATCAACATATCAAACTGCACCAAAGATAAGCTTGGAGATTCTATATGATACTGTATATTGGATATCTTAAGTGAGACTGAGAAGAGAACAAAAACAAAAAATAATTCTTCCTTGGTGCTGGCAAAATAATCCTATCTATACTTTTTTGGTTTAGAAGAATGAAATCAATAAATAGTTTCCATATATAGAATGCCTGAGAGATGCTTTGGAAAACTCCACAGTTGTAAGACTAGTACTGTAAGTTAATGGGTACTTTATGCAATATAGCTAATTTTTAATCTGCTAGCAATTGGACTCCCCATACAGGAGAGGAACGGCCATAAAAGTTGTCATTGGATAATGTTGACAAGATTGTGAAAAAGAGAGAGATGACAACAGTGGTAGGATTCAAATTTTTTTACTACTGGTTCTGTGGTCGTGGCTTGGTGGGTGTGGCAGGGGAAAGATACTGTAAAATCTCCAGTAGTTCTCTGAACTATTCAAAATTTCTACTACTTGCTGAATAAACTTGGGTAACAAGTTTACCTACCATAAGTGAAAGTATAATATGATGAATTGACATACTGGAAGGGTAAAAAGGTATGGAGCGTAGAGTGACCAGTGTGGGTGTAAACTAGATTGAATTATCTTTCTTATCTTTTTTCCTACATGGTATATTTAATTTCTTTGACTTACTATTTATTTTTCATTTTCTGTGTTTTTGTATGTAATTGCATGAGGGTTATGCAGGAACCTAGCCCATTGCATGTGACTTAGATTTTTTTTTTTGCACTATCAGAGCCACAATGCAAGAGGAAAAAGATTCCTAAAAGAATTCACTAGATTGGAAGCAGAGGCAAATTGAGACCACACATACTTTACAAGTATACAGAGGGCTGAAATGATTCTTCTATTTTGTGGTTTAAGTTTTAAAAAGTCTGCTATATTAATAGTTGGACTCTTAGAGGTACAGCCTTTCTGGTACTTTTCTGAGTTAGCCATAACAGTAGCTTGGAATTCTAGGAATTACAGCTTTATTAAGCCTGATCCTTTTTATAGCACATAATTTGTTAGTTTTATATGCCAAAAGTACTGTATTTTCTGGCGTATAAGACTACTTTTGAAACGAAAAAAAGTCAACCAAAAATCGGGGGTCGTCTTATACGCCGAGTATAATTTTCCAACTCGATCCTGCACCAATCACTGCAAGGCTGCTCGGACCGCCTCTCTAACTCAGCCAATCCAAGCAGGCTTTTTAATTAAAAAAGAACTGGTGTTGCCTCGGAAGTGGGGGGGTAGTCTTATACAGCGAATATAGGCCTAAACCTATGTTTTAACTATAAAATTAGGGGGTCGTCTTATACGCCGGTCGTCTTATACGCCGGAAAATACGGTATGTATGTTTCTGTTAGTAATCATTCCCTTAATGAAGGAGTCTGTCATTTATTTTTTATGGAACCATGGATTGGTTCTTTTCACTGTCTTTTAATAGCAATTCCCAAAGTGCCTAATTTGAAATTGGTTATCATTTTCCCTTGCCTTTTCTCAATGTCCAGGTTTCATAGCCATGCACTATTACTGGAAAACCATTGAATAACCGTCATGATCTTGGCTATGTTTGTTATTAGCTATCCTCTGTAGAATTAATGCCTGCTTTATTTGTCTAATGCAAAATCATCTTTATCCCTGTTTGAACTCAAGAAAAGAAAACTAGCCACCACTTTCATTTCTTGACTGTCAACTGTAAATTTGCTAAATAGGCTGGTAGGATACCACATTTCACTTTTGTTTAATATTATACATTTTGCACATCTTAAATTGTTAGTATTTCAGCTTTGATCACAGCTTTTATCTCTTCCAGTCCTGCAATTTTTATACATGGTCTAAAAGTTTAATATGAGGGCAAGATATAGTCTCTTTGTTATACTGAATCACTCTGTTTTTTCAAGCTCATTCTTACATCTTCTTGTTGATCTTAAATATTCTTAGAAAAACAATTAGATTTGTGGCATGCCTTTAAGCTTTAATATAACTGTAGCATAACCATAGCATAAATTATATAGTTAAAGGCTGGCTGTAATTAATAAATGAAAGGTAGCTCTTAAATTTTCTTGTCCCCCCCCCCATTATACACCTTATCTTAGCTACCTAAACTTATGTCCTTTTCTGAAATCTCCCTGTTCATTTGGCTTTTCTCTCTCTATGTATAGCTGTATTTTTCTTTGTAAAATCTTTCAACATAAAACTTTGCTTCCAGGAGCAATTAATGCAATGCCAAAAATGGGGTATGTTGTTATTAATGCAATACTTTAGTAACAACTTATCCAATTTTTTGGCATAGGTCTGTAGACTAATTTTTCATAAATGACTCTGCTTGGAGCCAGAAAAATAAATATACGCTCTAAATAACAGCAAAGAAATAATTAGAATACAAACATTTCATTATTTTCCTCACTTCATTTTTTCTTTTAGAGAACTTTTCATTATATGGCACTCTTCATTTTGCTTCTTTTATGGGAGATGGATTGCATTTATCTGTAATTAGTTTCTAAAATTCGTCCAGGATATCAGAATTTAAGACTGTTGTGTTTGCTTGAGACAAAATTCTTGTTATCCAATTAAATTATTCTAGAACAATGCAAGAAATATTGTAAACACAATTTGCAAAGTTTCCAACCTCTAATGTCCATTCTGGAATCTATATAATAATATATTTAAAAATCAAGGCTGCAAATGTTTATCTTTCCCCTATTTTTATTCACAACTTGGGATATTCTTGGGAATATCCCAAGCTGTTGTGTGTTTGATTCCTTACCCTTCCTATTCCTTAAACAAGGGCGCCCCTTGATTACCTATTTCTTTCAACCCAATGTCTCCATTCTCATTTTTGACAGTATTATTTATTACCAAATTTATATTCTCTTAAGAGATCAATTCACTTGACCACTTTGTTCTGTGCTCACAAATTGTACAAATGATATCTTAATTGATCTGTCAGATCACAAACATAACCTTCTTTCTATACCATTCAATTTTCACCTGCAGTTGCATGGTTGGTCCTGTAGCTATTCCAGATATTTTATAATCCTTGTAAGAACTCGGCCTAACTCTTAAATGTGTTTCCTAAATGTTTTTCTTCATTATCCAAGTCCATTTATCAGAAGATCCTTTTTACCCAATGTAGGTAAAATACTAAGTCAGTTCAAATGTTCCTGCTATGATTGGGTAATGGGTTCGAAGACAAACTACTTTGACCCAATTTGAGTAATTTAACCAGGTTTGGAAACCTTAAGTAATCAGTGCCTAAAGAGGTACCCGAAAGTTCTGGATTTAAATCACACGTATTCTGATGCTTCATATTAATAGAACAGCCAATACGAAGTCCTGCCCTTTTTAATATCTTCCTACAAAAAGCTTCCTCTATTCCTAGTGTGATTCCATTGAGCCTAATCCATTCAAGTAGTTTATTTACTACATTTTTAATGATCGGTCTCAGGTGGGATTCCACTTTGTTATTAAATATTATATTACCTATAATGTAAGAGCTCTCATGAAGTTTTCATAGATAACTACTCTCCATACAATGTTCATAAATGAGGTAAAACTTTTGAAGTTACAACAGTGCTGTAAACTTACTCTCTTTTGTAAAATGACTGAATTAAAAGATACAATTGAAGATTGTACTGTACTTTGTTTTCTATAGAAAAATAAAATGTGGAACATTTTATATGAAACTAGAAGATAAAGTTTGTTTATGTGTGCAATTTATATGCCACCCATCTTGCCAGGACCTGACTCTTAACAATCATTAAGTTTGTGATATTATAATCAGGATATATCTAAGAGAAAATAGAATAAGACTTATACTCTTATTCACTCTACAGTTTTTTATGTTTTAATACATTTCTTCAGTGATTTCTTGGTTAATGGTTCAAGGACATTTTGGACTTGTATTAGCAACAATGGGCTCCAGCCATGTTTATTTAACCTTCATTCTGTTGGACTGTTTACACGCCTGGAACATATTCAGATTTCTTTACATTTCTCAGACTTTCTTATTTATAAGGGCTGAGTTTCTTGTGACCTCTCTATTCATACTCCCTTTACCCCCTGGCTATGAAAAGAACAAAATACCCACTGTCCTATTTATTTATGTTGAAATCTTTCAGTTGCTTAAAAGGAGTGGCTTTTCAATTATAAATGGAAATGGTAACCAGATGTTTACAGACTATGCCAGCATTTTCCCTTCAGGCTTCTAATGCTTTTATTAGTCTTTGTTAGAATATTGGGCCCTCTATTGTTAAATTAAAAAAAAAAAACCTTGCAAACGGCTTGCATTCAATAAACATTGCTTTGGTGTATACGTGATTGCCGCTGAAAGTGCACAGGCCACACCCACCCCAGTTCTGCGAATGGGAAAAACATCGCAAAAGTCACATAATAATAATAATAATAAATATTTATTTATATACCGCTCCTCTCCCGAAGGACTCAGAGCGGTGCACAGCCGTACACTTAAAACAATAAATATGTGAAAAATTAAAACTAAATTAAACTAAGACCCTGGCTGTAATCAATTAAAACCCTTCCCTAAAACCCTAAAATTTAATAAAAAAGTAAAACACCCAAATCTAAAATCAGCCCAAGCCGGCCTGGTCAAAGAGCCAGGTTTTCAAGGCACGCCTGAAGGTCCCCAGGTCCGTGGCTGTCCGTAACTCCGGAGGCAACCCATTCCAGAGGGCAGACGCCCCCACAGAGAAGGCCCTATTCCTCGGGGTCACCAGCCGGCACATAGATGCCGACGGGACCCGCAGGAGACCCTCCCTGTGGGAGCGCACCGGACAGTGGGAGGAAAATGGCAGCAACATGATGCAGTGAGTTTGACACCTGTGCTCTAAAGTAAAGGTATGGACGTTTCCATTGCAAAATGAAATAATTAAATAAAATCAACCAGGTGATGTAGATTAGGTTGAGAGACTGACTCATCTAATTAGTTACAATGGTTTTCTTATCCAACAATGTCACCAATTACCCTGGCTGTTTGTTTCACTGATAATATTTTTTAGCCCAGGGTGGGAAACCTGTGGTTGCTGGATCAAAATACACTTCTAATATTTATTTTTTAAAACAGTTGAAAAATACTGAAGAAATTAATTTTTCTGATCTGAAAATATGTATAAATAACTCCTGTGCATTATTTATTTATTAGATTTTTATTCTGGCCATTTTCCCTCTAAGATGACTGACTATTTGGCCCAAAACTGCAGAATTGATTGTTGATCATGGAAAGCTTGATCTTACAAAGATATTTTAGCTATTACAGTGAAAGGCATTCTTATGCTAACACTACATGATCTACCCTAAATCTGTGTACCTATTACCTGTTTGCCTTCACTGAGGCCCTGAAGACCTTGTTGTTCTCCCTGGCTTAGGATGAAGCCTCTTGTTGGGTGCGTTTTGATCTATGTTTTGTTTTTCACAGAGTAACCAGTGGTGGGAGTCAAATTTTTTTACTACCAGTTCTGTGCTTGGTGGGTATGGCAGGGGAATGATACCGTAAAATCTCCAGTCAGGTGGTATTTACCGGTTCTCTGAACTACTCAAAATTTACGCTACTGATTCTCCAGAACTGGGCAGAATCTGCTTAATACCACCTCTGCCAGATCCATCTTGTTCTGCTCTATATTGTGATTTTATTATTTATTTCATTGTGAGCTGCCTAGCATTTGTTTGGAATGGGCAGCACCTTAATTGAATAAAATCAATAAATAGATTTTGTTACCATGTTTCTCATATAATAAGGCCGGGTCTTATTTTTTTTTGAGCCCCGAAAAAACAGTGAATTAATTTCTCTCCCCCCCCCCCCGTGCACCTTTGCCTAGAACGCCCCATGGGCAGCCACACCTCGCCATCCAGCCACTCCTAACGGCCAATCATGGTGGAGCATGGAGGGCTCCTTACCCCCGCCAAGCAGCCTTTGCTGCAGACTCGGGTCAGTGGGCGGATGGCAGTGGCATGGATTTCCACCGGCAGCATTTCAGCCACGCGGTGAGTTTTTCTTTAATCCCAAGTGTCTGGTTGGGTGTGAGAAGAGCCGAGTGAGTGTCTCTGCTGCTGCTACCCTTGGTGCTCCAGCCTCGGGCTCTGCGAGTTTCCCAAGTCCCGGTGAGCAGCCCATTCCTGCATTCCAAGCGCGCCCAAGCTGAGCTGAAGCTGGCCCTCTCTCGCCAGCGCCATCTCCAACAACAGTGGCAGCAGCGGCGGGAACCATGGACGCGTTTTAGCCATCTTTCGGGCGGGGGAGCTGCTTCCGTAACTTCCACAGTTCCTGCCACTGCTGCCACTGTTGTTGGAGATGGCGCTGGCGAGAAAGGGACAACTGCAGCTTGGTCTGGGTGTGTTTGGAATGCAGGAATGGATGCTCGGCTCTTCTCACGCCCAACCAGCCACTTGGGATTAAATGAAAACAGACCATGCAGTGCTCCTAGGTTTCAAAATGTTTTTTTCCCTATTGTTGCGAGGATGGGGGAAAAAGCGGGAATGATTCAGATGCTGTTGTTGGAGACGGCGCTGGTGAGAGAGATGCCAGCACCGGCGGGAACCGTGGAAGTTATGGAGGACCGAGAAGCGGCTGAAATGCTGCCGGAGGACATCCATGCGGCCGCTGCCCGAACACTGACCCGGGTCTGCAGCAAAGGCGCTTGACGGGGGTAGGGAGCCCTCCGTGCTCTGTCATGATCGGCTGTTAGGAGCAGTTGGTGGCGAGGCATGGCAGCCCACAGGATGCTTCTAATGGCAAGTCCCCCCCGCCCTTCCCTCCCATTTCGCATATTTTAAAATAGGCCTAAATTTGGGGGAAGGGGCTTAATTTCATTTTATGCCTAGAAAACATGCTGGGACTTCCTATTGGGGGGACGTATTGTTGGAGAAACATGGTATTTATAACTAATGAGCATAAAATGTGGACTTCCATAGCTGAAAAACAGATAGTCTCATCCTTCTTGTTTATCTTGAGCATTAGAAGCATCAGCCAGCATGATCTATAATTAAACAATGCCATCTATCAGTTCCTCATAAGAGCATCTTCTCCGTAACAGGGCCTGTCCTTTGGAATGAGGTTCCCCCCTCCTGTATCCTAATGGCCTCCACCCTGCCGATGTCTTGAAAGCCCTTGAAGATTTGGCTCTATGCCCAGGTGTTTGGCAACGATGACTGAAGCCTCTTTTTAGAACTATGTTCAGTTGTTTTCCTTTGTTTTGTCATCCTTTACCCTTCCTTCTGTCCCTTGTTGGTTTCCTTATTTTTAATGTTCTAAACAAGTTGCAATCTGCCCAGAGTTTGTGGGATCTGGGCAGCAGTATAGACATTTAAATAATAACAAAAACAATATGAAATTTTGTAAAAGTAAAGGAATAAAAAATGTGGGAGGAACTTTTAGTAAATACACAATAGGATATAATACAATTTGTTAGTGGACTATGTTTTCCTTATAAAATATATCCTAGAGATATTTTTAGTGTTTCCAGAAAGACAATTCCATTGTGAATTGCAAGTTATTACTAATAGCATTACCAGAACTTTGCAACCCTAATTTTATCCCATCCTAATGGCCCTGATTTTATCTCATCTCTAGAAGCTTATGTTTTTTTTTCCATATTACAAAACACTACTCAGATGAAAAGTACAGAGAGCAGAGATGATGCTATCATTATACCAATAATTATTTTGATTGCCACAAGTGAGGACAAGTTTCCATTGTGCCTTACTAGCAAGAAAAGGCACTATATATGATGTTAAAAGTCTTTGTCTTAAGACATATCTGCTGTAGAAAAAAGGATGAAATTAAGCTTAAAATTATATTCTGTTTCCTTTAGTAAGAAGTAGAATCTAATTTCTTTGTGATTAAACACATCAGCTGGAGCACAATACCAAACTTCTAGCAGGAATGGAACTTTTCCAACTGTGTTTCTTTAAAGCAATAAGTTTTCCTCCCCTCTTTCATAAACTTTGTATTGAGTCAAGTAGAGTTTAGATTTAAAACCATAACAAAGAAAAAGAATAAACTACAGACTTCTGACATAGAACCAGATAAAGGCTTGAGAGGGATATAATGAGAAATCATGGTTTTCTGTTACAACAGCTGCAGTAATTCTTAGTAACTTAGGCTTTCTGCAATATACTTTAGTCATATTTATCCATGGCATTAAACTCAAAGGATTATTGCTTGTTTAAACTAAGTTTTGAGAAGAAGTCAGGATCTGATATGACAATTTCTCAACTTTAGCTGTTATGGGAATTGCAATTTGTTTAAAACTCCAGACAGAAAAAGGTGGAATTCTTGTAGCAATTATTTGAAATATTAAGAACTCTTGGTTTGCTAAAGTGTACTGTATAAGTTAGGAACAAATACCGGGGTGGGATGCTACTGGTTCGGCCCAGTTCTATAGACACTGTAGCTGAGAAGAGCAGCTGACGCCGGTCTGGTTCGGTATTTGGCCCACCCGCCTGCTCGGGCTCTAGGCTGTCCTTTATTCACTGCTTTTTCCTCTTCAGATGCTTTGCATGGCACAGCTGAGGTTGAAAAAGCAGGAAACAAGAAGATTTTCAAACGCTGAGCAGTGCTTGTCAGCTGTCCAGGCAAACATAGCTGATGATTTCTTGCAAAGGTTGCACACACGATTTTCTTTAGTTTGGACAACTGGCAAATCGCTCCACTGACTGGCCCCTCCCCTTCCCACCCACTCACTCCTTACCTGGCACGCGAGCCATCCAACTTGACTACTTTGGTAAGTTGCTATTTTTCCTCCCCCCTCCCTGACCATTAGCTGTTCTGCTCTGCCAGGAGATTTAGATTAGCTAATCTAAAAGCAGAGCGGTACCTTCCTTAGGACTGAAGCTTTTCAGTGCCGACTCAAATAGCCGATTGCAGGTTGATAGAACTCTAAGTGAATCTGTGATTCTGTGAGCAACTCAATCTGCCTGCCTGCTTTGCCTGTTTTGGGGTAAAAGTTGCTCTTTTTTCATTAGACTCGGGTTGTTGATTGCAGATAGATAGATCTCTAAGTGAATCTGTGATTCTGTGAGCAACTCAATCTGTCTGCCTGCTTTGCCTGTTTTGGGGTAAAAGTTGCTCTTTTTTCATTAAAAAAAATCAATATTTACATAAATATTTATAATATTTACATACAAGCCATGCCCACCCAGTCACATGACCACCAAGCCACACTCACAGAACTGATTGTTAAGAAATTTGAATCCCACCCCTGTACAAATACTGAATACAATTGTCAAGAGAAATCTAAGCAAGCCACTCTTCATTTCAGATGTAAATTCATTCAAATATAAGTAGATTTTAAGCATCATTAAACTGAAGTCAAAGGATGGTTTTAGAACAAACTCTCTGCTGCTTTTCCTTAAAACTGTTGATTTATTATGCTTTTAAGATGATCCTGCTTAGGAACTTGGCTTGGCTATTTTTGTTTTATTTTGTCTGCTTTCTGATTTCTGTGCTGTTTTTTGGGGTAGGTTTTGGAAATAAGTAATATCAAGTTTAAAAAGTAAGTACAACAGTATGTGCTATGAGAGGCCAAAATAAGGGCTGATGAACTAAATAAAATGATTTATCAGTTCTTTAATAATCAGTCATTTAAAATAAAAATAAATTCATGTTACAGTCAGGAAATAATTAAAAATTCTCACCTGGATGTAAACGTTCATTTCTGTTTAGCTTCCTGTCTTCAACGACTGTAACTCTATAATTGTGTTGTGTAAGGATTTGCTGATATAACTGAAGATCTTGTCCACTGCCAGAAGAAGGGATGTGCAGTATGGCTGCCTTAGCTTTGTTACTAAAAAACGCAAAACTGGTATCCTCAATCTGAAACAAGAAAGATAAATTCATGCATTACAATAAGCAATGAAATGTGAGGATGATGAGATGACAAAGAAAATTGGATCTCTTTTTCCTTACAATTGTTTAATAGAACCAAGTTATTCACACAATCACAATAATCATAGGTGAATGTGGGCAATAGCTATCTAATGCCCTGCTGAGTCTTTTAGACTCCCTTTCTCAGGAATAGTAGTATTCCTGGAGAGGAAACTGTACGTAATCCTTGACTTATGACCATAGGTTGGACCAGAATTTTGGTTGTAAAATGACGTAATCATTAAGGTGACCCGACCTGATTTTATGACCATTTTATCACAGTCATTAAGCAAATCACATGGTTGTTAAGTGAATCACACAGATGATAAGTGGATCCAGATCCATTGACTATGCTTATCGGAAGTGCCTGGAAAAGTGGCAGTTTGAGATCACGTGATTACAAGATGCTACAACTGTTGTAAATGCAAGTCAGTCATAAAAATTGTCATCACAGGACCAGTGGAGGTGATGTGACAGTTGTCACTTCAAGAACAGGTCAGTAGTTACTCTTTCCAATACCATTATAACTTTGAACCATTGTTAAATGAATGGCCACAAGTCTAGTTTATATTGACAAAACTTTGGCACAAAAGCCTGACTTTAGGACCCAGATTGTTGGGGGAAATATGCTGACTCTGTAACCCACTTAGAGAGGGCTGTAAAGCAGTATATAAGTCTCAATGCTATTGCTATAGCTTTTGGGCACCTGGTAAATTGCAGAGAATTGGACCACATCTTTCAGAATTAATTGGTTCATTATATCCATAGAGTGCTAAATTAGAAGCCCTACCCCAAAGTAGGCAATATATGACACTCTGAATACCACTGAACTGATACCCATAGCATCTCTTGGGAATTTGTACCGTTGTGAGGGTGCTGAGAGCTGTTATTCATCAATATTTGGAGAGCTACAAATTGTTCACCTCTGTTCTGTGCTGTATACTTTACCAAATTAACAAGGAATGGTGCATATTTCTAATCATGGCAATCTGTTGCTTAAACAGACTATGTAAAATAATAATCTCATTGTTGATAAAAGAGAACATGAATGCTGCATATCATTTAATCAACGTTGAGGGTTCTCATAGTAGAGTGTAAAATTCTGTGTTCCATTTGAAACAAACAGCTTGTTCAACATAAGTATCCCATGATCTGAAACTTATAAGGGCAAACATAGAAGACCAAACTAAATACATTTTAAATGGAATTCAGGATGAAGGAAAATAGAATAGAATACTTTATTGGCCAAGTGTGATTGGACACACAAGGAATTTGTCTTGGTGTAAATACTCTCAGTATACATAAAGAAGGAACATTCTTTAAGAATCAAGAATAAAAAGAAGATTGCTTCAACTGGGAGATAATTAATGAAATTGCAAGTTTAGAAAGCAGATTTATTTTTTGCGAGAACATCTTTCTTCTGAAGGTAGCATTTGAATACAATTCTATTACAATCAAAGCTTTGGGATTATTAAATAATTGGCATGCTTACAAGAACAATTGTACAAACATGTGGTTGTAAATTTCAGAATGGGCATTGTTCGAAAGAAGAAAGGCAGATCTTTCAAGGTAAACAAGCTTAGTTCAAACTGCTTTGAACTCTTGATTAGTCTGGTAACCCGGTAAGTATAAAGTGATATTCACAACAGCCTTTTTATCAGTTACAGGAAGTTGCTTTATGTTACACTTGGCTCAAGTGTTAAATTATGTTCAGGAAGGAGGCACATAACTTGTATAACCTTTGATGGATGACTAGTACTTGTCTAGTTTATTACAGAACACACATATTTTCCAATTAAAACTGATACATTTATCATTTGTTAAATTATTAGTTCACTGTTTCTATATGTTAAAACTCAGGGCTATTAAAATATTCCCATCAAATGCTTTGTGTTTATAAGCAAAAGTAGTACAAGTGCAAAGGAAGTCCATAGGAATAAAATTACAGTCCTGTAAATATATCCGCTCTCTGTCCTTGCCATATTTATAACCTATTTGTCTAATAGTGAGGAATGAAATGTTCTTTATCCTCAAAACACCCCTTCTTCTGGAATAACCTTTGTCTTTTTTATCCTGTTCTGCTTCTACTTTCTTATCTTTTCCCTTTTCTATGTGACTGTTGTCAGTTTGAGAGCTATTAAAATCTAGGCCTTTTCAATACTGAGTACAAGCTTTCTCAGAAATAATACAGTAGCCAAAATCCAGAACAAAAATTCTAAAAAAATACTTAAAATGTTTTAATAAATGCATTTAATTAATAATGTATATAAATAAATAAAATATATTTGATAAATACATGTACAGAATGCAATAATCATATTACTATATTAATAAAAGTCCCAACTGGACTTTCTGTTTTTTCTTTGAAGACATTTCGCTTCTCATCCAAGAAACTTCTTCAGCTCTGGCGAGTGAAAGGATTTATATTCCTTGCAGACAGGTGGTCATTTGCATTCGTTTAAAGGGTTGTTGAGGCCACTTGGAAGTTTATTTGTGTCCTGAGTAGTACAGAGTTGAATCCTACACCACTGAATGGAAGGGCTTGCCAACTAGCAAACATAGGGAAAAAAAAGAATTAAAACACATCAAGGAAGCCCTCAGAATGTGTGGCTATCCTAGCCCGCCTTCATGAAATCACAAAAAAGATCTAGCAGATCTTCCATAAAAGACAACAAAGAGAAGAAGAAACGAAGCAATGTTGTCATTCCATACATGGCAGTAATATCTGAAATGCTCAGGAGGACCTTCAGCCAACACAACATACATGCACACTTTAAACCCAAGAATACACTAAAGGCAGAAGTTTGTCTACTCCAAGAATAAAACACCCAGACATAAACTGAGCAACATGGTACATGCAATACAATGCAGTGAACATTTGCAGATCTGTACATTGGGGAAACAGAACGACCACTTCATAAATGCATGGCACAACATAGGAGAATAAATCCACCAGGTCAAGATTCAGCAGTCCATCTGCATTTATAGCACAAAGGCCACTTATTTGAAGACAGCGAAGTCCACATTGTGGACGGAGAGCACCATTGCTTTGAAAAAGGGGTCAAAGTGGCCATCTATGTCAAAATTTAACAGTCCTCTCTCAACAGAGGGAGAGGGATATAACCGTCTGGGCATTGCTAGTTGGCGGCCCCAAGGGTGCGGGCCTTCTCTGCGGGGGCTTCCTCCCTTTGGAACGATTTGCCCCCGGAGATACGGGTCATTACCGACATTCAGACCTTCCGGAGCGCAGTAAAGACCCTGTTTTTTCAACAGGACGTAACGATTTGTGGGGTTTTAAATTGAGTATTTTTAAATTTTTTATCAGTTTTATATCTGTTAATTTTATATTCGGTCTCCAATTTAATCATTTTAAATTGCTTTTAATTGTATATACTGTTTCTGTTTTAGCTGGCTGTACACCGCCCCAAGTCCCTTTTTTGGGAGAGGGGGCGGTATAGAAATTTAACAAACATAAACATCACCTATGTCCAGTCTACAACACAGTCCTTTCAGCAGTTCCAAGAAGGCTCCCCACCCATTTGCAGCACTCAGATGATCCTCCAAGTGACCTCAATAACTCTCTAAAAGAATGCAAATGACCATCTGCCTCAAGGAATATAAACCCTTCCATTTCCCACCATCCAGTCAGAGCTGAAGAATGGATGAGAAGCAAAATGTCTTCAAAGAAAAACAAGAAAGTCCAGTTGGCTGCACAAAGGGAGGCTCAATTTAATTGTACACATGTTGTGCATTGACAATAAAGGTTTGATTTGATTTGTCTCTTGAAAAAGCACCTTTGGGAAAACCATGATCTGAATGACTGAGAATCTCCATAGACATATATTAATGACAATGTGGCAATATCAAGGGATAGTATAATAGAAGACAAAGAACGGGACAAGATCACAAAGTATTAAGATCTGAAAATCAAAATCAAAAGGTTATGGCACAGGTAGTGGTGGTCCTGTTGGTATTGAGAAGTCTGGGATAAAACTTAAAACATCTGTGCATTGAAAAAATGTACCTGTCAACTACACAAGGCCACACTTGGATCTGCACATGTACTTTGCCAATATATTATGACATCCTAAGTTCGTAGGAAGAACTTGATGAGAATGAAAGCCAACACCAGCTAAAAAACTCGCAGCTGTGATTTCACTTTGCTGTGTGTAATATCAATAATAGAAAAATTTGTGATGATTGATGTCTATTTGGGGGACTGTTCCATTACCTCCTGCATAACGTAGTGTGTTGATTTTGATCAGACTCCAAATACCAGAATACAAAATTCACTTTTGAAATTTAGCAGAAGGGTAATGAGGAAAAGTTTGGAAGGAGAAGGTTTCTATGGAAAATCTTACTTCCCCTTAGATTCAAAACAAAGTTGGACAAACTTATTTTGCAGTATTGAACTGTATTTTGATTTTTGCAGCATGCACCCTAAATAAAGCTACCGTTTGTTTTAATAAGAACGGAAGACTTAAAATGCTACAACTAAAAGCCAAAAATAGATGCCTTCAATTTTGGAGCCAAAAAGACAAGCATGCTCTACATTTTTATCGGAATGTGGTCCCAAATGCTTTTCCTAGTAGAGCATACAGCAATGTATGTGTGTGTAGAATTTAACCATGAACATTGGGTCAGGAAGAAAGAGTTAAAATCTACATTTCTTTCTAAATGGGGTGGGATGCTACCAGTTCGGCCCAGTTCTATAGAACCAGTAGCTCTGAAGAGCAGCTGACACCGAACCAGTTCGCTGCAACGACTATCTGGTCATCTTTTTGGCCCACCCACCTGCCCAGGCTCTAGGCTGTCCTTTATCCCATGCTTTTACTTCCTCAGCTGTTTTGCACAGCACTGCTGAGTGCCGCTCGTCAGCTGGAGAAGGTAAATGCTCACCCGAGCCAGTAGCGCGCAGCATGCAGCATGCATTTGGCATGCATGCACATGCTCCCTGAACCGGTTGTTATGCCAGTATGATGCCATCCCTGGTTGATACATGAGACATTTCGCAATTCTTATCTATTCTTACATCTCTTTTGGTCAGCAGTACTTTGCCCCTCAGAAAGGAAGCTAATTTATAAAAATGTATTAAGATGTAGTCTTTGATTTATGACCAGAATTGATTGCTAAGCAAATAATTGTTAAGAGAATCACACTCAATTTTACAACCTTTTTGCCCCAGTTGTTAAGCCAATCACTACAGTTGTTAAGTGAACCACACAGGACCATCAAGATAATCCAGCTTTTCCCATTAACTTTGCTTGTTGGAATGTCATAAATGGCAATCATCTGACCTTGAGACATGGCAAAAATTGTAAATACATGCCGATTGCCAAGCATCCAGTTTTGATCACATGACTGTGAAGATACTAACTTACCTCTTATAAATTGGACACTAAATGAATGTACATCTGAACCCATTCATACAACCCTGTACAATGCCGTTACCACACTAGGACTGGAACAACTAGTAACCAACAGTACTAGACTTAACAACTGCCTTGATCTCATCTTCTGCAACAGTTTGAATTCAATTTATGGTATACAAATTAATGAACCCTTTTCCAACAGTGACCACAGCATGATTGACTTTTGTCTCAACATATGTTCTCACAATAATCACCATAACAACAGGATCCCCAATTATAACTTCAAAAAAGGCAACTATGATCTTATAGACGACCTCTCATCTCTTGATTGGCAAATTCTATTCACTGGATTCAATACAGTTGAAGACCATTATAACATATTTTTACTTGAAGTCAAAAGAGTCATCAAACTATACGTACCAATAACAACTCCCAAAATCAGAAAAAACAAATTATCTATAACAATAAGGAAGCTCCAATCCAAAAAGAAATCCCTTTGGCGGAAAAACAAATCTGGTCACGTTGCCAAAAGCTGATACAAAAATTTATGCCACCAGATAAAGACTGAGTGTACCAATTATCACACTAAACAAGAGGAAAACCTTCTACGCACCAATTCCACCCGCGCTTTCTTCAATTTTGTAAACAACAAACTAAAAGACTCAAGATCCATCCCACCCCTAAAAGAACCAAGTGATAAAGACTGCAACAATGACACCATTAAAGCCAACCTCTTTAACACATTCTTTGGCTCAGTATTTGTAAACAGCAATGGATCATGCCCAATATTTCCTAGTCAAACCACAGACAACTACAATGATCCAACATATATCAATTTTACAGAAGACAACATTGAAAAAGCACTATGCAATCTAAAACCATCTCTATCTATTGGACTGGATGGAATATGTGCCTACTTCTTAAAAAAGCTATCCACTGCCATAGCTGAACCTCTAAGCATAATCTTTGAAAAATCTTTCAGGACCAGCTCCTTGCCAAATCTATGGTCACTAGCCACAGTCATTTCCATCTTCAAAAAGGGAGACCCCAACCTAGTTGAAAATTACAGACCAATCTCTTTATGCTGCGTCACCTGTAGAGTCATGGAATCATTTATTAACCAATCCATTATCCTCCACTTAGAGACAAACAACCTACTCTCTAACAAACAGTTTGGTCTCAGAAGGAAACTGTCCTGTAATCTGCAACTCTTGCACCCTAAAAACATATGGACTACACAACTTGATAAGGGCAAAGCAATTGACGCAATTTACATATTCTTCTGTAAAGCCTTTGATTCAGTGGTATATGACAAACTACTCCTAAAACTAAGGTCTTACGGTATCTCTGGATACCTGCATAACTGGATAGAAACATTCCTGTCAAACAGGCAACAAATGGTCAAAATTGGGAGTGTCCTATCAAATCCTGTACCTGTCAACAGTGGTGACCCCCAAAGCAGTGTGCTAGGACCAACTCTCTTCATACTCTATATTAATGACCTCTGTGATTATATTAAGAGCAACTGCGTTCTTTTCGTTGATGATGTAAAACTATTCAACACCACTAACAATGCTGCTATCCTTCAAAAAGATCTCAACAATGTGTCAGAATGGTCAAACAAATGGCAACTTCAGATCTCAACAAGTAAATGCTCTGTCTTGCATATTGGCAAAAAAATAAAAAAATAAAATACAAGCTTAATAGTCAAGACCTTGTTGATTACACAAACTTTGTCAAGGACCTTGGAGTATTCATCTCAAATAATCTAAGTGCTAGAGCCCACTGTAATGCTAAAAAGCATTAAGAGTTGTTAACCTAATTCTGCATAGCTTTTTCTCCGATAATATCACTCTACTAACTAGAGTATATAAAACATTTGCTAGACCAATACTTGAATACAGCTCATCAGTCTGGAACCCGCATTACATATCTGATATTAATACAATTGAGAAAGTCCAGAAATATTTTACGAGAAGAGTCCTCTACTCCTCTACTCATAGCAGAATACCTTATGCCACCAGACTTGAAATTTTAGACCTAGACAACCTAGAACTACGTCGCCTTCGGTTCAATCTAAGTATAGTACATAAAATTATATATTACAATGTCCTGCCTATCAATGAATACTTCAGCTTTAAACAAAACAATACAAGAACATAAAATAGATATAAACTAGATAAACCGCACCAAATTTGATTGCAGGAAATATGATTTCAGCAACAGAGTAGTCAATGTCTGGAATACTCTACTTGACTCTGTGGTTTCTTCCCCAAACCCCAAAATCTTCAGCATTAGACTATTTACTATTGACCTCACCCCTTTCCTAAGAGGTCTGTAGGGAGCGTGCATAAGCGTACCAAAACGTGCCTACCGTCCCTGTCCTATTGTTTCTTTTGTTTGTCTTATTCGTATCCATTTCATGTATTTATAACCATGTTTATACTTATACCTGTTATCTAATAATTTTTTGACAAAATAAATAAAATAAATAAATATTGAGACAGTTGTAAGCGTGCAGACCAGTCAAAAGTCACTTTTTCCAGGGTCATAACTTTGAACAGTTGCTAAATGAATGGTTGCAATTTGAGGACGATATGTATTTCAAATCAACTTCAATGACGTGTGGTAGAAAAGCTATGTAAGGAATCAGTTTTGCCATGAAAAGATTGAAATAATGTGGGAATTCAGGACACCCATTGTTAACAACAATATCAAACAGTTGCTGAATAAATGTGCTTTTGACAGAAAATGGCATAATTTAAATCATGTTTGATTTTAGATTTGGAAGAATAAGCAAAACCTGAGCCATGTTGAACAGGCTTTGACAGCATCTCTAATTTCCACATATAAAGCCTTATAAATGCAATATTCCTATGAGTCATCGGCTATGATCCACTGGAATGTGACATAGGGAAGAAAGTTTTCTTGCATTTACTATCTAAATGCCAGGTAAGAAGAGCCAGCAAGGAAGCACAGAGACAATTTTAGAAACTTGTGTACCGCAGTTGCAGTCTGGAAGCCTGCCAAAGTCCAGCTATCTTCACACCTCTCACAAAACCTTTTGATTCATGCTTGCTTTTGTTAACTCAAGTTAAGTCAAAGAATGCCTTGTACCATGAAGCATCAAAAGTTACAGATTAAATGAGTCTTTGTCATGTACATTGCTCTTTTTTGTAACAAATACATTCATTTTAACTGACTGAAGGAATTGAGATGTGTTAAAAATAGCATCTAGGCACCAAATAGAGCAGTGTTTCTCAATCTTGACAACTTTAAGATGTGTGAGATTGCCAAAGTTGAGAAAGGCTTTTTGAAAAGGGCTGCTGAAGCCTAAAGGGATGCAATCCTCAAGCGCTTTGCTGAAGAGAAAGGAGGCCCAGAGGGCCATGCACGGCTTTTCAGGGCTCCTTTCTCGCTGCAGTCTGACCTCTGGTGACAAAAAATGAGGCCCGGAAGGCTGAGCATGGCTCTCCAGGTCTCCTTTTTTGTCACTGGAGGCCTCATCAAGTGGATGTCTGGCAAGAAAGGAGGCCTGGAAGGCCACGTGTGGCTCTCCAGGCCTCCTTTTTCATTGCCAGAGGCCTCGTCAAGCTCTTTGCAGATGAGAAAGGAGGGAGAAGGCAAAGAAACAGGCATGAGAGGAGACAGATCTTCATAAGGTAAATCACCCAGTATGGCAGATGGGGGTGGGTGGAGAAGCAATTGTGGGGAGGGAGAATGAGGTATCTGTGGATCTGGGGAGAGCTTGAATGGTCTGAAGTAGGTGGCCAGTTCCATCACTAGCCCCTCACCCATGGCCATCTCTACCCTGAGATACCTCATGTGTACTTAACAAGCTGCGCATTCGATTATCGAATGTGCGGGTAAAAGCAGGGAGTGATCTCGTTCAAGGTATGAGATTCACTTTTACAAATCCCCAGGTTACAAATGGAATGGACAGGGTCCATTACATTCGTAACTCAAAAACTACCTGTATAGCCAGTTTCATCCATTTTTTTTATTATGGGCAATTATCATAATTAAAAATAGGTCTCTCCTGAAAAAAAAAACATTTCCAATGTACAACAAATATCTAATATTGGATTTTCAAAGTGTCTAGAAAAAAATTACAGACTGTTTAATTCTTGCTCTCAAAGAATGTTCAGCTTTTATTTTTCTCTGTAAACGCTCATGACAAGGTAAGTATTGAAACAATATAATTTATATCAAGATCTATAACAATATAATTTGAAACTGAAAAAACGCAGGGGTTTGAACTTTTTTTCAGTTTTATTTATTTCATTTGGTTTTGGAGCTGATCAGATGAGAGTGGCTCTCATGGACTCTACTTTGAATAGCACAAAATGTAAAATAAGGTTCATTTGACATTTTCCCAGGAGTGTTTTCCTCTGTAAAGAGGCTGCTGTAGCACTAATTAATATGCTTGAACTGAATATTAAATATGCTTGAACTGAAGCATAAAGAATTTGGTACCTGGTAGAAACTATAGTTCCCCTTTGAAATTAAGGAAGCCTCATTTTGAAATTATGCTAGAGAGCAGAACTACTTCTGCTTCAGGACACAAACCAGACATTTTATTTTGCTCTGCATGTGTTAAAGTTTTGGAAGACCTACTTCAAGTTGCGGTATTATTTCAGTCTTAATTCAGTTATGTCTATAGGCAGTGAGTAGGTCTGCTGCCTTCCAGACCTTTTTGACTTCAGTTCCCATCAGTGTTAGTCACATGACCTTTAGCAAGGGATTGTGGGAACTAAAATCCAAAACTGTGCAAGGCTTCTACTAATTGTAAAATTATGCGGTGAACTAAACAGTAATATTGAATTCCAAGAAGATATTTCCACTTCTATCCCTAACCTTCTATAGCAGCTTTTAAGCATCTTTCAAATGCTAAGGAAATAGAGTGGAGGGAAAGTAGACTACAGATAGTCCTTAACAACAGTTCATTTAGTGACTATTCAAAGTTACAATGGCCCTGAAAAAAGTGACTTACAACTGTTTTTCACAGTTACAACTTTTGTAGCATCCCCAATGGTCATGTGACCAAAATTCAGGTGCTTGGCATCTGGTTCACATTTATGATCCTGGCTGAGTCCCAACATCACGCGATTCCCCTTTGGTGACCTTCTGACAAGCAAGATCAATGGGTAAGCCAGATTCACTTAACAACAACTGCTACTAACTTATCAACTGCAGTGATTCATTTAACAACTATGACAAGGAGTTCATAAAATGGGGCAAAACTCACTTTAACAAATGTCTCATTTAACAACAGAAATGTTGGGCTCAATTGTGATCGTACGTTGAGGACTACCTGTATTAGTTTAGCATTGAATTTTGCCCTTTACTATTTTTTACCCTGCCAAAATAAATCCAGTTCCAGGAGTGGGGGGTATTTCCTAGCAGTTCCCTGTTGAGATCAAAGCAACCCTACTTTCCTTCATCTGCCCCAGAAGTTGCAGACATGTTCCTGGAGTTTTCTTTTTCTAGTACACTGTCCATTGTTCAAAACATATGCTTTGCTTCAGGGGTGGGATTCAAAAAAAATTTACTACCAGTTCTGTGGCTGTGGCTTAGTAGGCGTGGCTTGGTAGGCGTGGTAGGGAAAGGATACTGTAAAATCTCCATTCCCACCCCACTCCAGGGGGAAGATTACTGCAAAATCTCATTCCCTCCCCACTTCTGGGGGAAGGTTACTGAAAAATCCCCTCCTCTCCCCACTAACGTGCTTTCCAGCTCCATTCCCCTGTGCAGGGCAACAAACGAAACCCAATCAATCAGTTGGGACTCAGGAGGCAGAGACTAGATTGGGGCAGGGCCAGTCAGAGGTGGTATTTGCCGGTTCTCTGAACTACTCAACATTTCTGCTACTGGTTCTCCAGAACTGGTCAAAACCTGTTGAATCATATCTTTGCTTTGCTTTCCCCAACTCAACTGCTTTAACTATATGCAATTGGAAGATGAAAAATCATATTCACATTCCTTTCTTTTAACAGATTTAACAGATAATCAAGAGTTGGAAGGGACCTTGCAGGTCATCTAGTCCAACCCCCCCACCCAAGCGGGAGACCCTACACCATTTCTGACAAATGGCAGTCCAATCTCTTCTTGAAAGTCTCAAATGATGGCGCTCCCACAACTTCCGAGAGCAAGCTGTTCCATCGGTTGATTGTTCTCACTGTCAGAAAGTTTCTCCTTATTTCCAGGTTAAATCTCTCCTTGTTCAGTTTCTTGCCATCCTCTCTATTCATAAAACTGAGACTCACCTAACATAAGACAGAATATACAGTGTTGTGAATCAGAAGAAACAGTGCTGCAAAAGTCCCCTTAAGCTTGTTTCAGCTGCTTAGGCCTCAGAAATAGCACACAGCGGCAAATTAAAATTATAATTAAATCCTTCCCTGTCACTTTCTGAACACACATATGGCTCCACAAATTTTGCACATAGACATGTACAATGGGGCAAGAATCCACACTCCCAGCAAGGCCAAAAAAAAAAAGATGTTTTCCCCCCCACTGGATTTGCACGTCTACCTGAATAAGCATTTCAAATGACCTGCTCACAGATTTCACGAAGGATCATTTTTCTTACAGATATTACCAGTCTCAGCACCCTGATCTTGTAGCTATCTCAATTGATGAACTCCATCTATTGAGAAACTACTTCCGCTTCAAGTAGCTTGTCCGTGCATTTCTTTCGTGATCCAATTCTGAACCAGACCAGAATTTTTCTTCTAATACAATTATGCAAACACATGTGATTGCAAACTTTCCAACACAGTAGCATAGTATCAAAATAGTTAATAAGTTGTCTATGCTTTCTCATGCTCATTGGTAATTATAATAATAAAAAGACAAGAGAAAACACTTGGTCAAAATGAACTTTAGTAAATGGTAGGACCAGGAAGATCCCCACAGAATTGATTATGTATCCCAGATCTCCCAGCAACCCCTGATGTTTGTCTCTCACCTTTACCTGTAAGGTGACCAACCGTCCTCCTTTAGGGAGGACAGTCCTCCTTTTGTAAGTTCTGTCCTCTCTCAAAAAGTGTACTACATGTTCTCCTTTTTGATATTTGAAGACTAATCTGTAAATCTCCGTATTTGATCGATGCCAATCTGATCCGTTGTGGTGACGTATTTGTAGTTGACATGATGATTTGTCAAGGCTTGATACAGTGCGGTGAGACACGATTATGAGACACATGTGCTCCACACAGGAGAATTGTTTTGAGAGAGTGCGCCATGAGCAAGAGTGCACCATGTGCAAGAGTGCACCACGCGCAAGTGGCTTTGTTTTTTTCTTCAATTTCTTTGTGTCTTCCTTTTCATTGTAAAAAAGTTGGTCACCTTATTACCTGGCTCTTTGAAGAAGCATTGGATACTGTGAAGGTGGTCACCCTATTGTCAGCCATGGCCAGGATCAATCTTTTGTAGCAGTTACAATTTTTCCTGAATCAGGACATGCTTTTCACAATCACTTATACCAGGGGTCTTCAAAGTTGACAGCTTTTAAGACGTGTGGACTTCAACTCCCAGAATTCCTTCTCCAGTCATGTTAGCTCAGGAATTCTGGGAGTTGAAGTCCACAACTCTTAAACTTACCAAGTTTGAAGATCCTTGATTTATTAATCATCTCCCATTTGGAATATTGCAATATTTTCTACATGAGGTTAATATTGAAGACCAATCAGAAATGATAGCTAGTCCAGAATGCTGTGACATAACTAGCAATAGATGAATATTTTTTCACCTTGAAACGTCACTGTAATTGAGGAAATTTATACATTTGATTAAATACACAAAAGAGTTTTAAACCAAATAAATGTCATTTTTTTCATGATAAAATAGTGGAATTCTGTCTTTAAAAGACAAGTAAGACTGCCTTTTTATTTCATTTTCAACATGAGATACTTTGCTAGCCTCTGGTATTCTCTTTAATTTACATAACTTCAGAGTAACTTCTGTTTAAATATGATGTTGGTCAGGGATTTGTTCACAAACCAGATAATTACTGTCCAATTGCCCCCCCCTTGTTTAATTATGAGTTTTTCAGGGTTTCTTGCCCTTTCTCTGAGATAAACTGTCACTTTGTTATAAACATAACCCACCAATGTATGTAGACATCTGGTTAATATCCCATTCACATACTAAGCACAGCCATTTGTTTTCTAAAATGGATGCTCAGAACTATTTTTCTGGGGTGAATTTATCTCCCAATAAGAAATGTCACGAACTGTAAATCCTTAGAAATAATTTTGCCCTGCATTGGAAGCATATATTGTAAGCTGTTTGTAAAACCCAAGAGCACATGTTTCAGAGCAGATACCAAAAAGCCAATCACAGTAAAGTTATGTCACAACAGTTAATGCATTGCTAGAAGGAAAAAAGGGTTAAGTTCAAGCTAGCAGCAGCATTCAGTTTAGAAGTTTTAGGAGTGGTCAAGAGAATTTTTGGAAAATAAACTAAATTGTGAGTTACCATATCCAACTGTGTCAAGACTCAGTTTGCAGGGCCACCCTTGTCATTAAGCAAAACAAAGAAGCTGTTTTATTCAGCAAATGCTGGGAATGGGATATTAAAGGAGAAACCTGTGCATTAACATGGCCTGCCTGTGCTCTGAACTAGCCTATTGCCTTCACATATTAATGTTGAAGAAATATGTAGTTATCAGTCTACTCAATGTAAAGAAATCTGAAAGTGGAAAGTGGAATACATAACTATGAATGGTTGATTAATTTGTATCTATCTGCAACATAAATTATTGCTTGGGGTATAAAAAAAAAAGTAAGAAAAAAAACACATCCAGGCAAATAAGATCAACTAGTTAACAGTATTTAAAAGAGATGGTGGTTCATCTGAGGAGAGAGGAAATAATATAAATATTATTTATAAACATACTTCTTTGCATTATGTGTGTCTTGTGGCTGTAGCTTATCCGATTTAATACTTTTATGCTTCCTGTATTTCTAGAAATAAGTGAATTTCCTTTTTGTTGTTCCTGTTTTCTGAAAGCTATTTAAAACATGTTAGCTTTTTATGTCTGTAGTATTTTTGTTTGGGAAGGAGTAGGCTTTGGACTGAAATGACTGGAATGTTCCTGTGTTTTTCATTGTTCGCTGCCTTAATATAGAGCAGGCCACAAAAATCAGAAGATATGCTTTGATTACAGCCGCATTAAAGGAGGCTGAGCAATTCACAGTCAGATCTGCTGTAGTTTGCTTCAGAGGAAGAATGTCACTAAAGCTCCAAACTCCTTGGCTCACTTATTTTCAGTGCATGCATCCTGCAGTTCATGATATTGCCAGTTGTTTTGTTTAGATCAGCTTTCCACTCTCTGACTGCCTCCAGGTGTGAGAAGATTAAAGCCGCCAAAATTCTCAGACGTGGGATTATAAATCAAATATAAAATGCAGGATCTTTTCCTAAAACATATTTTTAGAATCAAAATTTCTTCCAGAGGAAATTTACTGTTAAAATTGTAATCAAAATTACTTCACTGAAGTTTCCTTGCACCAAAACAAAATAATTTGCCATTTATTCTAAGCCATAATTCATAATCGGAATGAGCTCTCTAACTAGCTCCAAGTTTTCCTTTCATTTCTTATCTCCAGATTAAATTATTTGCATCTTCTTCTATCCATTTATAGGAAAGTGTGCTAGATAAGGATAATTATAAATATGAATTGTAGTTAATCGTGGTTTAATCATCCTGAGATTAGAATACTTGATATGAATTAGAATTAGAATACTTTATTAGCCAAGTGTGATTGGACACACAAGGAATTTGTCTTGGTGTAAATACTCTCAGTACACATAAAGAAAAGGTACATTCGTTAAGAATCAAGAATCATAATGACAGTTATAGGGTACAATCAACAATCAAATCATACTAGGAAACAGTCAATATAAATCATAAGGATACAAGCGACAAAGTTACAGTCCTACAATCACAAGTGGGAGGGGAAGGGTGATAAGGAGTGATGAGAAGATTAACAGTAATAGTAGTATACACTTTGTAAATAGTTGAACAGTGCTGAGGGAAATATTTGTTTAGCAGAGTGATGGCTTTCGGGAAAAAACTTTTTTTGTGTCTAGTTGTTCTAGTATGCAGTGCTCTATAGCGTCGTCTTGACGGAAGGAGTTGAAACAGTTTATATCTGGGATGTGAGGGGTCTGTAAATATTTTCACAGCCTTCTTTTTGACTTGTGCAGTGTACAGGTCCTCGATGAAAGGCAGGTGGGTAGTAACTGTTTTTTCTGCAGTCCTAATTATCCTTTGAAGTCTGTGTCTGTCCTGTTGGGTTGCAGAACCAAACCAGATGGTTATAGAGGTGCAGATGATAGACTCAATCATTCCTCTGTAGAACTGTATCAGCAGCTCCTTGGGCAGTTTGAGCTTTCTGAGTTGGTGCAGAAGGAACATTCTTTGTTGTGCTTTTTTGATGATGTTTTTGATGTTAGGTGTCCATTTTAGGTCATGTGTTATAGTAGAACCTAGAAATTTGAAGCTCTCTACTGTTGATACTGTGTTGTCTAGTATTATAAGAGGTGGTAGCATGGGAGGGTTTCTTCTAAAGTCTACCACCATTTCTACAGTTTTGAATGTGTACAGTTCCAGATTGTTCCGGTTACATCACGAGGCAAGTTGTATAACCTCCTCTCTGTATGCAGATTCATCGTTGTCTCAAATGAGACCAATCACTGTTGTGTCATCAGCAAACTTCAGTATTTTGGATCATTTGAGATGCAATCATTGGTATATAGGGAGAAGAGAAGTGGAGATAGCACACAGCCCAGTGGTGTAATGTTACAGAGAATGTCAAAGAATCCAATGGTTTTGGAGCATGCAAGGGTTAGGGTTAGGATTAAGAAAAAATGTATCATCAGTGGGAGCATTAGAATAGACCAAACTTTATTTATAATATTATAGAAATCAGATAAAATGATAGAAATGGACATTGGGAGGCCAGAAAATGAAAATAAATAAAAGCTGTAAAAATGTTACTTTGTAAATTAGTAATTTAAGTGAATTTGATTTAAAAATGCTGATTCTGATTTAAAAGGTAAATGTCACATTTTGGCTACATAATATCAGTTAAATTTTATAATTGGAGTTTGTACTTACACATGCATTTTTAAACTGAGGGATTTTATCAGTAGTTTGTTTGCTCTGGAGGTTCTGAAAATAATATGTGTATGTATGCATATTTGTGCATGTCTATATACAAATACTTTATTTGTGTGTGTGTGTGCATGTGTGTATTGCTGCTGAATTATTATAAGATTGTCATAATTACATATTACACTTTAAAGTGTTGGAACACCAAAGATAAGATTCTTCTAATCCCTGTTTTTCAAGCTTTTGCTATGTTGTTTCATTGAGTCATAGCTGAGCCCTGGTGCCTTCAGGGAAGAAATTATTCAAGTGCTACTGTCATCTGCCACATGCCCAAGTCCTTCTGGTGCAGCTCTGTAATGTCCACTATTCCAATATCCACTTTGGGTGCTGTCAGCTCTTTCTTCTTTTTCTGTCCATCTTACTCAGGAATACAATTTTTCCATAAATGCTTTAGCCCTCATGATGTGGCCAAAATATGGTAGATATTGTTTTGGGATACTTAACCATTGGCCCTGATTGTTGTCCCCAATGCCACAATTCAAAGTATTTTTCCTCTCCTTTTCCTTCAAATTTCATCTTACACATCCATTCACCCAGAGGTGGGATTCTACCAGTTCGCACCTATTTGCTAGAACCGGTTGTTAACATTCTAAGGAATTCAGATAACCAGTTGTTAGAAGAAATTACTGGCCTAATCCTGTAAGGAAGGCAGGAAGGAAACATTCTGGTGTTGTTGCTTACAGAAACTGCCTCTCCGTTAACCCTTATTACATTCTTGGCAGGACTAGACTTCCTGTCTCAGGAACGTCTCTGGAGTTTTTTCCCCCTCCTTTGCTGGTACTTTGCTTGTGTGGAGGGACCATTCAAAGTTACAATGGCACTGATAAAAGTGACTTATGACCATTTTTCACACTTACAATATTGCAGCATCCCCACAGTCATGAGGCCAGGAGAGGAGATGCGTGCTTTGATGTGAGTGATATTGAGTTGGCCACACCCAGCCAATAACATGACCACCAAGCCACGCTCACCGCCTAAGCCATGCCCACAGAACCAGTTGTTAAAAATTTGAATCCCACCCCTGCATTCACCATAATAGGGAAGACCGCTGAGTGAACCATTGTGATTTTTATCATGATTCAAATGTCATAATTCCTCAATTCCTTTTTGTCTATGATTATATTCTGAATCTATTTTGCACAACACATACATATGTCAATTCTGGTGCCAAAAAAAATGTCATTTTCAACCACTTCTATAGCTGCATTATTTTAACTTAAATTCTTCTATTTTTCTAGTAGCCGTAATTTCGGTTTTCTGGATGCTCAAAGGGAGCTCAAATTTTCAGTCTTTTGTTTTACTTTTAGCACAAGCATTTTTAGGTCTTCTTCCATTCCTGCAATCAAGATAGTGTCATTTGCATGTTTCAAGTCATGGACATTTCTTTTGATTTTGATCCCACTTTAAATTTTCTAGCCATGCAGTCCTTATAATGTTTGGACATAGAACAAATATGATGATAGAATGCAGCCCTATGTGACTGCTTTTCTATTAGTAAACCATTCAGCAAATTCTGTTCTTAGTGTTGCTTCCTGGTTGCTGTGGAATTTTCTTATCAGAAAAGTTGGATGCTTTGGTATATCTATTGCTTCGAGAAAGTCTATTTCTTCAATTATCAATAACATCAGATGCTTTTGGAGTAGTCTAGGAAACTATACTTCATTGTGATAAGTTATGATCACAGAATCTTGCAATCCTGATTATACTTTTTCTCCCATATCTTATACCCCAGGGAATCAGGAAAGAAGAATAAACCTGAGTCTCTTCCTAATACTGTCACCCTTCCAAGGATTTAAGGAATGCATCTGTTCTTTTTATTAACAGAATAGCTTGTGAATATTTGTTTCAAGGCATCTCTTTAATTCTACACTAATATTATACGAGCTTGGCTCCTTCTGAAACCTACAATCATCTATCCATAACAGCACTATAATCTGTTCTACAGAATTTCCAACGGCTGATATTGTTGCTGATATTGTTCATATTATTGTGATATTGGGACTCTTATCCTATAATTTGAGCATTTCTTTGAAGCAATTTTTAAAGAATTTGAGCTATGTGTATATGTGTGTGTATTCCAATCTGCTTTTTCTTCCCATATTTGCAATGTCAAGGATCATCAGAAGCAGCAACTCTTATGTATTTGTGAGGTACCTGGGCAAAGGAACATCTGGACTCTCCTGTTTTTATAACCTCTTAGCCCCTAAAACACACACACAAAGGTTTGCTGTTTAACATATAGTACTTACATTGCCATCGGCCTCCCAGTCAGTCAAGCTAGCGAACAGAGCAAAATGGATATGAATGCCTTTGTAATGTTATAGGCAAACAGATAACATGCTGCTTTGAAAGAGTTCAGTTAGTGGAACAAATCTCAGCCTTCCCTTAGCTTTGTTGTTGATCTTGGAATGTTTCCAAATGGGAACTAGATCTCTATTCTAGTCTTACCCATCACTCTTAATTCTAATGATGCTGCCACAAAATCATAAGAATAAACTAGGAAACCAGACTGATCTCAGTTTCTCATCAGAGCTTTTTTTAAGTTATGGGAAACTTCTGACATTACATTCCCTTATATTTTTAAAACACATAAACAGGGGTAAGATAAACATCTGAACTTGATTTTAATCATGGAAAGGTAGATGCAAAAGTAAACATTTGAAATCTAGCAAAGTCCTTGGAAGATTTATTTGATCTAGATTAAATATTATAAACTTTTATAATTTTTAAAAAGGTTTTCTACTTTGAAACAATTTTTATTATGAAAATCATTCTTAAGAAAGTTTCTAATGATAAATAAACTATGCTAATAAAAGGCAACCTGAATTTTATCTTTATCTTACGAAGATAAGTTTGGATTGTAAAGGAAGGAAATAGATAGGAGTTATTTTACTTGTGACACAGGATTGCTTATAATAAGAACAATCTTGCCCAGGGGACATTTAATTTAAAAGGCTGTCTGTGCATTTTATAACTTCATCTTCCAGAGATTTAACACTGATGCAATTGTGCAAAGCTGATGCCAGAACCAAAATAGCTTGTGCAATTGTAAATACACTTTATGAAAAACCAACAAATACAGAACATATTTCAGTACAAACATTTGATCATTTCTTGTACCAAGAATATATAAACAAACAGAATGATGCAAAAAAAGCAATTGGTTATAAGGCAGCCAGGATAAAGTAGGGTTAAAACACAAGTGCTTAAATTTGTATCATATTTTTCTTTTTTTTCCCTTTCCCATTATTTACTAAAATCATGTATATCTTAAAAGTCTTTAGATATCTAGACACATAGATGGGAGGTCAGGAACTTACATTAATTATCTTCAGGGATTTGACTGAAGCAGGCCATCTGAGTTTGGTTAAACTTCTATCAAGTTTTATTTTTCTTATATGTATCCATGTATTCATAATTATGTTTTTACTTATACCTATTATCTTGTAAGCAATTGACAAACACCAACTAAAATAAATAAAAAATAAAAAGTTTCAATCTTGTTTTGTTCGTTTGTTTGCTTCCTGCTCAAGATAACAAACATATCCCACACACCTTTGGCTTCCTATTTTTCCCACAACAACAACTCTGTGAGGTGGATTGAGCCAAGACAGCAACTCTCCCAAAGTCACTCACCTGGCTTTTTTAATGTTTTTACCAAATGGTCAGGTGAAAACTTGCTAAAAAAAATAGAATTAATGTGTAGCAGACATTAGCATCTGAATAATGTCTAGTTTTGGGGCGTTGGGATTACATCTGGAATTATGATGGGTACTCTAAAAAAATGGCTGCCATTGCAGACCCCACAGATTTATACAAACTTATACATTGATTGTGACAGTGGGGCTAATATTTTATCAAACTCTTTTTTCCCAAACATTGGTGAGATTTCCCTCACAATCCCTTCTAATCGCCAAATAGCTTTGCTTTGGGTTTTTCTGGATGGAGGGCCATGCGAAACAAAACATTGGGTCACAACCGTCCTTCCCCCTCCATCATTTTCATTTTCCAAGAATGCATTTAGCATGCATGTAAGTTCTGGTACTTCATTGAAAATAAAGATTATGACAGAAGTGAGTGGAAAGCAATGCAGAGCACTTGTTTGCAGATTCTTAGCCAAAATGTGCTTTTCCCAAGATCCTTCAGCAGTTGTGGAGATTTTGAAAAAGATACAGTAATACTGAGATTCTACTGTACTCTTTGAAACATTTTAGCCTTCTACTCCGGAGCCCTGCTTAGCTCTTGTGAATACTAGTTACATATGAATACATATGTTTTTGCAGTGTAAGAGTTGCAGATTACAGGATAGTTTTTTTCTGAAACCAAATTGTTTATTAGAGAGTAGGTAGTTTGTCTCTAAGTGGAGAATTATGGATTGGTTAATAATTGATTCCATGACTTTACAGGTGACGCAGCACAAGCAGACTGGTCTGTAGTTTTCAACTAGGCTGGGGTCTCCATTTTTGAAGATGGTGATGACCGTGGCTTGTGACCATAGTTTTGGCAAGGAGCTGGTCCTGAAAGATTTTTCAAAGATTATGCCATAGCCGAATCTCTCAGCATAATCTTTGAAAAATCTTTCAGGACCAGCTCCTTGCCAAAACTATGGTCACTAGCCACAGTCATTCCCATCTTCAAAAAGGGAGACCCCAGCCTAATTGAAAATTACAGACCAACCTCTTTATGCTGTGTAAAGACATGGAATCAATTATTAACTAATCTATCATCCTCTACTTAGAGACAAACAACCTACTCTCTAATAAACAATTCGGTTTCAGAAAAAATCTATCCTGTAAACTGCAACTCTTACGCTGCAAAAACATATGGACTATACAACTTGATCAGGGCAAAACATTAGACGCAATATACATAGATTTCTGTAAAGCCTTTGATTCAGTGGTACACGACAAACTACTCCTAAAACTAAAATCTTACGGTATCTCTGGACACCTGCATAACTGGATAGAAGCATTTCTGTCAAACAGACAACAAATGGTTAAAATTGGGAACATCCTATCAAATTCTGTACCTGTCAACAGTGGTGTCCCTCAAGGCAGTGTTCTAGGACCAACTCTCTTCATCCTCTACATAAATGACCTCTATGATCATATTAAGAGCAACTGCGTTCTCTTTGCTGATGATGTAAAGCTATTCAACACCACAGACAATACTGCTACCCCTCAAAAAACCTTGACTATTTATCAGAATGGTCAAACAAATGGCAACTTCAAATCTCAACAAATAAATGCTGTGTCTTACATATTGGCAAAAAAAATCAGAAAATAAAATACAGGCTGAATAATTAAGACCTTGTTGATGATCCAAACTCTGTCAAGGATCTTGGAGTACTCATCTCTAATGATCTAAGTGCTAGAGCCCACTGTAACTACATACAGGGGTGGGATTCAAAAATTTTAACAACCGGTTCTGTGGCCGTGGCTAAGTTGGTGGGTGTAGCTTGGTAGTCATGTGACTGGCTGGGCGTGGCCAACTCAACATCAGTCACATCGAGGCATGCATCTCCTCACCTGGTCTCTCATGACTGTGGGGATGCTGCAACAGTCGTAAGTGTGAAAAATGGTCATAAATCACTTTTTTCAGTGCCATTGTAACTTTGAATGGTCACTCCACACAAGCAAAGTACCAGCAAAGGAGGGGAAAAAAACTCCAAAGAAGTTCCTGAGACAGGAAGTCTAGTCCTGCCAAGAATGTAATAAGGGTTAATGGAGAGGCAGTTTCTGTAAGCAACACCAGAATGTTTCCTTCCTGCCTTCCTTATAGGATTAGGCCAGTAATTTATTCTAACAACTGGTTCTCTGAACTGCTTAGAATGTTAACAACATCTCATTCTAGCGAATAGGTGCGAACTGGTAGAATCCCATCCCTGATTACATAGCCAAAAAGGCGTTAAGAGTTGTTAACTTAATCTTACATAGTTTTTTCTCTGGTAATATTACATTACTAACTAGATCATAAAAAACATTTGCTAGATCAATACTCGAATACAGCTCATCAATCTGGAACCCACGTTGCGTATCTGATACTAACACAGTTGAGAAAGTCCAGAAATATTTCACAAGAAGAGTTCTCCACTCCTCTACTTGTTGCAGAATACCTTATGCCACCAGACCTGAAATTCTAGACCTAGAAAAACTAGAACTACACCACCTTCGGTTCAATCTAAGTATAGTGTTTATAATCATACATTGCAATGTCCTACCTGTCAATGAATACTTCAGCTTCAACCATAACAATACAAGAGCAAACAATAGACACAAACTCAAGGTTAATCGCACCAAACTTGATTGCAGGAAATACGACTTCAGCCACAGAGTGGTCAATGTCTGGAATACTCTACCTGACTGTAAATCCCAAAAACTTTAACCTTAGACTGTCTACTATTGACCTCACCTCTTTTCTAAGAGGTCTGTAGCGGGCATGCATAAGCGCACCAACGTGCCTACCGTCCCTGTTCTATTGTTTCTTTTATTTCTTTTATTTTTCTTATGTGTATCCATGTATTCATAACTATGTTTTTACTTATACCTATTATCTTGTAAGCAATTGACAAGCCAAATAAATAAAATAAATAAAGTTTCTTATGTACTAAGTTTAATTACATTAATCCAAAAAAGTAGGAACGAAGTTGACCAATTGTTGAGGTGGCACTACCAAACAAAAAACAACCAATCTGTGCCAGCACCTACAAATAACTCTAGTCTGCACATATTATAAATAAGCCTTTTTACAGGTTTTTATAGCATGAAAATGGGACAGAATTCTATAACTGGGTGCTTTCAAAATATGTTGGGACTGTAAATGTCATCAGCCCTAGTGACAATGACTATAGGAAGGTACGGTTAGAGAAAATTGTATGCCATAAGACATTTACAGAGAAAGAATTACAACCCTCAGATGTTTGCTAAAATCCCAGCTTGAAAAATAAACAATTGGTATTTTCCAGATGGGTTGGAATTCCGAGGTTAAAAATCCTATGAATTGTGTTCCAATACTTGGAGTGCACAAAGTTGGGGAATGATGGTATACATCAAATCAGTAACGTTACCCAACTAAATCCAAGCATAGACTGTTTACAAATTGCAAAAAAGCAGAGAGGATTTAACCACCTCAAGGTTCTAAGGATAATCCTAAACACATTTACGAATTCACTACTGAATAAATGCATACTGGATATTAATATGAGTTACCAGTTCGTTGATTGAAAACAAAATACTTTCTCTTGAAATTCCATTTCAGTAGCTCTCATGAGTTGGGCAAGCTTTGAAAAGTCTAGAAATACCAGAAGTTATTGTCAAAGGTGATGAGTATTATTTCTTTCTGGGATAGAAGACAGAATAATATTGTGCACACTCTGTTTGATGAGTGCTATTGCTCCTTTCAAATCTATCTGCGAATATATCTTTATCTCTTTATTCTTACTGCCTTTCTATCATCATCTTCTTTACTGAATCTTAGAATCAAAATAAGATAATAGATAAATGCAATTTTTTTTCTGGGCTCCATTCCATTAGGATAGCGATGCTTCGTTCCAGGGAATCATCATTGGTTCACCTTCCTGTAGGCTGTGCAACTAGAACAAGGAATTCACCTCACTATTTCCTTTTGCCTGACATATGTGATTTAGGAAGCAAAAGTTAAATTTTAACTGCAAGTCTGGCTTATCAACAGTGTTTATTTAAAACTTGTAGAATCTCTCTTACCTCCTCCTGCCCCTTTTGTTTGTTAGAAGGAAGGAAGCAACTGACTCGCCTTGCAAGGACTTGATGTGTCTGATGTGGCACCTCAGCTGCTTTGTTGAGCAGCAGTCCATTGCCACTTGTAGGAACTGTTGGTCTCTTGGATCTTAAAGGCATCAGGGTCTGGTAGAAGAGATAGGCAGCCAGCACCAGCACCATCAGGAATGGGCGAAAACGACAACATCTCCGGCCAGGCACAATCTGCCGGCAAGCCATGGCAACTCAGATTTCTGATTTGTCCCATTTCCACATTATAGGGGCGATCAGTCTGGCTGCTTTCCACCAGCATGAAAGAAAGGCAGAAAGGTATGTTTTCTGTACTCAGGTTCTCTCTCCATCACTTCGGGACTTGAGTTCTTCCATGACATCAGCAGGCAAGAAATGAGAGGCCCCCCAGCAGAGAAAGGCAAGCACTGCCCGATCTGGAAGAAACAATCGGATTGACCGAAAGAGTGAAAGACCAAAAAAAGTAACATATAAATAGTGTGGATTGGAAATGAACACACATTAAGTTTCCAAGTATTGCAAACAGAAGAAATGTGACTGTTCAAAACAAAACTCCATTGCACAAATACCCAGGAAAGGACCGACCGAGCAGTTATGTTCAACAAAAGATATATTGGCTAAAAACTGCAATGGGCTTTGCACATAAAGCTGAAAAATACAAAGGCTTTTCTAGCAGGACTCTTCTTCTCCTCCCTCCCCTTCCAATTCCTTTCCCAATAGGTTCTTTAAAAAAAAAATCATTTCCTTCATCTTTTAAATTGCCTTTTTCCTGCCAGAAAACATACACAGCCTCCCTTCCCTGCAGAGTTTTTAACAGAGCAAAAAGCCTAGTTTGTGCTCGATCAGATTTCTTTTCTCTCTCCATTGTCTTTTGGAGTTCAAAGTCATGTTTACTTACTCAGTTCTTCGCCCTGTCAGACGTTTTCCATTCTCCTCTAACGGGTTGCTGATTAAAACCACTCCAACAGCCCAGGCTCATGACTTCAGCTCATCTCCACATACGCACACAGCACTCCATCTGAACTCCGTTGGACCACAGACATATAAATAAAAATCAGGACTGCCCGGAGGGGTGGGGTTAAGTTTACCAAGCTCTGAAAAGTCTCTCCATCTGGGGACTGTACTGGATCATAGAAACAGTTTACTTTTGCCTCCCACATGTTGTTTTTCAGCATTGTAAGAACTTCAGAACGGCACATAAGTTACAAAAAAAGTGATCCAGAGGAATGCAAGTACTATGGCAAATGGTAAATTAAGAAACGACGTGGCTCTGGGCTTGCAAAACCACTTCAGGATGTTCCACTTTATTTGCGAAACATACAGAAGAAGGGGTATGAGAAAGAGAATAATTATGTGTCTGAGGCACCCTTTGGTTTATAGCACCACTTACTGTAATTCTGTGCAGCTAAAAGTTAGCAGACCAATAGCTGACTTTAAGAAGAGGGAGGAAAAAAAAAACTAAAATTAAAACTTTGAGTTAGCCTTGAGTCCTGGCAACTTCCTCTGGTAAGTCTCTGCAGTTTTCTTGGCAACAGATTTTAGAAGTGGCTTGCCCTTGCCTTCTTCATAGGGCTGAGAAAGAGGGACTGGCTGGCTTTGTGCCTAAGGCAAGACTAGAATTCACAATCTCCTAATTTCTAGCCTGATGCCTTTAACCACTACATCAAATTCGTTCTCAAACCTGACTATAGTAACCATAGTAAAAGCAAACAAGCCTACATACAACTATTATAGAAATTCCAGGAGCATTTCACAGGAAACCTCACTCCCTCCTTCTGCCACAGATCATTATTTTTCTCCTCTTTTTAATGTTACTGGTGAAAAATGTTTTCTTTCCTGGAACCCAGCTAAAAGCTGATTGGCTAGTCAAAAAAAAAAAAAAGTGGATCCTGGGGAGCAGGCAAGACATGGTAAGGTTATGTGGTATCCCCAAGCTCTCCATTCTAGTAAGTTCTTCTTAATTAAGACAATATGGACAATTCTTCTCCACAATCCTTCCTCACTAAGCAGTTCCCAATGTCCCCATGATTTTCTCTTCCCTCTCCTAAGGCCCCGTTTTTCCCCACTCTTAACCCTCCCCTCTCCAAATACTTTGGTCTAGAAAAACCACATTTTGCTCCATCCCCAGAAAAAAACCCCGTCTGCTTCATTTTGGATGGCTAAAATGCATGCCTGGGCACAAACTTCCCAAAAGCACCTATTCCTTGTTGCAGAATGATTCATGTAGGAGTGTCCTATCAAATTCTGCACCTGTCAATAGTGGTGTCCCCCAAGGCAGTGTTCTAGGACCAACTCTCTTTATCCTCTACATAAATGACCTCTGTGATCATATTAAGAGCAACTGCGTTCTCTTTGCTGATGATGTAAAGCTATTCAACACCACAGACAATACTGCTACGCTTCAAAAAGATCTTGACTGTGTATCAAAATGGTCAAACAAATGGCAACTTCAAATCTCAACAAATAAATGCTTTACATATTGGCAAAAAAAATCAGAAAATAAAATACAGGCTGAATAGTCAAGACCTTGTTGATGATCCAAACTCTGTCAAGGATCTTGGAGTACTCATCTCTAATGATCTAAGTGCTAGAGTCCACTGTAACTACATACAGGGCCGTGGCTAAGTTGGTGGGCGTGGCTTGGTAGTCATGTGACTGGGTGGGCATGGTTTGGTGGTCATGTTATTGGCTGGGCGTGGCCAACTCAACATCAGTCACATCGAGGCACGCATCTCCACTGCGGCCATATCGCTGCAGGACAACTCATTGCAGGACAATTCAACACATACAAAAGTTCAATTAATTTTGACGGAACCGTGGCCAATAATAATAAAATAAATTTAATCCAGAAATAGAGGATACAATAATTTCAACAGAAAGGTGGTCACCAATGATAAAAGTACTGAATGAAGCTATTAATGCAGTTTTGAATTACCCACAGCGAATTGGCAATGGTGAATTACCCTACACCCTTGTTTCTGATGGCTCTGGAAAGTTTTGCATATTTAAGAGACCTGTAAATAATGTATATTGTTATTATTTATTCTTTTGCCTTTTTATCTCTTGCCAATTGGACAAGTCCCCTTTGGCCTGCCTTTTCCCTGTTTTGCTAGATAACAGTTTTGATATTTGATAAAATTATATAAACACCAAGCTTTATTTTTGGTAGAAAATCTGAGTGGTATGTGTGCTATGACCAGGAAATAGGGAACGACTACGCATATACTGGGTGCAAATTAAATTGGAAATTGCTATGGAATTTTCCATTTGGGAAACATTTTTGTTTGTCTTGGAAACTTCTTTTCCAAAGTTCTAATTCAATCTGATGGAAAGGGAATAATTTCAAAACATCTTCAGAGATTTGGAGGATTTTTCTCTTTCCATAATTATAAGGTGATCAAGGGATAGATGTGAATGCATCATCCTGCATTGTGATCTTTCTCAAGCTGCAATTAAGTACCTTCCTATGGTACTTTTTCAGATCAGAAATCCAAAAGGCAACATGAGATGTTGCATGGTATTGTGCAATTAGTGTAATTAAAAGCAGCAGCAACTAGCCCCTCTCTTTCCTTTAATAACTAATAGGGCTCACCACTAATACGCAACTATAACCTAAACTTAAAAGCGTTGCCAACTTGGAAAATTAAAAACGTTCTGAGAATTAGGTACCAAAAGCCCATTTCACAGCATAAGAAAAAATTCAGGACACTGAGGAACATATTTGGTCAAGGGTGTGACCAATGTCCATGGTGATCCTTAATAAGACTTTTGATCACCTAAATCTGATTGTACCAGGTCAGATCTGGGAGGAGAGACCTTTATTATTCTGGCAGCTCTCCTTGCCTGGACAGTCTAGGAACTGAGAATTACTGCCATCTAGAACTTTTCTATCAACTGTGATAGGCATCCCTGAAACCAGAGTTAAGATATCTTAACTCTTACAAATCATATTTTTTGACCTTACTGGAATATTTTAATAATACACCATTTGTTCCTACTAATATGTATATATTAAGTACCAAAACTCGCATTAATCAAATTGATTTATTTTGTAATATGACCTCAGATCATAATTAGGGGATCATAAATTATTGACTATTCCATTAAGCAGTGGTTTCTCTAGAGGGGCAACCTCTAACCATGGTGGCAGTGGGACAGCTAAGAGGTCAGAAGCAGAAAGCCATGAAAGAAATGTTTAGTTCTAATAGCTAATGAAATGAAGTTCTAGACTTGCATAGCCATATCAAGTAATGCTCCAAGTGCAACAGATGTTTTGAGAAATCTGAATGTCGGCTTACTAAAGAGTTTCTCAAAATCAGGTTACTTGGTTTCTCAGAGGAACCTCTAGAGGCCTTGTTTTTGTAGTTTTTTGTATATTTAAACAAGCCTAGCTCATTTGAAACTATTCTACACTTATTTATAATGAGAATCAACTTTCAAAGTTGCATTTTACATGCCATTCTGGAATTGACCTGTTATCATATTACATATTATATTACATATTACAATTTTTGTGTATAAAGCTACTGTTCATACTTTCTGTTCATGTCTGATCACTGCTAACAATGACTTTATCCATAGATAAAAGTTGTTTCTCCGCAGAAACAGGCAACGATACAATCATCATCTACGCCAGAACATCAAACATTTCTGTATCATTAGTGGGGTTGACTTGCATATAAAGAGGCAGAGAATCAGAATTCAAATTTCCTTCTGATCACAATATTGGACTTCACAGCAGCCAAGGTTGTCAAGATGAACCTCTAGTGGCTGCAGCAGAAATTCTAGCCACATCTTGCTTAGATGGGTGGTGGAAATCTACTATATTCCTAAGCTTTATTGCTAAACTGTAAGTTTTGGGATTGTGCAAGTTCTATTTAAAAGGGAAAGCTGGAATTGTTTAGTCTTTGAAAATGTCTGCTTATATGAGTAAAATGGGATAAAATATGCTGACATTCATACTTCCAGCATACCAACTATTTAGAAGATGCAATTATTATAACAAATGTTGTCCTCACTATATGAAAAAACTATATTTCATTTAGAGAAATGGGCACACGTATTTATACATGTGGCTCACAAAAAATAACAAAACTATGTACCTTAATCCACCAAACCTTTTTTCAATTATTGTCGATCTATCTTTAGCAAGTTACTAGAAAAAGAACTTGTATTTTACATTTAATTCCAGAAAAACTAGACATAAAAAATGTCTATAGCAGAAAACAGTAATAAAAACGAAACAGATGAATATACCAAAAGGAAAAAATAAAACCTTATGGAGTCTTAAAATACCCTGATTTAATTTGACATGAAATACCCTAATGTAAACACTTCCAATTCCTGAAAATAAAGCCTCTTTAACTCACCTTTATCCATAACTGGTGTGAATTTGAATCCAATATAGAGTCCTGGGTTTCCTAGGACAAGACTTATGATTTTCCAACCTTCAATGTAATTGTAACTATGTTTGAATGCCACTTGTAAGGAAAATGTAGTTCTATAAGCTTATGGAGTCATTTGCAAGCAGACTAAATCCAATTTTGGCTTCCACCTGCTGCACAACCAATAAAGTGGTTTCATATTACTTTTTGGAAGATACTCTTAAAAACTGTTACAAGACAACTGACTAAGAAGTTTAAGCTAGAAGGCACTCTGCTTCATGCATCCAATGCAAGATGGATCATAAAATTGTAGGGTAGACTAAGGGTGAGCATTAAGAGGTAAATGTTTTTTGCAAGTGTTGAGCGATAACTAAAAAAAAATTCTTTCAGAAGAATTTAAATGAGCTGATCTTCCTTAAGTCTGAGACTCATTACTCCGAAAGCCTAAAAACCATGGTGACCAAGATTTCTGGCTAAGGTACTGTATCTGCCTGACTTTTCCTCTTCCATCTCGTGATTGAACTTGAAAAAAATGAAGATTATTGTAACATACATACAGGAGAAATGTCCACTTTTTCCAAGCTAAGAATTCAATTTGGTGTTTGATTTGCTGGAGGTCACATTTCAGCAGGTTGAACCTTTTCACCCAAATTTAAGACATTCATCAGGCCTTCTATGGATATTGTATGATCTAATAGAAGAATCCCATTCTATTCTTTCTCAACCATACAGGTGAAACTCGAAAAATTAGAATATCGTGCAAAAATTCATTTATTTCATTAATGCAACTTAAAAGGTGAAACTAATATATGAGATAAGACTCATTACATGTAAAGCGAGATAGTTCAAGCCGTGATGTGTCATAATTGAGATGATGATGGCTTACAGCTCATGAAAATCCCAAATCCACAATCTCAGAAAATTAGAATATTGTGAAAAGGTTCCATATTCTAGGCTCAAAGTGTCCCACTCTAATCAGCTAATTAAGCCATAACATCTGCAAAGGGTTCCTGAGCCTTTAAATGGTCTCTCGGTCTGGTTCTGTAGGAAGCACAATCATGGGAAAGACTGTTGACCTGACAGCTGGGCAGAAAACCATCATTGACACCCTCCATAAGGAGGGAAAGCCTCAAAAGGTAATTGCAAAAGAAGTTGGATGTTCCCAAAGAGCTGTATCAAAGCACATTAATAGACAGTTATGTGGAGGGGAAAAGTTGCACAAACAGCAGGGATGACCGCAGCCTGGAGAGGACTGTCAGGAAAAGGCCATTCAAGTGTTGGAGACTTTCAGGAGTGGACGGAGACTGGAGTCAGTGCATCAAGAGCCACCACACACAGACGGATTCTGGACATGGGCTTCAAATGTCGTATTCCTTTTGTCAAGCTGCTCCTGAACAACAAACAACGTCAGAAGCATCTTACCTGGGCTAAAGAAAAACAGAACTGGTCTGTTGCTCAGTGGTCCAAAGTCCTCTTTTCTGATGAGAGCAACTTTTGCATCTCATTTGGAAACCAAGAACCCAGAGTCTGGAGGAAGAATGGAGAGGCCCACACTGCGAGATGCTTGAAGTCCAGTGTGAAGTTACCAGAGTCTGTGTTGATTTGGGGAGCTATGTCATCTGCTGGTGTTGGTCCATTGTGTTTATTAAGTCCAGGATCAACGCAAACATTTACCAGATTTTGGAGCACTTCATGCTTCCTTCTGCAGACGAGCTTTATGGGGATGCTGACTTCATTTTCCAGCAGGACTTGGCACCTGCCCACACTGCCAAAAGCACCAAAACCTGGTTCAATGATTGTGGGATTACTGTGCTTGATTGGCCAGCAAACTCGCCTGACCTGAACCCCATAGAGAATCTATGGGGCATTGCCAAGGGAAAGATGACAGACATGAGACCGAACAATGCAGAAGAGCTGAAGGCCGCTATTGAAGCATCCTGGTCTTCCGTAACACCTCAGCAGTGCCACAGGCTGATAGCTTCCATGCCGCACAGCATTGAGGCAGTAATTGCTGCAAAAGGGGCCCAAACCAAATACTGAGTACATATGCATGCTTATACTTTTCAGAGATCCGATATTGTTCTCTGTACAATCCTTGTTTTATTGATT
Source organism: Bungarus multicinctus (assembly GCA_023653725.1). NCBI lineage: Eukaryota > Metazoa > Chordata > Lepidosauria > Squamata > Elapidae > Bungarus > Bungarus multicinctus. Next base: position 8,100,746 of record CM042848.1, on the reverse strand, counting down.
GCATGTAATATTCTAATTTTCTGAGATTGTGGATTTGGGGTTTTCATGAGTTGTAAGCCATAATCATCTCAATTATAACAACTCACGGCTTGAACTATCTTGCTTTACATGTAATAAGTCTATCTCATATATTAGTTTCACCTTTTAAGTTGCATTACTGAAATAAATGCACGATATTCTAATTTTTTGAGTTTCACTTTAAAGAACTGCTCTGAATTGCTGAGGGTAGAAGAGTGTTGGAGATGGCATTAGAAGTGGCAGGAGGTGAAACTAGAAAACAAGCATAGTATACTCCACTAAGGTAATTTCCTTATGATAGCAACAAACTTGGGATCCAATTCACCGTTTCTTGCCATGTGCTACCAGCTGACTGACCTTAATTCAACACAACTTTGAATTATGCAATTTTATGCATAAATGCATTTCCTAGATGTAATATAAACATTAACCATTTCCAGTATTGAAAGGTTTTTTTGCTTACGTGAACCACATTACGTGAACCAATTATTTAGCATTATAAATAAGGAAATAATTTTTTTAAAAAAAGAACCACCCACCACACAGTACACGTATTGCTTAGTATGTTGGAGATGGAAACCTTTTATTTATATATTTTATTAAAAAAAATAAAAACTATTTAAAATCCTCCAATTAGACTGCATATTATGAAAGCTTTCATGAAATGTTGTACTGTCTTTCTTTGATACAGTATGCAAAGCATTAATACTAGCATTTGATTTTTTTTCAAATTTGAACACCTAATACAGTTTCAATTTAAAGGATCACTTGCACAAAAAATAAACACATTTGGTATAAAAGGTTTATCACTTTAACACCATTTTTTAATGACTATGCCCTGAATGGACCCCAAACATATAAAGATTAGTGGTATTTTTTTAAGGTGTACAAGAGTCTGTTGCTATGTTCCAAGTACTCCAGAGGATATTAGCCCAGTGTGTGTATACAAGAACCATCTTCTTCAGCCTGCTGAATTCCATTTCAACGAGACCAAGCTCTAAAGGCATTTTTGAAAGTTCATTCTCTTGACAGCCTGACTTCCTTTACACTTATATACATAAATTCGGTAACAGTTCTTGAGCACAGAACATGCAGCAGAATGTTAGCTGAATATAAAATGATTCGAAATGTCCTTTTGCTGGAATTATCTGAAGACAAGTTATCATAGAATGCCCATTGCTTAGAGAAAATGGTCAGAGTACAAATGTCTGCATACGTTTGCCACTGGAACAATCCATGGCTAACTTGAAAAGTATTTATAGCACAGCAATAGTGCATAAATAATTTAGGTACAATTTTAAAACACAGCTAGCAAAATTAATAAGTCAATATTTTTGACAACTAGATCAATCCTTCTTTGACTGGCTGCAAAGAAGCATTTCCTCCTAATCCACCTCCCAAAAGGAATATGTTAACTGGAGTGAAGATAATGCAGCATTTATTTATGCCTATTGCCTCTTCTTTTCATTGCAGCAGTACACTGTGGACAGTACCATTTTCCTTTTGGTGCTTCTGTCAATCCAACACAGCCATAATGGAACCACTCTATAGGACACTGTAAGACACATAAAAGAGAAAACACGATATTCTGAAACACCAATGCTAAAAAAAGATGCAATAGATTAATATAGGATAGATTCAGCGACTCATAAATAAAGGAAAAGTACCAGATCTCTTTAGGAAGCCAGATAAATTTAATCTCAGACATTATATTTCTTGGCCATCAATATTAATGGGACAACTACTACGTGCTTATTTAGACAGCTTTGTCTGTGTAAAATCATCTTGAAATTCGCTGTATTATTTTTTCCCAAAACCATCGAAGAGAATCTAAAAGTTACATCTAGGCTTTAAAACACTTAGTCACACTTCTAATACACTCACTGAAGTCCCACAGGCAACCTGAAGCCCTTCTGACTGTACATCCAACTCTTTCCTTAAATATATTATTAGAAGCAGTGAAAAAGAATTGAACGCTGGCATGCATATACATGTATACACTGTGTTTGTGTGTGTTCCACCCGAGGCATTAGATCTAATGGTTTAACATGGTTCTTAGAAAACTAAAAAAAAAAAAAAATCAACAAGATAATATTATTAATAATTTCATTTAGTTTTCTATACTTACATCTTGATTATCACAGCCCACCATTTCACCGTATGACACCTATGAAAAATCATATTATTTGCACATCATTAGATTTTGTATAATCAGAGAATATTTCATATTAAAAAGTTACTAGGAGACTGAGATTGACAATTTTTAAATTTTTAAATGTTGAAAGAACAGTCATGCTATACACTTACTTTCCTATTATTAGAACTTTTGGATTGGAGATGACTTCCAAAAATCCCCATTGAAATATCCAAGAGTTACTGAACTTTTTTGTTTGATCATAAACATTTTAAATTTGTTTGGGAGTCACTGATGAACTGCCTGTTTAGAATCATTGCTATACCAGTTTATGGAAAACATTTATATTTTTCCATTACTATCAACTGCAACATATAAACACAGGTAACTTATTTTTCACATATTTGCTATCTGTAATCTGGTTTATTATTTGTAGAATATCAGCCTTATATATTAAGTAGAAGGTTGTTTTGAGTTTTCAAATACAAATCTGAAACAGCCAATTTGTATGAATGTTTGAATATAGCTGCCTTATGAAATTAGCATCAACATATTTAACAGCTGTGTTTCAAGTTTATTTTTCAAAAGAAAATAGTTCTAGTATCTAATCTGAAAACCAATTAGCAATGAAGACCTTCATTAAAAGTAATCAAAACAGAGGAAGCAACAGTAATATTAAATACCATTAAAATCAAAGTTAAAACTGTTTATCAATCTTGTCATTATTTGAATCAGCTCTGTAGTACTATCATCTTAGTGAAATGAACATAATTTTCATTTACACTAAAAAGTATTATCATTATATTTTAAACATTTAAGGCTATTTAGTTATTACATCTGTGTTTCTATTACTGCAAATCTCAAAATGCTGAGAGTCCACAAATCAGTTATAGAAATATCATAATCACAATAAAATGACTTAAGAATCTTGTTTTCAGAAACTAATTGTGAGACTACTTATTCTACATAAATTTATGCTATATATTTTTAAGCAGTATTTGAGAATCCATTTGTTTATTCAGATTTTCCTGCGTGTTATATTTTCTTTCTGTTTTCTTAGTTTGGAAGCCTACAGCCGGATTCATTTTTTGTGTTTAATATCTACATAATATAAATCTGCTAAACACTGACAAGATTTTACATCCAAAGAGATTTTTGGATGTTCCTGAATAACATAACTTGTATGTTTCTTTATTAAATTCTATAAAATGAATAAAAATGGACTGATTGATGATGATAGCAGAAAAATTGGATATTGGAAGCAGATTTATTTATATTTCTTTGACACTATGCTGACATTTTCAAAGATTTGATTCAAAGACGCATTATATTCTGCATATATCAACAAACTGTTGGTCATCTAGCTTTATAACATTTATTGTAATTTTAAACTATATAATATAAATATTCACAATTTATGCTACATAATTACGTATTATCACATCTGTCTCCTCTTAGCAAATCAGCCATGATCCATAAACTAGGCAAACTGCCCTGACAGAAACATTGTTCTTTCTCTGACAGAATATACCTGATTACAAATGCAGTAACGTGGTTCATTTGGATCATAGGTCCAATCAACCTGGCTATTAGATTCAGACTCGGGAATGACTGCTGTTTGCTGGGAGAGTTCTTGGGCTAGTGCAGAGGATGAGGAACATGATGACAAAGAAGAAGATGAAGAAGATGAGGACGACTGTTGACTTGAAGATTTGTTATTGTTTCTGAAAAATTAACATAAACAGATTACTTTTGCCAATCTATTTTCCATGACAAGGAACACTCTGAAAACAAAACGATTTTAAAAAACTGTCACTTGATACAATTTTAAAATGATTTCTAAGTTAAACCAGTATGTAACAAATACTTTTTCCCTTCATTTACAAAAAGCCTGAATTTTCTGTCTGGGGACTATGCATAACAACTGAATAAAATAATCTATCTTTTCTTCATAAGGGGAATGTTGAGTTCCAATTAAGATTGTGGGTGTGGGTCATTCTTCTTCAAACTTTATTTTTATTCAGTGATTTTTGTTAAAGAAGGCAATGTATCACAAATAGCATACAATGGAATTTAGGAACTAATTATAATTCATTGAATATTCTTTTGTTAGAGGTCTTTTCTTTGAATATTAATTTATTTCAGTATGGGAGAAAACTTCTTAGAGACTTTTCTTGCCTTCGCTGTAATAATTCATCTTCATATTGTTAAGTAACAGTGCAAATAATATATTTTAAAAACCTTCAGCAACCATAGCTCTCGAATTATTCCTGAAGGAAAGTCTGAATACTGAACATTACAGAAATAAAAAGGCTTAGAAGTTTGATAACTTAATTGCTTCTGAGCCTTAAAGTAATGAGCTGGATTAAGACAACAGGCTCATACTGCCAAAAAAAGGTGAAAATTATTGTAGTGGTGGCACTCCATCTGGTGGCCAAAACGAATAACAGTTCCTATTTTCTAAAAAGGTTTTGGCATGAAACTTTGGCATAAAATAGAATTTATAGACGTGGAATCTACTCTCATTACATTCCTACCCAGAGGCACCTTTGCCTGACAGGCCAGATCCTAAGAATGGTGATAGCAGCAGAAGGCACTGTAACCTATCTCCTGAGACATGCATGAATTCTGTGCAGACTGCTGCAAAAAACTGTTTAGCATGCTGAGTTTTTTTTACTCTTGCTTTAGCTACTTGCTGCTTAATATATATTTTCTTTTTTTAAGTTTTGGGAAGTTGAAAATAGCTGGAGATTGTCTAAAAAAGCAGCAAAAGAAAAGTTCCTGTTTATTACTACTGCTGCTAGTCTTGGAAAGACTTAACAGAGGGAACACAACTAGAAGTAGTCCTCAAGATACAACAATTCATTTAGTGACCATTCGAAGTTACAACAGCACTGAAAAAGGGACATGATCATTCTTCACACTTATCACTATTGCAGCATCCTCATGGTCACGTGATCAAAATTCAGACACTTGGCAACTGACTCATATTAACGACAGTTGCAGTATCCTGGGTAATGTGGTCACCTTTTGCAACCTTCTGACCAGCAAAGTCAATGGGGAAGCTGTATTCACTTAACAACTGTGTGACTAACTTAACAACTGCAGTGATTTGCATAACAACAGTGGCAAAAAACTGGGGCAAAATGGGGCAAAAATTCACTTAACAGATGTTTCACTTAGCAATAGAAATTTTGGACTCAAATTGTGATCATAAATCAAAGACTACCTGTAGTGTAAAAGATTTGTAGATAGTCCTTGTTTGCAGCGGCAACTGGGACTGTAATTTCCTTTGCTAAGCAATGTGGTCGTAAAGAGCAACGTCACATAACTAGATTACGTAAGTGATGGCAATCCCAGCAGCCTGGTTGCCATTGTAATCCAGAAACTGAACAGATTACTAAAGAAGGATCTCATGGAATCAGAGTGCTAGGCAAGCAGGCCAGAGCTGTGTGGGTGACTTGGCAGGGACCATGAATGGGACTTCTATGTACTGGCAGAAGGAGTGCTATGGAACACAAGATCCCGGAGATCTCCTAATCCATAGCAAGGTTCCTTGGGAGAAAAAGTGGCAAGAGCAACTTACAGGAGAAGTCTATGACCTTCCCTGGTATTTTCCTCATTGTGCAAATTATTAATTGCAAAGTTCATTGCAAGCCGGGTATCTGAGAACGCAGATTGTGACCATGTGACTGCAGACACACCGATGGTGGAAACTCTTGAGAAATAGTTGTGGTAATCCCACATGCAGCACTGTTGTAATTTGAATGGTCACTAAGCAAGGGGTTGTAACCTCAGGACTCTATGTAGAAAATAAATATTTTAATGCTGGACAATAGCTATAAGGAATTGAGGTGTAGTTCAAAAGCAATAAACCCCGCCATCTCTTTCATATAATTTTGTCTTTCCTAGGAAGTGGGAGATTGCAATCCAGTTTTGAATCTGTCTTACAACAAAGAAAGAAAGAAGCTACACTTTTAATGAACGTACTTGCTTTTTCTACCACTCCGTGAATCTGTGGTTGATGAACTCAATGTCTGTGATAATGTAGATGCCAAAGCAGATGATGTATATCCAGCTGTGTCCCTGGATAATGCAAATTCTCTTGCGAGTTGGAAGTCATTGTTCTTAAAGGCTTCATAGCTTGCCTTTAAGCTTGATGTCCGTCTTCCTTCTTTCATCTAAAAGAAAAATAGCAATATTATATGGATGATTTCAAATTCAGCCTCGTTTATAATACATTGAGTACAGAAGTTAAACATTTCACTACTTTCCTTGAAACATTAGTAGACCTTGAGCTAATTTATAAGTACCTTATGGAGCAGTTAAAGCTTGTTTACTGTATAATCATTTAACGAGCACCTTACTTTCTTCCCTAAAAATACTATAAGCTGAGGTTTGATCTTTCATGTTCAAAATATTGCAAGAAAATTATTGATATTTTCCTCTGGCTCTTGTCTCAAGAATATGTAGATAAAATTACAGAATACTTACAAGTTTAATCTAGTGGGAAAAGATTTCAGAATGTCCCATATAAATCTTTCCTTTCCTGTAAAACCTACATCCATGAAATGTCAACCAATAGAAATGACATTTTTGAAAACAATCATGTTGGAAGTGCCAGTAGCAAAACTAATGAAATAAAAGTTGAGGTAACAACCTGTTTGGGGCAGGTATTTTAAAATATGCTTTGGATTTCTTACCTGTGCTGTGGCTTGCACTGCCTGAGCTGCTGCCATGGTAATAGCACCAGCTCCAGCTCCTGAAGATAATGAGCCCAGGTTATACGATGCCAATGGCTGAGAAGAATTTGCATTATATGCACTGTTGGATGAGGATGATGAATTACTGTTTCGACACCCTTGATGAATAAAGGGAACATATTTATATAGTCTAAAATGAAAACTAAAAAAATAAATGTCAGAAAACTGGAAATCAACTGTGTATGAAAGAAAATTTAGACAGTGTGCTAATTAAGAAAGGAAAATATAGATTTAATGATGTGGAAGGAGTTTTGGTGCTGCATCAATTTCTCTCTATTGTTTGCTCTCTCGCCCAAAGACTAAAATGTAACAAAGTTATGAAAGAAATGAATTCTTTATTTCATGCTTCAATAAACCATTTGATATGATTAAAAAAGGAGTATTCTTGGTATTAAAATTTAAATGTAGGATGATTTTTAAAATAAGATGGTATGGTAAATATTACAATACTCAAAATTGCATGTCTTGAGAATCAAATTGTTAGCAATAAAATATTAACCTTTTTCTCTACATAGTCTAACTGTATGCTATCACAAATAAAATGAGAGACACATATATTAAGATGCAACATGAATATTTTTAGGACAATGCAGGAAATTACAAAATTTTATTTGGCTCTGAATCAGTTCTCATGCACTTTTAAGTATATGTAATTTAAAATTACACAATGGCAAGTAAAATACATACCGCTAAGAAAACTGAAAATATTTACTGCCTTAAAAACTATTTGGAACCATAAGTAAATTTGGCCTATGATAAATATCATTCTTTATCAAAAGCATGTTTCCCGATTCTCTTTCTTGGAAAGGCAGTAATAGTGATGTCACAAACCTGGTTCTGCTGAATGATTGACTTACGATTTATATTTGTCCCTGATCTTATGTCCCTGATCCTATTTTGTATATGTTGATCTTTTTTAATATTGCTAGCTATCCAGACTCATGTTTTTGATATGGGTGGGGTCATATAAAACTAATAAATACATAGGTCTCTTTGAACTGAAAAGCATGGGTTAAGGCTAAAGAGAAAGTATAAAGTATAAAAAAATACATTATTCACTTTTTTATTAGACATAATCATAGCAGGGAGCTAATCAGAAATCAACGGCAATTTTGGCATTTGATTCCATTTAGTCTATTTTCCACAGGTTTTGTTAAAGCTGTTTTTAATTTTTGGACTACTTTTGCAACTTATAGCTTATAAGTTCTGTCATACAGTTTTTAGCAGCAAATGCTGTGGCAACCACTTTTAAATAAAAAATGTATCTGCTTTTTTCCCTAAACAATACCGTTTCTGAATTATAGGACCCCAAAATGGTTCAGTTTGCTTAGATTTTCACTTAAATTTATAACCGAAATTACCTTGTGCATTTTCTTTAGAGGCATCTGAAGTGAGAGTTGATAGAAGAGCTTCAGATTTAAACTTCTTCTCAGGTACATGGTCTGCTGTTGCATGATGAGAGGACGGATTATGTTTCCTTTCTGTATAAAGAATTTAAAAAACTATCAGTCCAAAAGTGTAACCTGAGGTGTTGAAATACAAATGACCTACTTCTAAAAACATACAAAGCGTAGCCTTATCAAGCTGTTTTTATCAATTTTAGATCCACCAAATGCATTGAAGCATTTGTGCAAATTCCAATGGAAGTTTTAGGAGACATCCGGCTTTTCAAGCAGATAATCCTATATTAGTTTTACATTCATACTAAATCAAATCAAAGGGAAATATTCAACTTACTTTCTACTGGAGTGTGAGAATGTGCGTGATGATTATTCAACGGTTGTGAGGGTGTATCCAGTTCCAAAGAACCTGTCAGGTAATAAATACTTCTTTTAATCCCAAATACGGTTTTGACAAGGTATTGTAAATATGGCAAAAAAGGACCCTGACACCCTGGATTGTTTACTTATCTTTTTCATTCTGCTAGATTTTTATCTTGTAAAATTAGAACATTCCTAATTGAAAACCTCAACACTATGTAGTTAAAACTAACAGGGTTAATAATCCTTTTAAAATAAATCATTTCTACCATTTCCATTCTCTTTTTTTTAAAATATAAAGCAGATTCAAGCATTTTCGTGCCTTTTGTCTATCATTCTTTTACTGGATCAAATTTAAAATATGATCTAATCCACATGTAAAAACACTGCAAATCTCAATGTTACTTTAATTTTTTAATTTCAGAACGAATCATGCTACCTTTGAACTGGATCTTGGATGCTTTGCACACTATTAACAGTCTGGTACTGTTTAACTAGAATTTTATCATCATACATCATACAATATTATATGCACGAGCGCAATTCTAAAAGATTATCATACATACTTACGTCTTTCCAGTATTTCGGTAATACCAGCATTATCGGCTTCAAGTTCCATTTTAAATTTAGCTAACTCCTGGTCCAATTTTCTTAAATGACGGTCTACCTAATTTAATAACAGATTTTTAGAACGACAGCTTATTTTCAACCAGCGTTATCATTTCAGACCTTTAGAAGGGTATTAAAAAATGAAAATTTGCCATATAAAACATGCGTAACAGAATCCCTTAACGTAGTAGCACTCATATGCTTACATGAAATACATTTATTCATTCATTACATTTAATTCTTATAGAACTCTCAACTGTTTTAAATATTGTATCGAAATCATGTTTCACCATGGAGAGGATATTTGTAATAAAAATATTTCTGTTTATACCCGGATGAGATTACAGCAATAAGCTATCTGCTTCACCACTTTCCAGTTATCTTTTGGTTCCATTTCATCACTCTGTTCTGTCTTGTTTCCCTGCACTCATATTTTTCATTGTTTGCCATTACATAAGGTCATCTGTCAACTGACAAGTTGGGTTACATTGAAACATGGATGATAATCTTACCTTTGTGATTTATAGTTCAGGATGTATTGTGCAAATTAAGACAACTGATCTGAAAAACCACTGGCTAAATTAATACAAACTTTAAGTCTCTATATACCTTCTCAGATTTCATTTAACTATCATCTGATAAAGGCTAGCATGAAATTAAATGGACCTTTCTTCTTAGAAAATAAGCTCTAAGTCAGGCTATGTGAACCATGTAGTCAGCAAGGAAGCTAACACAAAAACCACCACAAATTTGGTTACACCACAGGTGGTACAAATCTAGATAGGAGCTCTGGGATGTTCAAAAATTAGGGCAGGCCTGCATGTGTTAATGAAAATATATTTCTATTGTTATACATTTACATTTATGTACAAATGTTCAAAGAAAGTGTCAATTGAAGACCACCATATAAATCAACTCAAAATTTTATATTTTACTTACTAAATCATAAATTTGATTAGCCAGCTGTACTTTTTCATCTGCATCTTCTAGCGCTTTGTAGTAATCCTGCATCAGAAATATTATGTAAGCAAATCGGTTACAATTATTATTTAGTAACACATTAATGATTACTAACTGAACTAGGGCAAAATTATCTATCGATGCGTAATTACACTATATTAATATATTAAAATAAAGCATATTTTAAGATGAAGATTAATATGGGTAGACTACTGCAATTTCCTTTATATGGAGATGTCCTTGAAGAACATACAGAAAGTTCAACAGCATTCAGAAACTCAGATGGGTGTATCTAGATTTGCCCATCTGAAAACATTACTGTAAGAGCTATACTGTCTGTTTGCTTCCAGGCACTAATCAAAGATGTTGGACATCACTTTTAAAGCCATACTAAGGACAAGCAATCTTTAGACCTTTTGGGCTGAGACTGCCCATCCAGTACAAACTGGGAAAATGCTTTAATGCTTTTCAGTGATGGTGTACCATTGCTACTACTTAGGCCTTGAAAAGCTCGCACTTTGATATCTGGAATACCTCCTTCCTTTGGGGTTTTAAAAAAACCTTTTAAGACGTAGCTCTTCAGCAAAGGATTGGAAACAATGAAGATTAATCTGCTTCCATAGGTGATGCTATTAGGCAGTGTTCTAGTTATTATTTTAATTTTTTCTGGATGTGATCTGTTCAAAGGAATTTTGAATTAGCAACATACAAGCTGTGGTAAATAAGTAAATAAAAATATATTTCTGGAACCATGATTTAACAACTATTCGGTTATGTGAAGGTTCGGGGAAAGATACTCAAGGAATTTGAAATGAAAGTCCTATAATAGAGGTTTAAGAAGTTGAATATATTTAGTTTTAGAAAACACTACTAAAGACAGTATTGTATGAGGGAATTGTCCAAATATTTCTATGCACAACTTCTATTTAGCAGGATATGTGATAACAGATTTAAATCTCAAGAAGGGAAACCCCAGTTGAAAGTTAGATAAATCTTCCTAACAAGACGAGCATTTTAATAATGGAATCCACTATCCATGATGATGATAGATATCTTCCATTGTATATATTCAAAGCACAGGTTAAATAGTTTATTTATTTATTTGATTTATATTGCTGCCTATTCGTCCATGGCGACTATTTACTATTTGTCTGAAATATTTAACTTAGGTTCTGGTAGGAGTTGAATGTATAAATGTTTATAATTTTATAATCAGAATTCATAAGTGAAAAACGTTATTGAAGTAACCAAGACCTTTGATTTAACTTGTTTATTTGGTATTTATTCATGTTACTGAATCAAATAGGTATCAAAATCAAATTTAAAGATGTTAGTTGAAATTTAAATAGTTCCATCTCTTTCCACTATTTTCAAGCATGGAAGATACTGCGTGACCTTGAATATGTGGAATTAAAATGAAAGCCAATATCTATATTGAAAACACATTGCATTTCAAAAATCTTATCAATACTATTCGTTTGTAAATAGGACAAGTCATATAAAAAGTGTATTGGTGTAGAAAATACATCAACACTGAAATATTCTACAGTATTTTGATTCTGAAAGAGTTGTTCAAAGCTGAAATAGATTGTTCTAGACCACAGGTGTCAAACTCACAGTGTCACATTGTTGTCACATGTTTTGTGACATTTTCCCTGTTCGCGGAAGTGGGCATGGTGTGTGTGACACATCTGGGCCGCCAGTTTCACACCTGTTCTAGACAGTCCAGGAACATTTCAAGCACAAAATTGACCCCTTTCTAGTTACTTGTTTAAGCTTCAAACACCTGAGTGCAAAAGAGTTCTAGAATGATTGGGACAACCTGATTCTAAATGAAATGGAGCATATAATGTGATTTCAAATTTTACAGTCCTACTAAAATGCAAAACCATCCTTGAAGACTGAAGCATTAAAATAAAGTCTGTACTTAAAACGATCTTCATTTAAAAAAGAAAGCCCTCAACCGTGAAATTTATTTTCCAAAGTTATGATTCATGCTTTAAAAACTCACTATATCAATTCTTTTGTTGTTATATGCCTTGTACTTTAATGCCTGTCTAATTAAAATAAAAAAATAATTTTCTCTAAGTAGAAGAAATATTCCTTTGCCACTACTCACGTTATAATTCTTTTTTGGTTAAACAGAGAATCAAATGTTATTAAAATTTTGTAAGTTTTATACAGAAAGAATTCTGCATTTTATCCTATATGTGAAGGTTTTTTTGTATATCTAAACTCAGAAGTAATTTAAAACAAGTTCAAAGATCTATTTTGGAATTTTGTTATAAGAAGGCTTTTGCCTTATTCTTACCTTTTTAATTGAAGTCATTTGTTCTTCTCTCCATTCCTGTTTGTTTTTCTTTGCATTCATGAAAAATTCATTTACTCTTTGCTCCAGCTGATCCATTGCATCTTAAACACAAAGAACATTCTATATGTTCATTTATCTAGATAAATATGTAATAGGCTGAAATAGGATAACACTAGTAAGTAAATATTTTTAAGACATTAAGAAAATGACCTGCCATAAGGCATAATTTAATCTGTCCACTGAGGTTTGTTTGACATATCCCAGAAGCTCAAGATAACTAACAAGAATCTTTCTTCATTTTTAATGCACATCAAAAAGATCAGAAAAGTTGATTTGAGAACATGACTTGCCCAAAGTTCACAAGTGCATTTGAGGATAGGCTTGAATGTTTCCTCGCTCCAATTTGATATCTTAACTGCTAAACCACTGGCAATACTTTAACATTATAAGAGGCAGATGACAATAGCTTAACAATATTTTTTAAATAAAATTAAGTCTTCCTAAATCCAATGAAATTCTAAAATAAGGAAATATAAGATCATAATATTAGCTGAATAAAGTACTACAAATTAAGTTTACTTCCAAATAGCATATTTAAGTTCAGATATATTTGTTATGAAAGCTGCAGTGAAAAAAATAGTTTCAAAATTCCTAACTATTGAATTGTCTATATACAGTAAAGCTAGGGTATTTCCCTAGCACCCAGAATGAATAAGGCCAATGGTATTGTTGGACAGTACTATAGAAAGAGCCAGTCTGGCTCAGTAGTTAACGCATTAGGTTAAAAAACAGAAGAATTAATTCCAATCCCGCTTTAAGACAGCTTGATAACTTTGGACCAGTAATTCTCTCTCAGCCCACAAATCAGACTCAGGCAACAAGCTGACCGGTCAATTCCTGTCACAACCAATGGATCAAAACTTGATCCCAAGAAACCTGACCGTACACTTGTAGGAAAGCACAAGAGGGAGAAAAAAAAATCATTGGATAGTACTATTGAAATCAATTGCTACTGAAAGTGCATAAATATATCTGAGAATGTATTTAAGCAATTAAATTCACATGCACCATAAACAGTGAGCAAGTCTCAATTACACCTATGTTTCCAAGAAGGTTGACTTAATCATGGTTCAGTTGGGGGAAGTTACATGATATATTAAATCACAAATTAACCACTTTGATTAGTCAACGGGTACCTGCTAAGAGTACTGTAGTTGCCTTTTTATGGTTTAATGTGAATCTTCCAACAATTAGACAAAAATAGGAAAGGTGTGAATAACATCAAGAAAATAGAATTGAAATATTTAGGACGAATGGTGCATACAAAAAAGCCAAATACTTCATACACAAGAAAAGATTTGAAGGAAATTTGAAAACTGGAAGTGATGTACATTTCAGACTGAAAAAAAATCTACATTAATTATTGGGGGAAAAGTAGTGTTTTGGACAGTATTAATCTGTTCACCTTCTTCCAGCAGAAGACATCAGAAAGAAATGTTGCATGCACTGTACCGCATCTATCAACAATGTGCAGAAAAACGTTTTTGTGAGTTCTGCTTGTGTTTATTAGGCATGAGGTCGATGATACTTTTTATTTTACAGATGGTTCTGTATAGTGTTAACACCTGGATGGGAAGATTCATGTTCAAGTCCATCCTCTCAAAGAACAACTTAACTCAAGAGGGTTGTGAGTGGAAATGGGAGAAAGTGCTACGTGTATCTTGTGTATCTGAGCTGCTGAAAATCAGGCGAGAAATATCCACCTTATCCAACGTATCTCTTCATCCTTATCCATTTCCTACACTACCAACTTATTTTCATCTCCCTACTAGTGAATTATCCTTCTGAACTTTATGTTTCGTGTTGCTGCCAAGGCGCTTAAGCGGTGCGGGTACTGTTTGTTTTACGTTTCTGACGTGCGGGCAAGAGCCTTAAAGAGCACACGTGTCTTTCCTTCGACAGTGCGGCACACATGGCTGCGAAAGCAGCGCTTCCCACCCTTCCCTCAGGAAGGCCGCCTCAGCGGCCCGGCTACTCGCCGGCCTCCGCTCGAAGCCGCGCCAGGGAGGCGGTCGGTGGGCGGGGCTGACTCACGTACTCTGCACCTGCAGGTCCATCTCGCGCATCTCGGTGAACCTGTCGCGGAGATCCATGGGAAGTTGTTCGATCACTGCAGGGAGGGAGGGGAGGGGTGGAGAAGGAGTGAGTCAGTTAGATGCAACAGCCGCCTTGAAAGAGGGAGGAAGGTGGGCGGAGCCTACGCTGCGCTCTCGCCGTTCCCCCTCCCCTCGGGCCTCTTGCCCCCCGCCGCGCTCCCACTGCAGAGACTCACTCTCGAGGTAGTCCTCCAAGTACAGCATGGTGGCGGCGGCGGCGGCGGCGGCGAGGCACGAGCCCAGGCGGCTCCGTTGTTTCTACGACGAGCGAGGGGGGGGGCTGGGTGGGGGCGAAAGGGAAAAAAAAAAAACACCGCCTCGTCCCTTCCAATATGGCGCCCGCACCGCCAACACCACCAGAGCTCGACTCAGCGAAAACAACATTGGCGGCTGACGGCGCTCGCTTCGGCCGCGGCGCGATTGGCTCCTTGAGAAGGTGACGTATGTTCGCGGTTCACCGAGTCCCACTGCTTCCTGGGAAGTGTAGTTGTTTGAGCCAAGGCAGCGTGGACACGGGAAGGATGCAAAAACTACATATCCCAGAAGTCATTGACTTTGACGCAGAAGGAACAGGAGGATGCTATAAGGACGCGGGGAAGTTGGAATTGTCCCTCGATGGCTTAATTACTGACGGCGTTGTTATGCATGTTTACGTAGGATCGGTGTATTCGAGCTAGTTCAGACGAGCTGAAAGTCCCAAGTTAATGCGGTTAAAATGCTACTTCTAGGTTCTTTAAGGAATATGTTTCAAAAATGTAATCTATAATAATTTACTTCCTCCCTTTATATTTCAATATGAAATCATAGGGTTACATGAACTTATCCAAAATGTTGCTGATTTTAGGGCAACTATGCCATAGTTCTTTATTAATGGATTGTTTTTTCTAAATTCAGTAGTGGGGTGTGTGAAGAAAAAAGGTTTGCAAATGTAAATTACAAGGGGTCCTTTTTATAAGAGTGTGTTTTCTTCTAGACTCGCTCCATCCTTACATAATTGTAAACAGCATTTGAGAAGCGACCTCACCACCTCTTACCTTATGCTAAATTGTTCACCAACAATTCCTTTTGTTTGGGGAGAAAGTGAATGGGATGCTGAATGAAGAATATCCACATTGTCCTGCATTGCAACTGCGGAAAAGAAGAAGGTGAGAGCAAAACAGTAATGTTACTTGGCAGGAAGTTGGAAGTCTCAAAATCCTAAGAGGCAAGATAAAATAGCAGTTCCTGCTGCAGGGAAATTGCCAGTCCTGGAATTTTAGAGTAAACCACTGGCTGTCCAATAAAGGTTTTCATCTGGAATAGGAGCCAAGGTGAGGATTCATTAACTTGGCTTCTCAAATCCCATGGAAATTTAATAATGTTATGGAGGAGGATGTTCATTTTATATTTCTTATTAAATTAGGAAACAAAACATCAAGATACAAGGGGAAAAAAAGATAGTTGTGTGCTTCACAAAGGAAGCCTTACTACATAGTCACCTGCATCATGCACACCCACAATTTAATTTAAGGAAGAGCTAAAATTTCTTAGCTGGCTCACTGTTATTTTCTCCTAGCTGGTCCACACAGGTAGTCTTTGTCATATTTTTTCATCTATGATGAAAATATTCTAGAGAATCTCTGTATAAATGATAGAGAAATAAACATAAATGGTCTCAAGCCTTTATTACACTAGTCCAATCATTCCTAAAAGGGCAATAGGAAATACTGGATTTTCTCCTCCAGAATCAGGAGGAGTTTAGTCATGGAGGAGATCTGACTTATCATTCTTCCCCTTTATTTTGAATGTAATTAAAGGAGCAGTATTATGATTCTCCTTCCTTTAATATGCAATAGGCTACTGGATCAATTTATTACAGTAGTAGATTTTGAAACCACATGTTTCTTATTCAATTTCCTCTATCTTTAAGTAAATATTTCAAAGTAAAACAACACTTTTTAAAAAATGTCAGGGTTTTACAAATTTGACATAACTTCATTTTAATTCTTTTCAATTTTTTTAAAAAAATATCTTCAAGATAAATACGTATTTTTAACTAAGATATTTTCTGTGTCTGGCTTCACGCTTGCTGAAACAATATCTCTGTAGCTGCCTTTATAAAGACAAGAGAGTTTATAAACACTGCTTACTATTAGACTGTTTTCGTGCAAGATAAAATTCTTATGCACCTCTTATTCTGAAGACCACATTGCCTTCTGCACAGATGTATGGCATGCTGTGGTCAATCTTGATTTCCCAGGATCTCAATATTCAATCCAATAGGAAAACATGCAGTTGTGCGTGTTACAAATTGTAAGTTAATTTATTAATGTTTTGTCTGGTGTGAAGATAGTAATACTAAAGATACATTAAGAGCTTGTAGCTTTTGCTTCTCAGTAACTGCACCTGGGAAATAACTAAGAGGGTTATCCTAAACCAAACATTCTTATTTTAAAACAAGCTCCTGTGTCTTGTGATATACTTCTCAGCATAAATTAAAATAAATGACCTAAAAGAGATACTTAAGAGTGGGGAAGCTAGACAGAAAATACTGAAGTACAAATCTGTTTCTGCATTATTTCATAGCTGCTTCTCTTAAAACCAGCAATCTAGAGTTACTTCTGGCCAGCTACTGAACATGAGCAAAAGAGAACAATTTTGATCAAATACTGATAGATTTAATCCCTTTCCTGTGTGTCCCTGTATACTGTTGTAAGGCAGCCACCTGCAACCTGATGCTATTTTCATATATTTTACACTATTGCTGTTCCAGTTTCCACACATAATTAGTATGTCTTCTTTTCAAAGACAATTTGAAGGCAGAGCTGTTGTGATGTACTGTGTCCAGATCCTGAAAGCTCAAAATTGTAAAATATGTAGCCTATGTGGTTGGACCAAGCTGTGGGATTTCTAACCCAAGCCTTTAACATAGTGCTGATCATAAATGTACTTGGGAAATTATTCTAAAATACAATTCAATGGAATCATGAGCTGCCTCCATAAACTACTGTATCAAATTAGTGACAGTGTTAAACGAAGAACATCGTACAAATGAATGGTTGAAGAATGAAGCTAAATTGCCTAGAATCAGATACATGTTCCTTCTGATGCACTATATTTCTGAAAATGAATGTGTGGCTTCAAATAATTTAAAGAATGAGAGGATAGAAAAACTATTTGCCTTTGGATCTGAGTTTCTTTTGTCTGACTGATGTCAGAAATGTCCATTCATTTCTATGTGAAAAATTATCTGCAATTGAGTCTGTTCAAATTACTTGCAGTTTTCAGTAGTTTGTTATAAGCTACAAGACATTGCTGTTTATAAATTAGCTGATAAGGCTGGAAGTTTTAATGATGAGCAAGTGCTATCTGAGAAACTTAAGTATATCTTGGACATCTGTTCCCATACTTTTTTTTAACAAAGCAGAACATCAGTATTATCTCACATACAGTATACAGATAGTCCTCAACTTACCACCAATTGCTTAACAGCCCCTGCCCAAAAAAGGCCATTTGGGAAAATGGATTTAGACCAATGGTTCCCAGAGTGGACAGTACCGCCCCCTTGGGGAGCGGTGGGATGCCTTAGGGGGCAAGGGGGCCGGCAAGGGGTGCTAAGAGTTGGCAGGGGGGGCGCTGGCACTCTGTCTGGCAGCCTCGGGCGGGGGGAGAAACAGGTGGCACGCAGATGGCTACCTCTCTCTTCTCCCCTTCTTGTCCAGTGCAGCAGCTCTTCCCATGGCAAAATCTACCCATGAAATGACCATGTGTTTGTGTGTGTGTTTGTGTGTGTCAGAGGAGGAATGTGTGTCGAGGGGGAGGAAACATTTTTCTCGGGGTTTTCAGCTGGGAGGGGCCAGAACGAGCTGAAGTACCAATGGGAATTCTCCCTGCTCCAGTGTCATCAGTCTCCGGGCAGAGTCTCCCTTGACTTCACCCGATGGAGGAGAGAGTTTTGAGCAGAGAGAGAAGTGAGAAAGTGGGAGGGAGGATCTTTTCAGTCTAGGGGGGTCTTTCATGCCAGCTCCGGAGGGGAGGGTGGACTTCCTTTTGCGCCCCCCCCTCCGGAGGGGCGAAATAAATGCTCTTTGAGTTCCTATAGTGCCCAGAGGGTGCCCAGGCTGGAACTACTGAGACTCCAGATGGGCAAAATGGAGCCAGAGTTCAAGGGATCCTTCGGGTTCCCCTCCTGCTCAATCTGGAAGGAGGGAGCCCCCAGCAGGTGATGTGGAGAACAAGGGGGGAAGCGCAGCCCCACAACCAGCCAGGACTTGGGGGCCCCACACTCATCCCAATCCGAAGGGAAGCCAGGAAAACCCTCAGCTGACAGTCCATGCAGGAAGAGATGCAGAGGATCTGCAGGGATCCCCCCTAATCTGGCCGGATCCTCTCCCCAGGCCCCCTTCCCTTGACGGGGGATTTCCATTGGGATCTCTCGGCTTTACAGGAGAAAACAGTGTTTTTTTAATTTATTTATTTATTATTTATTTAATTTAATTTATATACCGCCCCCTCTTCCAGATTGGGACAGCCCAACTAAAAACAATACAATGACAAATACAAAATTTAAAAATAGATTAAAAATGAATTAAATACGTGGCTGAGTTTAAAACTATAATCACTTACTAAAAGCAGGGTAAGAATTACAAGATTAAAACCTTCCAATAAAACTTCCAATAAAACTAGGCCAGATTGGCTTGTTGGAAAAGATAGGTCTTCAATGTGCGCCAGAAGGTTCGTAGGTCAAGGATAGTCCGCATCTCCGGGGATAACTCATTCCAAAGAGAGGGTGCTCCCACAGAGAAGGCCCGTACCCTCAGGGCCACCAGCCGGCATCGTCCAGCTGGCGGCACCCCAAGGAGGCCAACCCTGTGAGAGCACACTGGCAGTTTTCCATCCTTGAAACCCACATCTCTCTCAAAGAGCCCCTTCCAATCCCCCTCTCAGCCCCCAATGGGAAGGCATCTTCTCCTTTCTTTTTTTTATATATTTTTTTATTTTTTAAGACAAACATACGGATAAAACATAAAAAACATAAAACCATCTTCCAGTTATATACATACAGTGTGTGAGTTGATTACAAATCTTTTGTGCTATCCTTTCATAGTCCTTACTCATAGGTTGTATAGATTATCACATTGTCAATCTAACATATGCTTATATATTTATCAGTTATTAATCATTCATTTGACTAAACTATTATTCCACGTCTCCCCCTTTCTTTCTGTGGCTTGGGATCCCACTTTTTCTTGCAAAACAGCTCCTGATGAAGATCCCGGAACAAAGTTTGGCCTTTTCTCCTCCATTTTCAGTTCCTTTCCTGGGACAATTTCAACATCTGCCCATCATTTCAGAGGGCAACAATCGATACTTTCATCAGAAAACAAATATATACAAAGTAACATTTTGGGCAGAAATTGCCAATATAAAAATGCAGACATAGAAGTGGAGTCGCGATGGACTTTTTTTCCCTCAGAAATTTGCATATCTCGGCTGCGGAATAGGAAGCGCTGCTATAACAAGGGTCCTTTTTCTAATGGTTTTTCTTCATTATTTCTTTATTATTATTTTATCATGGTGTGAAATAGAAAAAGATAAAGCAAGTGAGGAAATGAGAAAAGGAAGGAAAGGGGAGGAAAAGTGTGGGAGAAAGGCGCCGGCCCCGCAGGCACATCGAGAAAGTAGAGACTTGGCTCTACTTTTCAAATGCGCCGCCACTGCTGCGTTCTAGGTGCTGGTCCCACAGGTCCACCCCATTGAGCCCACTGCACCGGAGGGACCTGCCCAAGCAAGTCTTGAGTGGAGCAGTGCACCAAGTCAATGGGGTGAGCCTGAGAGAGGGAAAGACAGAGAGAAAAGAAAAAAGAGAGAGAGGAAGAGAGAAGGAAGAAAAGAAAGAGAAAAGGGGGAGAAATAAAAAGGGACAAAGAAAGAGGGGGGAGGAAGGGAAGGAGGGAGAGAGAGAGACCTGATGCATCATATTGAAATGAGGCCTAGTTTAGACTTGAGGCCCTTTTCCACATTGAAACATCTTTGTCAGCATCTTGGCCAGTACATTGAAACATCTTTGGCTTCTATTAAAGGTTTTGTGGACGAAACATGGTCAAGACTACGAGGAAATTCACATTTTGTTGAGGCTTTAAACAGGATCTATTGCAGACCTCAACCCTAAAAAATTACTTTCCCAATGTATTACAGTGTCAATTCTGAAGAAGCAAAACCAAAATGTACTGATAAATTACAAGGAGAACACACACAGACGCACACACTCCCTTCTAACCCTGCTGGAGCAGGTGATTGGACTAGAATCACCTCATTATCTTTCTGCTCCCTCCCTCCCTCCTTTATTTCGTTTTCTTTCTGTCCCTTTCTTCCATCCTCCCCTCTTTCTTTGTCCCTTTTTCTTTCCCTTTTTTCTTTCTCTCTTTTCTCTTTCCCTCTCTCAGGTTCACACCATTGACTTGGTGCACCACTCCACTCAGACTTGCTTGGGCAGATCCCTCCGGTGCAGCGGGCTCAATGGAGTGGACCTGCGGGGCCGGCACCTAGAACATGGCAGTGGCAGCACGTTTGAAAAGTAGAGAAAAGCCAGAGGTCGGTAATTTTTGCTGCAAAGAATCACAAAAGTTCCGGGCTGTGCACAAGAAGAGACACATGTCAATGCAATTCAGCAACATAAAATAAATACAAATAAATAAACAAGAATCGGCAAAGCATCTCTGATCAGATTGTATTCACTGCTAGAATCTAATCAGAGATGCTTTGCCGATTCTAGTCCAATGACCTGCTCCAGCAGGGTTGGAAGGGAGTGTATGTGTGTGCATGGCTGTCAAAACTCCAAAAGCAGGTCAAGTAGCTCTGGGGAGGCCAGTCATAAATTAGAACACTTGCTAAACAACCGGCCATTAAGTGAGGACCACTTGTATTTGGTTTGCCAGTCACCTGGCCACGCCCACCCCATCACATGACCACAAAACTAGGCCACGTGACTAGCAAGCCACGCCCAGCCAGTCATGTGATCAGCAAGCCACACCCTCAAATTAGGCCACGCCCACAGAAATTTGAATCCCACCCCTGGGTGTGGGGGCACCGAGGATGAATTTGTAGCACCAAAGGGGCGGTGGACTGAAAAAGTTTGGGAACCACTGATTTAGACTTACAATCATGAAATTTGCTTCACAGCCATTTGGAAAATTAAGTCCGTTTATGTGATGCCTCAACTTATGTCCAGAACAATTTATGATCAGAATTCCGTTCACAATTGTGGTTATAAGTTGAGGACTACCTGTAGAACCTAGGTTATGACCCTTCAAAGCTATATATAGATAGTAAAGCTTTACTGAATGATCATTTATCTGAAAAAACATATATAATTGGATTTCTATTTATAAACATTATCAGTTTAACTAACTGGATGTTAGTTGTCCCCCTAACTGGATGTTAAGGAGAACAAGTTAGAAATGGTTATATATTGGCCTGATCATCACTGAATTTCAAATTCTAACTTTTTAAACATGGGAAAAAATAATGCTTAGAATGATCAGGACCTTATCACTAGACTTTATAAAATGATCCATCCAATTTCTGTGAGAATAAAGTTGCTTTATATGCACCTTCTGTATCTATAATGCATAACATTAAATAAATTCTGTACTCTATAATTTGCCCAATATATATACCCTCACACCACATGTAATACTTCTCTGGTTCGAATCCCAGTAAGGGTATAGCTAGCTGAAGAGAGCTAACTAGCTCGAAATAGATCTATCCTAGTCTCCCTTATTTAATTATTTATCAGCTCAAAATCTTACACACACACACACACACACACACACACATATTGTTTTGGGGAATATTTACCATGTTTTTGGACTATAACATACTTTTTTCACCAAAAAAAGTGGGTGGAAATGTCTGTGTGTCTTATAGAGTGAATATGGGCCTGTTTTTGGCCTCCCAAATCCTCTGCATGTCCTGTTTTTGCCTGGCAGAGTGCTTCTGGATGCCAGGGAAGGCAAAAACAGGATGTATGGAGGGCTTGGGAGGCTAAAAATAGTCTGTATTTGGCCGGCAGAGTGCTTCTGGGGGTCGGGGAGGCCAAAAACAGGACATGCAGAGGCCAAAAACTATTTTTTTTTCTTGTCTCTAAATCTAGGTGCGTCTTATGGTCCGGTGTGTCTTATAATCTGAAAAATACAGTATTTATTTGTTAAATTTATTTGCTGCCTATCTTGCAGTGGGGCTACTATAGGCAGCTTATACAATAAAAACAGAAATGAAAAGAAGTGTAAACATAATACTAGCAAAGCAATGGAACAATAGAAAGAAATAGAAACAATAAAAAGAAAATGAGAATAAAAGATATGCAAGTCACTTTGGTCTCATATTGAAAGAATGACATTTACATGATTATTAGAGCTTTATATTTTTACTGGTGAAGCTGCAGTCTATTTGTCCATTCCACCATAAAAAAAGAACTTTCAAAAACCATTTTGGAATGTTTTGTAAAAAAAGGGCTAAAAATTCCTATGTGACATGTCTCTTTTAAACTGTTTTAGAAGATAATTTGATAAGTAGGATGTAAATATACTCTCTGCGTAAGTTTAAAACAAATTATTGATAACATATAGTATATTGTATTACATATAGAATTAATGTATAGATTTCTACTTTAGTTTTCAGATTACCGTATTTTTCAGTTATAAGATGCACTCCCCCCCCCCCCCCAAAAAAAAGTGGGTGGAAATGTCTGTGCGTTTTATACAGCAAATGTTGCCAAAGCCCTGCTCACCCGCTGGCCGCACCCTTTGGCCTCTGCCTCCCAGCAAATTGCCTCCTTGCAGCAAACAGCAAATAGCCTGGTCAGCTTCAGCACAGCCTGATTTAGCATAAGCAGCTGATTGTCGGTTGAATCTGCCTCCCGGAATACCGTCAATCAGCTGGTCCAGTCTGCAGGGATTGCCTAACACCGCCTCTGCGCGCCGTGTTTTCAGCCTCCATGAATCCCATGGGGCACACGGAGGCCGAAAGTGGGGCGTGCAGAGGCGGTGATAGACGATGTCAATGCCTGCAGCCTGAAACAGCTGATCATCGGGAGGCAGATCCAAACAACAATCAGCTGCTCGTGCTAAATCAGGCTGTGCTGAAGCTGACCAGGCTGTTTGCTGTTTGCTGCAAGGAGGCAATTTGCTGGGAGGCAGAGGCAGAGTTGTTTTACCTTGTTTTCCTCCCGAAAAGCTACGTGCATCTTCGGAGCATCTTATAGTCTGAAAAATACGGTATGTACTCCAATAGAGAAGCCAATGTGTGCAGTACCAATAGCAAAATACAAAATACAAAGCTTCCAATTGTTTAAAATATCAGTAAAATAGGGTAGCATTAAAACAAAATTTAAAAATTACTGTAACCGATCAGTATTTGATAGAACACAGCTCTATATAATTCCCCAATGTGGGCTTCAATGCAAGTACTTACAGATTTCTTAAAAATCTAGCAATGGGCTTGACATTTTTTCCAGAAGAGGGTATTCAGACATGTGGCACTACCACGGAACATAATATAAAACAACATTTTCATTAATTCAAAATGTTACTTTTAGTTTTTAGCCTGTTACAATGTAAAAGTTATTGTCAGATCCGTGTATCTGTCATTTCTTCAGAGGAAGAGGAAAGGGGGGGGGGGGGAACTGATAAAGAAATCCTTGCTTGATGTAACCTGAATATATTTAACCTTGTATCGAATATGCACACCCATACATGATACAATGGGGGGGGAAGGAAACCAGATGGCCGGAACCTATCACCTTTGGGAGGCACAGCCAGGAGATGAGGGATCCATAAAACTCCACAATGAAGTGCTCTGGGAAATCTCAAAAAACAGTCCGTTCTAAAAAGGGGGTGGGGGGAGGAAGCTAGGTACGTCTTGGGAAAGTTACACGAGGAAAAACCTTCCAAAAAGGGAAGGATCCCCTCCCAGAGGAGCTGGGAGGGGGATTAACATATTGGCTTTTGTTTCCCTAAGTAAACATTGGGAGGAGGGGGGATTCTAAACCCCTTTATCTATCACTGTATGCCTGAGGGACCTCAGACGCTGCTTTGGACTCCTACAGGATTCTCTCACCCCAATAAAGAATTCCTTTTGATACGTTTGGTTCTCAGAAGTTCATTCTTATTGTTTAAATGAGAAGAAGTTCCGTAGCCTGACATAAAGCAGCGTCTGCAATAGAGATCAACCCGGAGAGGGAATTTTTTTTTTTAAAAACAATTCACTCTACTGAGGGGATCCTGCAAGAAAAGAAAAAAATGTCTGAATGCAGCAAGGAGCAAGGTGGAGCCGAATGCTGGGGAGAAACAGTTACCCAGTCAGATACTGACTCGATGCACCCCATCGAAAACAGCGAGGCTACCTGCGAATCCTCCACCAAGCCCCGGTGGTCTATAGGTGTAGGAAAGAGAGACACCTGGAATGGAAGGACCAGGGGAGTAACCCTCACCCGAGGGAATCGCAAACCCGTGTGGAAATTGGAGCTAGAGGCCCTATCGAATCAGGAAGAATGGGATGAGGAGCCGCCGGCCGATGACCGTATGAGACGGTACATCAATCACCTAGTGAGGGAAGCCCTGGAAAACCTCGACATGGGGGATGCACAAAGACGACAACGCAGGAGAGCGAGGGAACCAGAAAGTGAGAGAACCCGAGCCGCCACCCCGGATTCAGCGGAGATTGAGCGGGAAGAGGGACAAGCTGAAGAACCAGCAGCCACACCAGGTACCCGACCCTTAAACGCCCCGGATCAGGGAATTAACCCTGGCCAACCCAGAAACATACAATTACAGAGGAAGGTCCCACCCTTGGGGGTAAAATTCGATGGTGACCCCCAGAAATTGGGATTTTTCCTGGCACAAGTGCTCACCTACATGCAAGAATATGGACAGGATTTACCAACCCAAGGGTCCCGGGTGCGAATTGTCACCCTAGCTCTTGAAGGGGCGGCAGCCAGATGGATGGTAACGCTCCACAACGTCAATGCCCCAGAATTAAGAAACTTAGATCGCTTTATGACGGCCTTACGCCACCGTTTCGAGGACCCGCTTGCCGATAGAAAAGCCCTGACCGCATCAGAGTCGTGAAACAAGGTGTCGCCCGGTAGCAGAATACACCGAGGAATTTCGTGACCTGGCCGGCCGGGTAGATTGGCCAGAGGATATCTTAGTCTGCTGGTTCAAAGATGGACTAAATGATGATCTTTACGCTGCCTGCCTGGCCCGTGGGGCCCCAAACCTCTTGCATGAATGGTACATGATGGCAGAGGAGGCAGAGATAGACATGACTCGGAACAGGTACCGTGCTGGTAAATTTTGGAAAAGATCCCCACCCCTGGAGAAACGGGAAGTTTTCAAACCCCGATCCACCATGACTCCAAGAACGCCTGGTTGCTTTAAGTGTGGAAAGGAGGGGCACCGTGCAGCAGAATGCCACTCGAAGACCCCTGCCAGAAGGCTAGACCACCATTCAGGGAGGAAACCCACAACATCCAGCCCTCGAGGGAAGGAGACTGGCCTGAGCGGCCGGGTAGATGTGGGATTCCGAACCTCTCCCAAACCGGAGGAAGAATGCCAAACGCTCCAAGGGAACCTGAGCCAGTCCGAAAGTGATCCGGAGGATGACCCGCTGGTAAGCAAACCAATTGAACCAATCACCCTACCCCTGAGACTGTTTATCCCCAGCCAAGGGAAGGGGGAGGAAGTTACAGCATTGCTGGACTCGGGATGCACTCGATGCCTAATCAACCCCTCCCTGGCAGATAAATTGGGAATCCGACTGAAAGAAATGGAAAATCCCATCGCTTTCTGCCAATTAGATGGAACCATAGCAGGGGGGAGCCAGCCAGGTTTACCACAGAACCATTGAAAATAAGACTAGGAAAACACAGGGAGATGCTCACATTCATTGTAGCCCCAGGGATGGAAGAGCCACTAATTCTGGGCCTCACATGGCTACAGAAATGGAATCCAAAAATAAATTGGAGGACAGGGACCATACAATTCCAGAGAGATGTAATAATTGCAAAAAGACCTGAGGAAAGGATAAAGAATGGGAAAGAGGACAGAGAATCAGCCATGACTGGACAGTCTGTGGAACCCATTAACATCCCCAATGAGTACCAGGATCTGGCCCAAGCATTTAGTGAGGTAGCTTGTGATGAACTCCCACCCCATCGAGCCACAGACTGCGCTATCGAAATCCTACCAGGGGCTAAACTCCCAAAACCACAAATGTACAGCATGTCTCCCAGAGAACTGAAAGAACTCAGAGCATTTATCGATAAAAACTTAAAGCGGGGTTTCATCGAACCCGCCAGACCAAAAATAGCGGCCCCAGTGTTATTCCGTGAAAAGAAAGATGGCTCCTCACGTCTCTGCGTGAACTATCAAAAACTGAACTGTATTTGCATAGAAAATATGTATCCACTTCCCCTCATGAAGGACATGTTAGCCCACCTCTCGAAAGGAAAAATTTTTTTCAAAGTTAGACCTACGGGAAGCATATTACCGCATCAGAATAAAGGAAGGGGATGAGTGGAAGACTGCTTTTAACACACCATTGGGATGCTACCAATTTAAAGTGCTCCCGTTTGGACTGCAAGGAGCACCTGCAGTGTTTATGCAATTGATCAATGAAACCCTTCATGAATTTTTATTTAAAGGGGTTTTAGTTTATCTTGATGATATTTTAATCTACACGGAAACGATGGAAGAACACATCAAACTACTCCGTGCAGTCCTCACAAAACTCTTAGACGCTAAACTATATGCAAAACTCTCCAAATGTGAGTTCCACCAAGAGAAAATTGACTATTTGGGGTACAGAATATCCCATGAGGGAATAGAGATGGACCCTCAGAAAGTGAAAGCTGTATTGGACTGGGATCCACCCCACACACGCAAACAATTGCAAAGTTTTCTGGGGTTTGCCAATTTTTATCGCCAATTCATTCCAGCTTTTGCAAACATCGCCCTCCCTATCACAAACTTGCTAAAAACGAAGGGGGGGGGAAACCCAAGCCTAGGCAACCCCTCATCTGGACAATGGAATGCCAAGCAGCATTTGAGAAACTCAAACGCCTGTTCGCAGCAGAACTGGTCCTTAAACACCCAGATCCCGAACAACCTTTTGTCATCCAAGCAGACGCCAGTGATGTTGCAGTTGGGGCAGTCCTCCTCCAAAAGAATGGAAGTGGACAATTACAACCATGTGCTTATACATCTAAGAAACTAACGGAAACCGAGCAAAGATGGGCTGTATGGGAGAAAGAAGCATTTGCTATGCGGTGGGCAATGCTCACATGGAGACATTTCCTGGAAGGAAACCAAATCCCCTTTGAAGTATGGACTGATCACAAAAATCTGGAAGCTCTGAGAAATCCACGGAAACTCTCCGAAAAACAAGCAAGGTGGGCTAGATATTTTGAACGTTTTAATTTCACCCTCAAATATTTTCCTGGGAGAAAGAATTTCTTAGCAGATGCACTATCCAGGAAACCCCAATACAACAGCAAAAAGATTGAAGTTATAAAACCGATGATCCAACCGACCCAACTAGCAGCCAAGGTAATTACCCGGGCACAAGAGAAAAAAAAATCATCCCTGACTGAAGACACAACGACGTCAATTTTTAAGGAAGCACTACTTAAAGATGATTGGTTCCAGGCTAACAGAAACACGTGCTCACTCAAAGACGAACTGGCTTGGGTAGAAAACAAGCTTTATGTCCCTGCAAGCCAGAGAATGGAACTCATGAAACGCTGCCACGACTCTAAAACAGCAGGACACTTTGGTTTTGTAAAAACCCTGCACCTCATCAAAAGACAATTTTGGTGGCCGTCCCTCAAAAAGGACATTGAAAACTATGTTGCGAGCTGCCCCATCTGTGCTGCTGCAAAGAGAAGACAAGGAAAATATCCTGGACTTTTACAAACAGTAGCAGACCCTTCTGCCCCATGGAAAGAGATCTCTATGGACTTTGTAGTGGAACTTCCCGAAAGTGCTGGGAATACTGTCATTTGGGTTGTAACTGACCTTTTTTCCAAACAGGTTCATTTTATTCCGTGTCAAAAGATCCCAACTGCCAGATCGTTGGCAAAGATGTTCCTAATGCACATTTATCGCCTTCATGGAGCCCCCCAACGAATTATCTCAGATAGGGGTGTTCAGTTCACATCCAAATTTTGGCGGGCGTTTTTAAGCCTATTAGGCTCCACCCAGGGATTATCATCGTCGAACCATCCCCATACGGACGGAGCATCAGAGAGAGTGATTTGCGTATTAGAACAATATTTAAGATGTTTTATTAATTACCAGCAGGACAATTGGACTGACCTTCTTCCTTTCGCAGAGGTAGCATACAATAACTCAGTCCATAGTAGCACAGGGTTCACCCCATTCCACGTAGCAACGGGCCAAGAATTCAACCCCATGCCGGAACTACCCACCAAAGAACCTGAAATCCCCTCCCTTAAGGAGTGGATGGATAAATTACAAGCCATGTGGCCAGTGGTAAGATTATCTCTACAGGAAGCTAGAGCAGTTTACAAAACTCAAGCAGACAAAAAACGCTGTGAACCTAAACCTTTCAAGATTGGAGACCGTGTATATTTGTCCACAAAATACTTAAAATCATTACAACCTTCTAAGAAATTAGGGCCAAAATTCATTGGACCATTCCCCATCTCCAGAATTATCAACCCCGTGACGGTAGAGCTTCATCTTCCAAAAACTCTTAGGCAGATTCACCCAGTATTTCACTGTAGCTTGCTCAAACCGGAGATCACTTCAAACCTCAGACCCCCCCTTCCCACACCCCCAACCCCCATCATGATACATGGGGAACAACATTTTGAAATTAAAGACATCCTTGATTCACGCACTTACCGTGGATCCACACAATATTTAGTAGCTTGGAAACACCTTCCTTCCTCAGAAAACGAGTGGGTAGCCAAAAGACATGTAAAAGCACCCACATTACTACGAAAGTTCCACCTAAAATACCCTGATAAACCATCCTGAACTGCACATTTAACGCATGATTTTTATTTTACAGGTAGACCCATCTGCTTTTTAAAGGAGGGCAGGATGTCAGATCCGTGTATCTGTCATTTCTTCAGAGGAAGAGGAAAGGGGGGGGGGGGAACTGATAAAGAAATCCTTGCTTGATGTAACCTGAATATATTTAACCTTGTATCGAATATGCACACCCATACATGATACAATGGGGGGGGAAGGAAACCAGATGGCCGGAACCTATCACCTTTGGGAGGCACAGCCAGGAGATGAGGGATCCATAAAACTCCACAATGAAGTGCTCTGGGAAATCTCAAAAAACAGTCCGTTCTAAAAAGGGGGTGGGGGGAGGAAGCTAGGTACGTCTTGGGAAAGTTACACGAGGAAAAACCTTCCAAAAAGGGAAGGATCCCCTCCCAGAGGAGCTGGGAGGGGGATTAACATATTGGCTTTTGTTTCCCTAAGTAAACATTGGGAGGAGGGGGGATTCTAAACCCCTTTATCTATCACTGTATGCCTGAGGGACCTCAGACGCTGCTTTGAACTCCTACAGGATTCTCTCACCCCAATAAAGAATTCCTTTTGATACGTTTGGTTCTCAGAAGTTCATTCTTACTGTTTAAATGAGAAGAAGTTCCGTAGCCTGACAGTTATATTATAAACACTAGAATAAAGAACCCAAAAGGAGAAATTAAAAAAAGTTTATTTAGAAATGTCATGGTAGTGTGTTTTGCCAAGTGTCAGGGCAGTGGTCAGATGCCCAGACAAATTATTCTTTTTGATCCGGAGACAATAAGCATACCAGTGAATAAAGTGATGTTAAAGCTTTAGTATTAGCTCACATAGAGTTAGAAGCATAACATAAAAATCATGCATAATGCTAGATAACACCCAAATCTCTTAGAGGCTTCCAGGAACTCCTTAATAAAGACAGCAGGGATGACTGAATGGGTGGCCAATTCATCAACAGTACTTAAGGCTAGCTTCTGTTCCAGGTGCTTTCCCCTAATGACAACCTTACAGGTTGTATCAAAATCTGGCGCCATGACTTCATGGCTCGGCTCTGTTCAGAAGACCTGACCTTGGCTGGCTGGCACCTGACCCTGGGATGGGAATCAAAAGTATGGGACTTTCACAGTGGGCAAAGCTTTGAAGCTATGTGAAGATTCCTCCCCCACCCTGTATCTTCTCCTTTGTTCAGAAAGCAAATGTAGAAAATAAGCAGACTAGTTCAGAATGAGCTCTAAACTTACAGACTTTTCTTAAGACGAAGGAAAATCAAAACATGTCCTAACGCTTTGAAATAACGATGGTTCTTCCGTGTTACCACTACAAAGAGACTTTTTGATATCCTATCTTCCAGGCTCTTTACCTTATTAATAATTGCTCATCCCCAAGTAAATTGAGACTGAAAGTTAATATATCATAACTACATATTTTAGTGCTTCACATTTAGGGATGAAATATTACTGGGCTTCCAATGTTTAATAAGCAGTATAGAATTTATGTATGTGCCATATTTGTGTGTTGCCACATTGAACCATTATAGTTTAGTGTTTGTTAAAGTGTGGTTAAAGACCCCTAGGGGATTCCCAAGAAATTATCAGCAGGTCAGGAAAATCAAAATTATTTGCCAATTTATGTTGGAAAAACAATAGTACATTAAAATCTCAGCAAATAATTATGAAAAACAGTAGCAGGAAATGCATCATATGGTAAATATCAATAAATTTAACCCATGAAAACAAATACTTTTTTGCGATCCTCTAAAATTTTGTAAAGTGTTAAGGCGTCCTGAAAGAGGAAAAAAGATTTTAAGAAATGTTGCTGTAGTTAATATAGAACATTTGCTTTTATTCTTCGGTATATATATTCCCTTTCATTCTGGAATTGTACATAGTAATCCATCTTTGCATTTCTCCTGACAATAAAGAAGTTTTGAAATAACATTCAGCAGTTATCCTTAATGTTCACAAAAATATCAACATTAAAATATATCTAAATTCCTAAAGCCTTCCTAATCTTGTCAACTGTCATAGAAAATAACTAAGAGAATGTAATTGCCCCATTATTTCCTTAATGGTAATGATACAAGTGGCTAACTTTTATGTTTTGTTACTATTGTCTTCATAACTGAAATTGATTAATCCAAACTTTGAAGTATTCCAAAAAACAATATATTTCAGTGCTATTTCATTTATATACAAATCTTCAATTTCAGCTGCCCAAATTACGTTTCATATATTTTTTATTTCTAAAAGTAACTGTTGAGGTTTGCAAAACAATATCTCTAAGTGTTACAACATTATGTGTATCTATTATAAGTAGAAAAACATAAAATAGGTGCAGATGGTTTAGATTAATTATTTAATACTTTTTTTGTGCTGCATTTTATCTTGGGCACTTCCTTGAAGGAATATTATGTTCTTTAAGATATTACAATAAATTTTAAATGGATGAAATAATGCAGTATTTTCAAACTACCAATCTAGAGTCCTACACTTTCTGTTGAGCACTCCTCTGTGTGTTTATTTTGAAAACCATCTAAAGTTGTTTATGATATGACAAAAAATAAAATATAAAGATGGCTTTCTTGTGACTTCTTTGAATACATCTATGAAATTATTTTGGCAACGTATGGAAATAGTTTACACCTCTCTATCTAGCAAGAAAATCCGGCAATTTCTTAGTAATCTCCCATCTAAATACTAAATACTAACCACATAATTATATTGGCAGGACAAGGATCTAAGCACAAAGGATTGGGTACAGCTGATAAGTATGGATCTTGCCATTGGTAACTATTTATCAAAAGGAGATTTATTGTTACTGTTGTACATTCTGTTTATGAAATTTTAATTATTCTATGCTTATGTTTTATATTATAATAAACTTAAGTTGCATTAACAAAACATGTGGATGTGTTCTTATTCTGCTTCTGCTAAAGATGGGGAGCATTAAACTCATATTTTTTTGCAATTGAACGAGCGATATTTCTGGCTTCTGATATTACATCTGCAATACCATTCAAACTCGATTTTTAAGAGCTAGAAATTGTACTTCTAAGATGAGCAATTCACTTAGAATTCAAGGTCGTTGCTGCTCAAGGCCTATTTGAATGATTTATTCATTAGGGCATCCTTCCTTCCCCCCCACCTCCCCCCCCCAAAAAAGAAAAGAAAGGCAGTAACAACTACAGATGTTTCTAAGCATTGGAGATAATGGAGCATTTTTCCCTTGCATTATCACCTACAACCTGTAGAGGGAGTAAACACACTTCTGCAAACAGAAAAAGGGGACACGAATCCAATAGACAACTCATTCTTTCATATCATGTTTAGGAAATGAAATAGCAAGCACAAAAAATAGGCAATGTGAAAAATTATCTAAAAAATTTCAAATATATTATTGCAGTGCAGTGCTACAGGTTTCAAAGGAATGCTTTGAAAATAGAGGCTTGCAGGATAAAATTTTAAAATACCAGTTTTTAAAGTGATTAAAAAGTAGGAACTCTTACCAGTTTCCTAATGATAAAAAAATGGTTATTAATTTGAGGCACAGTTAAAGTGATTTCATTAATATATTTCGTAGGAAGATAAAAGTTGGAAATGCTGACCGTGAACTGAATACTTACAAGAATAAACAGTTCAAGTACTCTCCCTGCCCACTTAAAAAAAAAAAAAAGCTGATGTAAAAGTAAAATATCATTGGAATTCTTTGCATCTGTATGCAGGAGACTTATTCCCAGATAAATGAGATTGCATAGAAATAAATTAATTCATACCTACTCACTTTGAATAGTAATAAATTTAAGTATCAAGGCATATGAAATGCGACTTCTTAAAGCTTATTACATCAAATAAGTATTGATTGTTGTGGGTGTAATTGCATTTCCACTTATTAAATATGAATATGTTTTTGTGACACTTTTAGATCCAAAATTGCGGACAGTACTAACATCTGTAGTTCGCAGTGCTTCCATCAACTTTAGCAAAGGCAACCTAGCTACAATTAGCTATTATCTAGCTACAGGACAACTAATCCATACCCTCCAGAAAAGGGCACTGGCAAGCCACTTATAATTATAGCCAAGAAATAAATATGTCCATTCCATCACCAAAAGTTTGAGGGAGGTTGACCTTTTTAATGAATAATTTATCTGACTGTAGCTGATGCCACATTTGCTGCATGGGCCTTTTGCTGAATGGATGATGTGCCAGTTAAATACCTGGCTTACTATCATTTAATGGCTGCATGAATTGATCTCTGGGGAATGTATCACTCTGTTGTTAAAAGATTTAATTGTTCCTGAGTTAACTTCCATACTCCGAATGCAATATTGGCCTTTTCTACTACATTATTTCCCCCCCTGTGTGTGGGATTCTTTGCCAACTTCAAACAGGTTAAGCTTCAAGAGCCTTTGCCTTAATAAAATCAACTTATAAAAATCACTGTATGTTCTCTTGACACCAAGGTCGCTGTGAATTAGATAGCCTATAAAGTCTCTTTGCTGGTGCATTGAATGATACTTGATGTATTCTTTAAGTTATATTTTTTTATCTTCTGCCATCACTATTTTCCTCTGATCTATCTTTGGAAATCTATTACATTTGAACTGTTGTGCTTTTTGATATACAAATCTTAAAAACTGATAAAAACTATCACCAATAGTTTATCCAAAACTCATTCAGTAACACTATCTTTGTCTACATCAGGGCTGTCAAATTCCCGACCCGCGGGAAGGATGCATAACATGCTGGCCACACCCATGCCTAGTTTAGTGAAGGGGGAAAAAGTCCCGATACGTCACATGATGCAGCCGTGAGGATGTGAGTTTGATAGCCCTGCTCTACATGGTTATTAAATTCACTGTTTCATTTGCTTTAAAGTTCTCATCTCTTTCTTGGGACCAAACAGCTCTCTCTGATGGCAACTTCTAAGGAATTTCTTTCTACTCCCTTCATCCCTTTCTCTATATGACCAAACTCTGATCATTTAGTGTTATGCTTCTATCAGTATCATCTGATTCTTTTTAATTTAACATACATAAGTAGTCTGTGGAAACCTCATACACACAATCCTAGAGTTATGACTCAAACTGGGACAAAATTTTCCTTTGCAAAGCACGGTAGTTGTTAAATGACTTGTGCCCCATTTTATAACATTGTCTTCGCTTTTTGGAAGCTGGCTGGGAAGGTCACGAAAGTAATCACATGAACCTGGGATGGAATCATGAATGCATGTTGGTTGCCAAGCACCTGAATTTTGATCATGTGACTGTGGAGATGCTCTTATGGTCATAAGTATGAGGACCAGTTGTAAGTCACTTTTCAGTGCCACTGTAACTTTGAACAGTCACTAAATGAATGATTGTAAGGACTACTTGTAAAAGAATTAAAGTGTGCTTAACCCAAAATTCTAAGAGAATATGTATTCCACACAAAACCCGAATGTATTTTTGACAGGTGTTTAGAATCGCCTTCAGCACAATCCACAACTTCTCTTGGGCAAGCTAGATTAAAATGAATGAGAATAAAATAGGACATTACTATGATGTTCAGTTTTAAATGTGCCCGTAACTCGCAATGGACTAAGCTTGAGAGCTATATTCTGGCATTCTTTGTTAATAAATTGTTGGAGTAAACTTTTACCCAAACAGAATTTTCGTTTAGTTGCATATTGGGAGCTTTACTTATTTAATGGCTGAGTCAATTTCAGTTCTGCAGACTTGGCTCTGCATTTAAGCAGAATATAAAACAAGAATGGAATTGTAGCATTGGAGAGTCTACCTAGAAAAATTCACCTCTCTGAAGAGCAGATTCTTGTGAGGAAACTAGTGGTGGAATTATCAAAGTAATTTTCATGTGGCAGGTGCTAGACTAATGATTCAAGAGCTTTAGGCCTTTGGATATTTGCAGAAATATAATTGTATTCAATGTACCACCTTCCAGTACCACTAGTCACCAATTTCTAAAAGTTCTTTTGCCTATGCAATAAATATAGTACATAATGAAGATTAGTTTGGCAACTTGGTGCAGGCAGCAATGAGACCACTTCCATTATGTCTGAGGGCAAAATCCTAGATTAGGCAGTAGTAAAATAGCTTCTAATATAACATGCTATGATAATGAATATATTTGATTAAATTAAAGCACCAGAAATAAGGTCTGGAGCATCAGTGAAGGAAAACGAGAAGTGAATCTAACTGAGCACAGATGCATGCCCATGTTTTGGCCAACACCATGGCAATATGGGAGGCAGAGCATGTTTTTTCTCCATTGTTGGGTTGGCAGCTTTTTATTTATGGCAACAAACTTTTTCCTGGGGAGGGATCAACAGGAATATCTTCAACTTGGCAGCTGTGACCAATTGCATAACATTTTGCCAATAAAACCATGCAGGTTTTCTGAACCTATGATGACACATGGGCAGAGTCTATAGTGGTAACTAGGACATTGCCTTCCAATGTTATTGGAATATTTTTGACCTATGACCTTGGAGTAATTAGAATGCTGTCTAGGTTGGAGGCTGAATTTGAACCCAAGTGAGATGGAGTAATAGGAAGTCCTCAGTTTATGATGGCAATTAGGATCATAACTCCCTTTGCTAAGAAATGTGGTAATAAATCAGTGCCAATCACTATCTTGCCATAACCCCAAGACATGCAGGTTGTTAAGTGGGAAGAGAGTACCAGATAAGGAGCATGTGGAGGGGTGGTGTGGGGGAAGGAGAGGCTGGGAAACGGCTTAGAAGGCCTGATGTGGTTGTGTGTAAACACAGAAAGACCAGGGTGGATGATTTGGCAGGGCCAGGGAGACCTATCAGAATGACTTGCAACCTTCCCTGTCCATTTCCCCATTGACTTTGCTTATGGGAATTTGTCAAGGATGGTTGCAAATAGGGATCATGGGATGGTGGGATGCTATGAATACAGTGTGAGCCAGTTACCAAGCATCCAAATTACAATCTGTGAGGATGCTATACTAGCCAGAACTTCCAGGACCAATGGAAGTTAAGTGACATCACAACTTCAATCTGAATAAGTGGCCAATAAATGAGGACTACGTATACTATTTACATTGGATTATCTATTGACTGTATGGGCAGGGAACAGTCAGGAAGGAAATGCTTGGCTATTTGGGAGTCCTATATAGTGAAGGAGCCATGGTTAGAATAACCATGAAGGATAATTACCATGAAGGATAATAACCATGAAGGATAATTCTGCCCACAGCCAGATGGACAAAGATTGACTCAGCCTGCCATCCTTCCCGGTCAATAAAATGAGGATCCAGATTGCCAGGGGCAATATGCTGACATTTGTAAATAGTTCAGTGCATGTTGTAAAGCACTATGGAACTGTATATAATATAAATTCTAAGTGCTATTTCTGTTGAACCGCATTCAAAGCTAGATGGGTCTTTGCCTACTTTCAGTTATAGCACCAGTTCTGATCTTATTTGGTACAGGAGAACCTAGCTATCTTAACATATATTTTCATTACCATTTGGTTGGACTAGTTCAATGTGCTGTTTTCAGGTGCTTTGAAGCAGGGGTCTCCAACCTTGGCCACTTGAAGACAGT
Organism: Bungarus multicinctus; assembly: GCA_023653725.1. NCBI lineage: Eukaryota > Metazoa > Chordata > Lepidosauria > Squamata > Elapidae > Bungarus > Bungarus multicinctus. The sequence goes on along the minus strand of CM042848.1, from coordinate 8,063,413 downwards.
GCTTTAGGAGGGCTGCAACCAATTTAGAATGTGGGAGCTCATATATGTATTAACGCCTAACATTGGAAGCTCATAACACCTATTCTGTGGACCTGCACAGAAAAGAGCTGGTGAGACAGGGAGAATCACTTGGGACAGACATTGGGCTCTACAAGTTAAAAAAAAAAACATAGTTCATATGTTATAGTAATCCAAATACATACATTTCTTCAATAGGAATCTGAAGTTAATCATAAGGCAGCCACTTTATGTAAATGGTTCTGTACATAAGCACACAATTTGGAATCAGTTTTTAAAATATTAGCTTTAGGGTTGTTCTTTAAACAAGTTTCTATTCCTTATGGAGGTAAAGATACACTTGGAACTTTCATGATATTTCAAATGTTCAGAGGCTTTGCTGAAAAAGATTTACATTTGTGGTGGATGAGGGCTTCGAGACCCAGATATGTGTTTTTCCTTTTCCATTAGCAGAAGTAACATAAAGTGCAAATTTCCTTAAACTAAATAATTCATGCAATATGTAGATTCCAACTTTTCTTACACAGTTAATGCACAACATACAATTAATCTTAAGGACAGCCTTTATCTAACTTCCATAAGAAAAAAATTGTGAAACTGAAAGCATTACTGTGATTTAGTGACAAATTATGCTTCAACTCCAAGGGCTTTAAACTGGCTTTGTGTTTAAGTGCAGGATTTAGATCCCTACATGTCATTTTCTTGATCCCAAACTTCTTTCTGTTCCCCTCCATAATTGACAATAAAAACAATTTAAGCACTTTTAGTTCAATCAGGATGGCAATTCATATCTGCAATAAAAGAGAAAGGTGTGCTAAAGCCCAACTTAATGTAATAATCTAGGATAACTGATTCAAATCCTCAATAAGATTTAAGTGTGACTTGTGCCAAGTTTATAATATTACATCCATATCTAACATACTATACCATATATTTTTAGATATTTGCTGTATAAATAACATGTGTCTGTAATTGTTGAGCCTTCCTGTTCAGTAGATAAATGCTATGCTAGTTCTATGCACCTTAACAAAAAGCCATTTGCACCAGCCTAATAGACTAATTTTACTGAGGCCATCTAACTCTCTGCTTCTTTTTATTTGCCTGAAAATGTCTGAACTTAAGCGTGGGAAGGGAATAATTAATTTATCCAAGCGGAGGAATTTTGTTACTTAGTCATGCTATGGAAACAAAAGACAATTAAGCAAACCTCTACCTATGTTTCACAGGACAATTAAAAGTAAATATGTACATACCCACCCAGAGGTCCCATTTAGCTGCTAGGGATTAATGGTATGCATAAAAGATAAAAGTAAAGCAATCAACACACATGGCAACATAACACCTCACTTCCTATGCCAAGGCCCAGCGACACTGTTTAGATCTGGTCTAATATTGTCTAGATCAGGGGTCTCCAACCTAGGTCACTTTAAGCCGGGCAGACTTCAACTCCCAGAATTCCTCAGCCAGCTGGCTGGAGAATTCTGGGAGTTGAAGTCCGCCAGGCTTAAAGTGGCCAAGGTTGGAGACCCCTGGTCCAGATGCCTATAGGAAATTACCCTGCCAAGGGAGATCATCTGGCAGTCATAAAAGAAGTCTACTCAATTTTCTCTCCAAAGAGGCCATGATGTTGTTTCAATATAGACTTGCTTTACCACCAGGCAGTGTGAAGTGGCCTCTAGCAGCAGACCTTGGGTGTCATGTAGGAGAATTGCTTTGTTTGTTCTTACTGCCAAACACAGATTATACATTTTACATTTTCTGCCTTGTGGTCAAAATAACTTAGCTGTATCTTGAATGGACTCAATAGGGACAGAGTTTTTTTTTTTCTAGTCTACTTATGGCAAAAAAATCTATTTAGACAGCTCCGCCCTTTCAGTTTTTCTTAACCCTTAACTTTACTTTTTAAGGTATATTATTCCCTGCAGGAAAAAAAAAACCGAAGTGTACCCCTGCTTTAGTTCATCAGCTGCCCCATTGGAAGTAGGCTTTCTTATAGCCAGTTGGGAAAGGAAGATAAAATGCTCCAATTTTATTGTTGTTAATCTTCTCTGTACCGTATCTTATCTAAAAAAAAAGGATGGGATGCTAATTTTTCATTCCCAATGATTTATACCCGAGGACAAGGCTACTTTTAATAGTTAAGACTTTTGCTAGCAAAGCAGATTAACACTATACAGCCCACTCTAGGAAAATGGTGATAAATTACTTTAAAATGTATAGATTTTACCATTATTATTAATGAGACTGCTCTGCATGGAATGCCTGCACTTTGTCACTTAAATGGCAACAAAAGATAGTGTAGGAAGTTAGCACCCATCCCTCTGCTAGAAAATTGAAATAGCCTAGGAAATATTAAAAAGGCAGAATATTTCCCCTAAAAAGAGTAGAAACTCAATGGTTCTCAAAGCAGAAACTCACCTCAGAAGCAGAATCTCTCCCCCACCTTTGTTAATGGGTGGGCCATTAAGGCCTGGGCCAGAATACTTTACATAAGAAGGAACTCCAGGGAAAGCTATAGAAATTGCCAAAAGCCCTTTTAAGGGCATAATCACCCAGCAAGGCTAGACCAAGCCTGGAACTCAGGACAGCCTACAGAGTTGCCCCTGGGAGTCTGACAACCAATTAGAATACAAGCTCCAATTCAAATCTCAACAGAGGGGATAAAACCCAGCACTCTCAGTATCTCAGTCTTTCCTTTTTTCTTGACCTTGAAGTATGTGATTAGACTTCTCTGGAGCTCCAGGCCATGTGGTCCTGTACACCATTAAACCTTCCAAGCAGCCTTCCACATTTCCAGTGTCTTTTTACCCCACTTGGAACTGAACCCAGAAGGATATTTCTTTCAACAATAGTTTGCAAGAATAAGATTGCAATTTATTATATAATGCATTGTAAAACTGCATAAACAGTTATGGTTCTTATGAATCCTGCCTTTTTATAGCACGGCCAGCTGCCTCTGGTTTCAGTACCAATTGCTCCCTGAGCACCATTCTGTCCTGCGTCATCCACTAAGCCTTTTAAAAAAACTGTTAGAGAAAGGAGGGTTATTGCAGATTGTTAGCAGCAGTGGCTGATATTAAGGGAGTAGTAGAGGATATACTTCATTATATCCAGATGCAATAGAGTCTCAATTATATTTACAAGACTGCAGTGTTCTCCTGAGAGAAAGCTGTTCTACCTGGCTCCTCTTTTTCTATCCCATAATCCTGGGTTGAAAATAATATTGCTTTTAACTAGGGATCAAAACACTGGAACACCTGCTATCAGTCAACACTTCACCTGAATCACAGTTGCAGCATCTGACTTTTTCATAAAACCTCCAGTAGCCTTCCACCATTTAGAGAATAGTGGCAGTTACAATAGTTATTACCTGGCAGATATTTTTCTCCTGTACTTCTGCTGCCAGGTAGATGTTGATTTGTACAAAGCAGAACACTTGTATTACTCTGGACCATGTCATTGTGATTGAAGGAACAGAAGATACAGATTAACAGAGTTGGAAGGGACCTTGTAGGTTATCTAGTCCAATCCTCCAACCCAAGCAGAAGACCCTACAACATTTCTGACAGACTGCTCCCACAAATTCTGAAGGCAAGCTGTTCTATTGGTTGATTACTCCCACTGTCAGAAAAATTGTCTTTATTTCCAGGTCTTGAATTTCTCCTTGTTCAGTTTCCATCCATTATTCCTTGTCTGGCCTTCAGTGCTTTGGAAAATAGGTTGAGACTAGTCATGCCCAGTTCCTGCAACCAGCCGTCGTATGTTTTTAACCTCCAGTCCCCTAATCATCTTGATTGCTCTTCTCTGCACTCTTTCTAGGGTCTCAACAACTTTTTTATAATGGCGACCAAAACTCGATGCAGTACTCTAGGTGTGGCCTTACTAAGGCTTTATAGAGTGATATTAGTACCTCACTTGATCTTGTTTGTATTCCTTTGTTAGAAGTCAGACATTTCTTGTACTTTCAGTGTAATTGTCCTTGGGGATCCTATAATATTGAAAGACAAAATAATTTTATAAATTTAGTCTTCAATTAAGTTTACGTTTTGTTTGGGGAGACATAAGATCTAGGAATTTCCAAGGATATGTGTATAATAGCACATTTTTTTGGCTCATTCATTTTAAAAGGCTAATACGAACATTGATACATCAAGACAATCCATTTTCTATTATCTCTATTTTCTGAGATCAGGTTTTGGCCTCCCTTCTCCAATAACATACAGTCATCGCTATATCTGGACCAGAAGGACCAACGAAGGAACTGCTGCTATTTCTCACACTTCCTTTGTTTGTTTGCAGATTCTGTTCTTTTAATATACTAAGACTCCTCTGCGTTTTCTGTACAGCTTCTAGTTTGAATAGATGTTTGTATTATAATAGCTTTTAGATGGGAAGATTATAAAATAGTTTTCTATGATCTTTCCATCTAAAAAATGCTGATTAATTTTTCCGTTTAGAAACTCACTTGCCTTCCTTTTCTATCCATAACCAGAATTCTTCCTTACCATGATTATTGCATTGGGAAGTAAATTCACTTCACTGTTTAGGACAGAAGGAATTCTTGCCAACTTCTGACTCCTGTTTAACCATTTTAGTCCCATGTGACATCAAGGTATCTTTTCCCTTCTGAATTATTTAACGTAATGCTCATATTGATATCAGTGTTTTGGTATTTGTATACATTCTTCATTTACACTCAACTATCACCAGTTTCATGTCATACTATTGTTGTAGTCATTTGAAAGCCTTTTAAATATAATTTTGCTATTGTGTTTATACCTATTTGGGTTAGGAAAAAAAAAAAAAACAGGATTGCTAGATGGCAGCAAAGGCTTTCTTTCCAAAGGTCAACTGGAATTTAAAAGCCCAAATATACTGACCTTAGTCATATTAGCAGGATTCAGAGTCTATCTATCTTATCTCTCTTACCAACTTGATTTCTAAGCTACCCAACTACAGTGACTCTAAGCAGTTTAACATATAAACAATAACATTTAAAATAAAATCCATAATACTATCTAGAGCAGGAGTGTCAAATTTGCAGCCCATGGGCCAGATGTGTCATGCGCTGGCCATGCCCAGCCACGTTTAGTGAAGGGGGAAAAAGTTGTGATATGTCACATGATGACAACATGATGTTGTGAGTTTGACACCCATAATCTAAAGGGAACTCTTTCTCCTATCAGCAGCAACAAGGGTTTTCCAATCACTCTAAGGTCTGGGGGAAGGGCTTGGGTAGGTAACATTGGTTAATTGACAGGACCAGGAAAGCCATCTTGATAAGATCTTACAGAACATGGGAACCATGTCCAGGAGAGGGTACAGCTAATACATAAAATGAACTTGTACAAGACCTTCCTGGTCTCTGGTTTGACCTGCGCTTCAAGAAGAAGCCCAGATGGAATACTCTAGACAGATGCCGTGGTTAGAAAACTCTTTTCTCTTCATTGATGCCGCGGTCGAAAAACAGGTGCCTAGGGATGCCAGGATGAGATTCATGGTTCATGAAAATTTGGGAGGCAATTTTTTTTTTTCATCCAAAATGCAAAAACGGATGACAGGACAAGATTCAGGGGTGAATTCCATACTTAAAAATGGTGTTGCTTGCTGTTTTTAAAAATCAAGCGTTTTTCGTGCTCAGGGAAGAAAGCGCGTGATGCTACAGTCAGAAAAACTGGTGCCTCGGGATGTCAGGACAAGATTCATAAAAATTCAGGAGAAATTTTTTTTTGATCCCAAATGTGAAAACGGATGCCAGGATGAGATTCGGGGTGGAATTCCATATTTAAAAATGGTGTTTCTTGCTGTTTTTAAAAATCAAGCACTTTTGGTGCCCATGGAAGAAAACGCCTGATGCCGTGGTCAGAAAAACTGGTGCCTCGGGACGTCAAGACAAGATTCATAAAAATTGAAGAGGCAATTTTTTTTTTATCCCAAATGCAAAAAATAATGCCAGGATGAGATTCAGGGTTGAATTCTATACTTAAAAATGGTGTTTCTTGCTGTTTTTAAAAATCAAGCGTTTTTGGTGCCTGTGGAAGCAAATGCCTGATGCCGCAGTCAGAAAAACTCATGCCTGGGGCAGCAATTTTTTTTTCATCCCAAATACTAAAACGGATGCCAGGACGAGATTCGGGGTGGAATTCGATGCTGAAAAATGGTGTTCCTTGCTGTTTTAAAAATCAAGCATTTTGGTGCCCGCAGAATAAAACACATGATGCCGTGGTCAGAAAAACTGGTCCCTCGGGATGTCAGGACAAGATTCATGAAAATTCAGGAGGCAAATTTTTTTTTATCCCAAATGCAAAAATGGATGCCAGGACGAGATTCAGGATTGAATTCCATACTTAAAAATGATGTTTCTTGCTGTTTTTAAAAATCAAGCGTTTTTGGTGCCTGAGGAAGAAAACGCATGATGCTGCGGTCAGAAAAACTGGTGCCTCGGGACGTCAGGACAAGATTCATAAAAATTGAGGAGGCAATTTTTTTTTTATCCCAAATGCAAAAACGTATGCTAGTTCTAAAACAATCTAACAAAAATTGGGATGGTGGGTGGCATGTACAGAGCTTTGTTTATATTAAAATCACTAACTAAAAATCGAACAATCTGTAGATTTTTTAAAACTAATGTACAACTTTATTGTGCCAGCTAATACTAATGTGGGACTACTCTATGACTTATTTCAAATGCAAAGTCATTTTTCCATTTGGTTTTGTGATATGTAAAATCCAGATATTAGGGACTAGATTGGAGTAGAAAGTGTCTCTCCAAAACATGCTCTTTTTTTATCACAAAATGCACATATTTTGAAATCCTGCAGTAAAAAATACAGTGGGGAGAGAAAACATGAAAGGCATGTTCTTGAAAGTACTTGATTTTGATGAAGCAATTTTGTTAGCTACATCTGTACCTGGAACATGACATTAGTGAGAGATAGCTTTGCTTTGAAAAAAATATTGCTATATAATTCTGACATCTAGTGGACAAAATAGAGTCATACATTTTCAGATGTACAGTATTTGTTTTCTGCAGTATCATAAATTACCAATATTTTAAAGCTTTAAAAACATTTAAAATAGTTTTTTTTTCCAAATAAAGTTTTTATTTTTAAGACAAACATACACAAACAATACATAAAAAACATAAAACCATCTTCCATTTTATACATGCAGTGTGTCAGTTGGTTTTGAATCTTTTGTGCAATCCTTTCATAATCATTATTCACAATTTATATCAATCTCACATTGTGAAATTAACATATGCTTATCTATTTATCAATTACTAATCATCCATGACTATGCTATTTATTCCATCAATATAGTATTATGCTGCCATCCAATGGTTATATATGTATACATTATATTTTATATCAATCTATTAAGCTTCTATAACAAAATTATCTATTCTGCTACCTTACCATGTCTTTTTATCCAACCATTGATAAAACAAATCCCATATCGTGTAAAATTGCTTATCTTCTTGTTCTCTGATTTCAAATGTCAATTTACTCATTTCGGCACAGTCCATAATTTTTTTAATAACTTCCTCCTGCATAGGTATTTTGTCATTTTTCCAATTCTTCGCAAATACAATTCTAGCCACTGTTAAAACATTTACAATCAAATATTTCAACTCTTTATTGTATATGTCTGGTATGACTCCCAATAAAAAGATCTCTGGTTTAAAGTCTATATGTTGTTTTATCATTTTTTTCCAACCATGTGTGGATTTTAGTCTAATATTTCTTTGCTTCCAAACATGTCCACCACATATGGCAATATGAACTGGGTATCTGATGACATTTCCAACATTTCTCCGATTAATTCTTAAACATTCTTGCAAGTCTCGTCGGGGACAGATGCCACCTGTAAAACATCTTATACAAATTTTCTCTATATGCAGTTGACATTGTCATTTTATAATTTTGAGACCACAGTTTTATGCCATTTTTCTAAATCAATCCCATATCCAATTTTTTTTTTTGATTGGTCTTTTCTGAAATTCTGAGGAAATTCATTTTCATTTGCTTTCCTATATAAGTAATCAGTAATTAGCATAATACACTTTCTCAATTTGTCTTCATTACTTCATTAATTCAGTTAACTGTGTTCATTTATAAGAAACTGATCTTTTCAGGCATAGATTTGCCAATACACTTAGAACTTAATAAAGTAACCCTACTATCAGTAACTAACTTTTTCTTTGAGAAATAAGAGTGGATAAAGTTAATGCAAAGTTGCCAAATTATTCATATGACAGAGATAAGGAAGGTTCCTTGTCATGAAATTCTACTTTTTATTTTATTCATGTATTATTACTTGGGTATTATGCAAGCCAAAATTATTTATAGAATATGAATCTGAACCAATCATAGAATATTTTAGAAAGTCAATCCATGCTTTAGCTGATCAAGCAGCCTGAATAATTTTTAACACATATGTATTACAGCTTAGCCATATTTACATCTGTTCATGCTATTTTGGTTGTCATCGAAGCTCATTATCATTTACTGAAGATTTATCTAATTTTAGTTGGATTTATATGATTATGCCATTTAATGTGTATTGTTGTTTTATTATATTTTATGAAATGAGCTTCTGTTAATATATTTCGTGAATTTATTGCCATTCATTTTGGAATTATTTTGAATGAAAGTGACTGTTTTATAAATAATACATTACAAAGAGAGAGATAACACCAGAGATAGGATAGTCTTGAAGTACAAGCATTACTTTACAAACATTACAGGAGCTTCAGTGGTGCAGTGGTTAGAGTGTAGTACTGCAAACTACTTCTGCTAACAGCCAGCTGACTGCAATTTGGTGGTTCAAATCCCACCAGGCTCAAGGTTGACTCAACCTTCCATCCTTCTGGGATCGGTAAAATGAGGACCCAGATTGTTGGGGGCAATTATGTTGACTGTAAAACCGCTTAAAGTGGTATATAAGTCTAAGTGCTATTGCTATTATTTAAAAAGAAATACAGAGATTTCAGATTACACATATAGGCATATTAAGGCATGTAGAAGAACATATGGAAGTTTTGAAATAACTAGCAAATGATATTTAAGTATAAGGAATAAGTTTAAACTCATGGAAAAGTTCATTTTCAATTCAAAGATTATCATTTTTACAGGGAAGAAGCCAAAGGGCACTTGAAAAAGCAAATAAGGTAACAATGTTTTTTATCCTAGAGAATTTTCTTATATTAGAAAATTCTTATATTAGAATTTTCTTATAATAGAAGGCTAGAAGGCTTTGACAACTGACTATATAAGCAACATTTGATTTTGAGGCCTCAACTTGTACATATTGCTGATAGTCTTCTTTTAACAGCCACATCTGGAATCAAGATAGTCATTAAGTGAAGTGGTTGCTAGATGAAACTATGACTGTGCTTATGATCTTGTTTCAGTTTTCCTTTCCTTTACAGACCTGAAAAGGTTGTAAATGCAAGGACTGGTTGCAAATTACTTTTTCACCATTGTTATAACTGCAAACAATTGCTGAATGAGGAAGTTGCTAAAAAGAGGACTGCCTGTAATAATAATAATAAAGAATGGTTCAGAAAATTCCAGTTCAGGCACAACATGAACTGAGATTTTGGGAACCTTAAAAGAACAGTGGCCATTCATTCATTTCAATACATTTAATATGTGGCAAACCATCTTATCATGATAAGAGTGATAAATGAGTGTCCAGATTTCACATGAACACATCCAGAGAAAGAAACTGCATTGCCTGTCTTGGTAATTAGTTCTCTGGCTGAATTACTGTACAAAATATATCCTATTATACTGCTTTAAACTTTAAATCCATTATTCTGTGTCTAGTAGTGTGGGATGATAGAAGGAATCTTGATTTATGTGACATCCTGATGGTATTTCAAGAGCATTATCATATTCCCCCCTCAACATTCCCTTCTTGAGGGCAAATGTTCAATATTCCTTCCTTTCAATATTTCTTTGCAGGAATTAATTTTTAATTTTATAACCCTATGTTCGCTGTTTCTGAATCTGTTTCAGTTTGCTTAAATTATTCATATCCCGTATCCAGTCATAATATTGAAGGTGGGGTCAGACCAATAAAATAGAATGATTTCTTCCTTTGATTAAGAAGTGATATTTTGGATGATATTATATAAAGTGACATTTGCTTCCCCTCTCTCATCACATAGCACTGCTGACTAATACTGTGTTAATAAGCAACTACTGTTCTTAGATATTTTTTCACAAGTGTTAATGCCAAGACATCTATTCCTTCTATGCATATATATTTAATTTTTTTTGGAAAACTAAATTCAAAAAAGTTAAAATAAAAAAAAATTAAAAAGAAAAAGATAGCAAATAAGATATAAAAAGAAAAAGATGCAAAAAGGGACTAACACATGTTGTCCTCCTTAGTTGAATGCTGATTAATGTATTACAACAATGGTAGTTTCCCTTCCCTTGCAAAACAGTCCCAAAGAATTTTAAAATAAACTACTAAATCTATTTACAAATTGTTAACCTGTCATCTGTATACCATATTAATAACAAGTGATAATAAAAAACAAGATTAAAATTCCAAAACCGTCTGTTTACAAACTGTTATTATAATCAACTCATAGAAAATTTACCAACTATCCCAAATCATCCCAAAAATTAGACCTGATTGGTTCCAGATCAAATATCCAATACTGTCTCTTATCAATTGTGATTCGATTGAATACAATAAGTCTAATCTCCAAAGCCAGTCTATTTTCCCAAAAAAATCCAGATGAAATTGTTCCCCGGTTAAATGTGATATTCATTCCCCAAACTCCTTCCATCCACTTAAAAAAGACCAATTTACCACTTATCCATCCAGACAGTTTTCTACTATACATAGTAGAATTCTACTATTATATGTACAGACCAGGACTTGAGGAAGGTATATGAAGTTGGCTCTACTATTTCTGAGTCCATTTTTCTTCCCAGCCAATCTATTACATTGAAATCACATTCCTTTTACCTCTGAATGTTTTATCTGGAGTCTATTGTTTCTGAGTCCATATTTCTTCCCAAGAAATCTACTGCTATGAAATCAAATTCCTTTTGTGATGTGATTTATTTACTATCAGTTTCTCTGAATGTTTTCCATGATTTGTATGAATTCATCAAACTTTTTGGAAAACTTTCAACTACAGGTTGTATGTTGCCATGTTTTTCCTGAGTGCCAGCTTCCTTCTCTCTGTAATACAATATGTTGTTGCTTTATGTAGTAGATAAGCAGAACAGGCAAAAGACAAAAGAAGAGGGAAACTATTTACTGGATATTTCAATCCAAAACCTTTTTGCAAGTTAATAAAATACAAATTCCTTGTAGTAAATATCCACTAAAATATAAATCAAGTAGAAGCACTTTCACCATCCAAAGGTAACTCCCATGTTTCCATACAGAAAAGCAGAAAAGTTAATGAGAATAACCAAATAGATGGAAGAAAAAAAAAAGCAGATAAAACAGATAAAACCCAACAGGGGGTTAAAATAAATTCAGCCAGCCAATTAACATTTAAAGAACAAAACTTTAAAAAGTGAAATTAAAGCCCAGACTTGCTTACGAGAACACTCTGCTGATAGGAAGAATTGGAAAAAAGACCAATGACTTTGCGGCTGCTCCCACAGGTAGCTGCAATCTTCAAGATTCCCCTTCTTTGGTGGGTCCACAGCCATCCAAAACTCATCTTGGGTCGTTCCTAAGTATTTCAAAAGGGAGCAACACTGCCAAAGAACCAGCTTTGGTAACAAAAACAGCAGATCATTGGCAGGAGAGAAAAATTTCCCTACTGGGCAGCAGCCATCTTGGGGGAGGAGTTCCATTTGTATATTTGATTTTTGTTTATGTTATTACATTATTTCCAAATTCGACATTGTCCTATTCCTTGACAACTCTGAGCTGCTTATAAATAAAAGAAAAACAATCTACTGAGGTACAACTAAGAAAGGACCCCTGAGGACTGGAAAATAATTCACCCAGGTATTCTGCAGACAAGATAAACAACAAAAAAGCCCACCCACTACCACCACCATCATTTCGTGGAATAATCAGGTTTTCAAGAGTTACCTCAGCAGGTTGAGAACCATATAAATCCGTGCCTGTTTTCATTTGTTTTATTTTATACAAGAATAGGTTAAATCATACATCAAAAGCAAAGTGTTTTATGGGCTATGGCATAAAGAATAGAGAATGTTATTTACAGTGTTAAGGAACAATATAGAAAAATCCCATCTCTGAAATTATATGCATTTTCCTCTGTGCCTCAAATAGGCAGATAACTTCACCAGTTCTACATGAAGGTGCATCTCCTTTCTCTTCAGGGATAATGCTTAATCCCACATATAACTGATAGTATTTTTAGCTCCTAGATTTAATTAAAAAAAAAGACTGACCTACTACTTTTCTTAGCTGCAAAATATCAAATATTTTGCTTGAGTACTGGCATGACATAAAGCCATTAGATCTCATAAGAGCACAGATTATAAGCTTCTAGTTTCAGGTTTTTTTCCTTAAGACCTGGCAATGAACATGTATAAAGAGCTAGATCTGGAAAAACATTTTATGGCCCTTGGGGATCTTCAAATAACACATACAGCTTAGATTGTTAGAAGGAAAATGTTAGGCATTTCCCACATGCACAGTATCCCAGTATTAACTGTTTCATCTGAGCAGCTACTGTAAACAGACTATTAGTTCTAAGCAGCTAATTGGGTTAATGATAATGGATATAAGACAGTAAAGGAAGCTGCATTATATCAGATTAAACCAATACTTGTCTCGATCCATATTTACCTATGCTGGCTGTGATTCCTGTAGATTAAAAATCATATAGGTTGAAACTTGAATATTTAGCTTGTAAAACATGTGTTCTACCTTTTGTTATGGCACTTCTGCTATTACTCAGTGTCTACAATTGTTATACCTCATTGAATTCAATTTCTTTTCAACATATTTGAATTGATATTATTAACTAACTACATATTTATAAAAGATATTGATGTGCAGAATATTTATTAGGAATATTGTGGTTTGATGTACAGTATTAATAAAGGATGGCAACCCTACTTTGATATGTGTGAGATGAGTTTTAATAAGTTCTCGACTGATAACCACAATTGGGATAATTGCTATGCAACGCAACATGGTTATTAAGTGAATTTTCCCCAATTTTATGATCTTTTTTTTGTTTTTGTTCAGTAAATCACTGCAGTTGTTAAGAGAATCCTGGGATGATGGAGAGATGGAGAGTGGAAGGGCTTATGAAGATCAGAAGAGACTAGTTGGAGACCAGAGAGGGAAGCCTCGTGAGTCACTCTAAACCTTTGGTATATGTTGTTGTAGGGGAAAATAGGGGGAGGCAGGTGTGTTGGATATGCTCATTGCCTTGAGTTTTTTTATAAAATAAAGAAGATGAGATACACATACATTAAATAAATAAATATTATTTAAATCAGATTGACATGTTCCCAACCAAACGTATTTTGAATGATACCAGTCAGGTCTATTGTGAGAAATTTAATCGAAAACTTGTCTTGATCTACATACTGTTGCCATCAACATCCATCATACTACAACCCATACTACAATTAACAAATAATTGTAACAGGACTACCCAAATGAGGGTTATTGACAAGAGATAGTCTATTAAAAGTTTTAGGTAGCTACTTCTGCATTACCAACAAAAAGGGAAAACAACACATATTTTTACACTAGCTCGATACCTGTGCTTTGCTAGGAAGCTATGTGGCCAGGCTTAGATTTTGGGGAGGAAAATAAAGGGGAAGAAAATTCTGCTTTTGCCTATAGCTGGCGGGCTCCCTTAGGGATAATAGATGATCTGAGCCCATCAACCGCAGCATCAGAGAATGATGAGGTGTGAAGGGATCCTCAGTCGTCCAACTTGAATGGAAACTCCTATCTGTGTTTGATGGATTGTTGAACGTTAATTAGATGATTCTGCCAAAAGTCGAACTGAAAGAGATAACAGCTCAGTTATGATAACAGTTGAATCAACTGGGCTGGGGGAAGTTTAACTGCTTAGTTTACTTGCGATGAGATAGGAAGCATGAGCGATGGATAGGTGATAGGGAAGGAAATAGTGGACTTATTAGGTAAACCTGATGATTGGAATAAGGAGTGATTAATGGAATAATTAGGGGCATGGATAGGAGGTAGAAGCGTTTAGGTCGGTGTGTTTATACCTTTGAATAACACTGAAAGGCAGAAGCTTCCAGTGCTAACCTAGACCAGTTGGGATACCGCTCTTGTCGGATGGAAAAATTGTTGTTTGACATTAAAACCCTTGAAACCTGCTTTCTGCTCTGCATTTGTGATTTGTGGTTTGTGTGCAAATCTGCAAGTTTTCAAAGACCGGCTGAGAATAGCATCCATCGGTATTCATCTGGCTAGTGTCCTGTCCGCGTATGAGAAAGAGTTGAGGGCTGTTTGGAAACTGAAGCAATATTTGCTGCGTGAGCAAGAAGGAGATAGCAAGGAGCTTGGGCATGGCTTAGCTCAACTGTTCTGTACTGAAGCTGCTTGCTGCTGTGAAACTGAAACTGAAACTCCTCTGCTTGTGTTTTGCATTTGGAACAGATTTCTTTTCAGGTGGGGAGGACGAGTAGGACTCTTTAGCCTCAGAGTGTGTTAATAAAAATATACAAAATACTAATGCTTTGATGGTTATTTCAAAAAGTCCTTTGTTAGTGAGCACCTAGAAGCCAAGAGGAACAAATCTGCCAAATTTCACATTTGTAGGCTTTATGGTTCTGGATATTTTGTGATGCGTGAGTGGTATTTCACTTTTATGTATGTGCAGTTTCGATGTGCTGTTTAGGATTATATACAGTATAAAGGGAAATAATCAGAAAAATAATTGCTGCATTTTAAAGTTAAATAGCCATTTCTTGCCATAGTGAAAAAACTGTGATAGTACCATATAGTTGTTACTGGAAAATTTCCATACTTCTTAAGATTGTTTACCTTGTAACAGATTCAGATAGATGGTGATTCAGATAGATGGTGAGTAAAGTGACTTTTGACAACCCTTTAAATTATCCTTAGTAAAATTGGATACATGGCCAACTTACAGAATACACTTTGCTTAGAATTCCAGAATTTAAGATCAGACCAGATTCCAGTATTATCTAAATGTATTTATTAGTAGAGTCTTATGTGTAATATAAGATGCATTCGGAGCTGGCTGACCAACTGCACTCAATGAACTGCATCCACATGGAGGAAAGTATGCAATGGGGTACCCCAAGGCTCTGTTTTAGGCCCAGTACTCTTCAACATCTTCATCAATGATTTAGATGAGGAGATAAATGGGGAACTCATTAAATTTGCGATGACACCAAGTTGTCAGGAATAGCCAACCCTCCAGAAGATAGGCTTAAGATACAGAAGGATCTTGACAGACTGGAACATTGGCACTCTCTAATAAAATGAAATTCAATGGTGAAAAAAGTAAGGTTCTACATTTAGGCAAGAAAAATCAAATCCACAAGTACAGTATAGGTGCTACCTTGCTCAATAGTAGTAACTGTGAGAGAGATCTTGGAGTCCTAGTGAACAATCACTTAAATATGAGCCAGCAAGCTATCAGAAAAGCCAACACAGTTCTAGGCTGCATTAACAAAGGGATAGAATCGAAATCACGTGAAGTGTTAATACCACTTTATAATGCCTTGTAAGGCCACACTTGGTATCCTGCATCCAGTTTTGATTACCACCATGTAAAAAATGATGTTGAGACTTTAGAAAGACTGCAGAGAAGAGCAACGAAGATGATTAGGGGATAGGAGGCTAAAACAGATAAAGAACAGTAGTAAGTCTTTATTGATTAGCCCTTGGACCATGAAATTTGATAAAATACTATTTAAAATGGGACTTGATCAAATACAATTTAGAATGGAATCTAGACAAAATACGATTTAAGATGAAATAGTAATAAAATACAATCCAAAATAAAATTGTAATAATATACAATAATTTAACATATAGATAAAATATAATAATGTTATATTTCGGAGTCGCCTTTACAGTCTATTCCAATCAATCCCACATATGCAGATCTCAACCGAATCATTTTGTTTAAATACTGTGCTACTTTAAATGTTATTTTCAAGTTCTGGCCGGACATAAAGTAAGTTATTTTGATGTGGGTATCCCAATGGGTCATTCGTCTGTTATAAAGATCAAGTTGCTAGAACTTTGCACTTTGATATGGCCCAAGGGCTAATCAATAAAGACTTACTACTTATAAAGAACAGTTGCTGGAATTGTGCACGTGTAGTTTAATAAAAAGAAGGACTAGGGATGACATGATAGTAGTGTTCTGATATCTGAGGGGCTGCCCCAAAGAAGAGGGAGTCAAGCTATTCTCCAAAGCACCTGATAGCAGGATAAGAAGCAATGGATGGAGAATAATCAAGGAGAGAAGCAACCTAGAACTAAGGAGAAATTTCCTGACAGAACAACAAATCAGTGGAACAACTTGCCTCCAGAAATTGTGACTGCTCCAACACTGGAAGTTTTTGAGAACATATTGGACTACCATTTGTCTGAAATGGTGTAGGGTTTCCTGCCTAAGCAGGGGGTTGGACTAGAAGACCTCCAAGATCCCTTTCAACTCTGTTAATTCTATTCCTATTCCTATTCCTATTCTTATTCCTATTCCTATTCTATTCTATTCTGGCAGATTTTGGCTAATCTGCCAAAGCACAACCAAATCTGATTTTATCCCAAACATTATTATGCTTTTATCTTCAAGCTAGATTCTCTAATCTAGATACTAACTTGCATACTATTGCTTTCATCGCTTTAGTTTGAAGGTACATGTAATATACTGACACACAATCAGGATGCGCATTCCAATTTTCCATTCAAGTAAACATAATCAGTAGGTTATGATAATTGTTTAAATAACTGATTTACAGGCAATCTATGCTATTCTAGTAGTGTGTTTCTTCATATGGCATAGTACTATTCTATAAATGTTTGCTCATTTAAGACATTACCAATTGCAACTCTAATGTGTTTGAATTCTTCATTACAGTGTTCTGACGTTTAGGGACAGATTCCTTTGACTGCCATATTAACTTGTTTTTAAACAGATTATAAAAATCCAATTATTTATGTCTGTTTTAATTAATACCACTCCTATGTTTGAAAATCATTTCAATCAATGATGTTATTTAACTACCAGTTTTAGAGTGAATAATTGTGAATTTTGTATTAAAATTATGATTTTTTAAAAATGTTTTTATTTGTAAAATAACCTGAAAAATATTTTGCTCAAGAATGAAAAACTTCCTTTTTATGATCACATAGTCCCTTAATTCAGGGTACAGTCCAAGTGACTGAATGGAGCTAAGCATTTACTGGTTGGATGTTCTTCTTGATACCTTTATGGTATTCATAATAGATTGTTTTTCTTTTTTTCCCTAATTAAAAACATTAAAAATATATAGCTCTAAATAGATAAATATATTAAAAATGTATTTACGTACAGGAAAATATAAATTTCTAAATGGGTGGGTGTTGTGGTATGGTATTTAAAAACTGGGATTGTTTCATCTCTGATCAATTTACTCTTGGGCTAGAGCATATGAGTTGAGCTATAATGAATTCTTTATCTGTTTTTAGACACAAATTACGCATACAAATAGTATTTTAATAGCAGTATTGTAATTTTGAAAATGATCAAAACTAACGTCCTTGTCTTGAACATCACAGAGAGGGTATGAACGGAATCTATAGCCTTATTATGGACAAAATCTCCTGTGACCACTGCAAGTTAAAATTATTATACTCATAGAAAAAAATGTGTTGAAATGGAAAATGTCTTCTGAGTTGGCAAAAATCAGCAAAAGTATTTTAACAGTTGAGAAATAAGAGGCCTCAGTTTAGAAAGATGTTGAATGAAAGAAAGAAAGAAAGAAAGAAAGAAAGAAAGAAAGAAAGAAAGAAAGAAAGAAAGAAAGAAAGAAAGAAAGAAAGAAAAGAATGTGTATACTCCAAATGGGGGAAAAAACTAGTAATCCTGGTTTGTTAATATTGAGAGGAATTCAAATTACTAATTTAGTTCAAGGAAATATGTTCTACCATTGTTTGCATGGATCTTATGCAATTATTTGAAACTGAAGCTTTATTGAGTATTACAAAATGCTTAAAGCTATCAGAATTGACCAAAGGCATACTGTATACAGTATTGACTAATAATGAAAACCCCAAAAGAATACTAGTGTTTTGTTTTGGTGAATCATTAAATATAACAAGCCCAGGGCAATGCATTGTAGAAAATTATATGAAAATTATATGAGTTTAGCTTATTGAACTAGAGGCGTTTTATTTCTGCCTTTAAAGTTGCCTTAGAACTTTTCCAAAATTCTGCTTTAACTATTTATGTCTGATTAAGCAAATGCATAAAGAATTTAGAGTACATGCTATGAAGTAATGGCTTATTTTTTTCATACCTAGTAGGTAAAACAAACATATTTTATTGGATATCATTTTGTCTAGGCCAAATCGATGAAGAAAAGAGTTATTTTCTCTCTAGATTTTGCTCTGCCTATTAAATTTTATTAAACATTTTACACGAAAAATGCTGACTAATAAAAAATATTTATATGGTGTGAAGTGGTTTGCTTTAAACGAACTAGGAGCATAAGGAATTTGGTCCTCAGCGTACATCGTGCAGAAGAAGCCTGTAGATTAGGGGTCCCCAACGCCTGGGTCGCGCAGGGGGAGCTGCCTGCATGAGCATGCTCACTTGCTTGAATGGATTTTCCCCTCCCCCGCTGCCACTGCTGGTCTGCAAAGCCAGAGAGATTGGGGACCATGGCTCTAGATCAGGGGTGGGATTCAAATTTTTAACAACCGGTTCTGTGGGCGTGGCTTAGTTGGTGGGCATAGCTTGGTGGTCATGTGACTGGGTGGGCGTGGCCAACTCAATATCTCTCACATCGAGGCACGCATCTCCTCGCCTGGCCTCTCATGACTGTGGGGATGCTGCAACAGTCGTAAGTGTGAAAAATGGTCATAAGTCACTTTTTTCAGTGCCATTGTAACTTTGAATGGTCACTTCACACAAGCAAAGTAGGGGAAAAAACTCCAGAGAAGTTCCTGAGATAGGAAGTCTAGTCCTGCCAAGAATGTAATAAGGGTTAATGGAGAGGCAGTTTCTGTAAGCAACACCAGAATGTTTCCTTCCTGCCTTCCTTACAGGATTAGGCCAGTAATTTCTTCTAACAACTGGTTCTCTGAACTGCTTAGAATGTTAACAACCGGTTCTAGTGAATAGGTGCGAACTGGTAGAATCTCACCCCTGCTCTAGATCACTACAAACATCTTGGATGATCGTTTTCAATTTACATTTCTGACTGCCCTTTGTGAGCTTTTGAAGATTTTGGCACAAAGAATTCTTTAACTGAATGTCCCATCTATTCAGGCTTCTCAAGTTCTTGACAGACATAAAGTTTTTCTGATTCTGTTTTTTTTTCTACTATGGTCTTTAAATTTGATATGCATCGGAAAACAGTATTGATATTTGGCTGTAACTCTATTTTGAAATCCATCTTTCATATCATAATCTTAACAGTGGTGGGATTCCAAATTTTTTACTATTGGTTCTGTGGGCGTGGCCTGGTGGGCATGGCAGGGGAAGGATACTGTAAAATCTCCATTTCCACCCCACTCCAGGGGAAAGATACTGCAAAATCACATTCCCTTCCCACCCTACTAACCTGCTTTCCACCTCTGTTTTTCTGTGTAGGGCAACAGCCGATCAACTGGGACTCGGGAGGCAGAGAATAGATGGGTTTGGGTCAGTCAGAGGTGGTATTTGCTGGATCTCCGAACTGCTCAAAATTTCCGCTACCAAGTTCTCTAGAACTGGTCAGAATCTGCTGAATACCAAGTCTGATAATCTAGTTTTTTAAATATTTATTCTTGTTCTAAGATGTTGAAAGGCTGGTAAGACTTCTGCAACAATGCTGGAAAAGAGAATGCTGTCCTGCTTACCAGGCAAGATGAATAGGTGAATTGGAAAACAATTCCAATTATTGCAGCAAAGAAAATTATTATTAAGAAAGGAATAACAATTTTCTTTCAGATTTACAAGTGGATTGTGAAGAAAACATAGCTAAGAAATACATTATGTAAACATTTTATTCAGTTTTTTATATATCGATTTATTCTTTATTCTTTTGTCATTCAGTTTATTAGAAAATATCAAAGTACTAAAAGATACTTTGGTTTCCACTTTTAACCATTTTGTCATCATATACATTTCTGTAGATGTAGACAATTTGTATTTTGTTTGAAAAGATTTGTGTTATAATTAAAATTTAGAATTTATCTTATTGGCAATATTATGCCTCTGCAGTATTCAGATTTTTATTATTCATTACAGGCATTCCTTACAAGCATCAAAATATTGAAAAATTTCAAAGATTCAAAACAAACTTTCAGGCAACAGGTTCTGAGCTTTTCATGTTAACTTTTCTATTTTTTTATTGATTTTGTTTTTTAAAAATGACATGCTTCAGTTAAGATGCTTACACTTGATGCTTTTGTTTGGAGAGCAAAGTGATCTATAAAGATTGCATGGTAATGTAGTATTGATAACAGGAGGACAGCCATATAATTTTAAATATAACATGCAGCATATTGATTTAGAACTAAACTAAGTATATTTTCATTTAAAATAATACATATATATCTTTTCAATTGCACAGTTATTTTACTGCATTTTTTGAAGCTTTGAACAAGGAATAATGATGGAATTTACTGGGATGTAAGTCAAAGGAAGCCAGGAATCAGGTCTACTGGAATTTTGACAACTTACATAAATCAAATGAAACCGGAGTCTGCCTTATTCTGGAGTTGAAAAGATTACTTCAAACTATGGCTTCAACCAAGGATGCTTTATACGGATCTGAAAGTCTTAATTGAAAAACAAGTTGTTTACTGTTTGATTGTTTGTCTCAGTCAATGATTCCTTGATTGGGGCATTGTTTACTAGATTGTTGGTCTGATATTAATCCTTGTGTTAATTTCTGCTTATCTAATTGCTGGCAAGGAGATGTTCTGGTTTGTTTGTTGGTTTTCTTTTTAGGTTTTCATTGTTTCTTTTGAATGGTGCATAAACGTTTACGTCTGTGTGCCTGTTAATGGTTAAATTATCTTGAGTGTCAAGCCTCCAGGAATTCCCTAGCTCGTATTTTTAGACTTAGCTTGATCTAGAATGCTCACAGTCTCATAGTTGACACTGTAGTTAAATCCGTACATGTAGGGTGAAATTAAGAAATTTCATTATTCTTCTGATTGCTAGATGGTGTTGGTGCTAGACAGCTATCTATCTAATCTTCTGTCTAGGCTCTTGTCTTTGTCCTACATAGCAGATGTTAACTCTATGTTGTAGTTCAGGGGTCCAACCTTTGTGGCTTGTTCTGGTAGTGGGGGGAGAGGGGAACCAGGCCATGGATGCATGCACAGGCAGTTTGACGTGTGCACACATGTGCATACGCACCAGCTTGCTGCTCATGCGGCCCAGTTCCAAATAGGCCATGGTCTAGTAGTAGACTGCAAGCCAGTAGTTGGAGATCCTTGTTGTAGTTGACTCCATTTGGACTATTTGGGATACTATATCTTCAATGAGGGAGTAGAGATAGTTCCCAGCAAAGTGAGGCTGATACTGGACTGGGTGCCCCCTCCAATCAGGAGGCAGCTACAGAGTTTTCTGGGATGAATGAACTTTTACCACCAGTTGATTCCCATATTTGGCCAAACAGCCCTACCAATCACAAACCTACTGAGAACCAGAGGAGGGGCAAAGCCAAAACCCAAGCAGCCCATGGATTGATACCTCAACTGCCAAGCCACGTTTAAAAAGCTGAAGTGCTTTTTCACTGCAGAGTTGGTCCTGAAACACCCCAACCCAGAGACGCAGTTCGTAATATAGGCTGAGGCTAGCGATGTAGCAACAGGGGCAATCCTACTCCAAAGGAATACCAAAGGGGAGTTATAACTCTGTGCCTACATATCTTGCAAGTTATCCAACACTGAAAGGCACTAGGCCTGAAAGGCATCTGGGAGAAGGAAGCTTACTCAGTCCAATGGGCTCTCCTAACATGGAGGCAATTCCTGGAAGGCACCAAGATCCCCTTTGAAGTCTGGATGGATCATAAGATCTGTAAGTGTTCCCCCCCCAAAGCTATCTCCTAAGCAAGTTCGGTGGGCCCAATAATTTAACTGGTTCAGCTTCACTCTCCAGTACCTGCCGGAGGGGGGACTTTGTTGCAGTTGCCATCTTCTACATGCTGCAGTACAAGAGTGCCCAAGAGACAGAGGTGTCATCCATCATCTCATCCAAGCAGCATGCAACACTGGCTCTCACCAGGCACCAAGCTATGGGCCATCAAGAACCAGAGCAAGAACCAGTGCAACCCTTAAAAGATGTCCTAGCAAGAGACAAGTGGTTGTAGCAATACAGCGAGGAGCTGGTATGGAAAGGGCACAAAATATTGGACCAGATTTTGCAGAGGAGTCGTGACTCAAGGCAGCAGGACATTTTGAATTCATAAAGACCCTGCATTTAATGAAGAGGAAATTCTGGTGGCCAAAAATGAAAAAGGACACAGAAGCTTAATGGCCAGTTGCCCTGTGTGCACCTCAATGAGAGTAATGCCCAGGAAGTCCCCTGGGTTACTACAGCTGGTAGCCAGTCCGATAAACCCCTGGGAAGAGTTCACTAAGCACTTTATTGTGGACTTGCCAAAGAGCATGGGGAACACTGTAATTTGGACTATTACAGACTTGTTCTCCAAGCAGGCATATTTTGTGGTGTGCCCAAATATTCCTTCTGCCCCATCCCTGGCAAAGCTGTTCATACAATATATTTACTGACTGCATGGAGTCTCAAAGTGCCTTATCTCAGACAGTGGAGTGCAATTCACAGCAATGTTTTGGTAGGGATTCCTTAAACTGGTTTGTTCCTCACAGGATCTTAGCTCTGCCTATCATCCAGTACCAATAGGACCTGTGAACAGTCAAATTCAGTGCTGAAGCAGTAGCTGACGTATGATGACAATTATCAACAGATCAATTGGCTGAGCTTCTGCCTTTGGAGAAGTGGTATATAATACCACCATGCAGAGTAGCACAGGATTTACCCCATTCTGGTAAAGCTAGGGGAATGGAGTTTGCATCCATGCCATAGATCCCTCAGAGACAACCATCATCTGTGTCATTGTTTAAGTGGATGGAAACTTTAAAGGAAATGTGGGGGTTAGTACACCGAGCTTTACAGAAAGCTAGGACAACACAGACAAGAAGAGGGCACTACGGGGAATTCATGGTGGGGGATAAAGTGTACCTATTTACTAAATTTCTCAACCTGAGACAGCCTTATAAAAAGTTGGATCCTAAATACAGTATATAGGATCTTTCCAGATTACCCGAATCATAAATCTGGTTACTGTAAAATTGCAGCTGCCAAAAAGCCTCAAATGAGTTTACCCAGATGAGTTTCACTGCAGCCTGTTGAAACCTTTCCGCATTTTGGGATTACAGCCTCTGGTGGAAAGCGCTTCCTCCTCCCAATCTTGGTAAAATTTCTACAAAATGAAGGAAATTTCTCAGTACCATAGGAGGAAACTGCTATATCTGGTATTGTGGAAAGGCTATCCTTTAGCCAATGCAGAATGGGCGCCAGTGAGATTATGTGAGACAGCTAAGTTGGTATGCAAATTTCATACCAAGGCTGGCAGCAATGTGTAATGTTGTGTGCAATGTTATGTTTTATCTTCCAAGACTATCATTCTTCTGGAGGGTTGGCATATCAAAACTGACTTGGTTTCATCATTTCCTGCACCCGATTCCTGCTTGCATTTTGCCAAACAGAAATGGAAGGAGGGTGGTGAGTTCCTAAGGAGAGGGAAAGCTATGGAATGCATGAGTGCCTGCTGTTGTCTGTGAGATGTTATACCAATGTCAAGTTTTGAGATACGTTGAACGGTGCAGAACTGCTTTCCCACAATAAAAGAACTGAACTCAATTGATGAACTGTGAACTATGAGTGGCTCAGAGGGGAAAAGGGGGTTTACCTATGGGAGTTTTCACAGGTAAATCCCAGAATTGATTTTGCTTCTGCTGTGTCTAAATGGATCTTTCAATAAAGTTTTACTCTTGATTTAAAGAGCCGGGAATTTCTTTTGCTTGAATGTGCCAAATAGGACAGTTGACAATTATAGCTATATTTTATAAATGTACATTTGGAGATTGAGGCAAGAATGGAAAATGTAACCTGAGCTTGGGATAAATCTGATTCTTTGGTGTCATAAAGCATTATGATTTTTATGGCTGTGGTGTCTTATGCTGAATTAATGTTTTATATATATATATATATATATATATATATATATATATATATATATATATATATATATATATATAATTTGGTATTAGACAAGTTTGAATAGTTGCAAACTATGGTTTGTTTTGTTTGCATAAGCTTCTTAGTGTCAATTGACAGAAGCAATTTAAAGGCATTCATGATATATAAATAAAAATTTAAATAAATACATTCCGCTATAACAAGTATACGCTAGAACACAGTGAACATATTTTAAGGCACAAAAATTAGCCATCATTTGCAAAACATATGCAAAACAAAAATAAGGCTTTAAAAAGCAATTATGTTACTCATTACTGAAAGCCATATTTGACAGCAACTCATTCCTTTCATCATCTTGTGTAGTAGAATAATTAAAAAAACAGAATTCAAAATCACTAAAAAAATAAAAGTGATTGATGTACACCTTGAAGGAATGAAATCTGTGTTCAGCCTGATCTGAACTTCAACCAATAATTAACAGTAAATAAAACGACTTATACATCAACTAGTAATGAAAATGAGACAGAATAAAATATTTGTATTTCATTTTAACATGTTGATTACATGGCAATTAGAAACAAAAACTTAAAGTCACATACGAATACTTTGTTTAGATGGGCTTGTAATGAGAATAGAAAAGGATTTTATTTACATTCACTTGCAGGATTTGTATATTATTCACCAGTATTAGGCATTTTCTCAGCTATTGAAAATAAAAATATGAGACATTAGAATTAGATCATGAATTAGAATGAAAAAGCAAGGACATTGATCAAAATATATACACAGAAACTGAATGTTGAGAGATCACCTTGAGGAAAACAAAATTAAAGTATTCAATTTTGCTCCAAGACTTTCAGTTAAACAGTAGAATATTCTTCAGAGAGTGAGCTGATTTTCATCAGATATTTTAAAGGAAGGGAATCATTGAAAGATCAATTATTCATCCCTTCATCCATTAAAGATTTGATGATGCTGAAGGCAATTCAGAATTCAAATTTGAACAGAAATTATGCATGTGACTGATTGAAGGCCATATGTATGATACTACATAAACAGGTTGTTGCAGGCAGTTGCATAAGGTATTTACACCAACACTGTCAGACATTAAATAATGGATGTAAAAGCAATGCTCAAAGCAGTTGACAGGAGGAAAGATAATATATGGTGTGTTCATCAAATGTGACTAGAGAACAAATGGCAGCTGGATTAATACATTTATTAAACATCATAAGCTTTTTCAGTAAATGGATGAAATTCCAGCCCATTGGGAAATAATTTTATTTATTTATTTGAATTCATTGCTGGTAATTGTTGACTTATGATCACATTTGACACCGGAACTTTTGTCATTAAGAGATACAGTCATTAAGTGAATTATGCTGAATTTTATATTTTTTTGCCTCGATCATTAAATGAACTCTGTGGTTCTTAAATTAATCCACCTTTCTCCATTGATTTTGCTTCTTGAAAATCCCTTGGAATATCATAAATGGCAATTATATGGACCCTAGGTTATTGGAAATGTCATAAATACATGCTGGTTGTCAAGCAGCTAAATTTTGATCACCTAGCTGCAGGGACAATGCAATAGTTGTTAAGGGCCAGGACTGGTCATAATAACTTTTTTCAGAATCCTTCGAACTTCGAACAGTGGTTAAATAAACAGAATCAAAAGTTGCAATGGATAATTGAGAGTTACTTACAGTTACTTACAGAGCTGGAGTTAACATGGAACAGGAACACGACTGACTACTCTAGTAGCTAAACTTCTAACATTTTTAGGGCCTGGGCAAATTCCTCTCCTGATTCTTTTAGACTGTCTGACATTAATTCTATACTCTTGACAATAATATTCTTCTAAATCACCTATATGAGATCAGGGGCACTTCTGCGTAAATGGAGAGTTCCAGTCAATACTGGTGCTAATGGTGGCACAGTGGTTAGAATGCAGTAGTTGAATCCTGACCTGTTCAAGATTGATTCAGCCTTCCATCTTTCCAAGATCAGTAAAATGAGGACCCAGATTATTGGGGGCAATGTCCTGATTCTGTAAACTGCTTAAAGAGGGCTGTAAAGCACTGTGAAGCAGTATATAAATCGAAGTGCCATTGCTATTGCTATAAGGGACAAGCAATCAAACCTTTAATTACTCCAGTGTAGATTGGCATTGGGCTTGGGCATCTCCCCTACATTGTTTAGAAATGATATAAAATCTCTGGGAGATATTATCACTATGATTATGATGACAAATGCAAAAAAAAAAAAGGCTTAGGACATCATTACATAAATCATAATTTGTTTTTTAGAAAAATGATAATACAATATATCCTCTATAGCAGAACCACATACACCATTTCTGCTCTTATCCTTTATGTTTAATAATTTATATAATTATGAGTAGGTTATTGCAGGTTGTTTCTAACTGAAAAATCTGAATTTCTCGATAGACATTATCTTCACTGGGTTGGTGGGATTTGTGTTCAAATCATTCAGAACGCATTAGGTTCCTATACTTCCACTTAAGTTTGAGCTGTATGCTGACATAAAGGAATATTTTCCATCTTAGTAATGTGGAGGGAAAATCAAGTCTTCTCACCATATAGACTTCCTGCTTTAACTGGGAGAAAAGGTTTAGAATCACAAATTAGGTTGTAGACAAAGATTAAAAATTCAACAGGGAAAAAAAGTAATCTGGTGAACACTCCTCCCTCTCTGATCTTAACCTGAAATCTCTTTGATTGAATGAGAAAAAAGTGATTTATGACCATTTTTCATTCTTACAACTATTGTAGCACCCCCATAATTACATGATCAAATTCAGACACTTGGCAACAGACTCATTTATGACAGTTGCTGTTTTACAGGGTCATGTGCAGTGGTGGGATTCCAAATGTTTTCCTACCAGTTCTATGAGAGGGGATGTCCTACCAGTACGCCAGAACCGGTCTAAACTGGCTGAATACCACCTCTGGTCCTGTGATCACCTTTTGACAAGCAAATCAATGGGGAAGCCAGATTCACTTTACAACCATGTTACTAACTTAATAATTGCAATGATTCACTTAACAGGAAAGATTGTAAAATGAGGCACAATTCACTTAACCACTGTCTCACTTAGCAACATAAATTTTGGGCTCAATTGTGTTTGTAAGTTACTTACAACTACCTGCATCTCTAATGCAAAAATGAAATGATGGATCTTGCATAACAAACTCCAAAGTATATTTCATCATTTTGGTGTCATGGCAATTTGGAATGGACACCTGCAGTATGTCAGAAAAACAGAGGAATGGTTTAAACAGCGGACGACAGGTGTTAAAATTTGTGCCTGTTTCCCCACCACATCTTTGTGGAAATGAATCTTAAACTCTGTGCGTCCCTAATGATGATGATGATGATGTTACAGTTGAAAATCTAGTTTTGGAAATCTCAATAGAAGCTTCACCCATAGCCCATACCACTCAATGGCATGAAATTCTCACTTTTGCTATAACTCTTTCAAGAAATAAGGAACACACGTGGGTGCAATTTTTTATGCAACTGTGTGTTATATAAAACAATATATATGATTTGAATCTGTCTGCTCTGCTCTCAATATTTTTCAGTTATCCAGCTGAGAATCAATTGGGGAATGAAAGGAATTTAACTGTATATTTAATGACTCTACTGGCTATGCTGCAAACCCAGCTTACATTTTAATTTATTTTATTCAACTTTCATTCACCAAAAGCAATTTTTTTGAGTTGCAGCAGAATGAGAGGTGGAAGGCAGAAACATTATTTCAGTGCCATTGAATGAGCTTCCTTCTCCTTGAACTGTATTCAGTTCCATTTTTTTGTAACAAGATTGACCAACATAAAGAAATCACCAAAACATTTAGACAGTCGCTTCTGCATTGTAAACAAACAAAGAAAGAAAACAACAATCCACAAAAAAGCACATAGTAATTTAAAATGTGCAATTTTAAAATATGCTAATATATAATTTCTGGGCCTGGTATTTACATTTGCTTTGCTTTTCCTCTTCTGATACTGTGACTTTTACATTATTTTCTTTTACATTATTATCTCATTGGTCAGTATTGATTATTCTTAATTTATATGTTTATCTGGTAAGAGAGGGTTAAGTGCCAAATATTACCATAAGACAGGCTTGTACTGTAAACAGCAATATCAATATTATGGTGTAACAGAATATAATGAAGTATTATTGTTACTAATTTATGCTAAAATGAATTATCTGGTACATTTTGCTGCCTTTCCCAACAGTGATCAAAGTTATGGAGGCAATAAGCTTTAATCTATCATCCAATGCCATACATAAATTCTGAAATTGGTATGGTTATAGAGAAATCAGGAAGAACCGGTATCTATTTTTTAATCTAAACATTTCTATCAAAGACAGCACATCACATCACAGTTCTTTGTGTGTTAGCAGTATCTGACAGAAAAGCTCAAGTATTGCTGGAAACTGAACTTTGACAAGAGGCTGTCTAATAACTATTTTTAATGTGTTAAATTTATATTTACCGTCATACTGTCATGTGTATATAAATAACTACAGGAAACCAAACCAACCAGTCCTGAAGCAAGATTAATTTTGTTATTTAGCTTGGGATAATTAAGCCACTACCTCAGAGAAGAACTCATAACAAGCAATACCCAATATGTGAAATGGCTAGCATGTCTGAGCTGCCTAACTGCAAACCAACAAACATCAATAATTTTGACATAATGCGCCTTCTCGGTAACAAAGGTTCAATAACATTCCATCACTTGGTACATTAGCAAGGACAGAATATAATTTTTACAGAGCACTTACCTGGTGCTATAGATTTTATCTATGTGCACTCAGAATATATCTGTCTCTTTTAAATGGAAATCTCAGTCAGCTGATCTCTGTTACAACATTGCAAGAATAAATGTAACAATTTATTCCTAGCAAAGTACATTAACCTAGAGGTAAGCTATTATATGTAGAAAACTCTGGACTAGCCATTAAAAAATTTTAAAAAATTTTTAAAACTACCCACTCATCAAATCTCTCTGGGCAGTTTAAAATAAAAATGCTAAAATATATATTTTGAGGTAAAACATATACAAATAATCACAAATAAAATAGAAAATGGTTGTAATAAAAATTATGCAATAGATGCTGGTCATTGAAATCTAAAAATAAGAATTGAAATACTATTAATGTTTAATTAAAATTAATTGAAAAATTAAAATGAATAAGCCTGAGAAAAGCGATCTGCTGCCAAAATGATGTTAATGTAGCACAACGTTCCTCAACCTTTATAGGTTGGAGCAGGGGTGGGATTCTACAGGTTTGCATCTATTCGCTAGAACCGGTTGTTAACATTCTAAGCAGTTCGGAGAAGCGGTTGTTAGAAGAAATTACTGGGCTAATCCTGTAAGGAAGGCAGGAAGGAAGCATTCTGGTGTTGCTTACAGAAACTGCCTGCCCGTTAACCTTTATTACATTCTTGGCAGGACTAGACTTCCTGTCTCTGGAGTTATTTTCCCCTCCTTTGCTGATACTTTGCTTGTGTGGAGTGACCATTTAAAGTTACAATGGCACTGAAAAAAGTGACTTATGACCATTTTTCACACTTACGACTGTTGCAGCATCCCCACAGTCATGAGAGGCCAGGTGAGGAGATGCGTGCCTCGATGTGAGTGATATTGAGTTTAAAATAAAAATGCTAAAATATATATTTTGAGTTAAAACATATACAAATATCGTGCCTCGATGTGAGTGATATTGAGTGGGCCACACCCAGCCAATAAGATGACCACCAAGCCATGTCCACCCAGACACATGACCAGCAAGCCACGCCCACAGAACTGGTTGTTAAAAATTTTGAATCCCACCCCTGGGTTGGAGGTCTGGCATGGGGTAGAGGGTGGGGGAGGGGATGGTTTTGTGAGAGGGGTAAGGGTGCGTGTGTGTGCACGCTCATAGCGACATTTGTGTGAGCATGATTGGGGCTGCGAGTCCCAGTGTCCACCACTTGTACCAGTACCCACCACTCATGCAAGTGGGGCTGCGAGCATCAGCGCCTGGTGCAAGCGCGAGTGGGGCTGAGCATGCTGATGTCAGCTGTGAGTATGAGTGGGGCTGCAAGTGTTGGTGCTCACTACTCATTTGCACCTAGGCTATGGCCCAGTAGTGGAACCATGGCCCACAAGTTGGGGACTCCTGATGTAGCATCAGTTAGACTTTTTGGAAGGGTCTTTTATATATGAGGCACCACTACAGAAAAAAAGTCTCTTTCCTTTATAGAAACTCCATATCTTTAAGGTCCAGATAGGTATGTACAGAAAGAAACATTCCTTCAGATAACTTAATGTGATGACCCGTAGTCAGTAGTGGGATTCAAATTTTTTAACAACTGGTTCTGTGGGCGTGGCTTAGGTGGTGGGCATGGCTTGGTGGTCATGTTATTGGCTGGGCGTGACCAACTCAACATCACTCACAATGAGGTACGCATCTCCTCACCTGGCCTCTCATGACTGTGGGGATGCTGCAACAGTCATAAGTTTGAAAAATGGTCATAAGTCACTGTTTTCAGTGCCATTGTAACTTTGAATGGTCACCCCACACAAGCAAAGTACCAGCAAAGGAGGAAAAAAAAATCCAGAGAAGTTCCTGAGACAGGAAGTCTAGTCCTGCCAAGAATGTAATAAGGGTTAATGGAGAGGCAGTTTCTGTAAGCAACACCAGAATGCTTCCTTCCTGCCTTCCTTACAGGATTAGACCAGTAATTTCTTCTAACAACCGGTTCTCCAAACTGCTTAGAATGTTAACAACCGATTCTAGCGAATAGGTGCGAACCTGTAGAATCCCACCCCTGTCCTCAAAAATAACACAAAAACTAAAACAGGAATCAAGGTCTTATAATGCCTTCAGTTTAGCTTCGCTGTTTTATTAGTCACAGTTTAAATTCAAAAAGTAGGTAATGAAGCAAAAGCAAACCAAAAACAAACCGCATTGACGAGAGTTCCAAGGCAAACCAAGATAATTAATCACACATTCCAGGAATATTACCGGGGAGAGTCAATGGGAAGAAAGCCAACAAAGATAAACCTCATCCAAGCACTAATTTGACTCCAGCATCTATGAACACGCAGTTCCAAACTCTTATACAGAGCTCACAGCTGCAACCCATGAGGAGGATTATGACCCTCTCCTCCCTAGTAGACCATGCTTTTCCCTGATCCTCTCCTCCCTGCGTGCCCTAGGATGGATAGGGGATGGGCCTGGATCCTCCGCTGATTGCTCAGCCGGCCTCTGCCCTTCCCCAGCCTCCTCCACCACCTCTGGAGCCACACTTCCACTCCCTGTTGGCTGTTCCTCCTCTTCCTCAGAGTCAGTCTCCACCAGGGGCATGACACTTTGCCTGAAGTCATTTATCACTTTGAAAGGTCAAAATCAGCACTTTGAATTGAGACCACTAACACACAGGCAGCCAATATAAAGATGATGAAATTTTGGCATAATAATATGTTCATATTGGCTACTTCAAGGAAGCAGTTTGGCTATCCTGTTTTGAACCAACTAAACTTTCTCTGGCCTGTTTTTCAAAGGTAGCACCACAAGTAATACATTGCAGTAAGCCATCCAGGAAAGTATCAAAGCATGAATTGTGGGGCTGTTGTGAGGCCAAAACTGATGAAAGGCAGTTCATGCTACCTGAGCTCTAGTGCAATGTTTGCAAACCTTTTGAGCTGAGCATGTCAAAAATTTGGAAAATATCTAACTTGACTATGCTGGTGTGCCCACCCTCAGTCCCCAAACAAAACAGAAACAGTTCTTTACTGTATATTTCATTTTTTAAAAAAACCCAATCGTGTGTGATCATCAATATCTGCCTCAAGTCAATTACCAACAGATGATGTTCCAAGGCAGCTCCAATTCGTATGGGGCCTTTGATCTTGAAGTATCTTTGGAGAAATACTCCACAGCCTTTGCCACTTCTGAAAATCATGTACTATTATCCATTTTGTATTTCTGTTCTTTCTGCTAAAGGAGGAAGGTCAAGGGATCTGATGTGACAGATGACAGTTGAAGCATTAAGATTATATGCAGAGTACATTGTTTTTAGATGGAGTTGGTATTCCAAGATTTGACCAAGCAGAAATCTAACCTCTACAGTATTTTTGTCTGGGTTTATCCTTTCTTTCTGACAATCTTGTAGCAGGGGAAATAGTATTACATTTAAGATTGTCTTCTTTTTGGATAAATATGGTGGGTTAGGACTCATGAATGCATTTTTATCTTATCTGTTACCTTTTTTAATATATCACCTGACTCCCAGTGACTGGCCAGTTTACAGATCAAAACACACAGAATAATAAAATAATATGATGCTAAAAACAAAGAATAAAACTTGACAGCAATCAAAACAATATATGGGGGGCATGTATGTATGTACAGTATGTATGTATGTATGCATGTATGCATGTATGTATGTATATGTGTATGTATGTATATGTCAAAAGATATACCTGGTTGAACCACTGTCACAAAAGATTTTGCTTCAGTAAAAATAAGTTAGACTCATAATATTTGTATTATGTGGGCTTGGATTGGGTAAATAAACACACAAAGTGGAGTACCCAGATCCTGCTTTTAGAATTTGTAGGAACCAATGCTACTCAGCTAAGAGGAAGGCAGTTTCTCTCAAGTCTAATAGCAATACAGGAAGATTTAGATTAGAAAGAGTAAACACTCTCCTACATTATTATTCTGATCAGTTTTCCCTTCTTCTGGAATTGTCATGCTTTCTGTGTTTTTCAGATAGGCTTTGGCCTTCCAAGATTCTAGCTGGAAGAAAATAAGTAATACAGAAGGAATTTCTGAAAGCAACACTGTCAAGAAACATCGAGCTCAGCGCTGTTTGCTGGGCATCACTTTTGCTCTTAAAACATTCCATAGGCCTCTCCCTTTTATACATCATTGGGAAGAAATGTTTCTGCCAATGTGACATGATATTTTGTGGTCATTTGCTAAAGTCTATTCAGCCTGAATTGTGGTTTTCTTGACATCTTCAGTACAATTTTTAAACTACCTGATATTTGTGATCTGGATCTCTTTTCACTTCCTGTACATATACCTGGACCTTATTTAAGGAGTTGGTTAGACTTTTCTGCATATGATAATCTTGCTGACTCTCCCTCACTACTACAAACATTTTCTGTAAATGTTTAGAACATGAGCTGCTATCCAAACTCTTCCTGGGAAAATCCAGTAAAAATAACAGAATGATCTCCTCAGGAAGAGAAAATAGATTTACAATTCATATTTATTCAGACTATTTGACAAAAAAACAACAACAACAGTTAAAGATAGAAAAAAATCCTAGAATACTAGAATAGGAAGAACATTAAACAACCCTATTGGGAATCAGAGTAATGAATCCCTTTCTTTTCTATATAGCAGGGAAATAAAATGCATTTTATATCTTGTATTTATATATTGTCTGTTTATTGCTATATGGTTTTATTTTTTCTTCTTTTTGATTTATTGTGTGTTTATGTGGTATGCTGCCCAGAGTTACACTGTTTGATTTGGGCAGCCTTATAAATCTTAAAATCTTAAAAATAAGTAAATAAATAAATGTACAATAGAAACCTAGAGTCCCAATGCACATTCAAAGACAACACCCCTTGATAAATGGCAAGGTTGACCCTTTGAAAGTAACTAGAGGATTGCCACTTGAAAGCTTCAGTACATGCCAAGCTCTAAAGTCAAAGCTGATGACTTTCCCCACATGACCAAAGCAAATGAACTCTTCATCTCTTTACAGTTTTATCAACCCTGGGTTCCTCCTTGAGTAGATTTCTTGCCCAGCTTCTTCCCTTTTGAACTGTCTCCTCTCTTTGTTCTTACAACTCATCTAGGCTGTTGTAGCTGTGATCCCTAGGTGCTTCTCGTCTATGGGCTGGTCTGCCAGCTGAATCCCTCCTCCAGATGCTCCTAGGTTGCTCCTCTCTCTTATTATGATAGAGGAACTCTTTCTGACTAGGCAAGCTTGTTCCTATTTGTTATAGAGAGAGAAGGAGCTTCAAGGCCTTTCGTTTACTTAAAAATCTCTGCTACCCAATTTTCTTCTCAATTCTTTTTTCTCTAAATCCTATTTTTTATGCTGATTCTTTTCCGTGGCTCCCTTGACTTGCCCAGCTCTTTTGCTGCTGTTGACTTCCACCATCCTTTTCATTTTGTGCCATGCATCGTCCCTTATTCTTTGGCTCAATTTGTCTTCTCTCTGTTTGTGACAACACAGGTCTTGTTCATACTGCAAGCTGCCAATGTGGTGCAGAAAAATGTGTCTTCGGGGATGTTCAGCAGCGCACCAACATTCTCCAGGCAACCTGAAGGTATTTTGGAAGCTGAAATAAACAAAAAACCGAAGGGAAAAAGCATTAACGGTTCTATTGCCTTTTTTTCTTGAGGCATGTTTATAGCAAAGGACGTTCAACACTTGCTTAAGCTGCCCAAATATGGATCTAACTGGAATGTGACCTTGAATAAATTTTCTTAACAGATCTCACTCTTAAATGTTTATAAATTATATTATCAGATGTATGCAACCAATTGGGATATTTATTTATTTATTTTTATCCTGTTTCTATTATTTTTACAAATCATTTGGTATCCAACACACTTTCTTCCCCTCATTTTACCTATAAAAACCCTGTGAGATGGGTTGGAGTGAGACAGATTGCCTGGCCTAAAGCCACCAAGCTGGTTTCCATAGTTATGACAGAATTTGAATGCACGGTCTCCTACTTCCTAGGAAAATAAGGAATATTTATTTTATTTTATTTTATTTTATTTTATTTTATTTTATTTTATTTTATTTTATTTTATTTTATTTTATTTATTTGTCTGTTCGTTTGTTTGTTTGTTTATTTATTTAATTAAATTTTTATACCACCCCCTCTCCCGCAATGGAACTTGGGGCGGTGTACAGCCAAGATAAAACCACACAATAAGTAGAATTTAAAATAGATTTAAAAAGAATTAAATTAGTGGCTGAACGAACACAATAAAACAAGGTAAAAAAGTTAAAATTACCAAAAAATTTAAAAATTTAAAACCCTAGTAATTGATATTAGGCCAGACCAGCCTGTTGGAAGAGTTGGGTCTTTAGTATGCGCCGGAAGGTTTGCAGGTCAGTAATGGCTCGCATCTCCAGGGGTAATTCATTCCAGAGGGAGGGTGCCCCCGCAGAGAAGGCCCGCACCCTCAGGGCATCCAGCCGGCATCGTCCAGCTGACGGCACCCCAAGGAAGCCCACCCTGTGGCAGTGCACTGGCTGGCGGGAGGCCAATGGTGGCAGCAGGCGGTCCCGTAAGTACCCGGGTCCCAAGCCATGAAGCACTTTAAAGGTGACTACCAACACTTTGAATCGCACCCGGAAGGCCACTGGAAGCCAGTGCAGCTCGCGCAGGAGCGGTGTAACACGGGAGCTCTGAGGAGCCCCCTTATGAAAAGGAATCTACATTGCTGTTTTATTTTTCTCTTTTTATAAAAGTCCCATCATAAATACCTTTCATTAAAGGAGTTGTTTGATATTCCATGGTCTTCAAAAGTTTAAGAAGCACTAGTTAAAAATAGGGCTGGAAATGCTTTTTCTCTATGCTTTTTGTTGTTCCATCACTGATTCAATGAATAAAACAATGGATCATCTTTTGCTTTCCCATCCTACATCTGTCAACTTGATTTCCTAAAGAGACAAAAACATCTGTAAAAGCGATTTCTGTTTTCTACAGTTCCTTATTGGTATTAAGGCACACAGAATAAAATAATATCCAATGAATCTGCTAGAAAAGCAGAAATGTAAATTCTGAATGCATCTTTCTATGTTGGTTGGTAGTAGTAATCATATCTCATTATTATGGCTGATGCAAATGTTTATGCTGTTTTGAACAAAGTTGTGTAGAATGAATCAATATAAAAAAGTGTTTTTAAGTAATCTTTAGTACTTCATCTTTGATGATTGTAAGCAAACTTGGAAAGATATATTCTTACTGAAGCACTCTCTTTAAAAACCAACAACCAATCATTTCATATCT
This sequence comes from Bungarus multicinctus, assembly GCA_023653725.1. Lineage (NCBI taxonomy): Eukaryota > Metazoa > Chordata > Lepidosauria > Squamata > Elapidae > Bungarus > Bungarus multicinctus. Next base: position 8,026,891 of record CM042848.1, on the reverse strand, counting down.
TGAAACTGTGAGGTGTTCTTTTACAGTTTTTATCTGAGTTTTCTGTCTATATCCTTCTGGATTCAAAACCCTGGATTCAGTCAGGGGTGGGATTCTACCAGTTCGCACCTATTCGCTAGAACCGGTTGTTAACATTCTAAGCAGTTCGGAGAACTGGTTGTTAGAAGAAATTACTGGCCTAATCCTGTAAGGAAGGCAGGAAGGAAACATTCTAGTGTTGCTTACAGAAACTGCCACTCCATTAACCCTTATTACATTCTTGATAGGGCTAGACATCCTGTCTCAGGAACGTCTCTGGAGTTTTTTTCCCCTCCTTTTCTGGTACTTTGCTTGTGTGGAGTGACCATTCAAAGTTACAATGGCACTGAAAAAAGTGACTTATGACCATTTTTCACACTTACGACTCTTGCAGCATCCCCACAGTTACGAGAGACCAGGCGAGGAGATGATGTCTTGATGTGAGTGATATTGAGTTGGCCACGCCCAGCCAATAACATGACCACCAAGCCATGTCCACCCAGTCACGTGAGCACCAAGCCACACCCACCAACTAAGCCATGCCCACAGAACCGGTTGTTAAAATTTTGAATCCCACCCCTGGATTCAGTTAACTAATAAAGACTGGGCAGCCAAATTATTCCATGATGCAAAGTATGGTTGCTGTTTCTTAATATATTTGTCAATAAAAGAGGTCCGTTCACATGGGCAATGGAAATGGATAGTGGTAATTCCAAAACACCAGATAGATTGTGTTATGACCTAGGTGGTCACGGTTTGGCAAGCCTCCTTATTTTTCTTGGAAATAGTTAAACAAATGATCCTCCACCAACCAGTAAGGCTCCACCCTCATTCCTCCAAACTATAGTTCATAGATTACCCAGCCAGGCCATAATGCAAAAGTCCAGGCATAAGACAAAGTCTTCAAGGCTAGGACAAGACGAGAACAGTTCTGAGAGCAAGGAAGGCAGTCTTCAAAGCAAGGCAAAAGGTCTGAGTCAAAGCCGGGGGAGTGTAATCTGAAAACAAACAGTTGTTCCTGGCAAAAACCCCATCTCATGGTGACTCCCTAAGTACTATTCCCCAGGTGAGCTTTGTGAGGAGGGAAGGGGCACCCTCCTTCCAAGTAATTGGGCTGCCCTGGGTTGACTCCTCCTCCTCTCCATTCTCCCCACTCAGGGTGGGGACAGGGGAGGCAGTTGCTCATCTGCGGAGCCTGCCCTTTTCCTCTCCTACTTCCTCGCTTGGTCATTCTGTGCCCTTCTTCCTCCCTGCTTATTCTTCTGAGGCCCAAGGGACCTGGCACTGCCTCATCCTCTTCCCCTTCTCTTTCCTCCTGGACCATAGGGACTGTGCCACCCCACTCTATCAGCCCCAGCTCCATCTCCTCCTGCTCCTCGAATCCAGGCTCCAAATGGGCCATGACAGATTGCTTCTCTAACTTGTAATGATTCTCCTGTTCCACAAATGTTTTGAGTTGGCAGATTTGGAAGCAGTAGCAATGTAAAAGAGTTCTTTTATTTGTAACTCTATTAATAGGCAAATTGACATTATAACAACTTCACTTCTTTAACAGTAATTAATTGTTCCTTAGACAACTGCAGGAATTGTAATTGTGTGGAGAGACATTCCATAACTTCCTGAAATTACAATTTATGTAACTCATGGTAGAGGTTTGAAAAATATTTGAAAATATTGAAAAAGATTTGGATCTATTTTAGTTTTGTTTAGTAGAATCCTGAGGTGAGGTCCTTCAAGGCAAATGCAAAATAGTGTCACATGCAAATAAGCAGATGCAGGTGGCACTGAATTTTAGACTGTGGTATCAGCTTAGTGTGGATTTCAGAATGGATTATATCTCCATATGTTGTTATAATCTTGATAGAAAGAACAAATTTCCCAGTTGCATAGATATATTTGGGCTCATACAGATAGAAATAAATGAACTGTAAAAGGCTGTGCCATGTTAAGTGACTATTTAGTATAATTATAGGAAAAGATAAATTCCTAGTTTTTCCCACTCACTTTTTTTGTTAAATTCCTACTTTTATGGATTTCAAGATACTAAGAAATTCACTTAGTGGAAAGACAAATTGATGTAGAATCTGAATGTAACTTATAGATATGAAACAATGGAAATTTAAAAATTATACTGAGAAAGAATCTTTGTTTTGGTACCAATTTGGCACCAATGTTGATTGCTAAAATGAGTCTAAAAATTTTAAAAATACAATGGTTGGATCCTTCTTTAAAATATGTGGTGGCAGTGTTGCACAACCCACAAACACTAGAAAATCGTTCATAATACAAATTTTGAAGATTGTAATTCTATTTACTCTTACTTTGTTTATTAAATTTATCTAAATCATATATTTTGTTCAGATTCACAAAACTAGCATTAAACTGGCCAATAGCTAGAAGAATTTTATAAATCTTTATTGGAAAATACCTTTGAGACTTTTGGAAGAATTGTGGGAGCATGCTTCAATGTCAAAAATAATTTCATACATAAAAAGTAAATATAGTGCAGAATTTAATACTAATTAAAATATTTGTGGGTTATAATGTTATATACACTTTCATGTTTTATTTTCCACATTTTTATTTTAACTTGATAAATAAATTTTTAGTAGTGACTTGTTTATTGTTTCCTGTTTACAGTTTTCTTAATCATTTGTCTTGGATTAACAAGTATGTTCAAAATTCAGTTCTTATGTTTAGGAGCTAAAATGATTTGACCAGTCTTGTACCTTTTGTATATTTCCTTGGGAAACTTAAGTGGCTATATTCCCACTGTGAAGACAATATTTTCCTTGAAAGCAGTATATGAATCATCCCTTAATTACTCTACCTCTTAATTTCCAGTTGTTTTTAACATTCCAGTTAGAAAACAGAATATACAGTGCTTTTAAATACCACTTAGCCTTGGTCTCCAGCTTCTCTTAGCCAATAAGATTAAAATATTTAAGATGCACTGTTAAATTCTTGTATGAATGCATACCGTTCAAAATATGCATTGTCATGCCAAGCATTTCTCTAGGGTTTCCAGAAGGGAAATGAACGTTGATGCCTAGTTGTTTTTGTGTTAGTGGCTCAGCTGTTCCTCCCACTGGATGCCCAGTTGCTCCAGTCCCTCAACTGATCTTCTGGCCACCCACCATCTGAACTGCTCTATGTTGAGCTGTGCAAACCACTCTTCTATCTGGGTATGGCTCAGATGTCTCCCAATGAACTCTGGCTCTGGGCAGTTGTTTCTATAGCGGACCAGTAGCCTAGCTATTCCATAGGCTAGTCTTTGGCCTGGAGTTGAGCAATTGCTTCTCTGACCTGCCAAAGCCTAATTGATAATCATTGCTTTCACACAACTGTTCCATAGCAGGCTCATTGGCAGCGTTTCTCAGATATCAATGAACTGAATTTTGGGCCCAAGCTGCCTCCTTGACACCCTCTTCTCTTCTTACATAGGCTGTCTCCTGTTGGGCTCCTTATGGAAGGTCTTGTTTCTAACCATTCTGACTAGCATTGTAGCATCCTTTGCTACAACGATGAAAATTGCACTTTGGTATGATATGGAAACCAAGTGTTAGGAAGGCTATGAAAGAGTTATGATAAAATAATTCAAGTAATGGTTTAATCAACCATTATATGAAATCCTCTGATCCAAGATAAACTCTGAAATTCATACTGAATGTTTAAATATTTTAGTTTTAAGCAATCCGTTGCATGATAGTAGCCAAGAATGAATAAATAAATAAAAATGGAGAGTTGCTTTATAGTGTGACCTTATGAAGACCATCAGAAATGTTAAAGACAATATATATATAAAGAACATAGTGTGTATTTTAAGAATGTACCAAGCAGAATTTAATTGGAAATTATGTACTATATTAAATGTTATAATTCTAAAGGCATAAATTGAAGTTTAAATAAGAGTTGAATGGATAAAATTAAAAGATATAAAGGTGTCATACTCCAATTAGTAACTACAGGGAAAAATTTGTTTAATGAGAAAAGATAATATGAAATTGAAACAGGACAGACAAAAGTATAAATATAATGATTAGAAAGACATTAGAACTTAGAAAAAGATATATAATTGAATTTAGATATGAGATAATTAGAAATAAAGTTCAGAAAACGAAGGGAGGGAAAAATTATGGAGAAAATGTTAAAATAGTAATAAGACATGGAATAGAACACAAAGATGAATATGAAACTGAGTTTGTGTCTGTATGGAGAAGTGATAACCCGGGATCATGCTATTCTCAAAAAAAGATGTTTTATTTATATTATGTTTTTGTGAAAACCCAAATAAAATTTATATTAAAAAAAAAAGAATTCTTTGTGAGAAGATAAAAGTCAGCTCAAGGAACTAAAAGATTAACCTGTGGCCTCAAACAATAAATAATAGTTTTACTACTTAGTATTAAACAGTTTTTTCCATTTTAAAGATAGATTTTTGTTTTGTTTTGTCATTGTTGAGGATTTTTATACTTCACTGAACAATCTGACTGTTTTCTGAGAACTGGTTGTTTTGAAACATTGTGATTGGGCTGTGATTCTATTTCTAGTTTGATGAACATTTATGCTGGGAACATAGTAATTTATTTAAAAAAAACACACACACATACAAAGTGTATGTGTTGGTGTTAGTGTATGTACAAACAATCACACAAATGTGTAATGGTTTTGGGGATTTCTACTATTCAAAATGGATGATTGCAAAAATATATTTTTTTAGTATCTCCTAGGATTTGTATAATGGTTTATTGTTGTTTTTTATTACAGTTGCAAATCAGTTAAGAATTATTCTTAGAAATTAAGTCTGATGTGGTTATGAAGATAGGGAACATTTATTCCAAGGAATCCAATGTGGTTTTTAACGTAAGATAATTTTTGAAGTTTTATATAATATTTTGTGAAAACACAAAACACTGATTTTATAACAATGACAAAATAATTCCATATTAATTGATTTCTGATGGAATTGTATTAGATACAGGCTCCTCAGTATTTGATATGACATTCAAAAGACAAGAAGCCCATAATCTATTGGAGCATGTCCCATCAAAATTGATTAAAGTCTAATAAAATTGAAATGGCAGATGTTTTAAACAGAAAATTCAGCAAAACACTTCTAATCAAAACTAATATAAATTCCCACAAGGGAGTAGCCTTTGATGACAGTATCATGTGACAAGGAGATGCATGTTCTAGGTGTCAGCTCTGAGATTCAGCTGCCAAGAACGTTATAAGGAATGAAAGTGGGGTGGAGGAGTTGAAAAGTTCAAGGTTATTTCGTTTGTCACATTAAAAAATTCCAGCTGCAGTTAATTGGTTCTCGTGATTAATGAAGTGTAAGAAGTGGGAGGAGAGAAGGTGGATTTTGTGAAACGCCCTGAAAATGACTTTCAGTTTTAGAAATTTCCATAGACATACCAGAGCTGTTCCTAATAAATCAGTTGGAGATTATACTTGTCTCAGAGGGATTGATTACCATGGACAATTTCTGGATGCCTAACACTAGGTTACATTTATTTATTTATTTATTAAACTTCTATACCGCTCCCTCTCCCAAAAAGGGACTCGGGGCGGTGTACAGCCTACTAAAAACATACAATAAATACCCAATAAATATAATTAAAATAAATTAAACCAAATTGATCCGGCTGTCTATCCCAAAAATTCAGTTAAAAATTAAAAGCTAATAAAACCCCGATTAAAATTAAGTTAAAACTAAAATACAGTTACTGGGCCAGGCCAGCCTGTTTAAAAAATAGGGTTTTCACTGCGCGCCGGAAGGTCAGAATATCCGTCATAGCCCGTATCTCCGGGGGGAGATCATTCCAAAGGGAGGGGGCTCCCATAGAGAAAGCCCGAACCCTCGGGGCCGTCAACCGACAACGGCCGGGCGGCGGTACCCCGAGGAGGGCAACCCTGTGGGAGCGTACTGGGCGGCGGGAGGTTGATGATGGCAGCAGGCGGTCCCGTAAGTACCCAGGTCCCGAGCCATGGAGCACTTTAAATACTGTCAGTACCACCTTGAATCGAATCCGGAAGGCCACAGGAAGCCAGTGCAGCCTGCGGAGAAGCGGTGTAACGTGGGAGCTCCGAGGAGCACCCACGATCACCCGCGCGGCTGCATTCTGGACCAGCTGCAGCCTCCGGAGACTCTTCAAGGGGAGCCCCATGTAGAGAGCATTGCAATAATCCAGGCGGGAGATGACCAGGGCGGAAGTGACTGTGCGAAGTGCGCCCAGATCCAGAAAGGGCCGCAACTGGTAAATCAGACGAATCTGATAGAAAGCCCCCCTGGCGACGGCTGCAATATGTTCTTCTAAAGACAGCCGTACGTCCAGGAGGACACCCAAGTTGCGCGCCCTTTCCACGGGGGTCAAGACCTCTCCCCCCACGGCCAGCGAAGGAACCAGCTGGCTGTATCTGGGCGCAGGAAACCACAGCCACTCGGTTTTGGTCGGGTTGAGACGAAGCCTGTTACGACCCATCCAACTCCGCACGGCCTCCAGGCATCGGGACATCACTTCGACGGCTTCGTTGGGGTGGCCCGGGGTGGAGATGTACAGCTGAGTATCGTCAGCGTACTGATGGAACTCCACCCCGAAGCCACGGATGACCTCACCCAGCGGCTTTACATAAATGTTGAACAGCAGGGGCGAGAGCACCGACCCCTGAGGCACCCCACATCGTAGGGGCCTCGGGGCCGATCTCTGCCCCCCCGTCAACACAAATTGCGAGCGGTCGGAGAGGAAGGAGGCGAACCACCGCAACACGGTGCCTCCCACCCCCAACCCCTCCAACCGCTGCAATAGGATACTGTGGTCGACAGTATCAAAAGCCGCTGAGAGATCTAACAGGACCAGGACAGAGGAACAACCCCTGTCCCGGGCCCTCCAGAGGTCATCCACCAACGCGACCAACGCCGTCTCCGTGCTGTGCCCGGGCCTGAAGCCCGATTGGAGGGGGTCAAGATAACTCGCTTCATCCAGGTACTGCGGGAACTGACGTGCCACCACACTCTCAACAACCTTCGCAACAAAGCGAAGGTTGGAGACAGGACGATAGTTAGATAACAATGCTGGGTCCAGGGACGGTTTCTTGAGGAGGGGCCGCACCACCGCCTCTTTCAAGGCGGCAGGTAACAGCCCCTCTCTCAAAGAAGCGTTTATAATACCCTGGAACCAGCCTCGTGTCACCTCCCGAGTGGCCAAGACCAGCCAGGAGGGGCACGGGTCCAGCAAACAGGTGGTGGCATTCAGTCCCCCCAGTATCCTGTCCACGTCCTCCACAGTAACAGGATCGAACTCAACCCAATTGACCGCACCGATATCCACCCCCGCCCCCCGCCCGGAGATGCCCAGTCGGAGTCCAGTTTGTCCCGGATCTGAGCGATTTTGTCCTGCAGAAACCTAGAAAACTCCTCAACCCGTCCCTCCAATTTAGAGTGAAGTTAGCACAACCTCTCTCTTCGCCAGATTCAGAAAAACTGGTTATTTTGTGTACAGGTAGCTAGTCAGAGAAGTGATGCTGGCAAAGAGTGAGATGTATCATCTCCCACAGCTTCTGATTTGTCTGGAATCTCTGGGAAAAGAGAATGCCATGTAAGGGGAAATAGAAGACCTTTGCTATTTGAATACAAATGGGTAAGATGTTTAGCTAGGGGTTGCACTATATTTAATTGATGTGTCTATGCTGTGCTACCTTCTAAATATTAAGGAATTTAGTGTAACTCCTTAACAGGAGAGGCATGCTGAAAAGATACCATTTTTTCTCCATCTAAAATATTTTGGGGATCTGCGATATTTTGTACTCTCACATTCTGATATGTAAGAGACAGCACTTGCTATGTTTGAGTCATCTTATAGCCTACATAGAATACTGTATTATATTTTGGGATTTTTCTTAGTTAAAAGTCCCCTCTCCACACGAGTAGAGTCGTTCTCTATGGTATCTTCTTTAACATGGAATATTTCCATTTTAATAATTCAACAAGATTTTTTTTTTACATTTGATCTTTTATCTTCTTTTTTTAGGATAAAGTTTCATCTTGTTAATAGCTTTTGAGATTGGTTTATTTTTCAAGCAGGAGAGGAAGATCTGAATTATCTAGCTTCATCTATCTAAACTGTGGTCACGATGTGATACTGTAGATATTTCATTTTCTGTATTTTGACTGTAATCACCAGAAAGCACACCTTTGGGAGTCTTATTTCTCTTGTACATTGGGTGACCAGAAGGTCACCAGATGAGCTCCCAATTCAATGGAACTAATGGCGGCAGGAATCACCGAATCGTTATCTTGAAGTAGGGGTGGGGCTAGGAGATGGAGATCCAGTCAGGTTCTGGAATCAGAAAGTTTATAGCCTCTAGGCCAGGGGTGGGATTCTACCACTTTGCACCTATTCGCTAGAACCAGTTGTTAATATTCTAAGCAGTTCGGAGAACCGGTTGTTAGAAGAAATTACTGGCCTAATCCTGTAAGGAAGGCAGGAAGGAAACATTCTGGTGTTGCTTACAGAAACTGCCTCTCCGTTAATCCTTATTACATTCTTGGCAGGACTAGACTTCTTGTCTCTGGAACTTCTCTGGAGTTTTCTTCCCCCTCCTTTGCTGGTACTTTGCTTGTGTGGAGTGACCATTGAAAAAAGTGACTTATGACTGTTTTTCACACTTACGACTATTGTAGCATCCCTACAATCATGAGAGGCCAGGCGTGCCTTGATGTGAGCGATATTGAGTTGGTCACACCCAGCCAATAACATGACCACCAAGCCATGTCCACCCAGTCACATGACTACCAAGCCATGCCCACCACCTAAGCCATGCCCACAGAACCGGTTGTTAAAAAATTTGAATCCCACCCCTGCTCTAGGCTCAATTGTCCATTACAATTAGATTGCAAGATATTATGCATATTGGTAATCTTAATTTGCACAGAATAGTGTAAGCATCCTTGACGAAAAAAACTTGGTTTTGGTTGAGCATATGATATACTGGTCAGATGATGCCAAAATTGGCTAGTAACTTTATCATTAGCAGGTAATATATCGTGGCACAAGTACGACTAACCTACTCTGTAGTTTAGTTTCTATCTTCTCTATTTTACTAAAAAGAATTACGTGAAAACACAATTGACTCAAAACAAGATGGATGGGAAAATCCAATAACTTTCAGCTGATCTATAATGTTGAAGCCTTTTCCCTTCTTGGGAGAAGTGGTCTGGAAAAATGAATCAATGCAACCCATGATAGTGTGCAATTTTATCATGTTGTGGATAAATTAATATTTGCTGGGTGATAGGAATTCAATGTGATAGCAGGAAAAATGTTGTCTGGAAAGTTTTTGAGCCTGCAAGTCCTAACAAAGTGGATAGGGGGGCCTTTTTAACCTTAGCTCTAACACCTGTAGGTTTGACCATTGTCTTTCTGACTATGTAAGAAGAATAAATGGTAGTGTACATGAATAGTATTGTGAGTTTATGAAAGATAAAAGGTATAATATATACGAATGAAGATGCCTGTTTGTGCAATAGAGGAAGGGTCTTCAAACTTGGCAAGTTTAAGACTTGTGGACTTTAACTCCCAGAATTCCTGAGCTAACATGACTGGAGGAGGAATTCTGGAAGTTAAAGTCCACAAGTCTTAAAGCCATCAAGTTTGAAGACCCCTGGAATAGAGAGATGAAAGCATGCATGAGAATAAATGGAATGCTTAGTTAATTGTTTAAAGTTGTATAGGAAAGGATGTGCAATGCCCTTTGTTACTGTATTTATGGATATAGACTTTCAGAGATGATAGAAGTATGTGCATGGGCATGTGAATATGCATGTACACATTATTGGCTGAGATTATTAATTATTTCCAGTCATTATTAGAAGGATTATTAAATAGATTGTATAAGATTGCACAATTGTACAAGATATTCTTATAAGTAATCCTCACTTAGTGACAACAATTGGAGCCAGCAACTCTCTTGCTAAGTGAAACGTCATATAACCACAATAGACTTGCAATCTTATTTCCCATCTGGTTGTTAGGTGAGTCACTATAGGTCATTAAGCAAACATCACATGCTTGCAACTTGTGACTTTCCTTCCAACATCTCCATTGATTCTGCTTGTTGGAAGCTGCTTGTGAAGCACACAAATAATGATCACATAACTGTGGGGAAGTTAGAATTTATTTGATTTGTCAATCGCTTACAAGATAATAGGCATAGTATATACATAGTTATGAATACATGGATACATATAAGAAAAATAAAAGAAACAATAGGACAGGGACGGCACATTGGTAGGCACATTGGTGCGATTATGCACGCCCCCTACAGACCTCTTAGGAAAGGGGTGAGGTCAATAGTAGACAATCTAAGGTTAAAGTTTTTGGGGTTTGGGGAAGAAACCACAGAGTCAGGTAGAGTATTCCAGACATTGACCACTCTGTTGCTGAAGTCGTATTTTCTGCAATCAAGTTTAACCTTGAATTTGTATCTATTGTTTGCTCTTGTGTTGTTATGATTGAAGCTGAAGTATTCACTGAAGTCATTGCAATGTATGATTTTATATACCATACTTAGATCAGACCGAAGACAACGTAATTCAAGGTTTTCTAGGTCTAGAATTTCAAGTCTGGTGGCATAAGGTATTCTACAATGAGTAGAGGAGTGGAGAACTCTTCTTGTGAAATATTTCTGGACTATCTCAACTGTGCTAATATCAGATTGTCCTAAAATTACTTTTTCAGCACTGTCGTAACTTCAAACAATTGCTAAACAGATCAGTTTTGAACAAGGTCTACCTGTATCGATAGACAGACAGTCGGTCAGACAGACAGACATAACTTTACTGGTTAATATAGTGGAAAATAAGAGTGCTCCTATTAGTTTGATCTTAAGGAAGGGTGTAGTACCTGAGCGGTTAAGAGGGTCTCTTTGTAGGATTTGTAGATAGTAGGACAGAAGGATTAGCTTGCTGAATTGGATGAAATTTTAACAGGTACTGATGGGAGAATGATTAAAAAATTATACGGTTATTTACTTGGAGTTAAAGTAGAAGAAGAACAAGTTAAAGAAACTATGATTGCCTGGGGGGAAATTTTGGATATGGAATAGACTTAGATAAATGGCAAAAATTATGGTTTCGAAACTATAAATTAACAATGTCAACAGCATATAAAAAGAATTTAAATATGACGTTTTACAGGTGGCATCTATCTCCAGCGCGAATAGCAAGGATGTTCAAGGATAAGTCAGCGAAGTGCTGGAAATGTCATCAGATACCTGGATCATATTGCCATATATGGTGGACGTGTGTGAAAGCCAAAAGATACTGGACTAAAATTCATATATGGCTGGAAAAAATGACAAAACAACATATAGATTTGAAGCCAGAGATTTTTTTTTTTTGTGTATCTTGCCAGAAAGATATAATAGAGAATTTGACATATTTGATTATTAATATTTTAACAGAAGCTAGAATTGTATTTGCTCAAAACTGGAAGAGTGAAAAAAATCCTGATAGAAGAAGAGGTGATAAAAAAAAATAATGGAATGTGCAGAAATGAATATTGACATGGGCAATTAGAGAGCAAGAAGAAAAAGAATATGATAAAATATGGGATTTCTTTTATCAATGGTTAGATAAGAAAATAGAAAAATATAATATACTATAATATAGACATAATATAATAGTAAAGATGATATATTGTAATGATATGTTGTGTTTGATTATTGTGAAATGAATTATATTATTGTAAAAGCGGAGATTTGGTCGAAAAGGATGATACAAATTTACAATCAAAGTCTACAATGGTTTGATAGTAATATAATATGATATGAATAGCTGATTTACATGATAGGGATCTTAATTTAAATTTAGGAGGTAAAGACTGCACAAGAGATATGTACCAACCAACCACACTGTATAATGGAAAGATGATTTTATTTGATGTTTTATTTTTGTGTTTGTCTATGTTTGTTGTCAAAATAAAAATTTCTTTTTAAAAAAAGAAAGAAAGCAAATAAGGTATGGGGAAGGGAGTGTCTGTGCTGTGCTGCTGGAATTAAGAAGCATTGACAGCAACTGGCTAGGCCAGTGGTAGGGAACCTTGGCTCTTTTATCACTTATGGACTTCAACTCCCAGAATTCCTGAATGAGCTATAAAAAGTTCCCCATCCCTGGCCTACTGGTTTTTCAGTTGTGAGGGAAATCAATTTTTGATTTGAATGGGATTGTTCAATATACAAATGTCCTAATTTTTGACTTGAATGATCAATATTCTTTATATGTCCTACATTTGTATATTAAACAGTCCCATTCAAGTCAAAAATTGATTTCCCTCACAACTGAAAAACCACTAGGCCAGGGATGGGGAAACTTTTATGGCTCACTCAGGAATTCTGGGAGTTGAAGTCCATCAGTGATAAAAGAGCCAAGGTTCCCTACCGCTGGACTAGGCTATTTGAAGCTACAGGACTAGGATACCCATTCAAATGTCTAAGAAAGGAAGACAATGAAACAAATGATGACAATGATGAAAGAAAGGAGGACAGCGCTGCAAAATGATTTTTTTAAAATCATACAAACTTTAAACATGTTAAAAACCTGTTAATTGTAAAGAATAATGTCGGTGATTCAGTTTTCAGATGTATGGAGCAAATGTAGATATTTATTTATTTACTTCCATTCTGTCTAGTGCTTTGTTGAATTTAAACAGCCTTCTGAAAGGGTCTTTCACTTACTGCCTGTTTACATTCATAGTGACACAGGGTGCAGAGTACCCCGGAGTCATCCTTTTTATTATTTGTTATGTCCTTTGACCATTTTGCATTAAAGGAATTCTTTCTTTCTAGCATTTGGATCAACTAGCTTAACACGTTTAAATTTCCCGTGGGGGTATGAACAAAATGCTATCTTTATCCTTGTCTTTATTTTCAATCTAAGTAAGCTGGATTTTCTGATGCACAAATCTTTGTTTGTTTTCTCCTCCGTCTACACACAGAGAGAGAGAGAGAGAGAGAGAGAGAGGAAGGGAGGGAGGGAAGGAGGGAGGGAGGGAGAGAGAGAAAGAGAGAGAGAGAGAGAGAGAGAGAGAGAGGTATTTTTGACTTTCCAATTAAAGAGAATATATGAAGGACAGGACTTAACTGTGGAGTCTTAGGTGTCCTTTAAACATGATTGCTCAGCATAAACTGAGTCCCATAAAACTTGATTGCAGGAAATACGACTTCAGCAACAGAGTGGTCAATGTTTGGAATACTCTCCCTGACTCTGTGGTTTCTTCCCCAAACCCCAAAATCTTCAACATTAGACTGTCTACTATTGACCTCACCCCTTTCCTAAGAGGTCTGTAGGGGGCGTGCAAAAGCGCACTAATGTGCCTACCATCCCTGTCCTATTGTTTCTTTTATATTTTATTTTTCTTATACGTATCCATGTACTCATAACTATGTTTTACTTATACCTATTATCTTGTAAGCAATTTACAAATAAATAAATAAAATTAATAAAAATAACAAATAAATAACATCAGGAGAGGAGCTTCTTCTTGCCATGTGTTACAGTAGGCTTATGGCCCAACATACATCCAGAAGAACAATGCTGTTCCTTCCTCACAAAAAAGCAGTGAATGGAGAGTCTCTGCAGAAATTGTTCGTGTTCCTTGGCCTTCTCCTTTGTCGCTTGATTGGCCTTGTGCAGGATGAGAAGTAGGCAAACTATATGCAATTGCTAGCTTAGCAGGGAAGTAAATAGGCACACAGGATCGAGGATGGGGGTTTCTTTTCGGGAGGAGGAGGGAATGGCTATTTGCACAGTCAGCAGGAGAGGCAGGTATGGCGTTGACAAGGGGCCATATTATATTTCGGGAGCCTGCCCCCGTTATTTACGTGCAATGGCGCGCTCTGACCCCCAGGTCATTTCCCGTTCCCTAGGTTGTCCGAACGATCCGGCCCCAGGCCTTTGGCTGATGGTTTGCAATGCCAGGTCCCTCGTTAACAAAGCCCCCCTCATTTCTGATTTGATCATAGATGGGGGGGCGGACCTGGTGGGTGTTACCGAGACCTGGCTGGGTCATGAAGGGGGTGTCCCCCTGATGGAAATGTGCCCAGCTGGGTTTCAGGTTTTCCATCGGCCAAGGGCCCAGGGGAGGGGGGAGGGGGTTGCGGTGATTATTAAGGAAGATCTATGTCCTAGGGAATCCACTGTTCCTCAGATGACCGGATGTGAATCCCTTTTGTGAAATGTGGTTCTGGGGTTCAGATGGGCCTATTGATCACATACCTGGCTCCCTGCTATGTGACATCGGCCCTGCCTGGGCTCCTTGAGGTCATAGCCGGCTTGGCGGTTGAGACCCCCAGGCTTATGGTCATGGGGGATTTCAACCTACACTCAGCTGGCGGTGCCTCGGGGATAGCCCAGGAGTTCTTGGCTTCCATGACAGCCTTGGGCCTGACCTAGTTAATTAGGGACTCCACTCACATTGGGGGTCACATCTTGGATTTGATTTTTGTCTCTGGACAGTGGCAGGATGATCTAGGTGTAGGGGATGTTGTTGTTGAGCCCCTGTCATGGTCTGATCATTCGCTTCTTAGGCTGGACTTCCATGCTGCACCTCCTCGTCGCAGGGAGGTGGGGCCAATACAATGGTAATGCCCCAGGCACCTGATGGACCCAGATAGGTTCCTGACGGAGCTTGGGCCATTTCCCGGCGTTCGTACACATGACCCGGTTGAGGACCTGGTCACCACCTGGGCGGCTGGTGCCCTTGTTCGGGTTGTGCCCTTGCAGCCTCTGACCCGATGCCGATCCCAATTAGCTCCTTGGTTTTCCGAGGAGCTGAGGGAGATGAAGCGCTGGAAAAGACGCCTAGGGAGTGGTTGGAGGACCACCCGCTCCGGATCTGAACGAACAGTACTGCGGTCGCATATTAGGACCTATTTAGTGGCGATAAGGATGGCGAAGCATTCTTACTTCTCCACCCTTATTGCATCCGCGGGGAATCTAAGGTGATCCGCTCCCTCTTAGAGGTGGGAGTGCGGGATGAGCCTCTACAGGGGCAGGCTGAGGATTTTTCGAATTTTCTCCAGGACAAAATCACTCAGATCCGGGATGGGTTGGACTCTGACTGGGCAACTCTGGATGGGGGGGCAGGGGTGAGGTTATCTGGGGAGCGTTTGATTCTGTGACCCTCGAGGATGTGGACAGGATGCTGGGTGGGCTCAATGCCACCACATGTTTACTGGATCTGTGTCCCTCCTGGCTGGTATTGGCAGCCCGGGAAGTGACGTGGTTGGTTCCAGGGCATTATCAATGCTTCCTTGAGAGGGGGGTCTCTGCCTCCCGCCTTGAAAGAGGCGGTGGTGAGACCCCTCCTCAAGAAACCGTCCCTGGACCTGACCTTATTATCTAATTATCGTCCAGTCTCCAACCTTCGCTTTATGGCGAAGGTTGTTGAGAGTGTGGTGGCACAACAGCTCCCTGGCACCTGGATAAAGCTGTCTACTTGGATCCACACCAATCAGGCTTCAGGCCTGGGTACAGCATGGAAACGGCATTGGTCACGTTAGTGGATGATCTCTGGAGAGCCTGTGACAGGGGATATTCCTCTGTCCTGGTCCTATTAGATCTCTCGGCGGCTTTTGATACTGTCGACCACAGTATCTTATTGCGGCGGCTGGGGGTTTGGGAGTGGGAGGCACTGTATTACGGTGGTTCTCCTCCTTCCTCTCCAACCGCTCGCAATTTGTGTTGGCAGGGGGGCAGAGATCGACCTCGAGGCCCCTGATTTGTGGGCTACCTCAGGGGTTGGTGCTCTCGCCCCTCCTGTTCAACATTTATGTGAAGCCGCTGGGTGAGATCATCCGTGGCTTTGGGGTAGAATTCCACCAGTATGCTGATGACACTCAGCTGTATGTTTCTACCCCAGGCCACCCTGATGAAGCTGTGGAAGTGATGACCCGATGCCTGGAGGCTGTGCAGGGTTGGATGGGGCAGAACAGGCTTCAGCTCAACCCAGCCAAAACCGAGTGGCTGTGTTTTCCGGCGTCCCGATAGAGCCAGCTAATTCCATTGCTGGCTGGGGGAGGGTGGGGGCAACTCTGGCTCCCACGGAGAGGGTGCGCAATTTGGGTGTCCTCCTGGATGTACGGCTGTCGTTGGAAGACCATATAGCAGCCGTCGCCAGGGGGCTTTTTATCAGGTCCACAGGATCTACCAATTGCGGCCCTTTCTGGATCGGGACGCACTTCACACAGTCACATCTGCCCTCGTCATCTCCTGCCTGGATTATGCCAATGCTCTCTACATGGGTCTCCCCTTGAAGAACATCCGGAGGCTCCAGTTCATGCAAAATGCGGCTGCGCGGGTGGTTTTGGGGGCTTCTCAGAGCTCCCATGTTACACCAATTTTGCGTGAGCTGCATTGGCTCCCGGTGGCCTTCTGCGTGCGATTCAAGGTGTTGGTGATCATCTTTAAAGCGCTCCATGGCTTGGGACCTGGGTACTTATGGGACCGCCTTCTGCCACCATCGGCCTCCCATCGACCAGTGTGCTCCCATAGGGTGGGCCTCCTCGGGGTGCCACCAGCTGGACGGCTGGTGACCCCGAGGGTCTGGGCCTTCTCTTTGGGAGCATCCTCCCTCTGGAACGAATTGCCCCTGGAGATAAGGACCGTCCCTGACCTATTGACCTTCTGGTGCGCACTAAAAACCCACCTATTCCATCAAGCCGGTCTGGCCTAGAGTTATGTGTAGGGTTTTAAATCTGATTTTAAATGGTTTTAATCTCTTAATCTTTTGATAATTTTTAATTTTTTGGCCAATCTATTTAATTCTATTAATATCATTTTAATCATTGTATCTGTATGTATATGTATATTTTATTTGGCTGTACACTGCCCCAAGTCCCTCTAGGAGAGGGAACGATATAAAAGTTTAAATAAACTAAACTAAGCTAAACTAAACTCCCTGTGGGGAGCACCCGGAGACTCCAACTGGTGCAAAATGCGGCCGCGCGGGTGATTATGGGGGCATCGCGGAGCTCCCATGTGATGCCTCTCCTGCGCGAGCTGCATTGGTTGCTGGTGGCTTTCCGGGTTCGCTTTAAGGTTCTAGTTTTGACCTTTAAAGCGATCCATGGCATTGGGTCAGGCTACCTGCAGGACCGCGTTCTGCCGGTGATCTCCAGCAGACCAGTGCGTTCCCACAGGGAGGGCCTTCTCTGGGTGCCGTCGGCCTCTATGTGTCGTCTGGCGGCCCCCAGGAATAGGGCCTTCTCTGTGGGGGCCCCTGCCCTCTGGAATAGTCTGTCACCAGATATACGTACCAGCACGGACCTGAGAGCCTTCAGACGTGTGTTAAAAACTTGGCTCTTTGAGCAGGCTGGCCTGGGCTGATATGAGATTTTAACCGTCTCCTGTTTTAATTTGGATTTTAATTTGGGGTTTTTAAATACTTATGGGGAGGGTTGACTTTTAATCTAACAGCCCAAATTATTTAATTCCATTTTAATTTTTGTATTCATGTGTGGGGTAGAATTGGCTGTGCACCGCCCTGAGTCCTTCGGGAGAAGGGCGGTATATAAATGTTTGAAATAAATAACTAAACTAAACTAAACTAAACTAAATTAAACTAAACTAAACTAAAGGCAGGGCAAATGAGCAGAGCAACAGCTGACCATGCAGGGAGGCAGGGAGTAAAGTAAGTGCAGAGCTCATTTCTAAGGTTCCATACAACTTCAAATATTGCAACCCAGTAGCTGTACAGTCTTTCATCTATGCTTTAATTACTCATCATCAGAGACATGACCAAAATATGGGTGGACAGAGGATTTGGAGCATCTCCTCATTGTTTACTTCATGTATCACCACAGTCTTGAGGATTAGAGAGGAGAGAGCCAACAGCAAGTATAATCTAGAATGATTATATCTTGTGTTGGGCAATCAGGATAGGGATTCAATTGGGAGCTATCTGGCTATATACAGTACATGAATTCTAATATGATTTAAATAATCTCAAGTTTGGAGCTGGGGACACCCACTATTGTGGGTGATTTATCAAGATCATTGATAAAGATGGAACAATTCAGGATTGTATGGCTCAGTGGTGGGATTCAAATTTTTTTACTATCGGTTCTGTGGGCGTGGCTTGTTGAGCCTGGTGTGGCTTGGTGGGCGTGGCAGGGGAAGGATACTGCAAAATCCCATTCCCTCCCCATCCCACTAAGCTGCTTTCCAGTCTGTTCTCCTGTGCAGGGCAACCAAAGAAGACTTGGAAGGCAGAGAATAGATGGGGATGGGGCCAGTCAGAAGTGGTGTTCCAAACTACTCAAAATTTCTGCTACTGGTTCTCTGAACTACTCAAAATTTCCACTACCGATTCTCCAAACTACTTAAAATTTCCGCTACCGGTTCTCCAGAACTGGTCAGAACCTGCTAAATACCACCTCTGGTATGGCTGCCATGATAATAATGGTATTGATTCAGCGTATCTTTTTCAACTGTTTTTCTAGTGTTCCACCAAAGATGTTGCTAATGGGAGTGCACATGCCATATTATTCTCAATAGTTACAAATCATATTAGTTCAAAAAGTATATTGGTAATACTGGACTTTTAGTTTCAAAATCAATACAGTAGAGAAAAGGAATTTATGTATTCTAAATGCTGAACTTCACCTCTTGGTGTTCTTCAACCCTGAGTATGCTTCATAGGGATGCTGAAAGTTGACATTAAGTAACATCTGGAGTGCCTTACATTGTCTATTCTGCTGTACTTATTAACAGGGATAAATCTGAACCCATTGGAATTTACTCCTGACTAGAAATGGATTTAAACTGTTAATGAAATATTATTAATTCATGGGGAATATACAGGGGTTGCCAGCACTTTCACAGGTGGTCTGGAGCATAGCAAAATTTGTAATATGTTGGTCTGGGGGACTATTAAGGAATTGCAACATGTACATTATTGGTTGGAAAGAAATACTATTAAGTTTTCACTTCTGTATCATTCTCTTATGTTATTAATTACTTGAAAATATTTTTAATAGTAACTATTTTCTTATACCTCTAGCTATGCACCTTCGTATGATTGCTTTGTGATGAGGCTTTAAACTAATAAACCAAGAAATGGCTAATTTGGCTTTAAACAGCAACCGAAAGGAACTACTAAAATATTTAGATAAAATTTTACTTTAACTTCGATCTTGAGCCTACAATACTTTGAAAACTAATTCAAGAGTTTGTTCATTGTGGTAAATTGGAATATACCTCTGTGTTGATAAAATATTTACAACCTCATAAACTCAAGCTTCTTGCCAGAGATTTTATACTGAGAATTTCTTAATAAGATTGTAGTTTTCAGAGTTGATTAGATACTAATAAACGTATTTGTCCTTAGGCTTAAACACAGCAACTTTCTTATTGGAAATGATATAAAGGGAATTGTTTAAAATATAACACAAATGAAGAAGGCATGAATAATTCCAAATGACAAATTGCATTGTATTACATTAATTATACTATTATATTTCAAATTCAGTAGATTGAA
The DNA here is from genome assembly GCA_023653725.1 of Bungarus multicinctus. Classification (NCBI taxonomy): domain Eukaryota; kingdom Metazoa; phylum Chordata; class Lepidosauria; order Squamata; family Elapidae; genus Bungarus; species Bungarus multicinctus. The sequence continues at coordinate 8,007,335 of CM042848.1, read as the reverse complement.
AATGTTCTATCAAATCCTATAATGTAGATGTGCTGGACAATTGCCATATTTTTTAAGATTACCCCATTATCTATGCTGGAATTGTAGTTTGATATACTTTGATAATCAAAGTCTACCTGACTAGAGAAAATCCATATTTTAATAAAAATATAACAAATTTTCAGGTTTACCCAGCAAATGACTCTTTAGATAATCATGATGGATAATGAATTTAATGAACTACATGAAGCTATATGAAGATTGCACAGGTTCACAGAAATATAATAGCATGTTGCGATACATTAAAACAATGCTGTGCAAAATCAGGAGAAGATTCAAACTATGATCACAGGATAAAAATATCAAGAATCAGGAAATTGTCAGTTTTTCCTTTTCACAATAATCAGTTAGTCTGCTCAATAATCTTCTAAGCTAATCTCAGGACAGAAAATAAGAGCTGTATCATTTGCATACATTCCGCTGAAATTTTTGATCTTAAGGGAAAGAGACAAAAAAGTCTCTATTCCAGTGATGGCTAACCCTTTTGGCACTGAGTGCCCAAACTGCATGCACACAGTTCAGTGGTGGGATTCAATTTTTTTTACTACCCATTCTGTGGGCGTGGCTTGGTGGGCATGGCAGGGGAAGGATACTGTCAAATCTCCAGTTAGAGGTGATATTTGCCGGTTCTCTGAACTACTCAAAATTTCTGTTACCGGTTCTCCAGAACTGGTCAGAACCTGCTGAATACCATCTCTGGCACACGCCCCCCCCCCAAAATGGAATATGCGCATGTCCCACATGCATGCACTCCACCATGCGCATGCACTCTGCCCCCACACATGCATGCACACCCCTATGCATGCATCCGCCCCCATGCATGTGTGTGTGTGCCCCATGCATTCTCCCCACCACCACGCATGTGCACAATCCCACACACATGCACCCCACATGTGCCCCAATCCCACACATGCATGGCAGAGACCCAAAGACCAGCTGCCCGGTGGGAGGCGCACACACATGTGCGACAGAGCTGAATTGGGGTGACAGCTCTGCATGCCACTTCTGCCACACATAGGTTCACCATCATGGCTCTATTCTATAGGTTGGCATTTTATTTGCTGATTTTTGCTTGGCCCTTCTTTGGCTATTGTATTTTTCCATACTGGGGAAAAATGAAGAATTAAGGAGTGACAAGACACATTTTTTTAAATTATCTGATTACTAGTCTGTGCTCACATTACTTGAGAAAAATGTTGATTGGTGATTTGTGCCTTGATTGATTGTGGTGAAATGTATTTAATGGTGCAGTTCTTTCAAACTGGGATTCAATAAACCTATGCCATTGTTTCTAACTGCTGCTAGCTATAGTAATTATCCCACCATGGACAGAGATCCAAGATGGAAGAAATAACACTTCTAACACAAGGCTAGGCTTATCTGGGGGAAAAATGATTGAAAAGCTTTATTGTAATATATTCTTTTTTTTATTTAAAAAAAAATCAGGTTCTCACTGTTACTACTGTGTGAGCTAAAAATAGTAAATGAAACTCATCAGAAACTGTTGGATGTATGGCAGCCTTAATCACCAAGGAAAAGCCTCTTTACAATGTCCCGTTAAAACTAATTTGTAATAAGAAGAAATGAATAAGTTTTTGTTAGCTACTGTTCTTTATTTATATCATTCTACTATATTTAGAACAATATAAAAAAGTGTTCAAAGAACTACAACATCTCCTATTATTCATCCAGACCCAAAGCCAAATTATTTTCACATGAAGATTGAATCATTTTGCTACTTGATTTATTCTGGCACAGCTAAAATTCTCAAATTGAGAGTGCTAATATGTAGTCCCTATTTCCTACTTGACATCCCTCTGATGGGATGGGCTGGAAACTCTGAGAGTTCAAAGTAACATACTCTCCACTTGGCTGAGAGGGCACAGCAGATCCAGAGACTGGTTAGTTGCTAGTGTTCCAATTAAATAAAATAGCAACTTATATGACACTAGCATTATTTTATTTTATTTATTTTGTCAAACAATTATTAGATAACAGGTATAAGTATAAACATGGTTATAAATACATGAAATGGATACGAATAAGAAAAAAAAGAAACAATAGGACAGGGACGGTAGGCAATTTTTGGTGCGCTTATGCACACCTCCTACAGACCTCTTAGGAAAGGGGTGAGGTCAATAGTAGACAGTCTAATGTTGAAGATTTTGGGGTTTGGGGAAGAAACCACAGGTAGAGTATTCCAGACTTTGACCACTCTGTTGCTGAAGTCGTATTTCCTGCAATCAAGTTTGGTGCGGTTTATTCTTAGTTAATATCTATTTTATGCTCTTGTATTGTTTTGGTTAAAGCTGAAGTATTCATTGATAGGTAGGACATTGCAATATATAATTTTATTATTATACTAAGATCAAACCGAAGGTGGTGTAGTTCTAGGTTGTCTAGGTCTAAAATTTCAAGTCTGGTGGCATAAGGTATTCTGCTGTGAGTAGAGGAATTTTGCATGGTCATCAAACTCCTTTATTTGCATGGTCATCAAACTTCTTTAAGTACAGATTGGAATAGCTTCAAAACAAAATGTTAGAGTGTTTATGGCTTAATGATCTACTCTAGGAGGGTTTATATATTATTGCAATATATTCTTAACTTATATTCACTAGGTCTTGTCATGGCCAAATAGCTCTTGAAGAAATGCCAGTAACTGGAGAGGATCCAAACAATTGTTTATTAATTTAAACCTGGCATGTTACAATAAATTATTGATTCCTTGCACCTGAACGGACACCCTGCACCCTGCAAAAGCTCTCAAATATAGAATTGCTTTATCATTGATAAGAAACAAGATAAGGATAAAGGCTGACATGAGTAGGTTTCATAGTATGAAAGTAATGTAATAGCCCTATAAGAGAAACATAGCACCTTTGGTATATGATAGTGGTGGCTAACCTTTTTCAGCTCCTGTGCCGAAAATTGCACGCACAAGCTAGCACCCAGAAGGCAATGCGTGCTGGGCCCCCACTCCCTGCGCACGTGAATGCATGCATGACCCCACGCTGCGCATCTCTGCACATGCACACGAGACCCCCGCATATGCTGCACAACTCTGTGCGTAATGCACATCTCCCACTTCTCCTGCCCCCCCGCACATGTGTGCCAGATACTCGACAATCAGCTATCGGGTGGTGGCACGCATGCACGTGCGCAGTGGAGCTTTTCCAGGCAACCTCTTGCATGCCAGCAGAAGTGGCTCTGCGTGCCACTTCCAGACCACGTGCCATAGGTTCGCCATCACGGGTATATGACGTGATTAGGCTTTAATTGTTATTCTATCAAGCAGTCCCTGTAGTTTACTGAGAAAGGAAGAGAAATAAGGGAATGTCTCCCTTGTCTCAAGGTGTGAATTCTGAAATCCATTAGTAGATACTGTTGGAAGAAATATCCTTCTGGGTTCAGTTCCAAACGGGGAAAAAGACACTGGAAACATGGAGGCTATTTGGAAAGATGGTTTAATGGTGGACAGCAGGACCATATGGCTTGGAGCTCCAAAGTGAAAAGGAAGGATGATTACATGCTTCAAGGTGAGAAGAGATGGTCAAGAAGGGAAGATCAAGTTGCTAAAGACCCTTATATACCCTCTTTTGGGCCCCACCTTAGTGTTTCCTATTCCTGTGTAAGAAATGAATCCCACTGGGTGTCAGACTCCCAGGGGCAGAGGTCTTAACTTTGTAGGCTTGGTCTGGACCACATGGCTTCACCTGAGTGTTGGCTGATACAATCTTCCCAGGCCAGGTGGTGAGATGGGTAGACCCTTTATTATGTAGAATACTCTGGCCTAGGTCTTAATGGCCCATTAGCAAAGATGTGGGGGGGCTGAATTTCTGCTTCTCCGAGTTTCTACTTTACTCTTTTTAGGGGAAATATTCTGCCTTTTTAATATTTCCAAGGATATTTCATTTTTCTAGGAGAGGGGTGGGTGCCAACTTCCTACAATACAGAATAATAATAATCCCAATCTCAAAAATATTACATGAGGGGAACAGCAAATAACATATAATTATATAGAGTATGTAGTTATTGTGTATTTGCACTGTTATATAAGTAAAAATCTAACTGAATTGGTCTGAGTTCTTATTCTGATCCACCAAAACCTATAAAAAGATACCTTTTGTAGTCATACTAATTACGTTTAATCCTACTGCAAGATGTGTAAATTTCCTGAACATGGAAGAAGGCTGTTGTTTGTTATTCAAATGATACAATTGGTAACTGAGAGAGGACAAGTGTTCATTACGTCTTTGTGATAACCGAAAATTTAATGTGCAGACATATTTGGAGAATAAGTGCTGCAGGAATCTGAATGCCTAGAGAAATCCAGTCAAATGTGTACTACTTTTAATTAATTCCTGGTGTGAGATATTTATTTTGCTGGAAGTGAGGTTACTGCCTCCATGGTAAAGCTCATCTAACTTAACTATATTCAACCAGAAGAAGGGGAGAGAAGTAACTGGATCTATTATGAGTCAAAAGAAAAGTGTTCTTGTAGATGTACTGTGTGCAATGGTAATGAATGTTATCTTGTAGGCCAATCTCTTGGAGTTGGACTTTGACCTGTTGATTTCACTTAGAATCCATGTACTTGGAAACAATACAAAAGTGATAATTTGCTACTGCCTTATTCCAAGGTGTTTTTAAAGCTTCCCAATCTAATAGAGGCCCTGATATTCCATAGTGGTCTTCCATGTCACCATAAACCAACCCAAACATATTTCAATTTCTCAACCCCCAAAGGATCTGCCAAGTGCTGCCATCTGCTAAAACTAAAATAACTGTATTTCAAAGAAAAACCAGGTCCAATAATGCTTATCTTTTTGAGATGACAGTGAGATATAATCATATATGTTTCAAGAAGATAATTTGTTGAGGAAGAATACCAAGCAAAAAATCAGCAGTTACTACAAAATATTTTTAAGAAGATACCAGAGAATGGGAACCGTGTGAGGTGGTTGTTGATAGAACAGGAGAAAAGAGAGAGAGAGAGAGAGAGAGGAGGGAGGGAGAGGGGGAAGAGAGACTTGAAGGAAGATTTGGAAGAAACAGAGAAAGGGAAGAAAACACAAGGGAAAAAAGGATGCTGAAGTCTATCACACAAAAGGAATAACCCCTGATGTCATGCAACTATCTGTTAACCGCTGGCAGCTTATCACACACAGCTGGAAATTCCAGTTGCTTGTTTTTCTCTACTACCATAAACTGTAAATTTGCAGACTCATCTCATTTCTTCTCCTGCTGCTGAGTAGCAGATTTTCTTCTGTATTCTCTGCATTCAGAATGGATATCACAAGTTGAAGCAGGGTCAAATGTGTAGGAACAATTGATTGGTCTGTCTATTTCTTTGTGGAAAGGAAAGCATTTTACCGAAAAGTTTGCAATGTAAATCAGAAAACAAGGGACTTTGGAGAATTCAAAAGTCACAGTGAAATTGAAATTAAAAGGAAATCTGGCATGGGTCTCAGACAAAACTATAGTTCTGGAAGAGCAATTTCAATGTTTGCTCTCTAAATTGATTACTAACAAAGGAACAACATTTACAGAATTCAAGGCAGAATTACTGTATATTCAAAGAGGAAAGTCAGCCTTTCTCAACTATGTTACTGCAGGATGAATTGAGCAAAAGGTCCATAAGAAAATGATAGCACTTGTGAGAAACTGCTGTCCAAAGTGATGGTTGAGTGGGTGGGATAAGTGAAACTTTAAAAAAAAATATTGTAAAATTGAATTTATTACAATGTAAAGCACAAAAGAATGACTGCACAATGACAAAACTTAAATATATTATAATAATTAAAATAAATTAATATTTCTGCTAAGCGAGATATATGTTAAATAAGTTTGGCCCCATTTTATGACTGCTTGCCACCTCAGTTGTTAAATTACTAACATGGTTGTTAAGTGAATTTGGCTTCCCCACTGACTTTGCTTGTCAGATGGTCCCAAAAGGGGATCACATCACCTTGGGACACAGCTATGGTCATAAGGATGAGTCAGTTGCCAAGCACGTGAATATTGATCACTTCACCATGGGATGCTGTCATGGTCATAAGTATAAAAAACGGTCATAAGTCACTCTTGTCAGTGCTGTTGTAACTTTAAATGGTCACTAGATAAACTGCTGTAAGTCGAGGAGTACCCGTACGATACTGTTAGTTAAAGCTGCTATTCTTGTAAGCTAACTCCAGTTTAACCAGATAGATTCTAGGGACTTCAGTTAATAGAAAAAAATAATTTGTGGCAGGGTGGGATTCTACCAGTTCTCACCTATTCTCTAGAACCGGTTGTTAACATTCTAAGCAGTTCGGAGAACCGGTTGTTAGAAGAAATTACTGGCCTAATCCTGTAAGGAAGTCAGGAAGGAAACATTCTGGTGTTGCTTACAGAAACTGCCTGTTAACCCTTATTACATTCTTGGCAGGACTAGACTTCCTGTCTCTGGAACTTCTCTGGAGTTTTTTTCCCCTCCTTTGCTGGTACTTTGCTTGTGTGGAGTGACCATTCAAAGTTACAAGGACACTGAAAAAAGTGACTTATGACCATTTTTCACACTTACGACTGTTGCAGCATCCCCACAGTCATGAGAGGCCAGGAGATGAGATGCGTGCCTCGATGTGAGTGATATCAAGTTGGCCACAAACAGCCAATAACATGACCACCAAGCCATGTCCACCCAGTCACATGACCACCAAGCCACACCCACCACCTAAGCCATGCCCACAGAACTGTTTGTTAAAAATTTGAATCCCACCCCTGATTTGTGGTATCTAAAAGGAGTTAACACTGAAATCTCTCTTAATATAAACATGAATCTTGATATAATATTCATTTTAATACATCAATCTTACCACAAAGATTGATTGATTCAGTGGTGGGATTCAATTTTTTTTTACTACCGGTTCTCTGAGTGTGGCTTGGTGGGCATGACAGGGGAAGGATACGATCAATCTCCAATCTCCAATCAGAGAAATTTTACTCAAAATTTCCACTACCGGTTCTCCAGAACTGGTCAGAACCTGCTGAATATCATCTCTGAATTGATTGATTTATATTTTATTTATTAAATTCAAATAACAACTCATCTTTCATGAGAATTTTAACCTCTGCACTATAGGTAGATCTTACTTACTGACTGCCTAGTGCAGCGGTGGGATTCAAATTTTTTTTACTACTGGTTCTGTGGGCGTGGCTTGGTGAGCATGGCAGGGGAAGGATACTATAAAATCTCCAATCAGAGGTGAGATTTGCTGGTTCTCCGAACTACTCAAAATTTGCATGCATACATTTTTGTTTGTAACAAGCAGAATGAATACAGATAGTCAACCCAACATACATTTCTAAAGATTTCACAAAGACTGGCCAGGTAAAAGTAATAAAGCAAATAAAACATTGTAAATGCAGTACCAGGCAGGGTGCCAAGTACGATATGGAGAGCAGGGATCATGGCAGAAAAGCTTTTCACAGACGATTTCATGCTAGCAGCCTACAGTAAATCAGTTTTCAGAGTTCCTATTTTCAAGAGGGACATCCAACATTGGTTGGAGTGAGATTTTTGCCCTGGTTTTGTAATGGAGCAATCCCCTTTAAGTATACTTTAGCTTACTATGCTTTTACAGATAAGAGCATCCTATGTCATCAACTTCACACACTCTCATATGGTTTTGTAAACTTCTTCCACCCTCTGTGAGAGAAATCTTCTCAGAGAAATATTTCATTTGGTTCTTTGGTTCTCTCCTTTGGGGATGTAGATAAAGATTTAAGCTTAATTATTTGTATCTTCCCTCATCAATTTTTCACTAGCATCAGTATGTTGGTGATGTGTGTTTGTGTGTGTGTTAGAATCTGGAACTAAAATCATTAGTAGAGTCATATGATAGTTTTGTTTTTGCTTAGCAACTGTGATACTTTGCTTAATGACTCAAGGAGAAGTGAGGTCATAAACCTGTCACACTCATGTGATTCTATCCTTAATGAACACTTTGCTTAGCAACCAAGTTGCAAATCACTCTTGTAGTCACTAAGGAGGGACCATCTGTATATCTACTCAAATTGCATGGATACATTTAGACATGTTTAATTCAACATATACAGATATGCTTCAAGAATGATGCAAGACCAGGAAATTTATCAAATCTGTACAAATTGTAAATCCTAATATCTTTGAATAATCTGTAGACATGATAGATTCCAAAGGCAATGAATTGGATTTATTTCAATTAATAGTATATCCAGAATATAAATTGCACTACTTCAACATGTAATAATGACATTAGGAAGTCTACTTTTATATAATTGGAACAGATGGTTACAGACTGATTCTTGTTATATGCCAGAAACACCATCAACAAGAAAGTTTAAATTAGATCTTATTCACTGGAAAATTTTTAATACTTTTTTCAAATGTATTAACCAGAAATGTTACAAAAACGAGAGAAAACTGGCACATTATTGACCTATTGTTTAAAACTACGAAAATGATGGAACTTTGTATCTGAATTTTAGTTTAATAATGCTTATTTGATTACCAAAACAAAATCTATTAATCAATAGCCTTATGATTTTTATACTCAATTATATTGATTAGAGATTTTTGGAACAGAGCAGCAAATTATTAATTTTCTGAAATGGAAAAATTTCTCGGAATAACAAAAATATACTTACATACACTTTGACATTACAAAGACATTGCGACTTATGAAATTGGGAAAAGCCTGATTAATTTCCTGTTAAATGGTATATTTCATCATTCTATGAGTAGAAGATGACAATAATATTAAAGACTGAGAAACAGCCTATAAAATGTGCAAGCTAGAGAGCAGTATCTTTCCTTAATGTGGGTGTTAAAATATTGACAATACTAGCTAGAAGGTTGTAGAAAGTAGTACCATCTATAATTCATATATCTCTAGCTGGATTTATAAAATACAGGCAAGTACCTGAAAATATTAATCTTGTAATTGATGTTATGGACACAGCTGCAGGTAAACTGATCAAGCTGTTCCAATTTCATTGGACACTAACAAAGCTTCCAATATGGTCCAAGTAAAATTTATAAACTACATTTTAAGATGATATTTATTTATTGATTTGATTTTTCTTGTGCTGCAATCTCTCAACTCTGAGCAGTTACATCACAGTGAAAACAAACAAGAATTAAAACACACATAGAATCCAAATTTGCCAGCCCTCTGAGGTAGACCAGACCAAGAAATTGACTCCAGGGTAGCCAAAAACACTATTTTTATTTAGACTGGTTTAAATAGTACAGTTTTGTAAGTCTGAGTGTGCTTCCTCTCCTCTAACTTTTATATTCATGTGAATTAGTGTGGTTCTGATCGGGGTGGGATTCTACCAGTTCGCACCTATTCACTAGAACCAGTTGTTAACATTCTAAGCAGTTCAGAGAACCGATTGTTAGAAGAAATTACTGGCCTAATCCTGTAAGGAAGGCAGGAAGGAAACATTCTGGAGTTGCTTACAGAAACTGCCTCTCCATTAATCCTTATTACATTCTTGGCAGGACTAAACTTCCTGTCTCTGGAACTTCTCTGGATTTTCCCCCCCTCCTTTGCTGGTACTTTGCTTGTGTGGAGTGACCATTCAAAGTTACAATGGTATTGAAAAAAGTGACTTATGACCATTTTTCACACTTATGACTGTTACAGCATCCCCAGTCATGAGAGGCCAGGTGAGGAGATGAGTGCCTCGATGTGAGTGATATTGAGTTGACCTACACCCAGCCAATAACATGACCACCAAGCCACGTCCACCCAGTCACATGACCACCAAGCCACGCCCATCACCTAAGCTATGCCCACAGAACCGGTTGTTAAAAATTTGAATCCCACCCCTGGTTCTGAAACATTTTTGTAATTTTACCCCATCATTTGGACTCAAGCATTGCTTCACTTTTTGTTGCTTTAGTAACAAATCTTCCTTCTCTATATCAAAGTCATCATCTTTACTTTCCACAAAATTGCAAAAAGCAAAACTGAAATAGGAAAGAAAATAAATGCTGCAGGTTCTATTACCACAAGACCTTTGGTTTAAAAGCTTGGTTTTTAAGAACTTACTAAAAGCTATCAGTAGAGGGGCTTCATCTAATCTCATTGGAAAGCTCATTCTAGAAGTGATGAAACTACTGCATAAAAACAGCACCTTCCAGCTTCAGCTTGCTTATATCCTAGAAATGTGCAACAAGAAGGAAGATCCTCACTATATGATATAAAGGGCCAAGCTGAATCCAGTTAGATGAGGTGTTTCTGTAGCTATATTGCTGGCAAGCCATGAAGGGTTTCATTGTTTAACCTCAAAACTTTAAATTATACTTGAAACTGATCTGGTATTCAGTACAGGATCCACAATTTTGGTATAATATTCTCCCAGCATTGGGAAACTGTTGAGACATGGACTGCCACATTCTAAATTAATTGTATATTTTAAATTAGTGCTATGCAAAATACAGTGCACCAGATAAAGAGGCGATTGACATACCAGCTGAAGCTGGGTAAAAAACCCCTTTGCCACAGCCTTCACTTTCTGTTCAAATAGGAGCCTAGAAAGGTCTCCAAATCATGAACTTTGAACTTTGCTGATGACACAACAGTGATTGGTCTCATGCGAGACAACGATGAATCTGCATACAGACAGGAGGTTATACAACTTGCCTCGTGGTGTAACCGGAACAATCTGGAATTGAACACACTCAAAACCATAGAAATGGTGGTAGACTTTAGAAGAAACCCTCCCATACTACCATCTCTTACAATACTAGACAACACAGTATCAATAGTAGAGACCTTCAAATTTCTAGGTTCCACTATATCACATGACCTAAAATGGACACCTAACATCAAAACATCATCAAAAAAGCACAACAAAGAATGTTCTTTTTGCGCCAACTCAGAAAGCTCCAACTGCCCAAGGAGCTGCTGATGTTCTACAGAGGAATTATTGAGTCTATCATCTGCATCTCTGTAACTGTCTGGTTTGGTTCTGCAACCCAACAGGACAGACACAGACTTCAAAGGATAATTAGGACTGCAGAAAAAATAATTACTACCCACCTGCCTTTAATCAAGGACCTGTATACTGCACGAGTCAAAAAGAGGGCTGTGAAAATATTTACAGACCCCTCACATCCCGGACATAAACTGTTTCAACTCCTTCCCTCAAAACAACGCTATAGAGCACTGCTCACCAGAACAACTAGACACAAGAACAGTTTTTTTCCTGAAAGCCATCACTTTGCTAAACAAATAATTCCCTCAACACTGTTCAACTATTTACAAAGTCTGTACTACTATTATTGATAATCTTCTCATCACTCCTTATCATCCATTCCTTCCCACTTGTGACTGTAGCTTTGTCCCTTGTATGCTTACGATTTATATTGACTGTTTCCTAGTATGATTTGATTGTTGATTGTACCCTATGACTATCATTAAGTGTTGTACATTATGATTCTTGATTCTTATGTATACTGAGAGTATTTACACCAAGACAAATTCCTTATGTGTCCAATCACACGTGGCCAATAAAGTATTCTATTCTATTCTATTCTATTCTATTCTATTCTATTCTATTCTATTCTATTCTATTCTATTCTATTCTATTCTATTCTATTCTATTCTATTCTATTCTATTGGACTGGTGATGCCTGATGCCTGTCCATCAAGGGATAATAATGCCTCCACAGAACAAAGAGCAAATTCATATTGCTTGGATTCTTTTTGAGCCCATTCTCTTCAATTTAAAGGCCCTCAAAACTTCCAGGCATTGGAATAAATCACCGTAATAGCATTTCAACACAATTTGGGGTAGCAATGCATAATTGAGTATCATACTGATTGTACCATATCCTGAATTGTTAGATGATCTGGTTTCATATACATCTTAAAAAAGAGGGTGAGAACTAACAATGTGTATAACTTTTCCAGTAAGATACCATGACTAATGGAATCAAATGCTCTTGATAGGTCTAAAAGGTTATTCTATCACTATTCAAGATGTAATATAGTACATTGTCCAAGGGAACAACATATAATGTCTCAGTCCCGTACCTAGATCTGAGCCCAAGCTGAAAAGAGTTTAGATCTGTTTTCTCTAAGTTGCATGTAACTGATCTGCCACCCCTATCTCAACAACCTTCCCTCAAAAGGGAAGGACAGAGACCAGAGAATAATTAGCTACAGATTTAATCGACACCCATTTCAGCAAGGGGTGCACCACATTGTCCTTCAACACAACTTGGATGGCAAGTTTAATGTTTTTATGAGTTGACATTGGAGTTATCTTTCCACAGAAGCATTGATACAGATCCACAAGACCACTCATTGATCCACTTCCTTTAATAGCCAGGATGGACAAAAGTACAAACAATATATGATAGAGGATAGCGTAGAAAATAGCCTATTCACACATTCAATCTTCACAGAGAAAAATAAAAACTGTAACAGGACAAGATGATATTTCAGTGATCACTGCAAGGGCTGGACAGAAGTTCTTTGCAATGAATTCTTAAAATAGAGTTATTAGCATTAAATTAGCCAGTGGACAAAGATCCACTGATACAATAAGGGAAAAGTAACCTGACTTATAGACCCAAATGTCTAAGACACTTACCAATTCTAGACCCAAACTCCAAGGCAGGAAGTGTAAAGTTATATACAACATCAAAAGGTGAGAGTTCACCACCAGCCCATGGATGTTTTATTTTAAACCCCCCCTCCCCCAGAGATATTCATGCACAGATATAGTGTATGTCCCTACTCAAGCAATATATGTGTACACACACACACACACACACACACACACACAACACACTACACAGAAAGACAGACAAAGAAGCTGAATTAAATTTCCATTAACTCTACTTTCTATAATAGGATTCCATTACCATTGGTTCATAGGTTTACAATTTCTTCATCCTTCATCCATATAAGAGATCAATTATATTATATAATGGCACTTGAGAAGGATGTCCCTTGCCTCCCCTAATCTTTAATTTAGCTCTTGAATCATTGGCTTAATCTACTAGATAGTCTCAAAATAATAAAGGCATGGTGGCACTCAACACTTCTGCTTGACAAATTGTTCATATTTGACAATGATACTATGGCTATTCTTGATAATTGTCGAGTCATAAGTATCAGCGTATTAATCTTAGTCTGTTATTTTCTTGACCTTGAAACATTACTCTCTTGCAAATAGTATGCCTTGTCTCTTCGAAGTACAGTATGCCTTTTTGTTACTTCAAATACAACTTTCTATGGTTTTATTGTTGGTTTTAATCTTCTATATCAAGGGTGTCAAATTGGATTTCTTCGTGGGCTGGATCAGCATTGTAGTTCTTCTCTGCTGGCTGGCCAGGGGTGGGTGGGGAGACAGGATGTATGCTTCCTGCAGCACCCTGCTAACCAAATGAGGCATGGAGGAGCCACGCATGGTCTCCCATGCCCCATTTTCTGCCTGGACAACCTCCTGCAGAACTTTGCTGGCCAAAACGGGGCACGGGGAGGGGCACATATGCCCCTTGAGCCCTGTTTTGGCTGCTAGAGGCATCACAGGCTGGTCCTTTGCTATTTCCAGGCCAGCCCCACAGGCCAGATTTAAGCTTCCCACATGCCTTGAGTTTTATACCCCTGTTCTATATAATTATACTAGTACTGTACTTTATTATACTGATATCTAGTTTAATTTTTATTTTTGGAAATCTTTATTTTTCTCCTTTCTTTCTGTTCTGTGTGAACCCACACATTGGTATTTTTCCTGATAAAACAAAGCCCCTTGGGGAAAAGAATAGCAAAACAAAACTTCTTCCCCTTTTCTCATTTTTTTACATTTACGTGGTGATTCTTCCAGATTAAGGACTATGATTTCACTAAATGCAAAATCTGCAAAGTGAGGCATAACAAAACATGATTTTTAAAGTGTCTTTAAGTTCTGCAACTAGCTTATGCTGAAATTTTCTTCTTCAAGAACACATTAAAATGTAAAGAACTGGGAAGATCTTCTGTTTCTATTGAATTACATTTGCTTATATTTGGCAGCCGAGTATGGTAAATATGTCAAAACATACACAAGCTAAATTATTTATAGGTGTCATGCTGGGAAAAGAAAGGTGGAATGCCAAGTGTGTGTTTTTGTCTGTTTAATCACTGTATGTGACAGCATTACTTGGTGTAGTATAATGCAAACAATCAATTATATATTGGGGTCCATTGTAATCTAGCCAATAAGTTGCTTGAAAAGGTCAAGAAATCGGTTTTAGGATTGCCTTCAGAAAGAATTTTAGGTGAAGTTGGCTCTTTCACAGGGCAGGGTAGGGCAGGGCAGGACCATAATAAATAAATTCATGGATTATTTCCTCCTCAAAATCATTCTCTGTTTAGCCTCTCAGGGTCTTCAAGATGGGACAGCTCCAAACAATGCTAAAAAAATAAATAAATATTGTGCTACTATTCTAGCTATCTGTTCTTAGTGGGTTTTCTTAGCAAGAAAGAAAGAGAAATGGGAAACATCAGAGGTTATACATGGAAAAAAAAACATAAATAAAATCCATAAATAAAGTACTATAAAACAAAACAAAAACCCAAACCTTATTTGGCCAATAAGGGGACAACTTCTTTTTCATCAGGGCACTCTGCTTGAAGGCTAAGGTAGGCAATTCACATTATTGTTCTCTACTTCTAGTTTTACTTAACTTAATCATAAGCACACAATGGCCTGTTCTGGACTGAAATTATCTATTTACATCCTCACAGCTTTTAAAAATAATTCTGCAGGTATGGAATCTATCAACCAATTTTTGTGGAAAGGTTATTTAACCCCATGCCTACATGTTTCTCTGTGATCTTTTTCCTTAAACAGTAACTGATGAAGGGTTTTTTAAAAAGTCAGTGTTCTCTACAGAATGATTGCAATCAGGAAAATACTAATGTGTGCTTGCAATTTAATAAAGAAAGCAAATAGAAATAGAAGTAAAGCAGTATAATACAATTTGATGTATAGTCTGATCCGGATCTAGATTCAATAACTTATTCAGAAATTATTTAGAGGAATAACTGGTGTTTTTCTGAAGGACATAGCCAAATATAAGAATTATTAAGTTGTATACAGTATGTAATAAATAAATACAGACAATATTGGCAGAGAGAAAACAGAAATAGCTTTGATTTTATACTTCTTTTTATATGGTAGTGCATTAACGCTGAGATTAACATCTGTTATAAGTAAATTTATAAAACATAAGTAAACTTATAAATAAATTTATAACAGATGTTAATCTCAGAGTTAATTTCATAGAATGAAAATTATTACAATTATATATAGTAAGATGTCACACAGAAAATTTGTACTGATGTTTGACATAATCCTGCTATATGCATAACTAAAATGACATGTGTGCATACCCAAATATATTTGTACATTTGTATATCCTCTACTCTAGAAAATCTTAATGGTTTGTGATAGTGCACCCAACTGTTCAATAAAATATTTTCAATAAATCCAATAAATCCCAATAAATTTAGAGTAAAGCAAGTACTAATGTAAATGTATTGTGTAAAAAGTGATACTGTACATCAGAGACTAAATGTTTAATACAACAGAATAGTCTTCATAATCTTATGAAATATTAGCGTATGTATTTATTTGTTACATTTATTTATTAGCAAAATCAACATCTTCATTTAAGGTTGCATTTGCTTGAAATCCAGGTTCAAAACAAGTGTGATGTTACACCTGAATAAATAGATCTCTTCTTATTCTGATTGGAGTAATTTCCCCTTCAGAATTCAACCAGTTTTTTATGGATAGTAAGTGTTGTTCGTTTCCATCTTTGCTCATATTGGTTCATATAAAAGATCCATTAGAATAAGTCATGGAAAATCATCACCTTTTATTGTTATGTTATGTTTTCTTCTGATCCAAATTAAAATCAGATGTGACAGTGTCATTCAGAGTATTTTTTTTTTTAGAGATAGTGGGCATTTTACATTTAAATAAGGGGTTTAAATAAGGAGTTTTAAGGGTTTTAGATTTGATTGGTTGGGGTATGAAAGTTTTAGCTTATTTTAATTGGGGGTTTTAAATTTTTAATTGGCAGCCCGTAATTTAATTCTTTTTTAATTGTATTTATATCTGTAATTTATATATATTTTAGTTGGCTGTTCACTGCTCTGAGTCCTTCGGGAGAATAAATAATAAAATAAAAATTATTTAATAAATAAAACAAATAAATTTCTGATTTGGCTCAGTTTTCTCTTGAAGAAGTACTATACATGTATTTCTCAACTTATGGCCACAATTAAGAGTCATTATAAAGAATGTCATTAAATGAATCACATCTGATGTTATGACCTTCTTTTACCCCAGTCATTAAGCAGATCATGTGCTCATTAAGCAAACCCAGCTTCCCCATCAATTGCTTCTGAGAAGCCCCTGGGAAACTTGCAAATGGCAATCACGTGACCCTGGCATTCTGCAACCATTGTAAGTCCATGCCAATTGTCAAGGGCCTGAATTTTGATCACTTGATTGTAGTTGTACTACAATAGTCATAAGTGTAGGGATTGGTCATAAGTAACTTTTTTCAGTGTTCTTTCAACTTTAAATTGTTGATAAGCGAATGGTCGTAAGTTAAGGACTGGCTTTAGGGGGGAAAAATCATAAGGGGAAAATCCTCATTTAATATAGGGTGAAATTCCAGGTTTTCTCCTCAAGACACTTTCTAACATCACTTAATAGACCAGGGCTGTCAAACTCCAGGCCCATTGGCCGGATGTGTCACGTGCTGGCTATGCCACGTGATGCTGCCAGGTTGACGTGAGTTGACATGCCTATAATAGACCAACAGTTTCTCAGTGCTGTCACTTGTTTTCTTTTCCCCCCTCATGATTTTTTATTTCCCAGCTATGCAATGTTTATTTCCAATCTCCATTTTTATGTACATTCCTAGGAGCTGGAGGTGGGACAGGAACAAGCTGATTCCATTTGCAGTCCTGGCCTACCTCTTTCATTGGTGTCCAGCCAGGGTTGGGATTCAAATTTTTTAACAACCGGTTCTATGGGCATGGCTTAGTTCGTGGGCGTGGCTTAATGGTCATGTGACTGGATGGATGTGGCTTGGTAGTCGTGTTACTGGCTGGGCGTGGCCAACTCACATTGAGGCACGCATCTCCTCACCTGGCCTCTCATGACTGTGGGGATGCTGCAACAGTCGTAAGTGTGAAAAATGGTCATAAGTCACTTTTTTTAGTGCCCTTGTAACTTTGAATGGTCACTCCACACAAGCAAAGTACCAGCAAAGGAGGGAAAAAAAACTCCAGAGAAGTTCCTGAGACAGGAAGTCTAGTCCTGCCAAGAATATAATAAGGGTTAACGGAGAGGCAGTTTCTGTAAGCAACACCAGAATGTTTCCTTCCTACCTTCCTTACAGGATTAGACCAGTAATTTCTTCTAACAACCGGTACTCCAAACTGCTTAGAATGTTAACAACCGGTTCTAGCGAATAGGTGCGAACTGGTAGAATCCCACCGGAGTGTCCAGCAATGACTCAAACATTCCTTTGACTCCCAGTTATTCTCTTGCTCTTCCTCCTCTGTCTCCTCTATCTCTATCTTCCCCTCTTTTTAAGATTATACTGAACACCATCCATTTCTCTTCATCTGGTTATCCATTATTGAACCAAGCCTTCACATCCCATTCACTCTACCCCCAAATCTTTCAGCACCTACAAAACTTCCAGGCATAAAAATAAAAAAACAAAAACCAGTCCCACAAATAGTCCCTTCATATAGCAGCATCTTAAAGAAAATAATTATATATTTGCTTATGAAGAACATTAGAATAGCAATTTTTGGAGTTCCAGTTCTGGTTTCTCCAGCGACGAACCAAAATCCGCAACTGTGCGTGGTTTCATTCAGTGCTTGCCGCTGGAGCGCCCTGATCCTTGTGATTTGGGGCTGAAGCCACTCTGTAGAGGTGGTGAAGATGGGGGAGACTGCCAGCCAAGTTGAGGGGAGCCGCATCTCTCCTCCTTGGCTAGCCTAACTCCCTTTCCCGAAGGTGACAAGCGGTGGTCAGAAATGGCCGCCACAAAGGAGAACCGGAAGGGATAAGAATGTGCAGGAGGAAGACAAAGATGAAAGCAGGACAGACTGGGCTAAACATAAAGTAACATCTAAACAAGGTACCCGGAACCTAAAAATATTTAGAGGGATACCTCTGAAAGAAAGTTCTAACAGGCGGCGAAGGAGAGAGAAAAGGAAGTTAAAAATCCCTTCTCCTATTTTTTTTTACTTTTTAAATTATTATTGATTGGAAAGAAGTTTATGCTAAATTAATTTGACATTAAATAGGCTATCTTAAGCTGGAATTTGAATGTCAAAGGAAGATAAAAAAAGATTTCTTGGTACTTTATTTTACTTTTAATATTTTTGGTCAAAAAGGAGAAGAGGAAATAAAAGGGTGGAATTTGGAATAGAAAATGGAGTTTCACCTGGAAAAAAAAAAAGGATCTAACTGTGAACTTTGAAAATATTCCCAAGGATATATTGTAACTGAATCTTTGTTGAAAGATACAGTAAAAATTGGAAAGGAAGACAAAACAAGACGGACCAGTTTGGGGAAGAAGAGATTGGTTTCTTTTTTCTTTTGTTAATCGAAGTCACTTGGGTGGTTACTTGAAATGGCATCACTCCTAGAGCAAGTGAAAATATATCTCAAAAATGAGAAAGAAGAGGCAGAAAAAATGGGAAGATCTTTTAGCTTCATATTTGAATTTTTGGAAATGGAGATCCTGGACCATGAAAAAAAGCTCTAAGAGAAAGAAGAAGGCTGGAACAAAGAGGAAGAGAAATAAAGCAAAATGTGGTAAAAAAGGGTAAAAGGGGGAAAGGAGGTAAAAGTTTTAGATTAAAAGCAGCAGCCAAAAAGGAAAACACTTTGAAAAAGAAATATAATAGCAAGGAGAAGCAGAAAAATAAATTACAGACATGGAAAAGAGAGAGAGAAAGTTACAAAAAAAGGATGAGAAAAAAGGGGGGAAGATAGAAAGGGAAAGAAATTATGAGGAATGAAAGCAAAAGATAAAGAAAAAAGGGAAGCGTACTATTTAATTTAATTTAATTTTTATACCGCCCTTCTCCCTAGGGACTCAGGGTGGTGTACAGCCAATCTAAAACCCCAACAATAATACAAAAATTAAAAAAGATTAAATTGGATATTTGGCCGGATAAAAAGCCCACCCCACCCCCTTAAAACCCCCAAATTAAAATACTAGAATCAAAGGTATATGCTCAGCTTGGAAACACAGAGATAATGGTTAAATCAAGTTAAAATTGAGAACTCTGTAAAGGTTCTAGGGTTATAATTGTAGAATATTATGATGTGTTAGAAATGTAATATGTAAGCAACTTAGGAGATAAACAATATATTATTATGTTTGGTATGCTTATTTAGGGAAATGGAAAAGAAAGAGGAAAGGTCTATATTAGCTACTTGGAATGAATTTGAATAATTATTTTTAAAGATTGATAAAATATTTAAGAATTAGCTTAAATGAATTTGAATAATTGCTTTTTTATTGGATAAAATTGTATAATTAATTAATTAATTAATTTATTATTATATTTATATACCTCCCTTCTCCCGGAGGACTCAGGGCGGTGCACAGCCAACCATAAAACTTCATTACAATTTACAAAAGTTAAAAATAAATTAAATATTTTAGGCTGTCTAAAATTATACCCTCCCTCAATAAGTTATTAAAATCCAAATTTTAAAATCCCGATTAAAACACAAATACTAAATTAAAAATCCCATTTCAGCCTAGGCCGGCCTGCTTGAAGAGCCAGGTATTTAATGCATGTCTGAAAGCTCTCAGGTCCATATTATTGTGTATTTCCGGAGGCAGACCATTCCAGAGGGCGGGGCTCCCCACAGAGAAGGCCCTATTCCTAGGGGCCGCCAGGTGACACATAGAAGCACCTGAAGAAGGTCCTCCCTGTGGGAACGCACAGGTCGGTGGGAGATTACAGGCAGAACACGGTCCTGTAGATAACGTCCATGGTCCAATGCCATGGATCGCTTTAAAGGTCAAAACCAGAAAGCGAACCCAGAAAACCACCGGCAGCCAATGCAGCTCGTGCAGGAGAGGCGTCACATGGGAGCTTCATGACGCCCCCATAACCACCCGCGTGGCCGCATTTTGTACCAGTTGGAGTCTCCGGGTGCTCCCCGCAGGGAGCCCCATGTAGAGAGCGTTACAGTAGTCCAGGCGAGAGGTGACAAGGGCGTGAGTGACCGTACGTAAGGTGTCCCGATCCAGAAAGGGCCGCAACTGGTGAATCAGGCGAACCTGATAAAAAGCCCCCCTGGAGACGGCCGTAATATGATCTTCTAAAGATAGCCGTGCATCTAGGAGGACGCCCAAATTGTGAGCCCTCTCTGTGGGGGGTAAGATCTCTCCCCCAATAGCCAGCAACGGAGTCAGCTGATTATATCGGGGCACCAGAAACCACAGCCACTCAGTCTTGGAAGAGTTGAGCCGGAGCCTGTTCCTGCCCATCCAAATCCGCACGGCCTCCAGGCACCGGGACATAGCCTCCACAGCATCGTCAGGGTGGCTTGGGGTGGAGATGTAAAGCTGGGTATCATCCGCATACAGATGACACCGCACCCCCAAACCACGGATGATCTCCCCCAGCGGCTTCACATAAATGTTGAACAAAAGAGGGGAGAGGACCGACCCCTGAGGCACCCCACAAATGAGGGGCCAAAAGGTGGACCTCTCCCCCCCCGTCAACACAAATTGCGAGCGGTTGGAGAGGAAGGAGGAGAACCATCGCAGGACAGTTCCTCCAATCCCCAACCCCTCCAATCACCGCGATAAGATACTATGGTCGATAATATCAAAAGCCGCTGAGAGATCTAACAGGACCAGGACAGAGGAATACCCCCTGTCACGGGCCCTCCAGAGATCATCAACCAATGCGACCAATGCTGTTTCGGTACTATGCCCGGGCCTGAAGCCCGATTGGAAAGGATCGAGGTAAGTCGCTTCCTCAGGTACTGAGAAAGCTGATATGCCATCACACTCTCAACAACCTTCGCTAGAAAAGGAAGGTTGGAGACTGGACAATAGTTATTTAAAACAGCCGGGTCCAGGGCAGGCTTCTTGAGGAGGGGCCACACCACCGCCATTTTCAGGGCAGTAGGGAGCGACCCCTCTCTCAACGAAGTGTTGATAATCCCCTGGAGCCAGCCTTGTGTCACCTCCCTGGCGGTTGAAACCAACCAGAGGGACATGGGTCCAACAAACATGTGGTGGTATTCAGTCCCCCCAGCAACCTGTCCACACCCTCAGCGGTCACAGGGTCAAACTCTTCCCAGATAATAGTCTCAAGACTTGCCCCGGACACCTCCCCTGGGATCACCCAATTGGAGTCCATCCCGCCCCAAATCTGAGCGATTTTGTCGTGCAGAAATCGGGAAAACTCCTCTGCCCTGCCCTGCAAGAGGTCCTCCCACGCTCTCCGCTCAAGCAGGGAGTGGGTCACTCTAAACAGAGCGGCAGGCCGATTTTCTGCCGACGCAATAAGGGCAGAGAAATGCAAACGCTTCGCCGCCTCTATCGCCACAAGGTAGGTCCTAATATAGGACCTCACCTGTGTTCGTTCGGACTCGGCGCGGCTAGCCCTCCAGACATCTTTTCCGGCACTTCATCTCCCGCAGCTCCTCAATACATAATGATATATGTATTGATAATTAATGTAAGAATAAAGAAAGGAGAGAAATATTTTGGCTGTTTCCAAAGATTGTTAATGTTAAAGATTTATAAGGTACATACCAACATGAGAATGATTTTGAATTATTTTATTAATGTTTATATATATATACACACACACACACACAGTGTTTTTGCTAGTGGTTTAGATCTTTTTCGCATTTTTTCAGAGTCTGATGGATGAGATTTATATAAAACAGATATTAGATTTGAATGGATAAACTTAATTTTTAATGAGATTATAAATATAAGATTTAAAGATGTTGTACTATGATTGATAACTAGCGGGGGAACCTTGCTTGTGTTTTGTGTTTTGACTTTTGGGTTTTTATTTTTCTTAGAATGTTAGAAGAGAATATACAAAATTGTAAACAATGACAGACAAAATATAAGGATAATGAATAAAAAGATATAGAAATTTGGATTGATATTACTATAAAAGAAAATTAAGAGAAGTTAAAGGAGAAATGATGAGAAATTGATAAAAAATGATAAGATATAAAGTTGAATTTATAAGATGAATATAGATATGAAATTGTCTCTGTATGAAAACGTGATAACCTGGAATCATGTTGTACTCAAATAAGATGTTTTATTTGTTTGATAAAACTCAATAAAACTTTTCAGAAAAAAAAAGAATAGCAATTTTTGGTTTATTTTTTTCTCAAATCTATGGAACATTCATGCAAATTGTTGTTTGTGTCATTCTGGGTTGAATTTCTGGGACAGCAGCATAGATGGAACATGAGGCAAATGGTACATCTAAGATAGCTCTTGTTAAGTATTTAGCAGAGTATCCTTGGTATCAAAGAGTAATACAGCAGACAGAAGTAATGTTCAGATTGTAGCAGTGAGTATAACCACACAAGCACAGCAGTTGAAGTGCAAAGTCTTTATATACAGTGAGTATAAGTCCAAGTTTCAGTCCAATATCATACACAGTTCATCCATCAGTAGATTAGCTTACTAACCATTCTTGTTCAGTAGATATAACAGCAATACATCATCTTCAATACATCCATGCATCAATGGAGAAATATAGTTACAGAGTTGAAGATATTTGCCAAATAGCAGAGTAGCATAGTAGAAGCCTAGCAAACCAGTAGCAGCATTCCTGTAGCACTCACAGAGACTAACAACAGACTAGCCATGTGCTCTCTGGCTTCTTACTATATAGCACTCCTGCTGCATAGACATCATCACTTAAAGTTATGCTAAATATTCTAATATTTATTGAAACATGCTTTATGATTTCCAAGGTACTTCCTTCTCCATCCCTCTGTTTTTACTGCAGATTGAATAGATTTAACTGAGTAAAATCCCCTACAGAGTCTGGTAATGAATAAATTATTATTTTCAGCACAACTGAAAAAGAAGCACTAAAAATAGCTTTCATTTTATCTTGGGTGTCAGCATTAATATTCAATGCCTTCCTCTTCAATCTAATTGTATTGTATTTGTGTCAATGGTATCTGTAGGGTGAAAAAACGGTATTTGTTATAGCTGGGGTTTAGTTCATTCTAAATAGGAAACATTTGCCACCTGCCATAGAAAAAGTCATTGGCCTTGTTAATCGAAATGAGCTATTGCACTTGAGGCCTGAAAGCATTTAAATGTATTCCTCCCCCCATAATTTTATTGTCTGTAGTTTCAATATAAAATGATTTTAGAAATGTATTTTTATATAAAACAATAGAATTGAGACAGAGTCTTTAGATAGATTTGTATTATCAAGGATTCACATGAGCACACCTGTAATTTCAATTGCAACTTTGGGAAATGTGTTTCCAGAAAGATGATCTAACTACTTGACAGGCAGTTATTCTTTGAAAAATGTAGACTAATTAGACAGTTCTTCTGTGTCATCAATTGCCTACTATGAAGCAGTAAGCTGACAGGCATGCTGTTGCTTCACAATCGCAGTATTGGGGAAAATCAGTGAAACTAGAACCAAAATATTGGTGTTATTTTAGTGAAAAAAACGATGTAATCAATAGACATTTCTGTCTCAGAAGACACCAATTCAGTCTTAGAGAATCATGAATGAATATTGAAAAGTGTTGTGCAGAGCTCTAAGAGAAGATTGTAAAGAGCAGGGTGCTCTGGATATCATCCTCTATGAATGGAAAAAATAGGTTTTAGTCAGGGGTGGGATACAATATTTTTAACAACCAGTTCTGTGGGTGTGGCTTAGTTGGTGGGCATGGCTTGGTGGTCATGTGACCGGGTGGACGCGGCTTGATGGTCATGTTATTGGCTGGGAGTGGCCAACTCAATATCACTCATATCGAGGCACGCATCTCCTCCCCTGGCCTCTCATGACTGTGGGGATGCTGCAACAGTCATAAGTGTTACAAATGGTCAAAAGTTACTTTTTTCAGTGCCATTGTAACTTTGAATGGTCACTCCACACAAGCAAAGTACCAGCAAAGGAGGGAAAAAGAACTCCAGACAAGTTCCAGAGACAGGAAGTCTAGTCCTGCCAAGAATGTAATAAGGGTAAAATATAATGTAAAAGATAGTGGGGAAAAATAGGTTTTGGATGGTGGCAAATTCTGCTATTATGGGTGCTTCCTGGATGATGTGCTTGTAATGGTATAGGAAAAGAGGACTTCAAGTAATAGATCCAGATACTACTGAACTTTATGCCCCAGAATAGGGAGAAAAGTTAAGCATAGGTGCCAACAATTTCCCTTCCGCTGAAACTAATAAGAAGCAAAGAAGGAGAGCTTCAAAAGTAGTGATTCATCCTCAAAGATTCACCTGCAACTAGCATACAAGTTTTATTGTAAAGAAGTTTTCTTGTTAAGATAGTCTTAGCTTTTGTAAAACTTTCAAACTAATAAGGAGTTGACATATTGACCAAGACTGCTGTTAATAATTACTAAATGCTTTTATTTATATCATCATCATCATCATCATTATCATCTCTTCTTTTAACCCCACTTGTATTTTCTTCTGTACATATAAATGCTAGTTAGGATTAAGTTCCAAGAGCAACTATGTTCTCTTCGCTGATGATGTAAAGCTATTCAACTCCACAGACAATACTGCTACCCTTCAAAATGACCTTGACTATGTATCAGAATGGTCAAACAAATGGCAACTTCAAATCTCAACAAATAAATGCTCTGTCCTACATATTGGCAAAAAAAAATCAGAAAATAAAATACAGGCTGAATAGTCAATACCTTGTTGATGATCCAAACTCTGTCAAGGATCTTGGAGTACTCATCTCAAATGACCTAAGTGCTAGAGCCCACTGTAACTACATAGCCAAAAAGGCGTTAAGAGTTATTAACCTAATCTTACGTAGCTTTTTCTCTGGTAATATTACACTAATACCTAGAGCATACAAAACATTTTCTAGACCAATACTCAAATACAGCTCATCAGTCTGGAACCCACATTATGTATCTGATATTAACACAGTTGAGAAAGTCCAGAAATATTTCACAAGAAGAGTTCTCCACTCCTCTACTCGTTGCAGAATACCTTTTGCCACCAGACTCGAAATTCTAGACCTAGAACTATGCCACCTTCGGTCCGAAGTAAGTATAATATATAAAATCATACATTGCAATGTCCTACCTATCAATGAATACTTCAGCTTCAACCACAACAACACAAGAGCAAACAATAGATACAAACTCAAGATTAACCGCACCAAACTTGATTGCAGGAAATATGACGTCAGCAACAGAATGGTTAATGTCTGGAATATTCTACCTGACTGTGGTTTCTTCCCCAAACCCCAAAAACTTTAACCTTAGACTGTCTACTATTGACCTCACCCCTTTCCTAAGAGGTCTGTAGGGAGTGTGCATAAGCACACCAACGTGCCTACCATCCCTGTCCTATTGTTTCTTTTATATATTTATTTTTCTTATATGTATCCATGTATTCATAACTATGTTTTTACTTATACCTATTATCTTGTAAGCAACTAACAAACAAATAAATAAATAAATAATAAATAAATATATCGGATGATGCTAATTCCAATCTATGAAAATTTATGCTAAAATAAATTGCTTTCTTTTGTTATTGTTGCTATAACAAATTAACATAATTACAAGTCTTGAACATTTTCTTGGTAGCTATGATTATTAATTTAATAATTAGATGTGAGGGTCCATCTGAGTGATCAAATTAGATAAAATGCTGATCAACTTGAATCTAATTACTTCCAGACTCAGATTTAACTCCAGGACTTCTTTTAATGATGTTTGCATATTGTGCAAAGTTAAATAATTTATTAACAGCCAAATCTTCTATGTTTTGAAGCTGACGGTCGATCTAACTCTTACTAAGGCCAGTCAAATTGACAGTTTGCGGACTGGATGTTCATGGGTAGGCCACTCCCAACCTGGCTCCTCAAGGGCAAAAAAAAGTCACAATATATTGATGATACATCACATGACACAATCGAGTTTGGCACCCGTGACTTAGAGCCACTAAATTCAATTAATGAGTTAAAATTGTGTACCTTGGAGATCGGTCCATTGTGAAAATCTACACTTGCTGGAAAGTTTTCTGAAGAACTAGTTTTAACAAAGCAGTTTTTTGGATCTAATTGTTAGACAAAGCAGGTTAGTCAATCCTTGCCCAACCCTGATTTTTTGCTCTTCTTTTTAAGCAGTTGACTTATTTTTCTCTTATATGTTTCTCTTGCCTTTGATGCTTAAGTTTTTCCATTATTTTTCTGGGAGTCTTTGAAAAACAAGCACATCATAGTGATCCTGAAAATATTACCTCATTTGCCAGGCCAGCAGGGAATCTCAATATTAATTTGAGCTAATCCCACTCTCTTCTTAAAGGTCTTGTCTCACAACATGCCTTAAGGGCTCGTGAACCTATGAAGATTTCATCCTGTGAAATGCCAGGTATTTTGGCTTGTTAATATTGTATTGTTCATTGGGGAAAAGAAAGAAATCTTTGAAGAAGTTTTTTTTTTTTTCATGTACAGTATAAAACTGAAGAGAGCAACGCAGAACAAAATCTCTTCTGATTTTACACTTGAGTTTCTGTACATGGACTCAATATTAAATTAGAGCAATATTTGACATCCAAGGACTTAAATCAATCTGCATGACTGTGGAATTTTATGGCACATTTAATTTAAAGGTGTACATGTCAAACGATTCAGGGCTCTGTGATTGCTGCAATCTGAATCTTGGGGCCCAAGTCCATGTTTTCAATGGCCTCCAATTCCCGAGTTTTATTTGTAGACTTCAAAACTTAAATATTTTCTCTTTTTTACATCGTTATGATTCTTGGGTGATTTTCTTTTTTCTCATTGCATTGGGTTTTTTTCCCATAGCATATGTTTGTTCTCTATTTTTTTCTATAAAAGGTTAATATCTCTTAAATATTTGTTTGGTTTACTTCATATTCCCCCCCCCCCCTGTTTTTGCATTGTAAGAGTTGCTTGATGTAGATCTTTGCATCTTTGAGTGTGGTATAATTATTCCACCTGTATAGAAAAATGAAATTGATGCACTGTTTTATTTCTCAGGAGATATTGAAGCAATGCAGGAAAATGCACAATACAATTGTTATCAATATTTAATTTTCTTAGATATTCCTAAAACCTATGCATGTACACGAAAATTAATGCAGTACTAAATGAATTATAACTTTGATGAACAATTCACGAAGATAGAAACAACTTAAAAGCACAACATATCATAAAATGCATATGCCCACATTTCAGAAAATAAATTCATAATAGAAATGGCAATTTTGTTGTCTACATAGATGACCAGCAAATAGCAATAACACTTAGACTCATATACCGCTTTATAGTGCTTTACAGCCCTCTCTAAGTGGTTTACAGAGTCAGCATATTACCCCCAATTTGGGTCCTCATTTTACCCACCTCGGAAGGATGAAAGGCTGAATCAACCTTGAAACTTTAAATGGGATTTATATTCAAACATTTTATTACCAGAAGTAGAACCAGCAATAGGAGACTATCAGTGATATTTAAAATGCCCTCAACACTTGAAGGAAACTAACCTGGAATAATTTAGTATTTTGAAATAGTTTAATCCTTGTTTTTCTGTAATTAGAAAAAGGTGACATTAAAACAGAGATATTGTAGGGTATTGAAGAAAGTGTTTTATTTACAGCATTAACTAATATTCTGTATTATCTACCCACATGAAGACTCCATTTAGTAAAACATTTTCAATGTTAATTTATATCCTGTTTACAAAATCACTCCACTTAACTTCCCGCTGTTAGTCTTAGTCCAGGATGAGAGATGAATATCCTCTGACTGACCTCATAAAATTATCCATGTCAGGTTTTTTCCCCCATCAATGATGGGCAGTTAATTTTGATTTTCTCCTTTTTTTTTCATCCACAGCATTATAGCTATTAAAAAAGATAAGAGTTCAGTAATTAAAGCTTTCTCCCATGACCTCCCATATCACCCATATCACCCCTGCTCTTTCTAATAAAGACACCATGGCATTAATTTAATGCCGTGCCTAGCTTTACTTAGGATTAGTGAGCAGAATGTCTAGGTTAGAAGTGGTGACTGAGGGGTTTTTTTTTTTGAAATATTTTTTATTGTTTTATATCATACATTTCCTTTCTGTGTTGAGCAATGTGCTCTCTAGGTGTCCAAGGTGAGGGGTCGTCAACTTATTGGACCTCAGGCATCACCAAACTCATAATTTTAGATCCCAGGGACCACTAACCAGTTCTGTGGGTGTGGCCTAATTTGTGGGTGTGGCTTGGTGGTCATGTGATTGGCTGGGCATGGCTTGTATGTAAATATTATAAATATTTATATAAATATTGAATTTTTTTATAAAAAAGAGCAACTTTTACCCAAAATCAGGCAAAGCAGGCAGATTTCTCACAGAATCATTCAGTGATCTATCTATCTGCCATCAGCTAGCTCAGTCTCTCAAATTTGCTTGCCATGAGTCTGTACTGAATTTGCTTGCAAGCAAACCTTCAGTCCTAAGGGAGGTTTGGCTGTACTTAAAAGGAGAGCTGAAGATCTAAAGACTAGCTAGAAAGCAAGAAATCCAACCATTTCCTGCTTCCTAGCTAATCTATATCTTCCGGCACAGCAGAACAGATGATGGTCGGAAAAAGAAAAAATAGCAATTTAGCAAGCAAGTTTGCCAGGTAAGGAGTGAGTGGGTGGGGAGGGTTCCTCCGGGCCATGTGGGCTGAGCAGCCTTGTGTTTCTGCGCAGCCTGGATTAATTGCTTTGTGGGGGTACTCTGGGGGTGAGATTTCTCTGCGGTCCACCAAAATTTTCTCATGGCCCACCGGTTGGCAACCACCGTCCAAGATGACTGTTAAAGTGATTTGAACTTTGGCACGTGACAAAAGAAAGTATACCAGTTGAACTCTTTTCAGAATGTTGGCTGATATTCAGAGAACAAGGTCTGTTTGCCCACTCATCCTGACTTGCTTCTTATTAATCAGCAGGTTGATGATAACATCTGCTTTTCTGGCTGCAGAGTATAGTCCTGGAGACCTCAGAACAATGAACTGTTAGAAAGGCAAACTTAGGCCTTGAAGTTACATACACAGTGTGTTCTCTCACTTTCTGCATCAGTTACTCTTACCCAGAAAAAAAAGGGATAAAGCAGAATTGACTTGGAATGATTCAATTCACAGTCCATGTTGCTAATAATTAGTATCAACTGGTGTTTGTTGGAGTGCATGAAAAATGCAGCATAGCAGACTTTTCAAAAAGATGGTCCAGGGGGCAGTGCTGGAAATATTAATATTTTTTTCCTGTTCCCCATCCTACACCCAATTCTATGAGCAGACTTTAATAGTCTATTTCTGCAGATTGTAGGATTGATAAATGGATTGCAACTGGTACCCAAATGTTTCAAGATATTGTAACATAAAAAGTTCCAACCAACAATGTTACCCTGTAACAAACCATCATCTAGCTCTGAAAGGAAGCATAACCTACTAGTTCCTTCTTTACTTATTTCAAAAGTGAATACTCTGCCATCAATTGGGTGATTTATAGCAATGAATATCTTTTAGTTTGGGCATTCAAGAATCCAGGCTTAAGGCTTACATCTTTAGAGAAGGTAGCCCCTTTTCTAATTCTTTCTTTCTTTTTTCTCCTTAAACTTCAGATATAAGTAGGCATTTGCCAGTCTGGTAGGTGGGTAACACCAGTCCCCATTCTAGGAAAAATGATTAAATCAATCCCACTTTCCATTTAGTAAATTTATTAAACGATTCAGCAGAAAAAGTCAATATTGGACAATTGCAGTTTAAAAGTACGGAATCATAGGGCTGGAAGACACCTTGAAGGCCTTCTAGTCCAAGCCCCTGAATAGAATAGAATAGAATAGAATAGAATGGAATGGAATGGAATGGAATGGAATGGAATGGAATGGAATAGAATAGAATAGAATAGAATAGAATAGAATAGAATAGAATACTTTATTGGCCAAGTCTGATTGGACACACAAGGAATTTGTCTTGGTGTAAATACCATCAGTATACATAAAGAAAAGATACATTCGTTAAGAATCAAGAATCATAATGTACAACACTTAATGATAGTCATAGGGTACAATCGACAATCAAATCATACTAGGAAACAGTCAATATAAATCGTAAGGATACAAGGGACAAAGTTACAGTCCTACAATCACAAGTGGGAGGGGATGGGTGATAAGGAGTGATGAGAAGATTAGCAGTAATAGTAGTGCAGACTTTGTAATAGTTGAACAGTGTTGAGGGAATTATTTGTTTAGCAGAGTGATGGTGTTCGTGAAAAAAACTGTCCTTGTGTCTAGTTGTTCTGGTGTGCAGTGCTCTATAGCGTCGTCTTGAGGGAAGGAGTTGAAACAGTTTATGGATGTGAGGGGTCTGTAAATATTTTCATAGCCCTCTTTTTGACTCATGCAGTATAAGGTCCTCGATTGAATGCAGGTGGGTAGTAATTGTTTTTATCCTCTGAAGTCCGTGGTTGCTTGTTGGGTTGCAGAACCAAACCAAACAGTTATAGAGGTGCAGATGACAGACTCAATAATTCCTCTGTAGAACTGGACCAGCAGCTCCTTGAGCTTTCTGAGTTGGCCCCAAGTCAGGAGTCCTTATATCATCCCAGACAAATGCGTGTCCAGTCTTTTCTTGATGATCTCCAATGATGTAGCACCCACAACTTTAGAAGGCAAGCAGTTCCACGGATTAATTGTTCTCACTGTCCTTGTTTCCAGTTTGAATCTGCCTCTGACAAGCTTCCATCCATTGCTTATTCTACCTTCAAATGCTGTGCAGAATCAATGTTACTCTTCCCAGTGACATCCTTTCAAGTCAATGGTGGGATTCAATTTTTTTTACTACCAGTTCTATGGGCGTGGCTTGGTGGGTATGGCAGGGGAAGGATACTGTAAAATTTCCAGTCAGAGGTGGTATTTGCCGGTTCTCTGAACTACTCAAAATTTCCACTACCGGTTCTCCAGAACTGGTCAGAACCTGCTGAATACCACTTCTGCTTCAAGTATTGGAAAACTGTGGTCATGTCATCCTTAAGCCTGCTCTTCATGAGGCTAAACATATGTAGTTCCCCTAGCCAATCATCATACAATTTAGCCTACAAACGCTTTATCATCGTTGCTCTTCTCTGTATTCTTTCTAGGGCCTCAGCATCTTTTCTGTATCATGGTAACCAGAACTGCATGCAGTATTCCCTCTCTACTTCAGTATAAAGCATCATCAAATTTGTTAAGTGCCCTTTAATCTTCTCATCTAGGTCATTTATGAAGATATTGAAGAGCCAATAAAGGAGACCATTTGTAGCTCAGGGTTGAAATGTGGGGCCCTTGGTGCTGTCTGAGCTTGACAGTTTTCTCGCAGGCATTTCTTTACCCAAATTGTTAGCATCATCACTGCTGGTCAGTGCTTTCCTATATTTCTTTGCTGCCACTATGGGTCAGGCATATTCTTGAATCTGAGATAGATTAGCCTTAATATTATGTACCAGCAGTCTCAAGTTCAAATCATGAATGATGATGAAAACTAGTTCAGGGGTGGGATTCAAATTTTTTAACAGCTGGTTCTGTGGGTGTGGCTTAGTTGGTGGGCGTGGCTTGATGGTCATGTGACTGGGTGGATGTGGCTTGGTGGTCATGTTATTGGCTGGGCGTGGCCAACTCAATATCACTCACATTGAGGCATGCATCTCCTCGCCTGGCCTCTCATGACTGTGGGGATGCTGCAACAGTCGTTAAGTGTGAAAAATGGTCAAAAGTCACTTTTTTCAGTGCCATTGTACCTTTCAATGGTCACTCCACACAAGCAAAGTACCAGCAAAGGAGGGGGAAAAAACTCCAGAGCAGTTCCAGAGACAGGAAGTCTAGTCCTGCCAAGAATGTAAAAAGGGTTAATGGAGAGGCAGTTTCTGTAAGCAACACCAGAATGTTTCCTTCCTGCCTTCCTTACAGGATTAGGCCAGTAATTTCTTCTAACAACCGGTTCTCCGAACTGCTTAGAATGTTAACAACCAGTTCTAGCAAATAGGTGAGAACTGGTAGAATCCCACCCCTGAACCAGTTCATCAACCAAAAAGTCATACAGTAATATTTAAATCTTTGGATACATAAATACAAAAGTCTCTTATGAGTCAAAATCTCTCTTGCAGCTGTTCACAATCAGGAAGGCTAGATTCTCATAGAACGAATAGCTAGTTTTATTGAAAAGAACAGAAAACATAAGGATAATTTTGGAAATTGGATTTGTTACTTATTTATTCATTAATCAGAAAGGGTGGGGTTTCTTTGATATTCTCGCTGACTACCTCTAGCTGCAGTGAGGAATTTGCTACTAGCTTTATCACAGTGAGAAGAATGTGGAGATATTTTCCTTGTAATATTGATGGAGTGCCATCAAATAAAATGTCACAGTAAAATAGTAATTGTGAAATACAGCTATGAAAGAGAAAACTCACTTTGGAAACTTAGCTGACATTTTTCATTAACAGCACTGTTCGACTATTATCGATGTGTAACAGTCTTTTAAGGTACCCAGGCAGACAGAACGATAGGTATTAAAAAATGCCCAATCCCTGCTTTTCTTTTCTTTTTCTTCCTACTTATTAAATCTTGCCATCTTGCTTTGCTTTCAATTCTTGGCTGGCAAAGAGACCCAACAGCACGTGGCCATATCCAGCTCACTTTGTTCTTGGACATCTCCTCCTGCCTTCCTCCAGGTAGCCAGCCCTACCTTTCCACTCCATCTTTTCTGACCAAGAATTCTGTTGCTTTTGCTGCTGCTCTAGAGCTTGGCACCACTTCAGGAGCACTGACCTCTTCCCTCTTCCGACGGAACAAAATAATAAGGGTGATGGGGATTCACAGAAGCATGAGAAGTTTTGAGCAAAAACTGCACAGCCCAACTAATCAGGCTCTGTGATTGCCAAGAGATCTGTTACTAGGCAAACTCATGAAACTTCTCTTCCTGCAGAACTTTCCATACCGTGTGTGTTTTACTGATGTCCAGCAGCCTGGCTTTGCTAAGCAGCATCCTCAGTGCCTTATAAATATTGCAGACTTCAGAAACTGACATTCATATGTTTGGTGTGCTATGATTTTGAGACTCTTGATACTAGAGTATCTACTGTAGTACAGCAAAGTTTCTTTGGTAATCATTGAGCAGTTAAAAATGAGATCTTCAGATATCTGTAACTAATGTACACATCCTTTTGATGAAGATGTTCTTCTGCAGATGTGAGAATGCATATAAATTACAACATTATTTCTTCTGGAGGTAAAAAAAAGGACCTTTGAAATTTCAACTACTTTATCAGTGTGAAACAAATTCTAATGAATCATAGAATCACAGGGATGGAAGTCACTTTAGTGGTTTTCTGGTCTAATACCTGTCCAAGTCAAGAATCCTTATAGCATCCCAGAAAAATGGCTATGCAGCATTTGCTTAATAATCACTAGTAACGGAGCAGCCATGATTCCATAGATAAGCTGTTCCACTAGTTAGTAGCTCTCATAGTCAGAAAATATGTCCTTACTTTCAATTTAGATCGCTCTCTGTAAAGATTGCATTATTGGTTTTGGTCCTATCCTTGGGAACTATGGAGAATAAATTCATACCCTCTTCCCTGTGGTATCTGTGCAAGTATCTGAAAAGTGCTATTGTGTCTCCTTTCAACTTTCTCTTCTTTTGGATAAATGTGAAAACACTTTTTTTTTTGTTTTAACATTGCATAGTTAATTTATATTTTTAAAAGTTGCAATAACATTTAGATTTTTCTTTTAGATAACTCAGAAGCAGGGGTGGGATTCAAATTTTTTAACAACCAGTTCTGTGGGCATGGCTTAGTTAGTGAACGTGGCTTGGTGGTCATGTTATTGGCTGGGCGTGGCCAACTCAACATCACTCACATCGAGGCATGCATCTCCTTGTCTGGCCTCTCATGACTGTGGGGATGCTGCAAGTCGTAAGTGTGAAAAATGGTCATAAGTCACTTTTTTCAGTGCCATTGTAACTTTGAATGGTCACTCCACACAAGCAAAGTACCAGCAAAGGAGGGGGGAAAAACTCCAGAGACATTCCTGAGACAGAAAGTCTAGTCCTGCCAAGAATGTAATGCGAACTGGTAGAATCCCACCCCCTGCTCAGAAGTGATGTATTTTGAATATATGGGCTATAGTGGTGTGAAACTCAGGGCCTATGGGCCAGATCCAGCCCACGATGTGGTTAGATCTGGCCCAAAGGGCTGCCCTGGAGACAGTGAAGGACTGGCCTGTGGCGCCTTGCTCCTGGCCCAGACCAGCCAGATGCTGATCTAAAGCTTGATAATGTAGTGGCCATCTGGGCTGGAGCGCAATCAGCCTTAGATCTGGAGGGCTGCCCTGGAGCCAGCAAAGGGCCATTCCTACCCTGCCCACTGGGTGCGCGTACAGGAGACAGTGATCACGTGGGGCCTGGTCTCCCTAATGACCATCTTGCCGTGCAGGTTGGCTGCATTCTTTCACCCAGAACACCAGGTTCTGTGCACTCACCATCTCCTGTGTATATGCTGGCTCCAAGATCTAAAGCTAACTGTGTTCCAGCCCAGATGGCCACTACATTTTTGTCAATGAATACTTCAGCTTCAACCACAACAATACAAGAACATACAATAGATACAAACTCAAGGTAAATTGCACCAAACTTGATTGCAGGAAATACGATTTCAGCAACAGAGTGGTCAATGTCTGGAATACTCTACCTGTCTCTGTGGTTTCTTCCCCAAACCCCAAAAACTTTAACCTTAGACTTTCTACTATTGACCTCACCCCTTTCCTAAGAGGTCTGTAGGAGGCGTGCATAAGCGCACCAACATGCCTACTGTCCCTTTCTTATTGTTTCTTTTTATTTTTCTTATATCTATCCATTTCATGTATTCATAACTATGCTTATACTTATACTTGTAAGCGATTGACAAATATAAATAAAAATAAATAAATAAATAAATAAATAAATAAATAAATAAATACCATTGTAGATCAGCACCGCGCGCCGTGCCCGCCAACAGTACCTCTATGGCTCACTCTCCATCTGGCCTTTCAGCATGTGAGCACTTTCCTTTCACCAGGATCACCCCTGCCCCCACATGGGAAAGCCATGGCTGCCACCAGCCCAATTGCTAGAAGCACGGCTTTTGCCAGCATGGCAAGCTCTCCCCCTCCCCTTGTTCCTTCCTTAGCATGGAGGAAGGAAGGAGGGAGATGGGAATAGAAAGAAGGAAGGAAGGAAAAAGGAAGGAAGGAAGGAAGGAAAGAAAAGAGGAAGGAGATGGGATTGCACAGATTCAATCCCTCATAGCTGTGCCTGTCAGAATATGCAGGCAGATTAGCCAGCTGATAGCGCAGCAAGGAAGAAGGAGTGGGCGATGGGAAAGAGGGGCTTGTCTTTAACCTAATGAAAAATGCAGAAGGAAGGAAGGAGGGAAATTGGAATGAAAGGGAGGGAGGGTCCTGCCTTAGCACTTGGCCACCAGCAGCCCTGGTCCCCTTTTGTCCTCTCCTTTCCCTGAAATTTTGAGAAAGTGCTATAGTTGTGTGTAGTATAATTCATCAGCAGATCTTTGAATCATTGGGAAATATCAGATCTTGAACATTTTCCTGGATGCATCATTATCCCAATTCAAATGTCATCTGAAGGTCAAGCAAATTAAGTGTTGAAGGACCTAATTTATAAATCTCTGAGCTACTGGCTGAACTGTTGAGTGTATGGCTTAAACTTAAGATCTTAAATTTAAACTCCCTTTGTCTGGAGTGCTCAAATGGAGATAGAAATTGGAAACCAGTTTTAAAAAAGACTACTATTAAATAATATTACACCTCCCTTTTTCAAATTGTTTCAATGAATACGCAATGAATACGTAAGCAGAATCTGACACAATCTCTACATCATACAGAATTAAACACAACATCTTTCTGCAAATTGGAATGGATACTTATTATTTTTGTAAAAACTCAAAATAAGAAGACAATGAATACGCCAGTACAGAAATACAAGGCATCTTTCTAGTCAACGTTTCTTAAATAACTGCTTTTACAAAGTTAATAACTTTGAAATATTTCCCATAGCCAGTTAAAAATCCTCCTATTCTTGTGGAAACTTCTTATCTCCATTTTCTCCTCTGCCCACTGACTTGAAAAACAAGAACAATCTCTGCTAGAAACTGCCTGAAAATTGGTTCTATCTGCAAAAGGAAATCTACATATCATTGGCAAATAACCAATGTCACTTTATCAACTGAAGAGTGAGGACGCCTCTGTTATATTTTGAAATGGTGTGGCAGCCATTTCAGCATAGGAAATATTTTAGAGGCAAAAGGAATAATAGATTAAATTGCATATGTACTTACAGAACATCTGCATGAGTCCATAAATGAACAAAACCTGACACAGTCTCTAAATTGTAAAAATTAAAATTGAATGCACTATTTATGTGAAATTGGTTAGGGTTAAAAAAGTGCATATGGAATTGGAAATGTTCAGGAACCATTTCAGCTAGTATGAATCGTATCAACAGAGGTTAATGCTCACCAACAACAAAGAAAATGAACTTGAAAAGGTCTGGGTATTTCACAAAAACACAACAATATAACACATACTTCCAAGTCAAGAGTGAAGGAAAGAAGGGAGAGAGGGAGAAAAGGGTTAATAGAGTTCTGCAAGAAAGAACAGCAAAAGCAGTAAGACACTTCAGTTATAGATGATGTTCAGAACTTATTGTTTCTGCCAAAGGATATTTAATCAACAAATATGAATTTATTCAAGGATATTTATCCTTGTGTAATATTGTCAGTTTGGCTGATTTTACAAATTGATGATTTAAAAACTTTTTTTCTAGTGGTATAGATATCTGTCCCATTTTATTAGTGTAAAACTTGTTCAGAATGCCAAAGCACTGCTACAGATATTTTTATCAGCTTCCAAGTTTAAGTAATAATCCATTACATTTATTATCTAATAATATTTCTAGATGCCAATCATCAAAAGAAACTCTACCAACTATCTCATCCAATGTGTATATCTTGGCAGAATTACTATTGCAGAAGGTTTTATAGGACCAAGGGCAAAGAATTAATTTGATGCACCAATAGCCAATGCCTTTGCTAGCCTGGAGTTGATACTGACTGCCAGCATTTATGTGCTATGGAGGCATTTTGTTCATAGTTGCTGACTGCTGTTTCAGGAAATTGAGCTCTAGAATTGCCTGCATGTCCCCTAACATCATGGGACATTTTTGAATCTTTCCACTCATGTCAAGTAAACCTGAAGGCAAGCAATTATGCTCAGTCATCAAGAACAGATCGATTTAAATGTCTGCTTTAGGGTTTGAGATGACTTCCAGACAAACAAGTGTGTCTTTGTCATATGGCTGTCATTCAACAAGCTCTATCATTAATCTTTTATTCCTAGTTAGGTAGACAAATATTAGCTGTTGCAAGGGAAGCCTAGCACTTAGCTGTTGAGAGAGACTTGTCTCAGCCATGAGTTCCTCATCTTTCCTTCCAGATGATTTAACTGAATTGATTAACATATGGGACAAAGTTTGGGTGACCCGTTAAACTACTGAGTTATACAGCAGAAGTGATTTAAATAGAATTGTTGAGGGATTATGGGAGAAGCCAAATATATACTGTCAGTGGAAATATTTCACTCCTTCTTTACTATATGCTGAATGGCATCCCATTTTCAGTGTATAGTGAGAAATAATGATAATTGATTTTCTCCCGTTTTGACACACAGATTTTTGCAGGAAAAATTTGGGGGGACAAGGATAGATAAATCTTAATTACAATCAAAGATCAGAAGTTAGTCACTATGCAAAAAGAAAGAAAAAATATTAATGTAATAAATTTAAATTAATAATCTATACTAAGAGGAACAATATTAAAATATAAGCATACAATGAAATTAAATTAACTGGAGAAATAAGCTGCTGCTATGTCTATGGGGATTCTCAGTCATCCAGGTCATGGTGGTCCCAAAGGTGCTTTTTCAAGAGGCAACTGGATGTTGTGGTTTTTCTTTGAAGACATTTCGCTTCTCATCCAAGAAGCTTCTTTGGATGAGAAGCGAAACATCTAGAGAGATGTCATGTTTCCTCTTGAAAAAGTACCTTTGGGACAAGCTGCTGCTATATCTTCACTGCAGGTCAAGAATGGTTAACAACACTTCTAGGTATATCTGTAATCAAGATATGCTGGATAGTAGCAATTTGCTGTAAAATTCATCTGTGTTGCCTGGAAATAATTGAGGCTTTATTTATTTATTTGCTTATTTATTTATTATTTATTATTATTTATTATTTATACACTTTGGTGCCTTATTCAGAGCAACTCTGGGTATTTCACAATATAAAACGTGATACAAATGCAATAACATAAATAAGAACATAGTAAAAGAAATAACGCAATGGCAATGTTGATAACAACACTGACACAAACAAATGAAAACCGATCATCTCTAATGGGAGGGATTCCATCCACCCTACCCCTAGGCCTGAGAAAATAGCTGGATCTTGTAGGACATTCCTGAATGTGATCAGTGTGAGAGCTGTCTGGATCTACTGAGCACTTCATCCAGAAGGCAGGCCTTGAAACAGTGATCATACTTTGTTGGCCCAGAAACATGACATTGTTTGATTGAAAGGATCTGAAGTGTGTCCTTTCTTTCAGTTATAGTTGGACAGGAATCTTCAGGATAAGTGGTTCCTCAGATAACTGGCCCTATGCTATGTAGGACTATATAGGAGATCACCAGCACCTTTAATTAATACTGGCAACTAGTGTTACTCACATAGCAAGGTCATCATGGGGCAATCTGTACAAAAATGAGTAGTAGATGGCATTTTCAAGGGTCCCTATAATAATCACAATACAGGAACACAAGGTTGAATTATCTTTGTCTTTCCAGAGCCACGTGGACACCAATCTCATCCCTTTCCTAAGAGGTCTGTAAGGGGCGTGCACAAGCGCACCAACGTGCCTACTGTCCCTGTCCTATTGTTTCTTTTATTTTTCTTATATGTATCCATATATTCATAACTAGGTATATACTTATACCTATTATCTTGTAAGCGATTTACAAATAAAATAAAAATAAATAAAATGTTCACGTATAGAACTCTGATATATCTGCCAGTTAAAAGGACAGAACATGACACATTACACTATCTCTACAGAATTATTTCCTTAGATTGGAAGAGATTAGGTGATTCTGTAGTTTTCAAGTTTTTAGATATCCCTAGTAATAAACATTCTAAGTATCTGCTATAGAGAGATGGTTTTAGTTTGTAGTTCTTCATCTTCCAGCCTTTGGTTTATAATCCACATAATCTGATCAAAGCCATTAGAAATAAATTGTTCCTTGGGTAAAACAATAAACTTTAATTCATCATCTGTAGTTAAGCCCATACTGAAGCACAAACATCTTATAACCAGAAGTTCTAGGCCCAGAACTCCAGAATCTCAACTAGAATACAATTCTACCTTCAAGCCCTCTGTTTGATTTTTGGCATCCCTACTTCATACTGAAGGCTATCTTAGATTCTTAGGACATCAAGTATTGTTCTCAGAAATTAGGCTTATTTAAATCTATGGAATTGTTATTAGAAAATAAATCATCCTGTGTTGCACACAGAGTGAACTAGAATTCTGGGGAAAAAATTAAAATCTTCTAAGAATTCTCTCTGACAGATCAAGTAACTTCACTCCATGCTATGTAGGGCTTTAAAAGTGGCAGCTTAAATAAAGGGCCACTGGAGTCAGAGCTCTATCTTTAATAAATTCTCCTAAATTCTCTTCCATAATCTCTCCTACCACTTACCACAAGTTTTTAAAAACAGAACTGAAAAACTTTTGGTGTTGGGATTTGCTGCTTAAGCAGAAAGCTTTGCTCAAGGTGGAAGGAAAAAATAAGGCTAGGAGGATTTTTATAAGAAAATATTCTTCAAATGGACACTTCAAAAATAAAGTGGAGTGTCATTTGAGGATAGATAGGAAAGGCTGAGTTGCTTAAGTAGCAACTATGAGTCAGTGTGGCGGTGGCCTCCTACATAATAGAAAGCAAGACAGTAAATAACTGAACAGACCAGATTGAGAATAAAGAAAGAGGACATACCCAGTGGTGGGATTCAATTTTTTTTACTACCAGTTCTGTGGGCGTGGCTTGGTGGGCATGGCAGGAGAAGGATACTGTAAAATCTCCAGTCAGAGGTGGTATTTGCTGGTTCTCTGAACTACTCAAAATTTCCGCTACCGGTTCTCCAGAACTGGTCAGAACGTGCTAAATATCAATTCTACCATAACTGAAGGAGGAAAGAAGTCCTGAGAACATCTTTAACCAATAGAAAGCATGACATATCAAGACATGCACATTGCATGTTTAGATAAATAAAGGTGATAAATGTGCAGAAATTCTGTTTTCTACTGTTCATGCTGTTAATAGATTTACAGCTGCAAGAATGCATTTGATGCAAATCTGAATTCCAGTACATATTACAGCTACTCTATTTTGGTAGCTAAGGGCCATAATAGAGCAGTGATGAAAAGCATTTAGTGCTGAGATATATCTTGACGAAGATATTTGAATTTTCCCTTGGATTTTTTTAAAAATGGAGTTAAGCCTCTTTTACAGCTTCCAGTACAATTTTTTGGGATTGTAGGAAGAAATTGCACTAGCAATTGTCAGGTCCATTAAACCCATTAAGATTTACTTTTGAATTGACCTATTCAATTAAATGAGTTTTTTTTTTAAAATCTGAAAGCTTGATTTCATTAAAGGAAGCTCATTCTTTGTGACATTTAATCTTTTGTTTGCTAAGACTATTCAGTTGTAGCTCTATAGTCAGAAATGTCTACAGGATTCACTATTTCAACAAAATCACTGGAGCAGCATCACAGAGTTATATAAATTCCAGCCCATTTATATATCTTTGTGGCATTATAGGATATGTACAAAAGGAGCTGATCCTGTATTGTAATACTATATAATATGACATTTCTTTTGTCATTTATGTCTTACTTATAATGTAGACATGGTACAGAAGCATTCCTCCAACAATATTGTTATTGTGTTATAATTAAGACAAAGTAAATTAGAAAATGCATCTTTTCTGTCATAAGATATTGTAAGATATTTGTCAAGTTAAACTAACCTGCAAAGCAGAGTTATCTGGAATTTTAATTAGATTTTTATTATAGTACTAACTCTCTTCAGTATAGATCAGGGCCCCCCAAACTTGGCAATTTTAAGCCAGCTGGCTGGAGAATTCTGTGAGTTGAAATCCACAAATCTTAAAGTTGCCAAGTTTGGAGACCTCTGGTATCGATTTATCAATCATCCAGATTTAATTTAAAATGTTACTTGCCTCTGAGCTGTTGCCAGTCTAACAATTTGAAAGCATGCAAATCCTAGTACATAAATAGGTGCCCCCTGAGATGCTGACTTACAAAATCCCAATAGTTTGGGAACCTGTCAACTAAACCATAGTCTATATATAGAAGTGATGCCCAGAGCAGCTGTTATAAAGAATTGGATTTTTCAGCAGTCTTAATTTAATGACAGCAGAGTCTTACATTGAAAATGCTTTTCACGTTACAAAGTCAGATATTTTTTCTAGCACAATCAGGTTTGTGAACCAAGTACTCTGAATTTCTTTGTTCGGCAAATGGCAATTTCTGGGATAATTAAAAATGAAATGTAGTTGAGAATTAGCAGAGAATGTGAGTTTTAGCTTTACTTATTTATTTATTAGAATTTGTCAAACAAAAACAAGAATAAGAATAAAAGAATAAAAATACAGCGACAGGGACGAAAGACACGTTAGTGCACTTACTTATACATTTATTTTATTTATTTATTTATTTTGTCAAACAATTATTAGATAACAGGTACAGGAAAAACATGGTTATAAATACATGAAATGAATAAGAAAAAAAAGAATAAAGCAAGAGAAACATCCTCTTTAAATTATCTTGCGCTCTCCGTTATGTTAGCTGTATTTCAAAGTCAGAATATTTCACTGGGTTTGCAAGAGCACTGAAACACATCTTGTGCTGTCAGAATAAGATGTTTAGGTCAGAATGTTTCATCTCCATATGTTTTGCACATCTCTAAAGTTGAGTAATCACATAACAAAGCTCTTCCACCCTTAACATTTAGACAGAAAAAGACATTTTGGCAGATGGAAGCCATACCACAAATTGTCTCTTCTATACAATTATTCAAAGAGCAAGAACTCTTTAACTCTCTGTTTGTGTATACCTTCAAGTCTGTTTTTGATTTCTGGCAACTACCCCTGAAGGGTTTTTGTTTTTTTTTTGCAGGATTTTGAAGTGGTTTTCCATTGTCTGCTTCCTAGGGCTGAAAGAGAATGACTTGCCCAGAGTCACCCATTTGGTTTTGTCCCTAAGGCAGGACTAGAATTCACTGTCTCCCAGTTTCTAGCCTGATGCCTTAACCGCTATACCAAACTGGCTCTCATCTATTGATTCTAGCCAAAAGTTGAAGAGATGCTGAATAAAAGGGATACAGATAAAGTATTGCCTTTGTTTGCAAATAGAGTCTCTGGGAAGCAGCTTTCTAAAGTCTGATGCTGAGTAAATAAATCAGTTATTTAAAATTCTGATGAATGTTCTTATTTTCCATTCCAGAACAACAGAACATATGCAAGTGAAAGAAAAGTCAAAGAAGCATCTGCTCATTTGTTATGAGTTTTTTTTTTTAGTAAGAGCGGGTGAAATCTTTGATTTTGCTGCAGCAATCACCTATTGTTTTAGGTTAATTTCTTATTTTGGTAAATAACCATTGCTGTCAGAAGGGTTTTAATGAAGCCATGGATTTTGGGAATTACAACTAATGTAGAACAGAGTGCTCCAAATCACTGATATATTTGAAGAAATTTGCAGTCATTCTGTGTAAATTATCGGTCTGTCTCTCTAACATTGAACAGGGTTTGGCAATCTTTGATGTAGCATATTTGTCTTATTTTTACTGTATAGAGAGAGAGAGAGAGAAAGAAAGAATACAAGAAAACTTGTCAGTGTGGTGGCATACTTTCCATTCTGTAAATGTGATCAGTACTTACTGTTTTTCTTCTTGCTGAATGTGGTAGTTCAGCAATAACACAAGCATTTGAATGTACCTGTCAAAATATTTGGTTAAAAACAAAGACATACTGCTTTAAATCCTGCAAAATATGTCTAAACCTTGCTAATTTTGAGTATGTTAATCTTTGTCTATCTTGCTCATATAATAAAAATCTAAAAGCCACACTGTAGGATATTTTAAAAAGAAAATAATAACCAGCATGTATTTGAAACCCAACAAGCCACATTCAAGGGTTGTTAATAATACCTGTTAATTCAGTGAAATGTTCTTTTAAATAAATCACATAGGCTTATATGGTAGTTAGTGCAATAAATATTTTTTTATCCTTAGGTTTATATAAAGGACGGTTATGATGTTCTTATTATATA
This sequence comes from Bungarus multicinctus, assembly GCA_023653725.1. Lineage (NCBI taxonomy): Eukaryota > Metazoa > Chordata > Lepidosauria > Squamata > Elapidae > Bungarus > Bungarus multicinctus. Next base: position 7,963,497 of record CM042848.1, on the reverse strand, counting down.
TCTTAGATACCTTTAATATACAATATTGCACCCAATCTTCGAATGCCCACAGCAGCAGGCCAGAATGTCAGGGTTGGGTGAAGGGAAAAGTGGATAGCGTGTAGTATGTTCTTCCCTGACAAATCTTGCAGTGGTTAGAATGCAGTATTGCAGGCTAATTCTGCCAATTGCTAGCAGTTTGATTCTCACCGGTTCAAGTTTGACTTAGCCTTCCATCCTTCCAAGGTCAGTAAAGTGAGGACCCAGATTGTTGGAGCAATATGCTGACTATGATGACTCGGGGTGTAGCACAAAGGCAATACAGTTAAATAATAAGTAGGAGTCCCTTTATTAGCTCCAACGTTGCCCCCCAATGTCCTGGTTACCTTCTGGTCTGGAGAAAAACTCTCCCAGGAACAGCCTTTGGCTGCAGAGATTCTATTTATTTATTTAAATTTATATACCGTCCCCTCTCCCAAATTGGGACTCGGGGCGGTGGACAGCCCAACTAAAACAATACAATATAAAATATAAAATTTAATAATAGATTAAAAATGAATTAAATATATGGCTCAAAGATTAAAACTATAATCAATTAATAAAAAGCAGGGTAAAAATTACAAAATTAAAACCTTCCAATAGTACTAGGCCAGACCGGCTTGTTGGAAAAGATTCAAGTCCAAAATGTTGTCAACAAAAACTTCAACTATAAGTCTAATCAAGGCAAGATGAGGTAATTAATCTGGCAGGGCAAGAGAAGGAATTCCAGACCTGAAGGAACAACAGTAAATCAATCCAGTTGGCAGGATTCCAGGAACGCAGAAAACTACAGTCAAAACACGATAAACTCATGTTTGCTCCCAGCAGATGCCGCACTCAGCTTGCATCTCTTTTAAACTCTCTTCCCAGGTGTGCCTAATGAAGGGAATCAGGGCCCTTTCTTCCCCCATAAGCCATGCAATCCACATTACTCTCCGTTTCTCCCTGCGTGCCCTAGGATGAAGAGGGGGTGGGCCTGGATCTTCCTCTGTCAGCTGTTCGTCTTCTTCCTCGGATTCAGACTCTGACAGGGGCGTGATACTTACTCTGTAAGTCACTTAGAGACGGTTGTGAAGCACTGTGAAGCGATATATAAGTCTAAATGCTACTGCTATTTTAAATTCTGTGATACAGTAGATTTATTACATTTGAACAAGGCCACTGAGTGATGAAAATCATATATAAATCCAGTGCTGAATTTGTGTCCTTCAGCCTCTTTATTGACCTTTAATTCTGGTTATCTTTTAGATATTCAGTTATTCTAAATACAGTGATCAGCAAATGTGCAACTCAGATGCATTAAGCACAATAAGACTGCACTGTTTCCAGTATGAAAACAACAAGTTATTTTTTCTTAGTTGTCTTCCAATTCTTTCCATTTGTAATTATGTAGACTTGGTAATTATTCATAATTATAATTATGAATAATAAAGAGAAATCTTTTTTGTAGGTTTCTGTAATTGTCTGTGAAATATTGCCAATATTTCATTCCATATACAACTGAAACATTATAATTTTATTCTCTGATAGAAACTGTTCTTTTTCTCTTCCATAACTTTTTAATTAAAGCCTTCTAAAAATATTTTGTTGCCTGAAGCAGAACGTTTAATTCTTTTCTTCTGTCCCATTATGACAAGGTTCATAGTTTTCAAAGAAAGTTATTTTAGTACCTGAAGTGTTATCTTGTTTCTTATTGGTTAATAAAAAGGCAGAAATAATAATATAAATAAACTACTTTACTATTCTTTCATGGCAGCTAGAATCAGGTTGTCTGAAGAAGTTGCCCGAATCAGATTGCCGGAAGAAGTTGCCTCAATCTGTCCCATGCTTGGAATCTGCCTCCAGTGCTACATGACTTGTTCTGAAAGAAACGTTTTGCAGAAAACTTTTGACTGGTGAAAATCAAAATCAGAAGTGTCTCACTTACATTTCAAAATCAACTCTAATGCTCTATATTTCTCATTGCTGAGCTAATGAAAATTGCCATGGTAACTATGTAGAAATTCTACACCCTCTCCAATGAAACTAGTTATTTTTTATAGTATGTCTGCTTATCCTGAAGACAATAATTACCTGGATAGAAATGCTACCCTATACAGCCAGAAAACTGGCAAATCTCACTTTTTCTTCTTTTGTAACTTCTATAATGCCTTTTAATGAAACATTAGCTCATCTTATAAGTCTTGTGTCACCCTATGATTAAGAATGCATACCCTACCATAAAAGAGAGCAATCAGGAGACAATACATGCTTATTACAAAGAGGAAATGGAAAGAAAATGTCTGGACAACCTGGAATGACTCTTAATTTATTGGGAATGCTATTGGACTTAGTTGTTCAGGAGCCCAATGTAGGAGAAATATATACAATGGAAAGTATAGAAGATGGAATAGAAGGAACAGAAGCTGGTCCAAATCAAATTGATCAAAGCAAATATTGTGAAAGAAAATATAAGTCTAGACAGAAGCATCACACCCAATGCAAGAACAAACTCCAAATCTGGATCTTTGTAATCTCTAGTGCATTGAGATTGGCTTATAAAGTCAGCTGTCAATAAGTGGATTTGCATGGTATGCATGGATGAGAACCATAGTGATGCGATGGCTTTGTTATCATACTAGGATCAAGGAGACTGATGATTAAGTCAATTCTGACTCATGGAAGCCTACTGGATAACTTCAGCCTAATCATCTCCCTAAGCCCAATGTCCCTCACAGGATTGGTGTGGTGAGGATAAAATGTGGTCTTATGCAAGTTGTTTTGGGTTCCAAAAGAAAAGCTAGGATATAAATCACTATCTGTTAGTCTTTTGAAGTAGGCCAAGTCAAGAAATAGACACCATAAGAATTCCATGAATACAATTTTATTGTTGTGGGTTAATAAACAGAAGCTTCACTACTTCTTTTTAAGAACATGAACAAGACAGGATTGTTCTGTGTCTCTTTCTTGGAAATGCATTCTACTTTTCCAGAATTGAGGAACCATTTCACCTCCTCCACATTTTTCTTAAGGTCCAAGCTATATTCCAGTATATTGTCAACTAAAAAGGTTGGTTAACAAGTGAAGATTGATCCACTTTAGACTCTTTTGTGAACCAAAACCAGTTGACTTTCTGAGTTTTTGGATCTGGGAATTGTAACCTATAATAACTTTGTGTACAGTTCCTTTTCTTTGTTTTAAACACTAAATAGAACTATTTTGGATTTAAATTACAATTTCATGAAACAAGAGATAAAACAGTAAGTGACTGTTTTTAGCTTAGGTCTACATGAACCACTATATTCAGAAATATTAGAATTGCAGCCTACTTGGGATCATTCTTTTATAGAACTCAGTCTGTCATACTTGAAGTGGAAGTGGAAAATCAGTGCACCAGGAAGTAAAACAGAAATGTCTAACTGCTGGAAGTCTAACCTGAAAACGCATTCTGAACATTATAAGGACGGAAAAAATGAGATTGCGTTTAAACAAACAGGATTGCATATGCATAAATTTATATTGCTGGGTTCTGGGTAGGATTTCTTAAGATATTACATAGATAGCACATATATATAAGCAGCAGCTTTATAAGTTACTAGCTCAAGATGGTAAGAATACTTTCCCAGTTATTTGTTTTTGCTACCAATCAGCTAAATAAACACTTTGCTCAAATAATGGCCTCAAACATTTTAGCATGCTACTTGACTTCATCATGAAATTAATTTCTTAGCACAGAAATATTGTGAATAGTCAGAATTTAAACTATTTTTCAGAAGTACTTCACATGAGCTGAGATTTGAAAGAGAGCTGTTCCAGCCATTTTTTTTTTGCTTGTGTTATTTGTGTCTATGGCACTGAAACATAACATTTGATATTTGCAGTAGATTGGACCAAATTTTAAGAGCTTATAAAAGTAGGATTTGTGGCAATGGATTTTATTTGGCCTCTTGCTTCTCTCTCGCATACAGATTAATAGCCAAAGTTATAGAATTGAGAAATGATGGGAATGAGTAGACTGTGATATGAGGAAGAAGAGTTAGAAGATTATTAGTCAGGGTACTTCTGTAAGATCTGTGCTTCATTTCTGATTTTCAATAGAAAACATCAACAATGTGCATCAGAAATTAAGTAGGCACATATTTGATTTTAAATTAAAATTATATCCCATATTATGAATTATATTAGGAATTAAAAGAACCACCCCTCTTTTTCTGCAGAACTAGACATAGTAGTATAGCAATTTGTAACTTTACAATTGTCTTAATCTATTCATTCAATATATTTTCTTCTTCCCTATTTTATGACCCTGTAATTTTTGTCCCAATTTAAATCAGTGAATGCTAATATAACTGAGTTATGTATTATATATATACATATACATATACATACATACATACATATATGTATGTATACCAGCCATTTGGAAACCCGCCCTCATTAACAAAAGAGTACCTAACATAAAGGACACCAGACCCACACCCACGAAGGCCACACAAGAAACTACCACCACACTTCCACGCAGAAAGCAGACTCACACCCACACAGAAGATGAAACACGACCACGGACCAGAAGCCGTACCACAGCTGCATCACTACCTGCTTCAAACCCCCCCAACCCATACATGAAGGGAACTGATGCCCACCATGAAGATGTGACACGACCACGAACGCGAAGCCAAACAATAGGATCACAGCTCACCAGCTCAAATCCCCCAGCAACTGAGACTAACCGGAGTACAACCAAACCCCCACCAGAACAGAACACACCCCCACCAGAACACACAACAGAACACACCCCCACCAGAACAGAACACACCCCCAGCCAATCAGAACACAGCCAACCCCCCAACCAATCAGAACACAGCCAAACCCCCAACCAATGAGAACACACCCCCACCCAATCAGAACACAGCCAAGCCCCCACCCAATCAAGTCACACCCCCACTAGTAGTTAAAAGGAAGAAGCAGCTGCAAGCTCACATCACTCTGAGAAGCACAAGGCCGAAGACAGAAGCCTGAAGATGATGAATGAGACTTCATCGAAACGTCGCCTAAATATTTCCAACTCTACGCGGGAGAAAACCCGAAGAACCAAAGATCCACATACAAATACCCGCGAAAATCTCCGAAAACATATATGTATAGATAGATACTTTCTTTACAAATGATGAAATTTGGCAGTTTTGAAACAAATTAGACATACAAATCTCCTAAGAATAGCTTGAGTAAACAAATAGAAAGGACAGCAACACAGAAAGAAAAAAAATATTTTTAGATTGAAACAGCTGGATACTGATTCCAAGAAGGGATATTCATTGTTTTATCTGTATAGCAACAGCTTTCCATCACTGTATTCCATACATCCCTACATAATCTTGTTGTATAAGAACAATCCAAGGAGCATCCTTGTTAACCAACAGAATGTTGGTTCTAGAGATCATATAGAAATATTAAATAGCACCAAATCAAATTAATATAAAACAATAGAAGAGATGATTAATAGAGAATTAATACACAAGTAATGAACATAGATGTAAATTTTAATTGTTATTGCACAATATATTTGTACCCAGGTGATGCACTGTTAAATGGAAGATGAATTGTATGTACTTTAAATAAAAAAAAATTTTTACAAAAAAAACACAACTGCTGTGGCAGTTGTTAGAGTATAATAGCACAACATGAATTTTTAAATAGAACCACACAAAAACCTTTCAACCAAAGGAAATATAGTAAACCAGCTGCTTTCAGTCTGAAGGGTGAAGACATATATGTTGCAACCTGTTGAATAATTTTGAGGGATCAATGTAGCCTATAATGTAAGAGCTTCTGCCTCATATGAATATCATAAATATACTTTTTGAAATATAATTTCAAAATTATACTATTAGAAAACCCTAAATGAATGATGAAATATTATAATTTATTTGAGCATTTCACCCAGGTAATAGTTTCCAGTAAAATCACACCATTCTTATTGAAGCATAGAGCCCACTAAATGACTGGTATAAATTTAGATTGCATTATTTCCCAGCTTTTTATTATTATAGCTTTTAAATTGTTTTAAATTATTTTAATAGATAAATGATGATTGTATTTGTTTTAATTATGTACACTGCCCAGAATGATATGCAAATGAGATGGGGGAGGGGGTATTTATACTTTACCTATTTATTAACCAAATTTATATGGCTGCCCATTGCCAGAAAACGTCTCTGGGTGACGTAAAATTATCCAATAAAACAATAAATATAAAACAATCCTTACCTAAAATTAGAACCATTATAAACAATTATTCAAAAAATTTAAAAACTATAAAAGCAAAACTAAAGAAGGAAAGGAAAATAATAGACAGAGGGATATATTAATCAAGGAGCCATCATGTATGTTTACCTGTCTTCTGGTGTCTGATGGTGTAACATGTTGCTGTAGGAAAGCTCAGGACTGTTAAGGCCAACCTCACCTCAGTGAAGAGAAGATTGCACAATGCGGTGTCACAACAGAAAAGGCATGCTGCCTAAGGCCTGTCAAATGTAGTTCCCTAGTCAATGGGAACCATAACATCATGCAAAGTCCTCTGAATTTGCTGCACAGCCATCTTTTTGATCACCAAAAGGGAAGGTTAGATAATGGGTGAAAGTTTTCCAGTATCAAGGGCTCCAGCGATGAGTTGTTGAGGAGGGAACTAACCCAAGCTTCCTTAAGAGGTGAACAAGCCCTCACTCAGAAAAGAATTAGCTATAGTAAGATCCATTCACAAAACACTCAGGCTTGTTTCCCAAACAGGAGGGGATCTAAAGAGTAACTGTCCAGTCTGACCTGCTCTTCAATCTCCTCCAGCATGGTTGGCTCCCAACAAATCCTGCAACATGTTTTACTTGTGGGCATGGCAAGGCAGAGACATGATTAGAGTGGGTGAACATAACATATCATCTAACTCTAAACTGGTCAGAAAGCCAAAGAAACCAAATCCCGAGTTCAGTCTAGAAGCCAAGTACAGTATAGTACAGGTGAGCACAAAAAAAAGTTAAGATTAATCAAGAGCATTGTTAAAGGATGAATCAAGTCGGTTCCCTCCCCCCCTTTAAAAAAAATTAGGGTGAGCAAGAACCTCTGAGCATTAACTGAATCCCTGCAGTGGGGAAAAATCAGTGGTCAAGGTGTAAAATATGTGGCTATAAAATGTAGATTACTTCTTTAATCAGCCACTTTAAAGCTGATCAAAAGAATCTCATAATAAAATAGCTTATTTTCAATAGTTTGTTAGCTGTATTTTTCAGATAAGGTTAAATGTATGCATGTACTTATATGTCTATGTATATCATCATGCCAAAAGTTTCTGTGGTATTGCTTTCCAAATAATGTTATTGTCATCCATTCTGAATTGCTTTGGAAAGAATCAGTACATCAGAACAATGTTTGCAAGGAAATGATTGTAGGTGAATTTCATTTACGGTCTAAAAATTATGTCGTAGTAGAAGATCACAACTGGTTTTCTCTTCGTGACTATTGAATGAGGACTGTGAAAAGAAGGTGACTCTGGATTTGGAGATATCAGTGGAGCCAAATAGCTAATACTTAAAAGCTTAAAGGATTATTGTGAAAAGCCTTTCAGTTTATGGCTTTGAGCCCGGACTTTTTTGGAGGAAAATTTTCAAGTAGACTTGGTTGGCCAATTTCAGGCATTTCTAGACAATTAATTTAGACCCATTTCAACATGTGTCCTCAATCTTTTTGCAGAATCACTGAATTGGAAAAAGTTTTATTAAGGCCAAACTCAATTGTAAGTAGCTAAAACATCCTCGAAAGATAGCCTTCTAGTTTCTGTCTGGACATATTCAGCAAAGGGAGTGTATTACGTTTCTTGATAATTGCCAAATTTTTATCACTATTATGAAGACTTTTCTATTATTCATCAAAATTTGCATTACTGTTGCTAAAGTATATTATTATTCCATATTTTACACTTCGATGGGTCTGAAAGTTTTTGCTAAATTTATCAACTTTTAATATGTCTATAGGTGCCATCTTTTTATACCAGTCTTCCTGGGATGAGAATCAAGGACTCCCTACTGACTGTTAGGATCCAGAAAGTGTTGCAGTCATTTAATGTGTTGCTGTTATTTAATGTGCCTTTGAGGGTGTGTGTGCTTCGTTAAATGCTGTTGTGCATAAATAAGCAAGCAGATAGCATGACAAAGTCAAACATATTGAAAAAAACAGTTCCAATAACTGTTCTTGAGATCTCCTATAAAATAATTAATATATGAACATTCAAATACAACTATTATACATTCCATCAAATTGTAGTGCTGCCTAGTGAAAATGCGCAGTGAATTCAGATTATCTGAACCACATCATTGCATATCTTTTTAACATGGTATATAAAAGGAGAAATAAGAAGATGAACTACAAAGGATTATGAATGTTAATATTTAGCATTCTTAATTTCATAATGGTAGAAGTAACTGAGAATTGTTGTAAGAGTTATGACTTAGACTAATGAGAATAGAAAAGCATAATTAAAGCCTAAAATTCATCTTTGTCTAAGTGGGTATCTATCCTAATAATTAGTATGCATGAGTCTGTTGGGTAGTAACACTTGTTTTAATCCACAAAAGATCAACAGATTTATATGACTTAAGTTTGCTTGTGTAAGGCTTCTTATGAAAATTATCTTAATAGTTTAGCCATCGAATAAGCAAACAAGGTAAATAGGAAGGGCTGTGTTTACATATACTGTACATGAAAGTGGAAAATTCTTAACATTCTTAATAGAATGCTAAAATTTGCAGGCTTCATGGATTTGTTTACATTACCTGACTCCAAAGAGACTAGCAAGAATATTCTTCTATTGTATTGTTCATCAATAGGAATCATGAAATACATGTTTGAAAGTGAGACATAGGTTGGATGAGTAATAATGGGTAGAAAAATAAAAAAGATGTGAAAAAGTATTCTTAAATAAATTTTAAATCAAGTATATAAATAATTTAGAATATGGAATAGAATAGTAATAAGCTTGTGTTCTATTTCTTATTCTAATATGAGCCTCTGATGTAGATTGATCCCAGCACATCTAGACATAATGGGATGGAAGAAAGTTAGCAAACTGAGCCAAATCTTGTATTCTATGTACTTCTAAGTCTAGAAAATAAATATTCAACTCTAAAAAAGCAAATTGATATTTTTGTTTATTTATTATTTATTTGATTTGTCAATCGCTTACAAGATTATAGGTATAAGTATATACATAGTTATGAATACATGAAATGGGTACATATAAGAAAAATAAAAGAAATAATAGAACAGGGATGGTAGGCACGTTGGTGCGCTTATGCATGCCCCCTACAGGCCTCTTAGGAAAGGGGTGAGGTCAATAGTAGACAGTCTAAGGTTAAAGTTTTTGGGGTTTGGGGAAGAAACCACAGAGTCCAGACATTGACCACTCTGTTGCTGAAGTCGTATTTCCTGCAATCAAGTTCGGTGTGGTTAACCTTGAGTTTATATCTCTTGTTTGCTCTTGTGTTGTTATGGTTGAAGCTGAAGTATTCATTGACAGGTAGGACATTGCAATGTATAATTTTATATACTATACTTAGATCAGACCGAAGATGGCGTAATTCAAGGTTTTCTAGGTCTAGAATTTCATGTCTTGTGGCATAAGGTATTTTACAATGAGTAGAGGAGTGGAGAACTCTTCTTGTGAAATATTTCTGGACTTTCTCAACTGTGCTAATATCAGATACATAATGTGGGTTCCAGACTGATGAGCTGTATTCAAGTATTGTTCTAGCAAATGTTTTGTATGCTCTAGTTAGTAGTGTGATATTACCAGAGAAAAAGCTACGTAGGGTTAGGTTAACAACCCTTAATGCCTTTTTGTGGTTGACCATGATATTAACAGGGCCTAAAATGACTTTGGTAGCATTTTTATATTTGCATAGTTTGCCAAACATAACTCTTCTTGGATAGGGAAAATCTGTCCAGTTATAAAATTCTTCTTTGGCCAATTGTGATTAGACACACAAGGAATTTGTCTTGGTGCAAATGCTCTCAGTATACATAAAAGAAAAGTTATATTTGTCAAGAGTCAAGAAACATAAGGTACAATACTTAATATTAGTCATAGGGCACGAAAAGCAATCAAATCATACTAGGAAACAGTCAATATAAATCATAAGGATACAAGCGACAAAGTTACAGTCATACAGTCACAAGTGGGAGGCGATGGACGATAAGGAGTGATGAGAAGATGAATAGTAATAGTAGTGCAGACTTTGTAAATAGTTGGACAGTGTTGAGGGAATTATTTGTTTAGTAAAGTGATGGTGTTTGGGAAAAAACTGTCCTTGTGTCTAGTTGTTCTGTTGTGAAGTGCTCTATAGCGTTGTTTTGAGGGTAGGAGTTGAAACAGTTTATGTCCAGGATGTGAGGGGTCTGTAAATATTGAATTATGAATTATGTATGAATTAATTATTTATGTACATACACACACATACACACACACACTTGAAGAAGAATGGTTCAAGCATTTAGAACATTAAAATATTTAAAATCTTCCTTTCAGTTTCAGACCTTTGGTTGCTTTTGTTATGTTTCCTTATGTTTACAAACTAAATTAAACTTCTGCCCACTGCATCTCAGTACTCTGAGGCTGCCTCAGGAAAGAAAATTGAAGGTAGTCCACACAAGAAGCACAACCAGGACTTCTAGCTCTATTTTTATTGTAAGGTTACATTAACAGAATGTTGCAAGATGGGAATTATTTCTCTCCTTCCTTCCTTGTTTTGAAGGTAGGAGTTGAAACAGTTTATGTCTGGGATGTAAGGGATCTGTAAATATTTTCATAGCCTTCTTTTTGACTCGTGCAGTATACAGGTCCTCCATTGAAGGCAGGTTGGTAGTAATTGTTTTTCTGCAGCCCTAATTATTCTCTGAAATCTGTGTCTGTCTTGTTGGGTTGCAGAAGGAGGTGGAGATGACAGACTGAATAGTTCCTCTATAGAACTGTATCAGCATCCTTGGGCAGTTTGAGCTTTCTGAGTTGGCGTAGAAAGAACATTCTTTGTTGTGCTTTTTTTGATGATGTTTTTGATGTTAGGTGTCCATTTTAGGTCTTGTGATATGATAGAACCTAGAAATTTGAAGGTCTCTACTGTTGATACTGTGTTGTTTAGTATTGTAAGAGGTGGTAGTATGGGAAGGTTTCTTCTAAAGTCTACCACCATTTCTACAGTTTTGAGTGTGTTCAGTTCCAGATTGTTCCAGTTACACCATGAGGCAAGTTATACAACCTCCTGTCTATATGCGGATTCGTCATTATCTCGAAAGAGACCAATCACTATTGTATTGTCTGAAAACTTAAGTATTTTAACAGATGGATCATTTGAGACACAGTCATTGGTATATAGGGAGAAGAGAAGTGGAGAAAGCACACAGCCTTGGGGCCCCCCTGTGCTGATTGTACAAGTATCAGATGTGATTCTGCCTAGCTTCACCTGCTGCTTCCTGTCTGTTAGGAAGCTTATAATTCACTTACAAGTGTGTTCAGGTACTGCTAGCTGGTTTAGTTTAGTTAGAAGAATATCTGGAATGATGGTATTGAATGCTGAACTGAAGTGTACAAAGAGGACCCTTGCGTAGGTATTTGGAGATTCAAGATGTTGTAGGATGTAGTACAGAGCCATATTAACAGCATCATCTATTGATCTATTTGCTCAGTATGTAAACTGCATGGGATCTAACAGCAGATCCATGATGGTTTTTAGGTGGGACAGCAATAGCCTTTCAAAGGTTTTTATAACTACAGATGTTAGAACAACTGGTCTGTAGTCATTCATTTCCCTTCTTTGGTAATGAGATGATAGTAGAGCATTTGAAGCAAGAACAAACCTAGCACATCTCTAGTGATTTATTGAAGATTCAATATCCATGTATAAAACCATTCTGACCAGTTTGTATAAGTATAGCTAAATTATATCAATTCAAATATATTGCATTCATTTGCCTACTTGTTAGCTAAATACAAACTGTTGAGACTCTCCTACCAATCTACATATGTATTAAAATGATGAGATAAATCAGTTCACTGGATGTCTATCATTTGAAAATTACATTGTGAAGGTACAATAGAACCAGATTTGTTTCTTCTTTAGATGTTGGCTGACTGGGAAGATTTTCCCAAGGAGATACTATACAGCAAAGTTATATTTTTGATTGGTAGGGTAACAACTCTTTTATTTGCTTTGTGGTTTTATTTTTTCTATATGGTTTTAATATAGTCTAAGTATTGTTATTAATTTCTCTGATTTTTACTGCATAGAAGTTCTATTTTGCTTCATTGATGATAATATAGGTTATAAATAGATTAAATAATATTATTACATTGCATAAAATCCTGAAACTTGAATGAAAAAGTTGAATGAACTATGAATGAAAAAAAATGTAGACATTTTAAAATAAAACATGCCTCATTCATATTGTCTCCAAATTGTCATTTCCCCCATCTTTGGATAGATTTTGCTAACCCAATATTCATGCAACACTAGTTTTGTTTCCTGTAAAATGTTTACTCTGATTGTAGTATATACAAGATCGTTGTGATCTAGACATGACAGAGACATGTCACTCATGTTTCTGTATCTTTAGAAAGTACACTCTTCAAATATGAGAAATAGTTCAGCAGTTCTTACATATCGGCAGCAATGACATTGCTATGAGAGGTTCAGCAAGAAAATATTTAAATACTTTCTTCCTGGTCTACTTTGCCACTAAGTAAATCTAGAATAGGTTACAATCCTGGATTAAAAAATATTGCTTTCCTTTAATCAAAATATAATTCCTTTTCTCCTCATTCATTGGAATGATGCTTCATGCATTACTAAAGCAATTTCTTGTTGATACTTCTATGCTATCTCCCATGGTAATAGCGCAATTACAGTGCTAGCTGTATCAGCGTTAATTGCTTATTTATGAAAGCTTGTGAATTAAAAATCCTTCTGAGCACTGCATCTTGTGTCACCAAGAGTATGCATTAACATGATGGCTAATTAAGCTACTGTACTAAAGCAAGTCTTTGGGATAGCATATTCATTACTGGCTCCTTTGATAAGGCTTTGATTAATCCTTACTAAATATATATGAAAACAAATATGAAAGGATAACTTTGCTGCTTGGATGGGATTGCTATTCCCTCTTATTACCTATTGCTACTAGCTGGGAAATATTTAACAGGCCACCAGATGTCACTATGACCTTCCTTCTGTAATGAAGTGGAATAAATGAATAATTCGCCTCTAATACAGATTCAGCTGAATATTTGCACAGCTTTGCCTAGGATGGTAAGTATTTATTGCGAGCATTTCAGAAAGGGGACAGCAAGTATGTGGCCAAATGGTTTTCTGAAATTCCAGCAGCCAGGAAAAGAAAGGTAAGTAGCAAGATTGACTCTTAATCAGGGGGTGGGTTTCTACCGGTTCTGTCCACTTCTGGAGAACCGGTAGCTCTGAAGAGCAGCAGACATAGAACCGGTTCTATGTCTGCTGATGTTTTTGCCCACACACCCACCCTTACCTGATCTTTATTTCCTGATTTTTCAACTTCAGTTGCCGTGTGAGGCACAGCTGCAGTTTAAAAAAGCAGGAAAAGAAGGCTTTTTGAAAGGCTGCTTCTCTGCACACAGCATGCTGATGACGATTTACAGGCGCGCGGCCGACAGCGTGCAGGGAAGCACATTGTAAATCACCGAACCTTGTAAATGACCGAATTGGTAGTTAACCCTGTCGGATCCCACCCTCCTCTTAATTAACATCCAAAAGAAATACCGGTAGATGAAAATTCCATGTTCTTATTGAGAACTGTTTTCATACAGTACATTTCTTTGAAGATCATTTAGAGATTCTCTTTTCAAGATTTCTTTTCCAGATTTTCTTATTACCTTAAGAAGGACAGTATTTAAATGAGCCCTTGAAAATTGGCTCTGTCCCCAGGCACAGGGTCTGAGCAGTAATGGGTCTCGTGTGTGATGTTTTGTCCTTTTGAACTGTTATTCTTTTTTTCATCCACCTTTTTTATTATTATATATATTTTTTCTTTTAATCTTTTATTTTTACTATATTCTCTAAGACAGGGATCCCCAAGCCCCAGGCCATACTGGACCGTGGCCTGTTTGAAACTGGGCCACAATGGGCAAGTGTGTGCATGAAGCTCAACTCATATGAGTGGCGGGCAAGCAGGGGTGGGATTCTACCAGTTCGCACTTATTCGCTAGAACCGGTTGTTAACATTCTAAGCAGTTTGGAGAACCAGTTGTTAGAAGAAATTACTGGCCTAATCCTGTAAGGAAGGCAGGAAGGAAACATTCTGGTGTTGCTTACAGAAAGTGCCTCTCCATTAACCCTTATTATGTTCTTGGCAGGACTAGATTTCCTGTCTCTGGAGTTTTTTTTCCTCCACACTTTGCTTGTGTGGAGTGTCCATTCAAAGTTACAATGGCACTGAAAAAAGTGACTTATGACCATTTTTCATATTTATGACTGTTGCAGCACCCCCATGGTCATGAGAGGCCAGGCAAGGAGATGCATACCTCGATGTGAGTGATGTTGAGTTGGCCACACCTAGCCGGTCACATGACCATCAAGCCACGTCCACCAACTAAGCCACACCCACAGAACTGGTTGTTAAAAAATTTGAATCCCACCCCTGCGGGCAAGCACACTTGCACGAAGCTCCATTCACGTGAGCAGTGGGCCCTTGTGATCTTGCTCTTGAGTGGATGGCACTTGTGCTCGTGTGCAAAACTCCACTTGTGTGAATGGAGCTTTTCTCCATCCATGGAAAACTGTCTGCTCACGTGAGTGGAGCTTCGTGCAAGAGCACATGTGCCCTCCACTCAAACACCCTTTGCTCGCACGAGTTGAACTTCACGTGGAAGTGCCCTCTGCTCACACAAGAAATTCCATTCCCGTGAGCAGATGCACATGCACCAATGGAACTGTGCATACAAGTGTGTGCCTGCCACCCACACACCTCTCCAGCCAGTTGGAGACTCCTGTCCACGGACATCTTTAGTAAAAGGTGAAAGTTTTATACAATCTGAAGAGAAACCAGAGTACTGCTCTAAGCTGCCCAGAGACATAACAGATGGGGGAAAAAATATGTTTTGTAGACAAACAAACAACAAATAAACATAGATTAAGGGAATCTATTTTGAGATCTGCTAGAATGAATTTTATCTCAGCATGAATGAATCATAGAATCAAAGAATCATAGGGCTGGAAAGGACTTTGGAGGTCTATGAGTTTAACACCTGCCAAAAAATGGAATCCTTGTACCATCCCAGATAAATTAATGTTCAATCTCATTTTGAAAATCTCCAGTGATGGAGCACTCACAACTTTAGAAGGCAGGCTGATCTGTTGGTTAATTGTTCTGTCAGGAAATGCTGCTGAATCAGTTTAATTAATTGGCCAAGGTCAGTTATGTGGGACAACCACTTTTTGTCAACCTGATTTGGGATTTAATGTATACTTTGCGCCCAACTCTTAAGTTCTAACAGACAGATATCCAATGATACATAATGGAGAGTCTGATTATCTTTTTGTAGCAGTCCTAGTATTTGGTGAATGAGGTATTTGGTGTAATGGTGGACACGGGGTGAGATTCAAATTTTTTAACAACCGGTTCTGTGGGAGTGGCTTAGTTGGTAAATGTGGCTTGGTGGTCATGTTATTGGCTGGGCATGGCCAACTCAATATCACTCACATCGAGGCATGCATTTCCTCGCCTGGCCTCTCATGACTGTGGGGATGCAGAAACAGTCGTAAGTGTGAAAAATGGTCATAAGTCACTTTTTTCAGTGCCAACTTTGAATGGTCACTCCACACAAGCAAAGTACCAGCAAAGGAAGGAAAAAAACTCCAGAGACATTCCTGAGACAAGAAGTCTAGTCCTGCCAAGAATGTAATAAGGGTTAACTGAGAGGCACTTTCTGTAAGCAACACCAGAATGTTTTCTTCCTGCCTTCCTTACAGGATTAGGCCAATAATTTCTTATAACAACCAGTTCTCTGAACTGCTTAGAATGTTAACAACCGGTTCTAGCGAATAGGTGCGAACTGGTAGAGTCTGTAGAACCTGTAGAAGCATTCCTGTCAAACAAACAAGAAATGGTCAAAATTGGGAGTGTCCTATCAAATTCTGTACCTGTCGACAGTGGTGTTCCCAAGGCAGTGTTCTAGGACCAACTCTCTTCATACTCTACATAAATGACCTCTGTGATCATATTAAGAGCAACTGCATTCTCTTCGCTGATGATGTAAAGCTATTCAACACCACAGACAATACTGCTACCCTTCAAAATGACCTTGACTATGTATCAGAATGGTCAAACAAATGGCAACTTCAAATCTCAACAAATAAATGCTCTGTCCTACATATTGCCAAAAAAAATCAGAAAATAAAATACAGGCTGAATAGTCAAGACCTTGTTGATGATTCAAACTCTGTCACGGATCTTGGAGTACTCATCTCAAATGACCTAAGTGCTAGAGCCCACTGTAACTACATAGCCAAAAAGGCATTAAGAGTTGTTAACCTAATCTTACGTAGCTTTTTCTATGGTAATATTACACTAATAACTAGAGCATACAAAACATTTGCTAGACCAATACTCGAATACAGCTCATCAGTCTGGAACCCACATTATGTATCTGATATTAACACAATTGAGAAAGTCCAGAAATATTTTACAAGAAGAGTTCTTCACTCCTCTACTCATTGCAGAATACCTTATGCCACCAGACTCGAAATTCTAGACCTTGAAAACGTATATAGATACAAACTCAAGGTTAATCGTACCAAACTTGATTGCAGAAAATACGACTTCAGCAACAGAGTGGTCAATGTCTGGAATACTCTACCTGACTCTGTGGTTTCTTCCCCAAACCCCAAAAACGTTAACCTTAGACTGTCTACTATTGACTTCACCCCTTTCCTAAGAGGTCTGTAGGGGCCGTGCATAAGCGCACCAACGTGCCTACCATCCCTGTCCTATTGTTTCTTTTATATTTTATTTTTCTTATATGTATCCATGTATTCATAGCTATGTTTTACTTATACCTATTATCTTGTAAGCAATTGACAAATAAACAAACAAATAAATAAATAAATAAATCCCACCCCTGGGTGGACAGTGTGAAGACAATAACCGAAATGCTTCTTTCATTCACTGAACTATTTTCTAGTAATGAAAACCAGTACATGGTAACAATGCATAGTGTTGTATTGTTAAAATGGGACAAACTTTTATAATGTTCAGAAGTACCAACTCTTTTAATATTGTTTCTGCAGTGATCTCCTGAATCATTCCATTAAACTGAGATATTAGATTTCCAGTCAATGTTTCCAATACTATACATGAAGAGCCAACAAGCATTTCACAAGAAAGAATAAGAGATGTGCTGCTTTCAAATGGATGGTTGATGGCTCTAATCTAATTTACTTGGTTTTCTTCAGTTTTCAAATTTACACTTTTCTGCCAACCTTCACAATTTCGGTCCATTTTGTTTTCAAATTCCTGTCACACTGAAATACCTATGAGAACTTCACTCTAATCTTTACAATTCATCTCTTCAGAAGGCAAAGCTTTTTAAATAGGTTCTGCAGAATTGCACATTTAGTTAAAATTAGATTATGAGTAGTCTTTGACTTACAACCAGTCATTTAATGATGGATCAAAGTTACAACAGCATTGGAAAAGTAACTTATGACCTGTATTCACACTTATGACCATTGTCCCATGCCTGTGGTCACATGATTGTAATTTGGGCATTTGGCAATTGGCTTGCATTTATGATTAGTTGAAACCTCTGCAGTCACATAATAATGATTTGCAACCTTTTGTGCAAGCAAAAAACACAGTTGTGAAAGCTGGATACATTTAACAATCATGGTGAGAATTGTCAAAAAACTGGGTCTGACTCAACTTATGACCACAATGATTTATAATGGAATTTCTGCTCCCAATTGTGATAATAAATCCTGGACTTCCTACGTGAGGTAATCTTACATGATCAAAAAGAGAAAGGATGTTTTTAAAATTATAAAAGCGTCAATAAAATTACTCAAGTAACCTGTAGTGATTCCAAGTGTCATTTAATTCTATTTTGCAGCAGCTTCAAAATAGTATAGCTAATATTGAACAGTTTGGGACTTATAAATCAGCATCATCTGGAGGGACACAAATTCATCATTTTTGGATGAAAAGGAAGGATCTGTACAGTATCTTGTATCCTATGAATAACTATTTAATTAAAAAAAGATTATTTCTTATTAGTCTTATTATTTCTTATTAGTCTATAAAACTGTCATCTTTAATTTCTCTCATATCATAATTTTTTAAACTCTCCACTCTATTTTGAAGACAAATGTAATTATAATAAAAAAATTAACCAAATGGTATTGTCATCCATTTCTCCTGGCCAAGTTCAATACATGAAGTTATTTCAGAGATAGATTAGATTATTTACTTGGCATGTTGCTGTTAAACATGAGAAATTTCTCAGCAGAATGAAATCACAACTCTAGCTCTCCTTGCAAACAGATACCCAGAGCACTAGATTTCTAGAATACACTATTAGAATTGCTACTTTCATTTTCTTTCATTCTTCATTATTTTATTTTAAAATATCTGTAAGACTATGAGTGTGAGTGTGTCTTAGGTAACTAACAATAATCTAATCTAGGCTTTTTGATTATCTTATGGTTCATTGTTAAGATAATACTGTAAGAGTTAAGTGAGTGATACAGATTATGTGTGGGAACTATAGCAATTCCTATAGTCTCCCTTCAATAAGCAATTTATAGGAAGCTGATCAAGTCTGGCCAGTAGAACTAATTTCTTAAAGTGAAATAGATATCCATCATATACTGATTTCAGGGAATTATAATTATTCCTTAATAAAATTAGTTAAAATTAAGTATAATAATAAGAGAGCAGGCTAGGTGTTCAAGATTCTTTGAATTATTGGCATCTCTGACAGATGGAAGAAAATACTTGTTCTCTTCCCAACAAGAATGTTTCCCTGGCCTTCTCACCAAATTTAATAAGTATTAAACATTTGAGATCCTCAATGATTTAGAAGCTATTTTGCATAGAAGAAATGTCTACAAGGTATTTTCTGAAATTCTTATGTTGCTGGCTAATTTGGAATTTGCAGGATAGATACTGAAGCAAGAGGACATTAAAGGAGATGTCAGGACTGAAATAAGTAAGATTGTGTTTATCAAATTACTTACAGAACCATCGTAACCTTCCCCAATCTGCTGTGGTAAACCCAAGTGGCAAAGAGGATCCCAGAAATTTGAGTCGCAAAGGGATTCCTTTTGTTGGGCAAGTTTTATAGCCTTTCAATTCTCTATTCCTGCAGCTGCTTATTTTAGGTATTAACAAGGGAAGGTTATCTATTAAGGAGTGCCTGATACACAAAAGAGGAAAATATTTATCTAATTGATAACAGAAGAGGAAATTTGTAATCTCACAGCTTTTAAGAGCAAATAGGAAAAATAGATTATTTAAGCAGCCTTATTTGTGTTACTGGTAATTAAAAAATGAAGGCCAATTACAGACACGTGGAAGAGATTGAATAGCCACTTGTCTGGAATGGTATAGGGTTTCCTGCTTGGAAGTCCTCCAAATTCCCACCCAACTTTTCAGTATTCAGTATTTTTAAATTTTCTGCGATCCAGCATCCTCCAGCTGAGAGAGCATTTTTGAACCCTAGAATATGATCTAGACTTTATCATTCCTGACAAACTTATTCTCCAGAGAGGTAGGACATTTTGGAAACTATCACCATATGTTCAATCAAGCTAGTATGATAAAGTTTTTCCCAGATATATTGCACACTTCCTAATGTGTAGACCATCTGGACAGAATAGGCAACTAGTTGCCAAAAATGAAATATTTGAGCATTTAATTCTTGCAATATATGAAAAATGAGCATCAGCTTAACATAGAACAATTATCTGAATTCATACAGGAATAGAAATCCCCCAAAATTAAGTTAGTATATTTGTGGAAGGCATTCAGAAAATAGAACTATTTAGAAATAATGGCTTAATTATGATTGTAGGCATTGTGGTTGCTCCAAATTGCATCCTTATATTTAAAAAAAAGATATTTTAGATATGCATATCTTTTATCTGTTGTATAAATCTTGCTATGCAAAATAAATTACATATATAAATTTACACTGTAATGTATTACTTGCTACACAATTTAATTGAAGTACAAAGGTCCTGTCAGCCCTGGATCTATCGTGAAACAGATTCCGGGCTGCCGCAGTGGGGGATGGGCAAGCTGTAGGAACAGGGAAGTAGCAAAGGGAGTATAGCCACAACAACATTTTTTCGCCAGCGGTCAAGGACAAGCTGCTGGCACCTGGAGGGGAGTGATTGAAATTTGGTGGCAGTTGAGACAGGAGATTGATCAGCTAATGTGATCTGAGAGCCACTAAATGGGGCAAGGTATGAGTTTTAGTGTGGAGTGGGGAAAACACGGGAATTCAGATTTTCCCCAGATGTGCCAACATCTAATAAATTCTCACTTTGATGGACTTTGTTTTGGAGTTCTGAATTGTCCGGAGAGTTTACTTGGAATGTCTGGAATACTCTACCTGACTCTGTGGTTTCTTCCCCAAACCCCAAAAACTTTAACCTTAGACTGTCTGCTATTGACCTCACCCCTTTCCTAAGAGGTCTGTAGGGGGCGTGCATGAGCGCACCAACGTGCCTACCGTCCCTGTCCTATTGTTTCTTTTACATTTTATTTTTCTTATATGTATCCATGTATTCATAACTATGTTTTACTTATACCTATTATCTTGTAAGCAATTGACAAATAAATAAATAAAAAACGCTGACAGGTACAATGTTATCATGGAAGCAATCCATTGCAAAGATGAAAAACCAACTGAGCTAACTGTATGTTCGAAAATATAGCTAGTAAGATATGAATTAAGAGAATGATTAGAATTTCTGTTTTAAAACAGCCAATCAGAATCAAGCTTGATTTTATTAAATCTATCTTCATAGATTTTTCCATTGAATATCTATTTCTGAATGTAACAATGTAACAATCTTTCTGCTGCTTGGTCATCTCAGCAATTATTTAATAAACATATGAAATAAGGTGAGCCTCGAATCATAGTAATCTTGTGTAGTTTCAATAATTTGAATTCAATGTTCTGCTCCTATTCCAGTCACCAGTTTTCAAACAATGTGCCAAATTAAGATAGTTACACTTGAAGGAGTTCTGGAACATAAATAGGAAAGAGCTTTTGGAAGATATAGTACTTTCCAGATTATCAAAACAAGATGAATCATTGGTATAAAAATCAAGCCCTTTTCAAAGATTTCTGTAGGTCTATCTTTGTGTTCAATACATAGGGAGTAGAATCATCCCAAGTGCTCACAGTTTCACAGATATTTGCAAAGGAGCCCAGGGGTGAGATTCTACCAATTCGCACTTATTCGCTAGAACCGGTTGTTAACATTCTAAGCAGTTTGGAGAACTGGTTGTTAGAAGAAATTACTGGCCTAATCCTGTAAGGAAGGCAGGAAGGAAACATTCTGGTGTTGCTTACAGAAACTGTCTCTCCGTTAACCCTTATTACATTCTTGGCAGGACTAGACTTCCTGTCTCTGGAACTTCTCTGGAGTTTTTCCCCTCCTTTGCTGGTACTTTGCTTGTGTGGAGTGACCATTCAAAGTTACAATGGCACTGAAAAAAGTGACTTATGACCATTTTTCACACTTACGACTGTT
The DNA here is from genome assembly GCA_023653725.1 of Bungarus multicinctus. Taxonomy (NCBI): domain Eukaryota; kingdom Metazoa; phylum Chordata; class Lepidosauria; order Squamata; family Elapidae; genus Bungarus; species Bungarus multicinctus. The sequence continues at coordinate 7,941,673 of CM042848.1, read as the reverse complement.
GCAGCATCCCCACAGTCATGAGAGGCCAGGCAAGGAGATGTGCCTCGATGTGAGTGATATTGAGTTGGCCACATCCAGCCAATAACATGACCACCAAGCCATGTCCACCCAGTCACATGACCACCAAGCTATGCCCACCAACTAAGCCACGCCCACAGAACCGGTTGTTAAAAAATTTGAATCCCATCCCCGAAGGAGCCTATATGTATGGCAATTTTCCCAGCACAATATGTAGTTTCATTCCATGGAGCAATATGTGTAGAAGTTGTGCTTTTGATGTGGTTGGTTGATTCAACCAACCAAGCAAGAAATGAAATTCTGTATGTTCTTTTAATACCAGAGCAAGACAGACAAAACCAATTCCTACAGCTCTCTTTCCTTTCTTTTCCAATTCACTTTTTGGATGTATATTTCTACCTTATTGCGTATTACAATATCCAAATGTTTGTACTTCCAAATCTTGCTTTGCTATGTCCTGTGCATGTAAGTTGGGAATCTAGATTGTCTTAAAAGGCAAATAGAATGTAAATCGTTGCAGTAATTATTAATCTTAAAATAATAATGCTGTGATTAGTTATCAATATGGCATCTTACTCTGCACAGGTTTCAAGTTGAAGACCAGCTGCAGATCCCACAGGCTGTATATTCAATTTGCTGATTCAGTAGGAGCCATGACCCAAGAAAATCCACCAAGTTGCACTCTTAGTAGGAATGCAACCCTGTTCAGTTCCAGCACAGGGACCACTGCTGAACCTATAGCTTCTGGATAGTTGGATTTTTTCAGCTTGTTTCATCCCAATAAATGCCCTACATTTGCAGACATCATGTAAACATTATCTTGGTATGCCAGACCAGCATAAAATTATACAACACTCAACACTGTACAATCAGTATATTGATAAAACCTGACCCCAAACTGAACTATGCAAGGAGTTTCCTAAAGATGCTGGAAAAAAAACACATAATATATAAAGAAGTGGCCAAAGGCTCAATTCCCTGTCAATATTGATTGGAACTATCTACTCAGAAAGGAGTGGAACCATGTAAAACTGCCTTTTGGACTGCTGCAAGCCCAAACTCTTGCAAAAGGATGGTCAATGATGTCAAACGCAACTGAGAGATCTGATAGGACCAGGAGAATAACATTCCTTCTATCCAAATTCTGGCGGCAATCAATGCAGTTTCCCCACCATATCCAAATTTCATCCTTTATTGAAAGGGATTAGGAAAATTTGATTCATCTATCATTCTTTGAAATTGTAGTCCTACCACCACCAGATATAACCAGATATACTATCAGATATAACCCAGGGGTATCAAATTGGATTTCTTCGAAGGCTTGAATCAGCATTGTAGTTTCCCCTGCAGGCCAGCGTGGATTGGGGGGAGGCATAGAGCAAAGGAGATGGGACAGATGCCTCCTGCAGCACCCTGTCATCTAAAATGGGGTGTGGGATGGCCACATGCGGCCCCTGTGTCTTGTTCTTTGCCTGGATTGCCTTCTGCAGCACTTTGCCAGCCAAAACCTGGTGGGGTGTGTGTGTTTTTGACCTCCATGGCATTCTGCTGCACTCTGCCAGCTGAAAATGGGCTGTACAGGGGCCTCATAGAACCTCCGCGTGGCCTGTTTTTGGCCGGCAGAGTGCTGCTAGAGGGCGGGGAGGCCAAAAACAGCTGTGCATCCCATTTTGGCTGGCAGGGGCACTGTGGGCCGGTTCTTTTTGATATTTCCAGGCCAGTCCCATGGGCCAGATTTAAGCACTCTGTGCCTGGATCCAGCCTGCAGGCCTTGAGTTTGACACCCCTGATATAACCCATTCCTTCAAAGAGGCATTAATCACTTCTTGAATCCAATTCCTCAACTCATTTCTGATTGCCTGAAGAAGCCAGGTGGAACATGTGTCTACCCAACTAGTAGCCTAAGTCTTATTGCCAAACCTATCTACTTCCTCATAGTTGCAAGACTGAAGATAATTTTGCCAAATTTGCCCCATTACTACCTTTGAGTCTGCTAGTGTACAATAGTATCCACTAAATCTGATTTGGTGAGTAAATCTGAGATAGGGCTATATCCCCATCCTCACCAGGATCTGATGACACATTCCACAAGTGTTTCCTATCTAAAGAAGTATGAGGATTTTATCACAAATTGACTTGGCATTGACTAACAGCAATGTGAAGTTACAGCAAGACATTGAGATTTATCATACACAGAGAACATATCTTTGCTGGACTGGGAAAGCCATCCTTTGTTCATTCATGGGCACCTGCAATTCAATTAGCACTGATTGTTGGCAGTTAAATATTTTCTGGCAAGTTGCTTTTCTGTCTTTCTATTAGAAAGGATGAATCCCTGTCATGCCTGCTGTTTCAGGAAAACAGTTTGCTAACTGCTCTTGGAGAGATTGATGTGAATTGTGTTAACCTTCCATTAAAACAACTTGCAATAGTCTGCCAGTCTAACAGAAGATAGTGTGGCAAAGCTAGTAATATTGATTGTTATGTCTTAATGATCTGTTTTTCATCACATGCAATAAATGACTCTATATACTGATAAGATACATTTTATTTGAACCAATAACTTAATGTCTGTATGTATTTCTATATAAATATGTAAAAAATAACTAGACTAATTATTTTGTCAATTGAAGCAAGCATTTTATTGTAAGAGCAATATTTAGGAGGATAGAGGAAAAAAACAGGTTTATATCATTCATATTCTGTGGCATTCAGTTTTACCATTGATTGGTACAAAACATGTTTAATTTAAATTTCTCAGAAACAGTGAGCTAAACAGGACAAATGACTTTTCAAAGAAATGATTATTAAACTCCACAGAGAGCCTGTGTTTCTATAGAAGCCAAAAGGAATATGGCACACATATAGTGGGCAGCTGCTGAAATGCTCATTTTGAAGCTAGTGATCATCTGCTATAAAAGGCAATGACTAAGGATAATGTCACTTCACCTTTTGCTCTGGAGAAATTGAGGTCTGGTTACCCATTCTTTTTTTTTTTATATTGTTGATCTGGTCTAGTTCAATTATGCATAAGTAAATACTAACAAACTGTTGAGCAGCAGTTTGATTTGGGCCAGTATGCTGAATTTCAGCCAGTAAATTGAATTATCTAGAAAATGTAGAATACATATCAACAAGAGAGAATTTCGGGCTTTTCACATCACACAATACATTGAGAGGGAAATAACTTTCTAAAAAAGCTTTTTACTGCAGGTCAAACATTATCTAGAAGCTTGAATCAGATGAAAAGAATTGAGGTATGTGGCATTAGTTCCGCATACAGATAGTCCTTGACTTATGACCACAATTGAGCTCAAAATTTATGTTGCTAAGTGAGAAATTTGTTAATTGAGTTTGGCCCCTTTTTATGACCTTTCTTGCCACATTTATTAAGTGAATCACTGTGGTTGTTAAGTTAGTCACACGGTAGTTAAGTGAATCTGGCTTCCCCAGAATTGGCTTTTCTTGTCAGAAGTTCGCAAAAGCTAATCACACGATCTCAGGATGCTGTAACTATCATTAATACAAACCAGCTGTCAAGCATCTGAATGTAAATCATGTGAACATGGTGATGCTATTACAATTGTAAGTGTGAAAAATAGTCATAAGTCACTTTTTTCTGAGCCATTGTAACTTTGCACTTCACTAAGCAAATTGTTGTAAGTCAAGGACTACCTGTATATACTCTATTTCCAGGATATTGACTACTGCTGCATACCTACTCTAGCTTACACCATCCACACAAAACAGAAGGGCATTAGCAGACTAGAGGAAACCTCAGGATATTCATAAATACAGATTAAAAATGTATTTGATAAATGATGCTTTTCTTTCAACACAATTTTTATAATTAGGGGTGGTTGCAAAATATACACAAGAACAATTATACATTCTTGTATATTAGTAAAAGAATGAACTTCTTGTATTGTATTGCAGTATTTTTTAGGTGTATAATTCACCTTTCCTCTTGGCCATCTAAGTAACTTAAATGGAACCATCCATTTTATCTCCACAACTACGACTCTATAATGTAGATTATAGAGGATAATTAGGACTGCAGAAAAAACAATTACTACCCACCTGCATTCAATTGAGGGCCTGTATACTGCATGAGTCAAAAAGAGGGCTGTGAAAATATTTACAGACCCCTCACATCCCGGACATAAACTGTTTCAATTCCTTCCCTCAAAACGATGCTATAGAGCACTGCACACCAGAACAACTAGACACAAGAACAGTTTTTTCCTGAAAGCCATCACTCTGCTAAACAAATAATTCCCTCAACCCTGTTCAACTATTACAAAGTCTGCACTATTATTACTGCTAATCTTCTCATCACTCCTTAACACCCATCCTCTCCCATTTGTGGTTGTAGGACTGTAACTTTGTTGCTTCTATCCTTACGATTTATACTGACTGTTTTCTAGCATGATTTGATTATTGATTGTACCCTATGACTACCATTATGATGCTTGATTTTTAACAAATGTACCTTTTCTTTATGTACACTGAGAGTATTTACACCAAGGCAAATTCCTTGTGTGTCCAATCACACTTGGCCAATAAAAGTATTCTATTCTATTCTATTCTATTCTATTCTATTCTATTCTATTCTATTCTATTCTATTCTATTCTATTCTATTCTATTCTATTGGGCTGAGTGTAAATTTTATTCCGTTAACAATTATTAAATGCAATTTCCAGTAATAGTAAGTGAAAAATCACTTTGAAAGCATGTACACATTAGTCACAGGCTTGCAAGTTTTCAAACAGATTGACATGAACCGTGGGACAAAATATTTAGATATAGAACTGATCAAAACAAATTTCCAGTTGGGAATTTGATAAATGAGCAAACCAAACTGGCTGATTGATTCATCAGCTCTCTCAACCAGATTTCCTCCAATGTAGCTATATCAGGGGTGTCAAACTCGCATTGTCACGGGGTGTTACGTGATGTATCATGACTTTTTCCCCTTCGCTAAATTGCGCATGGCCAGTGCATGACGCATCCGGCCAGCGGGCCATGAGTTTGACAGTCCTGAGCTATATCTAGATGAAGAAAGTACTGGAAAGGCTGAACATAAAGCTGTGGGGTCCTTGATACTCTTTGAGCTTGGTTGTTTTCTTGCAGAAGTCTCATTACCTTGCTAGGTAACTTCATCGGTGCTGTTGTTACCTAATTGGGTAGTGAAACAACTGCAAAAAAACACAACCAAGCTCAGAGAGCACCAAAGATCCTATAGTTCAACACTGAGCTACAAATATTATCTTCTGTTGAATATGAAGCAGCTGGCGCTGTTTTTGCTGTTTTCCAACTCTGTTGGAAAGATATAAGTGATGGAAGTCCTCAGAAGCAGGTCTGATTTAGTCCTATTTTCCCTGGATTGTTTATATGCTGCCAAAGGACTCAGGTGCTTGGTGGGTTTTTGCATCATTTGGATCATTTGGTTGTGACTTTTGATTTGCACACAGACAGACAGGTTTTGGTGCTAGAAAGTAAAATATAATATGTTTTCAGCTCATGACTTTTTCCAGGGACAAAAGCTTAGCAATACAGACTATACAAACTATGATACTCAAGTCTTCTCTTCTGGGAAAAAGGAAGGGTATTTTAGTGAAATACAAAATGGTTTGATCTTCACTTTACAGATGAAATGGTCTTTTTTCGCATTATAAACACTTGCATATATGTTCGTCTCTGGCATACTTAGAAGTGCTGCTAAACCTTACCTGGCATGATAGAAGTAACCTGCTGCCATTGGAACAGATGGATATGAATATAGGTAGCTTGGTGAACATGTTTACTTTGGTCAGCGTATTTGCTGTAGCAAAAACTTCTCAGCCAGAAATGCAAGGATGAGTGCTTCATCTGTACCTAGAAGGTGTAAGATGGTACTTTGCAATGCAAACTACTTTGTTATCATTCTATTTTTATGATTTGTCATGACTCTGGTAAATATTAATACAGTATTCGGTGAAAGGAATCAGCCTTTATTTAGGTTTCCAAAATCACACATGTGTGTATGTTTGTAAAGAAATTGGTGATGAAAGGTACATTGTGACTCTAAAACTGCACATTCATGTTCACATCAAATGTTAGGACATTTGCAACATAGCCTTACTCTGCCATTTTGACATAATCTCAGATTGCTGTGAACCTATAAAGTGAGTAAATTAAGTTCACTAATAACTGTTCATTTTTGCAATTATCCTGGTATAGGATATTTGTATGCAAGCTTTGCTAATACTGTTCAGGTTTATATTTTGATAGTTTGATGTATTTATATTTACTTCAAAAATATAACTTCAGTGTGACAAGTATATATGTCAGGGAGTTAGATATGATTGTGGTTTCTTACCAGGGCAATGACAGTTTCTTATTCTGTATACTAGTGAGTTACAAACCTGGGTTTGTATTCCATCATGTGAAAATGGCTCTAAGAGACAATGGTTTGCCTTAAGCTACTTCATAAGATTTTATCATTATTTTTACTGGCAATTCATGATATCTAATTTTCTGAAAGTTGATAGGCTTTTTTTTTCCACATAAGGAACAGATATCAATTTATTCTCACACTTTTCTTTTTTAAATCAAATATTTTAAGAAGTACTTTAATAAAGATAAAAGGAGTCTAGAACTAAAGCTCTTGTATCTTTTTATTAAGGAAAATCTAGGTTATTTGAAAATGTAATCTAATTAAATTAATTATAAGAAATTATGGGGTTTTCAGGAAAAACATAGGAAGTCTGAATCTTTGGAATTCTGAATATTGATAAGGAGCAGGGGTGGGCTTCAAAAATTTTAGCAATCAGTTCTCTGCCTGGTTGCTGGGTGGGCGTGGCCCAGGAGTCCCCATATGGCCCATTTTTTGCTCTCCTTGAGCCTCCACACAGGCCCTGTATTTACCTGGTATCCAAAATAGGCCTCCTGGGAGGGATGGGGTAGGTGGGTGGGGTGGGGCCAGCCAGGGGTGAGATTTGCTGATTCTCTGAACCGGCCATAAAATTAACTACCATTTCAGTACCGGTTCATCCAAACCAGGGAGAACCAGTAGCAGCCCACCCGATAAGAAGTAGAGGAGGGTAGTTCAGTCCATTGACTGTCTACTCTCTATTCTCCTACAGTGTTATTAAAATATGAAAAGGTAAATAAAATATTTATTGCATTTGTAAATGACACCAATTTTTCAGGAACTTTTTAAAAAAATTCCTAGAACCCTTGGACAAGAGGCAAAGTGGAAGTGATTGACAATTGGTTGTATAAGAGTAAACCTTTTTTTCCCTTTTAACCTCTCATGGAATCACATCAAGTTCTCATGAAACCCTAGAGGTTTGAAAAATCCCGCTCTAAAAAAGACAATGAATAATCTTGGTATATTATATAAATTAGCTGAAAATGGCAGAATAAAATATAACTGAAACTAATTACTTTTGATTAGGAAACGTATATCAGATGGTAAGTACAGCATGGAAGACCTTTCTCTGATTAATAGTCTATGTGGAAAATGTCAATGTCTGGAATACTCTACCTGACTCTGTGGTTTAGTCCCCAAACCCCAAAAACTTTAACCTTAGACTGTCTACTATTGACCTCACCCCTTTCCTAAGAGGTCTGTGGGGGGCATGCATAAGTGCACCAATGTGCCTACCGTCCCTGTCCTATTGTTTCCTTTATTTTTCTTATATGTACCCATTTCATGTATTCATAACTATGTATATACTTATACCTATTATCTTGTAAGCGATTGACAAATCAAATAAATTCTAAAAATTCTAAAAAAAGATCTGATTGCAAATCAACATTGGAGAAGGAATAATCAACATTGTATATTAAGAAGCTTTCAAACAAACTGGAAGAAGTTTACCGAAGGACAATGCTCAGGGATCATAAACTACTTCCTATAATTAAAGATTAAAGGAATTGGGCTTAGCCTGGAAAAAGGAAGATGGATGTACTTTTCAAATTCTTGAAAAGTTATTACCTGTGTTTCCCCCAAAATAAGACCGGATCTTATATTAATTTTTGCTCCAAAATACGCATTAGGGCTTATTTTCTGGTTAGGTCGTATTTTGGGACAAATGGGGTACTTATATATAAAAAAAGGTCAAGCCCTTTTTTCTTTGTTCCAGAATTCAGGACAGAGAATATAATGGAATTATGTTAGAGAAGACAGATTTTAAATGAATGTTCCAAAGGTGCTTTTTCAAAGGCAAGTAGACTTTCTGAAGAGCCTTCTTGGTTGAGAAGCAAAATGTCTTCAAAGAAAAAACAAGAAAATCCAGTTGCCTGTCTTGGGGACAACCATGACATGGATGAGTGAGAAACTCCATAGACATTTTAAATGTTTAAAAAAAATTCTGACAATAAGAACACTTGGATTATGCTAATTTGATAATGATTGCAGTTCTTCAGATGTGCCTGAAAGAATCTACATTCAGCTTTTGCTTGAGGTTGGGTAATTTCAAAAGTAGTCAAAAACATAATGTCTTTCTCACCTTGTACTTTGGACTAGTATTATTATTTTAGAAGGTCCACTCTTTGCTACAGAGAATGATTTGCCCTCATTATCCTCACATTATCTGACTGCCATTACCTTTATGCAGCAGTTCATTAAATTCTATTTTTCTGCTTTTGAACCTCAGATTCAATTACATTATACTAATATTGGAGTCATTGGCAAAGCTATATTTAGTGGAAAATAAAATTTGGATTAATCGCTAAGAGATGGTTAGAAACTAAGACCAGGGAAAACCATCCAGGAAGCTGCTTTGTTTTGGTAGTAATAGATATAGATAGCATATTGATGTCTATTGACATGTCTATAACTATAATAACTTTTATTATGGTTACAGACCAGGCTACAAATAAGAAGAATTAAAAATAATAGTAACAATAAAAAGACAATATATTACAATTAGCGATGGATTGTCAGTGGGCAATCAACGTCTGCTTAATTTTGAGGGCAATATAACAAAATTTAGCTACACCATACCAGATGTGGTATTCAGCAGGTTCTGACCAGTTCTGGAGAACTAGTAATGGAAATTTTGAGTAGTTTGGAGAACTGGCAAATACCACCTCTGACTGACGCCACCCCCATTATTCTCTATTCCCAACTCCCAGCTGATCATCTGGGTCTTCTTTGGTTGCCCTGCACAGGGGAACGGACCTGGAAAGCAGGGGTGGGGAGGGAATGGGGATTTTACAGTATCTTTCCCCTGCCATGCCTACAAAACCACACCTACAAAGCCACACCATAAAGCCACACCTACAAAACCCACAGAACCAGTAGTAATTTTTTTTGAATCCTACCACTGCACTATACTTATCTGGTAACGGGCTGAAAATCAGCTAGGAGGCATGCACATGTGCAGTGAGGTAATTCTGTCTGGGGCTCGCATGCCTGCACAAATGGCCTACGTACCATAGGTTCGCCATCACAGAGCTAGAGTGAATGGGGTAATAACAGGGGTGGGATTCAAATTTTTTAACAACTGGTTCTGTGGGCATGGCTTAGTTGGTGGGCATGGCTTGGTGGTCATGTGATTGGGTGGATGTGGCTTGGTGGTCATGTGACTGGCTGGGCATGGCCAACTCAATATCACTCACATTGAGGCACGCATCTTCTCGCCTGGCCTCTCATGACTGTGGGGATGCTGCAACAGTCGTAAGTGTGAAAAATGGTCATAAGTCACTTTTTTCAGTGCCATTGTAACTTTGAATGGTCACTCCACACAAGCAAAGTATCAGCAAAGGAGGGGAAAAAAAACTCCAGAGACGTTCCTGAGACAGGAAGTCTAGTCCTGCCAAGAATGTAATAAGGGTTAACGGAAAGGCAGCTTCTGTAAGCAACACCAGAATGTTTCCTTCCTGCCTTCCTTACAGGATTAGGCCAGTAATTTCTTCTAACAACCAGTTCTCCAAACTGCTTAGAATGTTAACAACCAGTTCTAGCAAATAGGTGCGAATGGTAGAATCCCACCTCTGGGTAATAATATGTGTGGAGGATGACTCATATTGAGTTTGTATCCCAGGGGGGATGACTCTGCCTACCAAGATGAGGTGGACCTGTTGCTTTCGTGGCGTGGAGACAATAACTTGGTCCTCAATACCAATAAGACGAAGGAGCTTATAGTGGATTATAGAAGGAACAGATCAGACATCCAGCCCTTGCTTATCAATGGAGACCGTGGAACAAGTGGCCAGTTTTAAGTTTCTGGGTGTTACCATAAAAGAGGACATGACCTGGGGTGCTCACATTGCAACACTGGTCAAAAGGGCCCAGCCTGAGACTTCTCAGAAAACAACAACTGAATGAAAAACTGCTGGTGATCTTCTACCGCTGCACCCTAGAGATTATCTTAACTTACTACATCTATTTGCCAATTGCATAGTGGCAGATAGGAAAGCACTCCAGAGGGTTAATGTCATCGCCCAAAAGATTTTCCTTCTCCCCTCTTTGGAAGAGTTTTATAGTTCCCGCTGCCATAAGAAAGTTCAAAACATTCTCAAAGATCCATCTCATCCTGGGCACCCTTTTTTTGAACTATTACCATCTTGCAGACGGTACAGAATAATAAAAACAAGGACAAATAGGCTGAAAAACAGCTTCTATCCCAGGGTAGTAACTCTGTTGAATTCTACTGTACAGTGCAATGTTGGTGTGGTGTCGGGGGTTTTGATTCAATGTGTGGAGTGTGAAAGATGTGTGTTTGTGTTTATTTTCAAGTTCATGATGTGCACTGAAGATGGTGTTTGATTTGTTGTATGAGGTGCAATGACAATAAACTAAACTAAACTGTATTAACTCATTGGCAGCTGGTCAATTTCTTCAAATTGCAAAGTCTACCCTATTTCGTTTTCAAATGAAACCAGCAAGAAACTTGAAGTATCATTATATTTTAACATGAAAACCTCTGTTTTGAAAGCAGTAGCCTCCTTCAATGAGGAGCTGAAAGCTGTCCTAAAGGTGCTTTTTAAGGACTTTCTTGTTTTTTCTTTTGAAGATGTTTCACTTCTCATCAAGGAAGCTTTCGAGAAGCAAAACGTCTTCAAAAGAAAAAACAAATCCAGTTTCCTCCTAAAAAAGCACCTTTGGGACAACCATGACCTGGATGACTGAGAATCTCTACAGACTTTTAAACACAAAAGCTAGCTGAATGAGCCATGCAATCTGGCACTGATTTCTTAATCCATAATTTGTTGCAGTTGGGAAAACCATGTCAATTCAAAGCAGGTCAAGTGACTATATAAGGTTGACTTTGTCACATTTCAATCAGAATAATGTTTCTCACTTCTGGATGCCAACTCACAATATATAGTATTTCTTGGTTTAAAAAATAAAATCTGGTTGGATTTGTGGGGAAAAAAAATAATCTGACCCAAAATAAGTGTTCCATACTAATATGACTTTTATTTTTAAAACAAAGGAAACGTTCCTTTCAAGTCATAACAAATGATGCTCTGTTTAAAAGCATATGCAACTAAACTACCTTTCAATATGATAATGTATAAGTCTGCAGCTTGATTCTAGTCTGACTATGGCGATGATACTTTTGCTGAAGCAATCAAAATAATTGTCTCAGTTTTGATGAGGAAAAAAAAAACCTCCAGACTCCTAGTCAGCTAACTGCCTTTCTTAGTTTTTCAGCATCACTGGACAGAAAAGGATTTGCCTAAATGAATTTAGATATGAGATATCTGTCGCAAAATTGCTGACATATTGGAAAATAAAAATTGCTGTCTGATTCCCCTTTTAGTGAATCAAATGATTTGGAACATCTAATATGAAAAGGCAGTATCTGAGGCAGTGTTGGAGGAAGGAGGGAATGTTAATAGTTTGCTCACTACATTACAATGCTATGTTTTGGGGAAAACTTCAGAAACACCTGGTAATTTGAAGAATAGTGGTGCTTTTTGATAACTGCATATCAAATTTGATAGTATAAGAAGATTATTAACATCATAATAATTGACAATAACTTTATATCATTAAGTAACAACATCAACCTATCACTGCTGTTGGGAAGGACTCAATAGGTATAAAGGTAAAGGTTCCCATCGCACATATGTGCTAGTTGTTTCCGGCTCTAGGGGCGGTGTTCATCTCCATTACAAAGCCAAAGAGCCAGCTCTGTCCAAAGATGTCTCTGTGGTCATGAAGCCGGCATGACTAAGCACCAAAGATGCATGGAATGCTGTTACTTTCCCACCAAAGTGGTCCCAATTTTTCTATTTGCATTTTTATATGCTTTCGTACTGCTAGGTTGGAAGAAGCTGGGACAAGTAACGGGAGCTCACTCTGTTACTAGGGATTCGAACTGCTGAACTTCTGACTTTTCTGATCGACAAGCTCAGTGTCTTAACCACTAAGCCACCACATCCCTTGATTTTATATTTATTTTGCATTTTATATACCTTCAATAGGTAAATCCAGTTTAAACACCTGGCTGATAGTGTGTTCAGCCATTATAATATATTTACCAATTCCTCTGCCGGTGATCAAAATGTGATCACCCAGGGTAGAATACAAAACAAACACAGTCACAGAAAACAGGTGAAGCCCCTTTTATTCCTTCAGTTTGCTTCTAAGCTCCAAATATCTTTGACAAAAGACAAAAACACTCCCACACAAACAGTTACATGAAGAAGGGAAAAAGCAACACAAATCAGGCAAAATAAGGGCTGGAGAATGTCCACAGATAACACACACTGGGAAGGATGCCAAACTCAGAGAGGAACTATAAACTAGAGATATTTCCATGCTTTGTCTCCAGCGTTTGTCAGAACGCAGGTCCGTACTCTTATTCAGTTGTCACAGCTGCAGCCCATGAAGAGGATCAAGACCCTCTCCTCCTGAGGACACCACATCTCTCCCTTATCCTCTCCTCCCTGCGTGCCCTAGGATGGATAGTGGATGGGCCTGGGTCCTCCTCTGACTTCTCAGCTGGTCTCTGCTCTTCCCCAGCCTCCTCCAGAACCTCTGGAGCCACACTTACACTCCCTGTTGGCTCTTTCTCCTCTCCCTCAGAGTCAGTCTCCAGCAGGGGCATGACACAAAAGTCCTAACTCACTCTGTGTTGTATTCCCAGAGTAGTTAGCCAAATATTTATTAAAAACAAGACATGAGCATAATACAAATGGTACATTTCCTACTTCTTTTTTCCCACAACTTGCCAGAGGCTAACTGCTATTCAAAAGATAAATATGTTCTTTAAATGGTATGGAAACATAATATCAGCATCTACCATGCTGATGGAATAAAATTACATTTACTAGTGACAGGAGTATCTACATGCAAGGTATATAAAAAAAGACAGGACTTTGATCCCACAGTTGTGGTTGCTATCACCTTTTTGATCAGCTAGGCTAGCATATGATGAACTCAGCCGACAGATATGGGTATTCACAACAACAATACTGATAAAAAGGATTGTTAGTACTTGCAAAATGTATTGTAGCATCTGAAAGGAGAAAGAAAACCTCTTAATGAATTTGGAAATCATTTCAGCATCCCTGTTTATGAGATTATACTGATTAGGTATCTTCAGAAGTATTACAGATTCATGGAACCTGTGCCAAGGAATCCTTAATTTGCTTTCTCTATGGTACACTTTACTATCAAAGCAATTTTTAAACTCTGTTTTTTGGAAAGGATTCAATATCTATTTGTACTTCCTTCCTCTTTCACCCTAATTTCTGAGTTCTGAGAGGTAGGTGTGAATTTCACAGCAGATTTCTGCCAGATGAAATTTTAAAAATTATTGGTGCTTCATCATCTTTTTTCTTCTAAAATATTTTTTGGGAAAAATTAGGAGTGAGTGAATGCATGTTTAAAAGATATCCTTTCTTGCTACATCTTATCAACATTTCCTACAAACAAGATACCAAAGTTTGCTGCTAACTTGAGGATGTTTTCTTATGATTGGGAAAATCAAAAAGTCAAGATGGCAACCATGCATGTAACATTATCGCCATTTTGACTTTTCAATGCCCTCTGCAGACAGTCCTAGGTGTTTCATGATATCTAAAACAGGATGTCATATCTCAATGCATTTCTCCAAGTTTGGGGGATTCTTGGTAGTATCAATAGCAATGGTCTGTAAACTTAGGTAAGTTCCTAAACTATATACTAAACTAGAGAGCAATAATTTTTAGTATATGTTCTTATTCTTGATTCATAATTCTACTGGATGCTGTTATGCCATTTTGTTGTTTGCTTATTTGGAAACCATTGTTTTAGAGCAACGAGTGATGTACGAAGTTAAGCTGTCAATTTTGTAAAATAGCCAAGGTTAAAACAAACTAAGGCTTACCATGAGAGCCAGGTTGGTGTAGTGATTAAGGTGCAAACCCTGAAACCTGGTGTCTGTAAATTCTAGGTTTTCCTTAGGCACAAAATCCAACTGGGTGATTTTGGGCCAATCACACTTTCCTTTGTTTTCTTGAGCTGACCAAGATATACAAAAGGAGGGATAAAAATCTGAGAATAATCTAAGAATAATAATAATACAAAATGTTGTGGGAAGCTTTGAAATTGTTTAAGAATATGAATGACACATTGCTCTTTTATCTTTATGCTAATCCTTTTAGGCCACTTCAACATTTTTTTCTTTTTTAGTCTGTGAATCTTATACTTAAATTCAAAATTAACAGCTATGTTGGAAATAATCAAATTTCTTTTCTGTTAACTATGTGCTTTTACATGGTTATCTTGCTTACTTTCCTACTGTGCTGTATAATCTGTTTTTCAATATTTTCTAGATAGGGAAAACATTCACATTTCTTTTGAGAGATTAGAAGTGATGTGTACATTTAAGTTAAAATTCTCATGAGTATTTCTTCTGGAAGTTTGAAGTTTCCAAAATAATTAATTTCCTTAGAGATGTGACTAACAGGCTGAAATTAATACACCATAAAGCACGATGCAACTGATGGTCATTTTACCCTCTACATGACTGCCCCAGTTTTTCAAAATATTCCCTAGAAGGCCATTTAGATGTTAGATTTAGACTTGCCTCAGGACTTCACTTAGCTCAGAAAACCAAAACATTTATTTGGAATTTGTCATTCTGTGCCTTCTAGTAGCTATGGAGTTTCACTGGCCAAAGTACCCAAGAAGTAATGAGGTGATTTAGGATTTTAAATATTTTATTTTACACTTTCTTCCACTACTTAGAATTTTTCAGTAATTTTATGAGGTTATAAAATAGGAAATTTCTCCCCTGCTACAGGACTAATGCTGGCTTAAAAAAAGAAAGTCAACTAGTTAGATTTTTGGCTTGATCAAATAAACCAGATGTTTTAAAAGCTGTCTTCTAGGGAACATTGCTATCCCTCTGACACCTATCAGAGGTTACTCAGTAAGAATAACCCTCCAAAACAGCTTTTTAACTACTATAAATCTTTCTTACAAATGAGGGCAACCTTCCAAATGATCCTCGAGACTAAGGAATTATGGGAGGGTGCCAGACTGAAGACAGAGGACTGAGTAGAGACCTATCAAGGAGTGTTTGTTTCAATTCTAAGTTATATTGGTTGATGCAGAATTATAGTGAAATATAATATAATGTGATTATATATTAAAATATAATAATATAGTGGAGTACTCATCTCAAATGATCTAAGTGCTAGAGCCCACTGAAACTACATAGCCAAAAAGGCATTAAGAGTTGTTAACCTAATTCTGCATAACTTTTTCTCCAGTAATATCACTCTACTAACTAGAACATATAAAACATTTGCTAGACCAATACTTGAATACAGCTCATGTCTGGAATCCACATTACATATCTGATATTAATACAATTGAGAAAGTCCAGAAATATTTTACGGGAAGAGTCCTCCACTCCTCTACTATAGCAGAATACCTTATGCCACCAGACTTGAAATTTTAGACCTAGACAACCTAGAACTACGCCACCGTCGGTTTGATCTAAGTATAGTACATAAAATTATATATTTCAATGTCCTACCTATCAGTGAGTACTTCAGCTTTAACCAAAACTATACAAGAGCACAAAATAGATATAAACTAAAGATAAACCGCACCAAACTTGATTGTAGGAAATACGACTTCAGCAACAGAGTAATCAATGTCTGGAATACTCTACCTGACTCTGTGTTTCTTCCCCAAACCCCAAAATCTTCAACATTAGACTGTTTACTATTGACCTCACCCCTTTCCTAAGAGGTCTGTAGCGGGCGTGCATAAGCGCACCAAAAATTGCCTACCATCCCTGTCTTATTGTTTCTTTTTTTTCTTATCCGTATCCATTTCATGTATTTATAACCATGTTTATACTTATACCTGTTATCTAATAATTGTTTGACAAAATAAATAAAATAAATATCTGGCCATGATAGTTTAAGAGTTTTCTGAAAGGTTGCAGAAAAGAGAGCTCCTTCCCCAATGTCTAAGTGCATAACCCCCAAATCAGACAAATTCTTTTGGCTCCTAAAGTAAAAAAAAAATCCCTATCTGTCTCTGCCCCAGCTTTGTCAGTCAGATACAACAGCCGTTAAACCCAATTTCCTACCTTCTCAAGACACCCAATAATAGCCACTACAATAATAGTGTTGATATTGGGGAGTCCTACTGGAGATTTCTTCATAAGAAACAAGTATGTTCTACGCCACATATTACAACATTTCCATGGATTCCTGACCAATTTTTTTGTCAAAGGGTTCACAGTTTTCAGATTAATCTACAATTAATCTACAATTAATTCTTTTTTGAGCTAACATTTCTAATAGAAGATAAACAAGGATGCAGCATTGTTCCATACACATTTTAAGCAGCCCTCTCTCTCTCTCTCTCTCTCTGTGTGTGTGTGTGTGTGCATGAAAAGATTTATGAAAAAGACAACTCTACATCAGGATTGTCAAACCCGGCCATTGGGCCAGATGTGTCACATGCTGGCCATGCTCATGCCCGGTTTAGTGAAAGGGGAAAAAAAGTCCCAATATGTCACGTGTCATGATGATGTGAATTTGACACTCCTGTTTCTACGTGGACAGAAGTCTCTTCTAATTGTGAAAAATTATATTGATTTTTGGCCTTGATTGAGAAAGTAAATTGATTTAATTTAATAAAAAGTAATGTGTCATGACTTGGATGTTAAGCTAAGCTAAGCCAATTTGCCTTGGATGTCCTATGCTTTATACAGAGTGAATTTGCATGCAGATGCAGCTCAGTGGTGGTATTCACAACTTTTACTACCAGTTCTGTGAGTGTGGCTTGGTGGGCATGGCCATGTGACTGGGTGGGTGTGGCTTTTCTTTTTTGCAGTCCCCACCCATTTTTGGGAGCTTCTTAGCCACAGAGGAGCCTCTGGGGGGGGGGCGTTTTTGCTCCCCTAAAGCTCTTATGAGGCTCAGGAAGGAAAAAAACAGAGCATGGGAGGGGCATGCAGCACTCCTCCAAGCTCCTTTCTGGGAGCTTCCTAGCCTCAGAGAAACCTTTGGGGGGGCGTTTTTGCTCCCCTAAGGCTCCTCTGGGGCTCTGGAATGCCAGAGGGGGGGGGGCTGAGCTCCTCCTTCCATTTTTTGCCTTCCTGGGCCTCAGCAAGGGGAATCCCGGCACAGCTAATCTTATCTACAGCTGATTGTTGGGAGGGGAAAAAAAGAAAGAAATACCTTAGGCGAATGTCAGGCAGGCGGGCGGGGAATGTCAGGCAGGCGGGCGGGGTGAGTGAGCATTGGGCAGGTGGGCGACCCAGTGGGGGGGCATGGCCAGCCAGAATTTCACCAAATTCTTGCCACCAGTTCGCCCGATCCGTTGCAAACCAGCTGAATACCACCACTGATGCCCTCCAACATTGTAGAGTGCTTCCTGATATGGATACAAAATCAGATGTTTATACTGGTAATATGACAAAAAACTCTTGTTTCTATCCAAGATATATACTACAGTGTCAATAAAGATAGTGAGAGTGCTTTTGCAAAATACATTTAGCACTGAATGCACAGAAATGGGCTTTTCTATATCATTACTGTGCTATTTCAAAGTAGAACTGATCCAAAGCAGTGAAACATAAAATTCTCCTTCGTCCCATTTAGTATTCAATCCTAACCAGAATTCTTTGCTTCAACCCTGGCGATTGGATATTTCCTGCATTACTCCTGAAGATACCAAAGAAGCTTCTTGTTGCAACTGCAAGAAGTTTGTAGATCTGCCATATAACACTTCATTGCTGCCTCTCCAATTTCCTCTTGAGGCATTTTAATGCCTTGGGCCTAATGTCTGGGCTGACTATGTTGGTGTGCATTCAGCAAACCCATTAAGCTTCTTAAAGCTTTTACATAGGTAACTGAAAACAGTTATAAATCATCCCCTCCCAGGAGGAAGCAACAGGTCATATATCATCATAATAGAAAATTCCAAACAGAGTAAAGACATTCTCTGATACTCCTTTGAGAAGATTTATGCAGAGGAACACAAGGGCTGGTTCACTCCATGATGATATTTGTCGATAGAATAGCAAGATGCCTTGTGCACTAATGTTAGACCATTTATCTTTCCTGCCTAGGATTGTCCATCCTTGAAGCAGTTTTCCAGGGTCATGAGCAGAGGTCTTTCCTGTCATCTACTACTTGATCTGCTTTTAACTGTAAGTTCTAGGAACTGAACCTGGGACCCTTTGCCTATAAAACACATGCTGTGCAACTGAGCTATGGTTCCTTCCCTCAAATAATCTTTCATCTATGTATTTTTTTAAAAAAGCTGGAAAGGCACCTTCAACATTGACTGCTAATGTTTCAGTTTTTTAAAATTCATTTCATTGCTTTTGGGGAATGTGTTAGTCAGTTTATAGCCTCAACTGTTCTGGTGATAAAGAAGAATATGTGCCCTGGACATGGTTCAATTGAATGATTGAGCTAATTAAGGGTAATCGAGATCTTGTTATTGCTGAACAAGTCATTAAGCTATGTGTGATTGAGAAGAACTTTTGTGTCCCATGCTTAATGGTCTTCAGTGTCACATATTTTGTATGTACCATACAGTACAATGCAAATAATAATCATCATCATTAACATAAAGCAGAAAAAGGGCCTGACTGAATATTACATATGGTAGTACATTTCTTCAGCTCAGAGACACTAGATGCTGCTGTTGCTTGTCAGCCAATCTTATCCCTGATATATATTCAATATTTGTCATTAGTAGTCACATTCTGTAGCCATAAATGAACTGGCAACCAATCTTTGTCACAAGATAAATGTGACAGGAAGTGAAGGAGAACTCTCCATAATGTTGAGCTAAATTATTTTAACCACGAGGGAAAAGATAAGTTATGGCATTAAGCCAACACTTGCCAGAAGCACATGCCTTTTCTGGAGGTAGCATATAGTCCTGATGTAGAGTATGTAATATAATTACAGACAGTCTTAGTCACTGTCTTCTGAATATAGATCTATAGGAATAATATGTGGGGGCATCACTCATTAACCTGGAGCAGATGCATTAACAAGGACAGTAGTCGTAGTTCAAGAATACTCACTTTACTAAAAACAATACAAAATGTAATTCGGTAAAGTAATCTGGATTTCTAGCTTTTATTTCACCCAGAAAATTAAAACCAACAAAGGCAGATTGTCATATTGGTATCTGGGGATAATGTTTGATCTAATTGATTTGAAAAGCAATAGACAGGTGATCTCTAATTTGTGATTGAGCATTTTTGTCCCTGTAAGTTCAGAAAAAGAAGAAGTTACACTTTCTGAATCATGTTTAGCAGTGTTGCTTGGCTTCTGGGCAGTGACATGCCTAATGCCTGAATTTTAAAACATGATGCTTGGTAAAGTTACATGTATTATTATTTATTTAAATTTATATGCTACGTGAGTCCCACCCACTTTTGTCATTTTGCAAATAAAAACATTAAAATCAAAGGAAAAAATATATAATGATACTGTAGAAAAAAACAAAGAATAAAAGATAGTAAAGATGACAAAAATACCCCAGACAGGAACAAAAAGTGAACCCACACACTCTCCAAGGTCTCCAAGACCTTTCAAAACACCAGCAAAGTGGATCTCTTTGCCAAGGGCTTCTATAATGGAAAAGACATGCTATATAGTAGTATTTCTGTTTCATATTTGTGAAACTCTAAAAGTAATGGAGGGAATTCATTTAATTTATCACCTGACTTAACTCCAACAAGAGAGGCATGTATTTTGCAGGTCATTTGGAAGATGAAAGACCAGCTACAAAAGCTGGCTAACAAATCTGCTCAGGGAAGTTTGAGGACAGAAATACTCTATTTCATTTCAGCTTCTATGGGCAGAATTTTTTTTAAAAATATTTGGGATATTCCCAATTTGGAGTACAGCCAAATTATCCCCAATTTAAAGACCAATGTTCTAACTGAACAAAAACTTTAAAAAAAAATCTATGGACAAGTATGCATTCTATTAAAGTTAAGCTTAAATGTTCAATGGTCAGAGTTTGTTTCTTTTTCAGTACTTGAACTTTATGTATGGATCATTGATCAAGTAGCAACAATTACACAGAACAGGCTTTTACGATGCTCAGACATCAAGGAACATGTCATGCAATAGAGAAGTCTAAAGATCTAAAGATAATGTCTACTGTATAATATACAATGTGATGGAAACAAAGATGGCTTACAAGGGTGGAAAAGTATTAAGAAATATAGTTGATCTAAAGCAAATTTCATCTGATTTCATTTTCTTTGCTCTGACCTCTCTGATTTTTTTTTTTGCTTACTATATTTTATTCTTTTTCTGCACATTGCCTATTCTGAAAGAAATGCAATAGTTATATATAATAAATACTTTGACTTATGCCAGAATGTTTTCATGAGCAAATATGAAGTACATAGTTTTGCGCAGTGTTGAAAGAAATATCCTTCTGGGTTCAGTTCCAAGCGGCGAAAAAGACACTGGAAACATGGAGGGTGCTTGGAAGGTTTAATGGTGTACAGGGCCATGTAGCCTGGAGCTCCAGAGTGAGAAGGAAACATGATCACATGCTTCAAGGTGAGAAGAGAAGGAAAGAAGGGCCGACCAAGATGTTGAGAGACCCTTATATAACCTCTGTTGGGCCCCACCTTAGTGTTTCCTGTTTCTGTGCAAAAAATGAATCCCATTGGCTGTCAAGACTCCCAGGGGCGGGGGTCTTAACTTTGTAGGCTTGGTCTGGACCACATGGCTTCACCTGAGTGCTAGCTAATGCAATCTTCCCAAAACATGTGGTGAGATGGGTAATCCTATCATTTCCTGAGGGCCATCCTTAATCCCATCACCCTGGAGCTGAAGGGGAGGGGCAGGGAGCTGCAGGAAGCTGCTTTGTCTTTAAAACGTATTTCTCCTTTTCTCATCCAGGGAGATATTATATTCTGCCTTCTAAATATTTCCTAGGCTATTTCCATTTTCTAGGAGAGGGGTGGTTGCTAACTTCCTACAGCAGTTATCATTGAGAAAATAGCATAGAAATGTTATTTTTCCATCATAGCTGTTCCTATTTTGTATCTATTGGTTTCTTCACTGAATGTATTTAAGAAAGTGAATTCTCATTGCAGTTCTAAATACTATCTTGTCATTGATGAACATATGGTATTTTTACTACATGCATGTTGCATATAGTAGATATATACATTTTACTTGCATATATGCATTTTACTTGCATATTGCAAGGCACTTTAGAACAGGCCTGTGGATTACTAAAACCTACAAAGCCAACACCTTATCTTATCTCACTTTAGCATAAGGGAAAAAAGCCCACACCTTCAAATTGTTCTATACTTGAATACACAGATATATGGACACACACACAAAGACTCATACAATGGCAGCAGCATTCATGACTTTAGTGGTCTTTGGGTTAGACTCAAGTGATTTCTCTTTCATCCTGATGGAATCATACATCATAACTCTTAATTCCTGCATTTCAAAGTGAAATTAAATCACAGCAGCATAACTACCGAGGCAGAACATTCAATTTCCATAAAGGGGTTCATTCATTTTTGAACCCAATGACATCATTTTCCCTCTATGATTTGACACTTCCAATTTTGCATTCCTTGCTTATGTACTATCTGTTCTCCTTATTCGTCATTTTTTAAGGTACATTGAGCTCAAAAACTAAGCAGGATTGAGCCTGTACTTGGATAGGCGCTGATAGAATGTACAGTATTAGAGGTGTAGGCTAAATTATGAACTAGTTGAAAAACATTGTGGAAAAATATAGTAGCAAAGCTCTTCTGTAAGATACCAAACAAACAAATAAGCCCATGTTCGTGGCATAAAATCATCCAGAGTCAAATTCAGCTAGAAATCTATTGTTAGAAACATTGGTATTTTTCTATAAAATATTTGCAACTACATCCTTAAAAATCAAAATGAAAAAACAAATGTTATTAATGTTTTCATAGAACTTACCTTTCCATCATTCCTGCAAATGAAAAGGAATAATTCAAAAGTACAGTATTTCATCCTAATAATAAATGAAAAAAATTACTCACAGGTATCAATTCTTTGTGATTACAATTTTTGAAATACCTCTTATGTACAAGAAAATGTGTTAGGGTAATATTGTTAATTTATATTTTATATTTTAAACTATATATGATGGCCTCTTTCCAATAGCTGTTAGACATCCCAATTGGATAATTTTCTCTTTAACAGGATATTTTGTAGACATTAAACAGAGTGTCTTATTACTTAAGAATCTGTTTAATAAATATTTAATAAACACTTCTGCTTTGTTCATGCACCTTTAGTAGTAAAAACATACTGAATGAGGAAGACTATGTTGTCTTGATTGGGTCAAGATCATCAAATGTTGAACTTCAAAACTGATCCCAAACCACACAAAAATAATGTGTTTTTATGTTTCATTTATTTTGTTGCAATTTGTTTTATTGATTATTGTGAGCAACCCAGTTCAAGTTGAATAAATTATTACTATGGTTTATTGCAGTCAGTTAGATATTTAGACTGGATTTGCCATTTTTATCCACCTAACAAGTTCTTCCCAAGGACCTGGGAAAGGCAGCTATTGTGTGATGATGTTAGTAATGCTCCAACTGTTCTGGGTTTGTACCTAAGACCTATTATCAGTGGTACCATCTTTGCTTTCCTTTGCCATAGTCATTCTATTTCTGTTATTACGGTCTTTATATTTTCTGCTTTTTCTCCAATTCTTTTTCTTTTATTCTGCTATCAGCAGGCATCACCAAGTCCACTATCTAGGCTATTTTTTGCCCTTCTTTTTAAGCATAGGGTGTTATGTGGCAGGTGATTATCTGTTTGAATTGTAAAATCCAAAGTATGTGTTCATTTTCTTACTTTTCTATCACTGACAAGTAGTAAGATGGACTCAGTTGCAGTGGCAATGAGTATACCACTGGAGGATCAAAAATATCAGATTAGGTACAGATCATCAGGGAGAAAATCTTCCTATGTGCTTGCTAAAAGTCAACTTGATCATGCATAATCAATCAATAAATTGTATTAATTAAATTATATAGATTTATTCCTTCTCTGCCATATTGTAGATGTACAACAATTCTATCTCTCTTAAAGATATGTACTAGAATACTAGATACTAATCATTAATGTAAGTTTTTCATAATGTCAAACTAGGAATTGTGCATATATCTATTAAGAGGTGTTTGGGATTCTTTGTCCACATACAGAACATGAATATACAATCTTAACAGCACAGGGAATGCAAGTAGAATGCTGCCCACACCATAGGATTAGCTTTACAGAATGTTGTATCTTGGTCTTTGCCAGTCAGCCCTATGTGGACCCTATTTTACATAACAACAAAATAAACAACTGAATAAAAATAATTTTAGGTCTGCAATACAAGAAAGAAAAGATCTGGGGAGAGAAAAGACTGCTCAGGTTACCTTGTTGAGACAAAAGCACCATTTTATTTGGAAAGACTATTATTGAATTCAGTAAACATAATCTCCAAGATATTTTATCATATAGGCCAAATGATGTGCAGAAAATATCACTGCACCTCTATAACTGTCTGGTTTGGTTCTGCAACCCAACAGGACAGACACAGACTTCAGAGGATAATTAGGACTGCAGAAAAAACAATTACCACCCACCTGCCTTCAATCGAGGACCTGTATACTGCACGAGTCAAAAAGAGGGCTGTGAAAATGTTTACAGACCCCTCACATCCTGGACATAAACTGTTTCAACTCCTTCCCTCAAAACGACGCTATAGAGCACTGCTCACCAGAACAACTAGACACAAGAACAGTTTTTTCCCGAAAGCCATCACTCTGCTAAACAAATAATTCCCTCAACACTGTTCAACTATTTACAAAGTGTACACTACTACTACTGTTAATCTTCTCATCACTCCTTATCACCCATCCCTTCCCACTTGTGATTATAACTTCGTTGCTTGTATCCTCCGTTTCCTAGTATGATTTGATGTTGATTGTACCCTATGACTACCATTAAGTGTTGTACATTATAATTCTTGATTCTTAACGAATGTTCCTTCTTTATGTATACTGAGAGTATTTACACCAAGACAAATTCCTTGTGTGTCCAATCACACTTGGCCAATAAAGCATTCTATTCTATTCTATTCTATTCTATTCTATTCTATTCTATTCTATTCTATTCTATTCTATTCTATTCTATTCTATTCCATTCCATCCCATCCCATCCAATTCCATTCCATTCCATTCCATTCCATTCCATTCCATTCCATTCCATTCCATTCCATTCTATTCTATTCTATTCTATTCGTATCCGGTAAGGGGATCGCGCTCCCGATGTTTGCAAGCGGTAGCGCGCTCCGACCCTCCTTACCCATCCTGGTTGTCCGGAATCTCAGGCCCTGAATACCCGGCTGTTGTTGTGCAATGCCAGGTCCGTGGTTAATAAGGCTCCCCTGATCTATGATCTGGTTCAGGAGGAGGCCGCGGACCTGGTAGGTGTCACCGAAACCTGGTTGGGCCCAGAGGGCGGTGTCCCTCTGGTTGAGATGTGCCCACCAGGTTTCCTTGCATTTCACCAGCCCAGGGCTCAGGGAAGGGGTGGCGGGGTGGCGGTGCTTATAAAGGAAGCCCTTTGTCCTAGGGAGGCCACTGTCCCTCAGACGGCTGGCTGTGAATCTCTTTTTGTGAAGTGGGGGCAAGGGGTTCAGATGGGTCTTTTGATGGCATACCTGGCTCCCTGCTATGTCTCATCGGCCCTGCCCGGACTCCTAGAGGTAATAGCCGGGCTGGCGGTTGAGACCCCCAAGCTTTTGGTCATGGGGGATTTCAACCTGCCATCGCCCGGTGAAACCTCGGGGTTGGTCCAGGAGTTCTTGGCTTCCATGACGGCCATGGACCTGACCCAGTTAGTTTCTGCTCCCACTCACATAGGAGGACACATGCTGGACCTGATTTTTGTCTCTGGGCAGTGGTTGAATGACTGTAATTGTGGGGACTTAGTCATCACACCCTTGTCATGGACAGATCATTCCCTCCTTAGACTGGACTTCTGTTCCACCACCCCCCACCGCAGGGAGGCGGAGCCACTTAGATGGTTCCGCCCCAGGCACCTGATGGACCCGGAGCGGTTCCAGAGGGAGCTTGGGCCATTTCCTGAGTCTCTGGCTCACAGCTCGCCTGGAGACCTGGTGGCCACCTGGGATGGGTTGTCCGCCGGGGCTCTAGATCGAGTTGTGCCTCTGAGACCTCTGACCCGGCACAGATCCCATTTGGCTCCGTGGTATACGGAGGAGCTACGGGAGATGAAGTGCCGGAAAAGACGTCTAGAGGGCATTTGGAGGGCGAGCCGTTCTGAGTCTGACCGAACACAGGTGAGATCTCATATTAAGACTTACCTTGTGGCGATAGGGGCGGCGAAATCTTCGTATTTCTCCGCCCTTATTGCGTCGGCAGGAAATCGGCCTGCCGCCCTGTTTAGAGTGACCCGCTCTCTACTTGAACCGAGGACGCGGGATGACCTCTTGCAGGGTAGGGCAGAGGAGTTTTCTCGATTCCTGCATGACAAAATCGCCCAGATTCGGGAGGGGCTCGATTCCAATTGAATGGTCCCGGGGGAGGTGTCCGGGGCAGGTCTTGTGAATGTTATCTGGGGGGAGTTCGACCCTGTGACTGCCGAGGGTGTGGACAGGTTGCTGGGGGGTCTGAATGCCACCACCTGTTTATTGGACCCGTGCCCTTCCTGGCTGGTTTCGGCCGCCAGGGAGACGACACGAGGCTGGCTCCAGGGGATTATCAACGCTTCTTTGAGAGAGGGGTCGCTTCCTACCACCCTGAAGATGGCGGTGGTGTGGCCCCTCCTCAAGAAGCCTTCCCTGGATCCAGCTGTTTTAAACAACTATCGTCCAGTCTCCAACCTTCCCTTTGTGGCGAAGGTTGTTGAGAGTGTGGTGGCACGTCAGCTCCCTCAGTACCTGGAGGAAACGACTTACCTCGATCCGTTCCAATCGGGCTTCAGGCCTGGGTATAGCACTCAGACGGCATTGGTCGCGTTGGTTGATGATCTCTGGAGGGCTCGTGACAGAGGGTTCTCCTCTGTCCTGGTCCTATTAGATCTCTCGGTGGCTTTCGATACTATCGACCATAGTATCTTGTTGCGACGGTTGGAGGTTGGGGGAACCGTCTTTCGATGGTTCTCCTCCTTCCTCTCTGACCGTTCGCAATTTGTGTTGACGGGAGGGGAGAAGTCCACCTCTAGGCCCCTGGCTTGTGGGGTGCCTCAGGGGTCGGTCCTCTCCCCTCTCTTGTTCAACATTTATATGAAGCCGCTGGGCGAGATCATCCGTGGTCTTGGGGTGAAGTGTCATCTATATGCAGATGACACTCAGTTGTACATCTCCACCCCGGACCACCCCAATGATGCTGTGGGGGCTATGTCTAGGTGCCTGGAGGCCGTGCGGGATTGGATGGGCGGGAACAGGCTTCGGCTCAACCCATCCAAGACCGAGTGGCTGTGGTTCCCGGCGCCCTGATATAGCCAGCTGACTCCTTCGCTGGCTATTGGGGGGAAATTTTGCCCCCCACAGAGAGGGCTCGCAATCTGGGAGTCCTCCTGGATGTACGGCTGTCGCTTGAACATCATGTCGCGGCCGTCTCCAGGGGGGCGTTTCATCAGATCCGTCGGATCTACCGGTTGCGGCCCTTTCTGGATCGGGACGCCCTGCGCACGGTCACTCAGGCCCTTGTCACCTTTCGCCTTGACTACTGTAATGCCCTCTACATGGGGCTCCCTGCGGGGAGCACCCGGAGACTCCAACTGGTACAAAATGCGGCCGCGCGGGTGATCATGGGGGCGTCGTGTAGCGCCCACATGACGCCTCTCCTGCGCGAGCTGCATTGGTTGCCGGTGGCTCTCCGGGTTCGCTTTAAGGTTCTAGTTTTGACCTTTAGGGCGATCCATGGCACTGGGCCAGGTTACCTGCAGGACTGCATTCTACCGGTGATCTCCAGCAGGCCAGTGCGCTCACACAGGGAGGGCCTTCTCCGGGTGCCGTCGGCCGCCATGTGTCGCCTGGCGGCCCCGAGGGGTAGGGCCTTCTCTGTGGCGGCCCCTGCCCTCTGGAATACTCTGCCACCGGAACTACGTACCGGCACGGACCTGAGGGCCTTCAGGCGCGCGCTGAAGACCTGGCTTTTTGAGCAGGCCGGCCTGGGCTGAGACGGTTTTAATTTGTCTCCATTTGTTCTGTAATTTTAAATTGGGGTTTTAAGGGTGTGGGGTGGGTTTTTCTTATTCGGCCAATATTTAATTTAATTCCTTTTAAGTTTTGTATTGCTGTTGGGGTCTAGATTGGCTGTACACCGCCCTGAGTCCCTAGGGAGAAAGGCGGTATAGAAATTTTATTAATAAAAATAAATCAATAAATAAAATAAATAAATAAATATTCTATTCTATTCTATTCTATTCTATTCTATTCTATTCTATTCTATTCTATTCTATTCTATATTGCTGGCAAGATAAAGCATTCTAATACCCCTATGTGGCACTTGCAATTATGGTTTTGGTGAACCCAGAGTTAGGAAGGATCATAAAATATAGAGTGTCAAAGTTATTAATTCATTGTGGGCTGCTTAGTTATCAGACCTGTAGAAAGTGATAACCTGTAGTTAAAAATGATAGAAAACAGTGCACAGAGATACCTACATTAATCTATTTCAAAAATCTATATATCAATAAAAACATTTGATATAATATTTTACAGTGGGGAAAAGAAGATAATGATGTCTCAGGTTATCTCATAGACAGACATGTTCATTCCTACGTGTCAAATATAGACATAAACTAAGTAAAAACTTAAAATAGAAAAACCATTTTAAAAATTAATGCTGAAGCCATTTCAGCTGTCTGCAAAGGACAGCTTGATTTTTTTGTGTATTTGGTAGTTATTTTCTTTAAATTTCTATATTGAGATATATCAGTGATTAGATTAGGTTAATGCTCTGCCATGGCAAGTCCATGTGTCTAATTATAGCTTGTTTTAATGGATAACAAATTTGTGCTTTATTAAAAACAAAGACATTCTTTCTCCGACAATGTTTTAAAAGTGAAAGTGTATAAGACCCCAGTAAATAATTGTCCCATGGAAGTTTATGTTGCACTTCAAAAGTTCTTAATGTGTTTGGTAACTGTTAAGCTCATGGTTTAACTAAATACAGAATACAGAAGAATAATTCACGTATATAGGTTTTCACACAAATAGTCAGGTACGGAAAAACTTAAAATGACAAGGTGAATTGTTGAAAGCAATTTCTTTATTGTTGTTGACATATAGACAGACTTAAAGACACTCTGCATAATTATCAGATAAATGATGTGAAGAATTCATGAGGATCTTTTCTGAGTCTCTTCCTGCATACCAATGACTCAAAGTGGATTTGTCTCTTCATTCCTCCCTCTCGCAACTCACTGCCAGATTCTATTATACAAACAGTTAAAGAAAAATGAAAAGATAAAAGCTTTTTCCATCATTACATCTCAGTAGCTCTTTTTAACGGTAACAAACGAAGGTTGGGCAGGTTAGTGTACAGAAGGGGAATAATCCTCATTTCTAAAATTTATTTTAGGATACAGACTAAAATAAATTAGAGGTTAGATTTCTCCTCTTTTGCAGTGTCCATGCCATATCAAATTGTTACAGAGATTTGAACAGGAATAGGGGTAAGAAATTTTACATACATTTCCTCAATTAAACACTTTAATTCAATGTGCAATTTTCCATTCCAGGCAGATGCCATACCCCAAAATAGATGGTAGTAGGTATTACCAACTTTAACATCATTATCATCTGTTTATCCAACATTCATTCAACTTAATGTAGAAATTTTTATATTGGCCAATTGTTGGATCGGACAGTTGTCCTTTGATAAATGCCCTGCCCCAGGGGAATTTTGCACTGTGTCCTTTTTCAGTTTTGGAGGTTCAGCGTTGTTCTCCTTTTTCCACAAAAGTCAAGCAGTGGCTAATCATCCCTGAGGTAGACCAGACTAGAAACCCAAAGTTATGAATGATAAATGTACTTTTATTATATAGTTATAGTAACTGATATTCTGCAAGTCCGAATCCACGCCCCCCTTCCATGCCTTATCTTTTAGAAAACTAGGCAGGTCTACTCTGGGATGTTTTCTCAAATTGCACTTTTGCAATTTGATGTTATTTCATGCTACCATTATCTTAGTTGCAGGTCTTCCTCCTGTTCATAAGTGTTCGTAATTTTGGTTTTCTAGTCCAGTCTATCATGAACGGTTGTGTCAACCCTTGAAATGGCGAGCCTCCATTTGGGGGGATTTGGAGGGAAAGGATTACAGGGATAATGACAATCAGCTGGAAAGCAGGCCAAGCAGAAGAAAGAATTAGGCCCAACAGAAGGATTCCAGGCCTCTCTAGAAGTACAACAGTCATGTAGGTGAAGGAGGCGCACACAGGGAGTGGGGTTAAATAGGCGGGAAAGTAGCAATGGTTATTGCTGCCTTTGTTTTGGTTGCTATGTGCCGATGTTTCCAGGCCTGCCAGAATTAAAAGCAATTAATTGAACCTTTTCTTTCTGTTTCTTGGTTTTGGAGAATTGGAACAGTGACAGGCTGACAAGTTGGCAACTTGTATAGATCTCAGGGAATTCTTCCTGAGATTTAATCAATCAGGAGGTTCCTTCTGATGTTTAGTCTGAACCTCATTCATTGAAGTTTTAATTCAGATATTCTGGTAATTCTCTTCTGAATTGTCGTCCTCATTCTTTT
This sequence comes from Bungarus multicinctus, assembly GCA_023653725.1. Lineage (NCBI taxonomy): Eukaryota > Metazoa > Chordata > Lepidosauria > Squamata > Elapidae > Bungarus > Bungarus multicinctus. Next base: position 7,911,418 of record CM042848.1, on the reverse strand, counting down.
TTTTTTTTTGAACTATTTGTGCACATATATGTTGGATAATTGAGATAGCCGAAGAATATCAAAATAAGCTGATTTGTGCTACTTTGATTACTGAAAAGCCTTTAACTGTATCCAACATGTCAAGCTGTGGACTGTATTTAGAAAAATGGGAATCCCAGAGCATCTCATTGTCTTGTTGTGAAATCTATACAAAGAACAGGAAGCCACAGTAAGATAGAATATTGTGCAACAAATTGTCTCCGAGCTGGGAAGGAAACATAGGTTTTGGAAATGATATTTAGATGATGGGATATACCTATGTCTACAAAGCTCAGAATTTTTCAGGAAATGGTTTTGAATGTGACAATCTATGAAAATGAAAGCTGAACTTAGAAGAAGCTGGATAGATGGAATATTAATATTTTTGAATGTTGGTGTTGGAGAATACTGTGGATAGCCAAGATAATAGACAAATAGATCGTTGAACAAATCAACCCAAATTCTATTTGAGATGAAAATGACCAGGGTCCATGACCAGAACATCCTCATCCAAGTCATTGATAAAAAAGGTTGAATGGCACAGAGTTCAGGATATGCCATTTAATTCAGTTCCTCGGAACTGCAACAGAACCATGAATATCTATTCTTGATTCAGCCAATTTTAAGTACATTTAACTGTAGTCTTGTCTAATCCATATCTTACATTTCATGAAAAATAAGATTATGAGATATTTTGCCAAAGTTCTGTCCCTGAAATATTTAGATTGGCTATACATGGCGAAGGATGATTCAAGATTCTTCTTCTCTACTATCCTTTCAAGCAGCCTGACATCTCCTGGTTGCTGTCTTTCATTCAAAAGTAATGGATCTCATGTTTAGAGTTTAGCTGCAAGAAAGAAACAGTAATGACAATCCATATTTCAGAGGGAACAACACCTTATCCTGCAATAGAGATTAGTTTTTCAAAGATCATTTTTCTGTATCTGCCAGTGTATGTAAAACGTATTCTTCTTTATTATTTCATGCTTTTTCTGATGCAGACATAAATCAGAATCAATTTAATAATAAGAAAGAGTTATAAGATTGGGAGGAGGGTTGAAGTCATGCTAAGTGGATTTTATTCTCTTACATGATGTCTGGGAAGTAAAACAAACACACGAGTGGTTTTATATCTGTCTCTGCAAGACAGAAAAGAAATAAGCAATTAACACGGCAAGCTTCATTCCTCTCAAAGAAAAAATGAGTGGCTCCGTTTCTTAGATATGGAATGCACTTTCATTTTAAACGTTTGCTAGTATATTTTTTCAATAGTTAAAAGAAATCTAGAGCAACCTCCACGACCAGCTCCCCAAACCTCTGAGACAAGTGTGATGCAAAGGCTTTTCAATTTATTTCATGGCTTATTAGCATTTCTGCAGCCTCAGCCAGTGATTGGATGGACACAAGGAAGTAAATGTTTAAACTTATCACCATGTTCATGATTAGCATAACACTAGCTTGCTGAGATCCTAGTTGGACAAAGTCGTCCGCAGAGGGGCAGGGTTAGAGAGGCAAATGATCAAAACAGAACGCTTTCATTATAGCAGTGCAATAGTACTTTTATCATTTTGAGGAAATGGATGCCTCTTTGTAAGAATGGAATATTTAATATGGGATGGCATCATATGTAATTGTGTATGCATCTCTGTTTCTGTGGGTAGATCTTTTCCGCAGATCTTTTACAAGAAGTAATTCAGGGTGTGAAGTCACATGTGGCAGTTTTAGACAATCCTCACGATATGTATGAAAAACTATCTAAGAGTGGGATAGATTTCCACCCAGCTACATAGACAGACAGATATAGACGATAAGCAACTAAAACACATGCCTTTAATAGGCACAGACCAGTTGGTCTATGCCTATTAATAAGTTTCTAGCATAAGTTCCCTCCTCCCCCACTTGGTTCTTCAATACGGAGTTGCAGCTAGTTGTGTTGAAATTCTGGAAAAAATAAGCGGATGTGAGGCAGAAAAGAGCAATAAGTTTCCAAAAACTTTGGGGGAACTATAGGCATTCTAGATCCGAATCTAAAACATCTGTAGGGGAAAACAAGCCACTTGGTAAGAGTCAATGAGTCCAGGTAAAATTAACATATTCGGTGGCCCCAGAAAAATGCTAGATTGCTGGAAGAGGTACTGTAAGAATAGATTTGGGGAACTAGAGGAAAAGAGAATGGAGTCAAAGGCCAGAGAGGATAAGAAAGAAGTACACCACACTCAACATCTTTTTTATAATGTGGTGAACAAAACTGGATGCAGTACTCTAGGTGTGGTCTTACTAAGGCTTTATAGAGTGGTATTAGTACCTCTCTTGATTGCATTGTATAGCAAAGACCTTGCATAAATATTATTATTATTATTATTATTATTATTATTATTATTATTATTACTGTTGTTGTTGTTATTATTTATATACCGCTCCTCTCCCGAAGGACTCGGAGCGGTGCACAGCCATACAATTAAAAATATTAAATATACAAAAGTTAAAACTAAATTAAATTCTTGAATCCCTGCTGGCGCAACCTGAACTGGGGCAGATCGTCTTGTGTAGTGGATGCACAAATAGGTTCTGATGAGACTTTTGGTCCTATCACTTGTTTTTGTCCAGATAATGTTTCTCAAACTTGTCAACTAAGATGTGTGGATGGACTTCAATGCCCAAAATTCCCCTGAAGTCCACATATCTTAGAATTGCCAAAGCTGAGAAACTCTGCTACAAACAAACTGGACCACCATATAAGAATACTCCACAAATAACAAATAACAGATAATCAGAGTTGAAAGGGACCTTGTAGGTCATCTAGTCCAACCCCCCACCCAAATGAGAGAACCTACACCATTTCTGACAAATGTCAGTCCAACCTCTTCTTGAAAGTCTCACGTGATGGCGCTCCCACAATTTCCGAGGGCAAGGTGTTCCATTGGTTGATTGTTCTCACTGTTGGAAAGTTTCTCATTATTTCCAGGTTAAATCTCTCCTTGTTCAGTTTCCATCCATTATTCCTTATCTGGCCTACAGGCGCTTTGGAGAATAGCTTGACCCCTTCCTCCTTGTGGCAGCCCCTCAAATATTGGAACACTGCTATCATGCCTCCCCTGGTCCTTCTCTCTACTAGACTAGCCAAGCCCAGTTCCTGCAACCGTTCATTGTATGTTTTAGCCTCCAGTCCCCTAATCATCCTGGTTGCTCTTCTCTGTACTTTTTCTAGAGTTTCAACATCTTTTTTATAAAGTGGTGAACAAAACTGGATTAAGTATACTCTAGGTGTGGTCTTACTAAGGCTTCATAGAGTGTATTAGTACTTCCCTTGATCTTGACTGTATCCCTCTGTTAATAAAACTTAGGATTGCATTAGCTTTTTTGGCTGCTGCTGCACACTGCTGGCTCATATTTAGATGGTTGTCCACTAAGACTTCAAGATCTCTCTCACAGTTACTGCTATTGAGTCTGATTCCAGTCTATTATGTGTATTTGGGTTTTTCTTGCCTAAGTGTAGGACTTTACTTTTCTCTACATTGAATTTCATTTTATTAGATATGGCCCAGTGTTCTAGTCTGTCAAGAACCATCTGGATCTTGAGCCTATCTTATTGGGTGTTAGCTATTCCTGCCAGCTTAGTATCATCTGCAAATTTGGTAAGTTCCCCTTCTATTCCCTCATCTAAGACGTTAATGAAGATATTGAAGAGTACTGGGCCTAAGACAGAGCCTTGTGGCACCCCACTGCTTACTTCCCTCCATGTAGACTTAGACCCATTAAGGACTACTTGTTGAGTACAGTTTGTCAGCCAGTTGCAAGTCCTTCTAATGGTGGTGCTATCTATTCCACATTTTTCTAGCTTACTAAGAAGTAGGTTGTGGTCTACTTTTTCAAATGCCTTGCTGAAATCTAAATATATTATGTCCACAGTATTTTGATGGTCTACTAATTTAGTCACTGTGTTGAAGAATGAAATTTATTTTATTTATTTATTTATTCAATTTATATACCGCCCTTCTCCCGAAGGACTCAGGGAGGTGCACAGCCAACTAAAACAATACATATAAAAAAGTTAAAACAAGATTAAATATGGGCTGCTTCTAAATCTAAAACTCCAATACCAAAACCCTGATTAAAACCCAATTTAAAATCAATTTAAGATCAGCCCAGGCCGGCCTGCTCAAAGAGCCAGGTCTTCAAATCACGCCTGAACACCCTCAGGTCGGTGGTCGTTCTCAACTCTGGGGGGAGCCCGTTCCAGGGAGCAGGTGCAAGATTGTTTTTGCATGATCTGTTCTTAGCAAACCCATGCTGACTGCTAGTTATTATTTTACTTGTTTCTAGATGTTGGCAGATCTGTTTTTTTTATTATCTTTTCCAGTATCTTCCCGAGTATTGATGTTTGGCTGATTGGTCTATAGTTTCCTGGGTCTGTTTTTTCCCCTTTTTTGAAGATGGGAACCATATCTGCTCTTTTCCAGTCCTCTGGTAATTCCCCAGTGCTCCAGGATTTTTGAAAGATATGGTTCTGAGATGATCTCTGCCAGCTCCTTTAAAACTGTGGGATATAATCCATCAGGCCCCGGTGATTTGTGTTCATCAAGATAAGACAAGTATTCTGTTACTATTTTTTTGCTTATTTTAACTTTTATTTCTGGTCTGTCTTTTACAGTTATGTTTTTGGTGGGTTTCATGGGTTTTTGCATGAAGACGGATGCAAAGAATGAGTTAAGCAGTTCTGCTCTCTCTCTGTTGCCTGTTACTTCCTTGCTGTCTTCTCTCTTTAGTGGACCAACTGTTTCCTTGATTTTTTTCTTGTTATTTATATGTTGGAAGAAAGTTTTTTTATTGTCTTTGACTTTTGTTGCAAGTCTTTGTTCATTCTGAGCCTTTGCTATCCTGACTTCGTCTTTGCAGATTCTGGCTATCTGTTGATGTTCTGCCTTAGTTGTATGTCCTTCTTTCCATTTTTTTGTACTTGTTCTTTTTTTCTTTCAATTTGCCAGAGAGATCTTTGTGCAGCCATGCTGGTTTCATCTTGGATTTCTTGTTTTTCTTTCTCAGTGGTATTGTGCTGGTCTGGGCTTCTATGATCATACTTTTCAGAGTTTCCCAAGATTTTTGAGTTGTTGTCCCCTTTAGGATTTTCATCCATGGAATCTTTCCCAAATTATCTCTGAGTTTATTGAAATCAGCTCTTTTAAAATCCAAGACTCTGGTGTCATTATGTTCTCCAATTATGACATAGCTGTAAAATTATTGTAAGCTTTTGTTTAGGTTTTGTATTATCGCTCACATAGGGAGTGTATCCTTTTTTTCCCCCATTTTGGTGAGAAAATATGTCTAAGCATTGTTAGCAAAGCATCCTCAGCAGAAAACAGTTTGGCATAAAATAATTGCTCTACTTCTAGTGAAAACAATTGCTTTATTATTTTTTGAAAAATATAAAGCTCGGCATCTACTTTTGGTTTGGTTCAGCTCAATTGTGAAGAACAGCAAAGCACATTAATAAGGTAAGCTCTGTTGATGCTCACTTTCTTCTGGCTTTCAAAAATGAGATAGTACAGGTAGTCCTCAACTTACAACAGTTTGTTTAGTGACAGTTCAAAGTTACAATGCACTGAAAACTTATATCTTATAACCATTTTGCACAGTTACAACCTTTCCTGCATCCACATCATGTGATCAGAATTCAGGTGCTTGGCAACTGATTCATATGTATGACCATTGCAGTGTCCTGGGGTCATGTGATCACCTTTTGTGACCTTCTGACAAGCAAAGTCACTTAACAACCAGGTTGCTATCTTATCAACTACAGTGATTCAAACAATTGAGGCAAGAAAGGTAATAAAATGGAGCAAAATTAACATTAAAATATCTCACTTAACAGCAGAAATTTGGGGCTCAAAGTCAAAGTCCTAAGTCAAGAACTATCTGTAAATACATCAGCTAAATGAAAAACTGTTTTTTGCTTGTAGACTGCATTGTTTTAAACAATGAGCAAAATATGTTTCTTGGCATTGTATTTATAAAGGGGAAACTATTCTCTCTCTTTCTCTTTTTCATATAATGACTTAGTAGATTCAGTTATAAGAAATATAACATTTTACAGAGATTAAGATTGGTGTCATATTATATTACTGGGGAAGTATCATATGTAAAAGTTGTTTACAAAACACTAGTTATTGTTAGCATAGCCAATGAAAACCAATTTGCATATTTCCTTCCTTAACTTATTTTTTGTTTGGTGAAAAAAGAAGCAAAATTTTTTGGAGAGTTATTGAAGGACAATATCATTGGTTGGATGCCTGCAAATAATAAGAATAACAATAACATTAAAAAGTAGGTAAAGCATGTTGAGGTAATTCCCCGTTAGGAGAATGAATGCACTCAGGGAAACGTAGTGAGAGTGATGTTGAATAACATACACAGCACACAGCTACACTGTATAGTAAAATGTAGGTTTTACTTCCAGTAAACGGTTAAGCAAAGTCCAAAAAGCAGTCCAAGTCATACACGGTTATAGCAGTCAGTTTGCAGTCCAGGGATAATCCAATAACAAAGTCCAGTATCAAAAACAGTTCAGTAATAGACTCACATAAATCCAAGAATAATGACAATCAGCAATGTCAATAGGGAAGTGTAGCAACCAAAAACAGTGAACATCAGAACATCGACCAACTAGCAACTAGAAACACTCTAGGAAACCAGGTTTCTGGCTCCATCTTATGGCCATTTGAAGAACCACACCCAATTACAATTTTAGCATTCCCTTAAAGAGACAGTATTAAAATGTCTATCCTGGTTTATATATTTCCAACCCAACTGTTAGGTGACTTACATTACTAACAAAACAGATAGTAACAAGACCTGGCAATGACTAAGAGCAGGAAAGTGGAATAAGGAGGCAGAGGGGCTAATTCTGGCTTCACAAGATGAAGCCTTATGGAAAAAATGCATACCAAGCCAGAATTGAGAAGATAGCAATAAGCAGCAAGTTCCACTTCCACAAGGAAGCTGAAGAAACAGTGAACTACTTAATCAGCTGCTGCAAAAGGATTGCACAGACTGGCTACAAACAATGGCAATACAAAGCAGCAACAATGATGCATTGGAAGATCTGCAAGAAATCTCATTTGCCTACAAGCAAGATGTCCAGGTGATAATTTAAGAGCTGACTAACTGATGAAATGAGGGGAATGAGTTAGTATGGTCTTTGGCTGCTATCCCTTTAAGAGCCTGTGTAATAAGAGGAGGCCCTGCTAGAGTGTTTGTTGGTTCATCAAGAATAGAATAGAATACAATGCTTTATTGGCCAAGTGTGATTGGACACACAAGGAATTTGTCTTGGTGTAAATATTCTCAGTATACATAAAGAAAAGATATATTCGTTAAGAATCAAGAATCATAATGATAGTCATGGGGTACAATCAACAATCAAATCATACTAGGAAACAGTCAATATAAATCGTAAGGATACAAGCAACAAAGTTACAGTCCTACAATCACAAGTGGGAGGGGATGGGCGATAAGGAGTGATGAGAAGATTAACAGTAATAGTAGCGTACACTTTGTAAATGTGTTGAATTAGTTGAAATGTGTCTAGTTGTTCTGGTGTGCAGTGCTCTATAGCATCGTCTTGAGGGAAGGAGTTGAAACAGTTTATGTTCGGGATGTGTGGGGGTCTGTAAATATTTTCACAGCCCTCTTTTTGACTCATGCAGTATACAGGTCCTCGATTAAAGGCAGGTGGGTAGTAATTGTTTTTATCCTCTGAAGTCCGTGTTTGTCTTGTTGGATTGCAGAACCAAACCAGACAGTTATAGAGGTGCAGATGATAGACTCAGTCATTCCTCTGTAGAACTGGATTAGCAGCTCCTTGGGCAGTTTAGAGCTTTCTGAGTTGGCGCAGAAGGAACATTCTTTGTTGTGCTTTTTTGATGATGTTTTTGATGTTAGGTATCCATTTTAGGTCATGTGATATAGTAGAACCTAGAAATTTGAAGGTCTCTACTGTTGATACTGTGTTGTCTAGTATTGTAAGAGGTGGTAGTAATGGGAGGGTTTCTTCTAAAGTCTACCACCATTTCTACGGTTTTGAGTGTGTTCAGTTCCAGATTGTTCCGGTTACACCACGAGGCAAGTTGTATAACCACCTGTCTGTATGCAGATTTATCGTCGTCTCGAATGAGACCAATCACTGTTGTGTCATCAGCAAACTTCAGTATTTTAACAGATGTATCGTTTGAGATGCAGTCATCAGGTTTCTTCCCTACTGTAATTGCTGTTTGTTTAGATGCTGCTTGTAGCATGTGTATGTTTAGTATTCCTATATTCCTATTGTAGATAAAAACCACTATTTGGTACAAATCTCTGTTGGCTGTACTTGCTCCTGACACATGGAATAGACCTATGCATACTCTGAAACATTGGTGGGACCACAAAAGAGAGAAAATAATAAAAAATAAACAAGGTAAAGTGACCTGGGACTTTAGAATTCAAACAGACAGGCAACTGCTGCATAACGTCCCAGATTTAAGGTTGCTGATAACAAAGACAAAATAGTATGTGTTGTGGAGCGACGGAATAACTCAGGCAGAGACCAGGTCAAGGCTAAAAGCTTAACTCTTTATTATAAGTAAAGAGGGTTACCGCTACTGCCGCGCTAACACGGCAGCCAGCTGGAGCGGCGACAGCTGATGCCGTTTGACAGCCGCCTTTTATAGCCGGCTGTCAAACGGCTCAGCCAATGGGAGAGGTCCGTGCTTCCCGCTTGAAGCACGGACCTGAGTGAAGACTCAGTTCATACACAACACTCCTCCCTCCCAGTGAGGAGCATGCGTAGTCCTTCAGATACGTCGGACGCCTGCGAATTCGTCCGGATCTTCTAGGCTCCGTCAAAGATGGCGCTGGGTTGTTGTCTGGAGCTCTCTGCGTGTCCCCAGGCGATGGAGAGGCTGCTGGACTGTCTGGAGTCGGGTCTGCACCTTGGTCAGCTTCCACATCTGGTAGGTAGTCGTCCCCGGTGGGTTGGCAACTGGTTTCGTCGAATGGTGTGGTTGCTTCTGCATGGGGCCCGTCTAGATGACCTCTGGGTGCAGTGCTCCAACGCTTCCTCAGGTGGTCCACGTGACGCCGCCAGGTCCGCCCATCAGCTAACTGGACTCTGTAAGACTTGGGACCAGTTACTGCTATCACAAGCCCTGGTAACCATAGTGGTTGCCCAGTGAAATTTCTGACAAATACCTTGTCATTAACCAGGAACCCCCTGTCTTGGCTGTTTGACCCAAGGGGAAGCAAAGGGGCATAATTTGGGTGCAGCCTATCCAAGGTGGTCCTCAGCCGGTGTCCCATTAATATTTCAGCTGGTGACTTGTTAGTAGAGGCACAGGGTGTAGTGTGTTGGCTCAATAAGTATTGGGCCAGCCTGTCATGCCAGTTAGAGGGACCCAATTTTTGTAACACCTCTTTAGCAGATCTAACTGCCCTCTCAGCCAGCCCGTTGCTGGCAGGATGGAAAGGGGCTACTAGTATGTGCCTGATGCCCAAACTCGCTAAAAACATTTCAAACTCACAGGAGGTGAATTGGGGGCCATTGTCAGACACGACAGAATCAGGAAGGCCATGTGTGGCGAATATCCTAGTCAGTGCTTTGCTGACCGCCTCTGTAGTGGTGGAGTGCATTAAAGTTAATTCCACCCATTTTGAATATGAATCTACTACCACCGGGAAAGTGCGCCCATGGAAAGGGCCTGCTAAGTCTATGTGTATCCTGGACCAGGGGTTACTTGCTTCCTCCCAGGTCCTAGGGGTGGTTGCTGGTGGTAATGCCCTGGAGGCCTGGCATGCCTGGCAAGAATTTACCCAATTAGAGATTTGGGCATCCATGCCTGGCCACCATACGTAGCTGCGGGCGAGGGCCTTCATTCTCACAATCCCTGGGTGGCCCTCATGCAAAACCTTCAGTATTGAGGTTTGTAATTTGTGGGGAATGACTACTCTGGTTCCCCATAGCAAACAGCCTTGCAAGGAGGAAAGTTCCTGCTGGCGTAATTTGTAGGGTAGAAAGTCTGAAGGATAAGGGGCCGTAGGCCACCCCCTCCCTACCCAGTCCAGGACTTGGGATATTACCTGGTCCTTGGCCGAATGGGCAGCGATGTCAGCAGCAGTGACTGGAAGCTTGAGATCGTCGATAAGAAAGACTGTGGTTGCAGGTGCTGGGTCCACGACTGGCATTGGCAGGGGACAGCGGCTGAGTGCATCAGCATGGGAAAGGCTTTTCCCGGATCGATGGATTAGAGTGTAGGAATACGCAGCCAGGAAAACCGTCCATCTGGTCATCCTTGGGGACAAAATCTGGGGAGTCTGTTTAGAGCCGGATAAAATGCCTAGCAGTGGCTTGTGATCAGTTATCAGTTCGAAATGGTGCCCGTAGAGGAATTCATGGAACTTCTTCACTGAAGCCACTGCAGCCAAGGCCTCCTTGTCAATCTGGCTGTAGTTGCGTTCAATGGAAGATAGTGTCCTTGAAAAGAAAGCTATAGGTGCTTCTGCACCATTGGGCAGTCTGTGGCTCAGGACAGCCCCGATTCCGAATGGAGAAGCATCGGCTGCTAGAATGAGTGGTAAGTCTTTATTGAATTGGATTAAGACGGCCTTTGAAGTTAACAATGACTTGACTTGTTTGAAAGCAATAGTTTCCCTTGGTCCCCAGTGCCATGGCGAATGCTTGTCTAAAAGTCTATGAAGTGGCTCAGCAACAGAAGCTTTATGGGGCAGGAACGATGCATAGAAATTCAAGAGGCCTAGGAAAGCTTGAAGCTCAGTTTTGTTTGTAGGAGTAGGCGCATCGTGAATGGCCTTAACTTTTGACTCAGTTGGGTGAATACCCTTTGCATCAATTTTGTAACCTAAGAATTCCACTTGTGGAGTGGCTATGGTGCATTTTTCCCTTTTTAGCTTGAGACCAGATTGTCTGAAACGGTCAAGTACACCTCTGACCCTTTGTAGTAATTGCTGTTGGTTGGTGGCAGATACCAGAATATCATCAAAGTAAGGCACAACGCCTGGTAACCCTTGCAGTATTCGTTCCATAAGGGATTGGAAAATTCCAGGGGCCACACTAACTCCGAATTGTAGACGTGTGCATTTGAAAGCCCCTCTGTGGGTTACTATTGTTTGCAGTTCAGCAGTTTCATCATCAACAGGAAACTGCTGATACGCCTGGGACATGTCCAACTTTGCAAAAATGGACCCAGGCTCAAGGGAATGGAGTAAATGTTGTACCACAGGGACTGGGTACGCACTAACTTGTAAATATCTGTTTATTGATGACTTGTAGTCCGAGCAGATCCTCAAGTGTCCATCCTTTTTTAAAGGAGTTACTATGGGGGTCTCCCACTTTGAGAAGTCAGTTGGTTGCAGTATGCCCTGTTTGATTAATTTGTCAAGTTCCTTGTCTAGTTGAGGACGAATTGCAAAAGGAACTCTGCGGGGCTTCAAACGAATTGGAACTGCCTGGGAGTCTACCCTGAAAGATATTGGGGTTCCCACGTAGCAGCCTAGGCCCTCACTGAATACGTCTGCATAGTCCCTGAACAGGGAGTCAACTTCTGAATTGTTGATGGCGTGGATTCCCCCTATGTGGAGGCCCAGGGCTGGGAACCAATCTAGTCCCAATAGGCTTGGGAGGACACCATCCACTATCACTAGAGGCAAGTGACCCTTAAACCCTTGAAAATGGACTAGGAACTTGCCTTTTCCGATGACAGGGATGGTTCTGCCTTGGTAGTCCCGAAGTGTTAGGTTGCAGGCTGGAATTTTCTGTCTTGACATTCTGGGGAGTAGCTTCTTTAAGGTGTCCCATGAGATGATGGACAATGCAGAGCCGGTGTCAACCTCCATCTTGCAGGGTCTACCTTCTATAGAAACAGTGACACTAATTTTGTTAGATTTATTAATTTTTTGAATTTTAAACTGATAGCAAGTGAAACAGTCCTCAATTTGCCTGGGGTATTGAATGAGCTTCTGTGGTCTTTGTGGCTGGCTGAAGGTTTTTCCTGACTGACAAATTTTTGCCAGATGGCCTTTCTTTTGACACCTTAAACATATGGCATTCCTGAATCTGCAGGATGCTCTGAGGTGATTTCCCCCACAGCTTAAGCATACTGTTTGTAACTGTGGGGTTTGACTTATACCTTGCCTGAACTCTTTTTGATTTGCATTGGGCTGTCTGAGGCGGTTTACCTCAGTAGCCTCTTCTGGGCCAGTTTCTGAGGAGGCTTCCTCAAAATATACTGTAGGATTTTCTAGCCTGCTGGGTTTTCCCTGAATTTCAGCTGCTGAGAGTGCTGACAGCTCAGCAGACTGGGATTCCTCTATGGCTTGCTTAAGAGTTAGATCCCCTTTGGCTAATAAACGTCTTTGTAACTTTGGGTCTCTAACGCCACAAATTAACTGATTGAGCAGCATATCGTCCAGGTAATCTCTGAACCTACAATGCAGGGCAGTTGTTCTCAGTGCTGCCATATAATCATTAATTGTTTCCCCCTCTGTTTGGATGCGCCTTCTGAAAGCATGGCGCCTAGCAATCCTAGAAGGCTTTGGGGAGTAGTGATTTGAAAGAATTTCCTGCAGTTCCTCCCAGGGAATAGTCTTTATAGATCTAGGGGCCAGTAAAGCTGATGCGGTGTCAAAAACCGTGGCTCCGCAAAAACTTAGGAAGTAAGACTTCTTCCTATGTTCAGAAATTTCTGACAGGTCTAAAGCATCAAGAAAACAGTCAAACCGGTTCTTGTATGACTCCCACGTCTCAGCAGCCAGTCTGAAGGGCGGGAATGCCGGATTCGCAGTCATCTTCTGTCAGCTGTGAAGTTTCTCCTCAGGCAAGTTAGAGACGGCACTTCGCGGTTAGAGTCTGCAACTCTGTAGCGATTTCAGCTCTAGGTAGTGATTTCGCTCCTTTAATTCTCTCCCTTGCCTGGCTTGCCTTTATTTGTATCCCGTCCTCGTCGCCAGTGTTGTGGAGCGACGGAATAACTCAGGCAGAGACCAGGTCAAGGCTAAAAGCTTAACTCTTTATTATAAGTAAAGAGGGTTACCGCTACTGCCGCGCTAACACGGCAGCCAGCTGGAGCGGCGACAGCTGATGCCGTTTGACAGCCGCCTTTTATAGCCGGCTGTCAAACGGCTCAGCCAATGGGAGAGGTCCGTGCTTCCCGCTTGAAGCACGGACCTGAGTGAAGACTCAGTTCATACACAACAGTATGGATAGTGGACGTTGTAGTATTTGGAGACAGCAGAACAGAAGAAAAAAGAACTTGGGGGTAAAAAGACTAGCAAATACCATAGAAATTGAACAAGTGTGACAAAAGAAAGCAAAGGTAATACTAATAGTAATATACACACCTTGAGTGCAACTCTAAACAATAGGAGCACCACCTGAACACCATCAACATTGACAAATTCATCATCGGTCAATTGCAGAAGACAGCTTTATCTGCCTATCTCAGGTCTTTGGGAAGGACTCAAACGGTGGATTAAAATGCCAAATCCAGTCTAAACTTCTGGCTGATTCTCTAATGAACCATAATAAGTGAACAAAGAAAGAAAATGATATAATAAAAGCCTCATCTAGGACCTCTATTTATTGATCTCAATTAATGTATAATGATTGATTAAGGTACAGTTTTCTGCTATTTGTATGATTGTTTAGAATAAGCTTCATATTGGAATGGGTAAATTATTTAATATTCTTTGGATGTAGTTCTAAAGTCTGTCACTAGATCCTATAGACCTCTCATTCAGAGAAGTAAAAGAGTTTGGTATTATTTTGGTCTTCCTTCCAACTGGGCATTATTTGACAGGCAATTAACACAGAAGAGTTTTGCCTTGATAGTGTCAGAAATGGATAAATGAGCTTTGGATCCATCATTTATGAAAATCAATTTGGGAATGGTGTAGTTATTTCTTTCCATTGGAACCAAGGGAAGGGAGAAGTAAGAAAGAAAGGAAGAAAATTGAAGGAAGATTTTTTTCTTAAAAAAAATCCTTGTTTCACTTTCTGCCCTGGGCAGCATAAATTTAAGGAGGAAGCTCAATACCATCTTCTCATTAATTTTTAAAAATTACTTCTTTGTAAAAGATTTAAGTTGAGAGAGAATATTGCTGGTAGCTACCTTTCATATTTTATGGCAAGTTCTTGTCCTGCACAAAGGCAGATTTTTATTTTTAAAAGGCTTTTGCTGGGAGGAACTGAAAAATTTTCTATATTTTTAAAGCTACAAGCTGATTTGAGCACAGACATTGTTGTCTTTGTGTTTCCTACTTCAAAATAGCAGAAACTTACAGCATTGATTTATGGTAGTTGTCACATCCATCAACTTCGGCTTGGTGCCTCGCTGTCATCTTGTTATCAAAGGACTAAGGGGAAGAGATGGGGATGAGACAAATGGGAAATAAGCATTTTTGTGTGGGAATTTGGGAGGGGAAATGACAGCTGAAGAAAAGCAAATCAATGTGGAACCAGTTCATGTCAGGCATCTTCAAGGCCATTTGCCCCTGGGTGTGGAAATTACCATCCCAAACACCTCAGCATTCCCAAAACTTCCCAGCGACATTGCATTATCTGGGTTTGACTGGGTGTGATGTGAAGGATGGAACTGAAGGAAATAATTTTGTATTGATGTGTGGGAAACTCTGATTCTGCCTGACTTTACTGTAACTAGCATCTCTTAATAAAAGTACCTTTCACTTCACCAGATGGAATCGAAGATTTTTCTTCCTTAAGGAATCAGACTGTGGAAGGTCTGACAGAAGTGGCGTGATGAAAAATCAACAATATAATGAGAAGAACGTGAGATGATATGAATGTATGAGTATAAAAGACGGTTGTAAATATGTAGATAAATGTAAATACAAATAATATGCAGCTAGCACTATACTAATAACATAAGGGAAAAAGGAAATTAACTTTTATATGTAATTTTATACTATAGTTTGTATGGCTAAAACGATGGCCAAGAAAGTCGCACTGTGTTCACTGGTTTTTAATGTTTATTCAATAAAATTTAATTTAAAAAAGGAAAATCAACAACATGTTTAGAGGATGGAAAAAATGGATGTGGGATAGTCTGGATCCTTAAATTGCCCACTACCTCAAATCTGGCTCAGTTCAAGTTGCCATTGTAATTCTACCTGATATATCTAAAACTGTTGTAAAGAAACCTTGATGGGTACTGCTTTAAAATTCCAACTGTCAAACTGCAATACAAATGTATGATAACGAACATTTTATAATTGTGAATAAGGAGGTGAGACTTGGCAATTTGTCCAAGTTCAATTAGGAAAAGAGGGTCAACAAAAACTTGATAGTGTGTGGAACAGCTAAGAGAAGATTGAGAGAGAGGAAAGGTACTACTGCTCATGGCTTCCTCTAGCCCAGCGCCTTAGGACCTGCTATATGTTCTGTTTGTTTCTTGTTTCATTTTATATATTTTGTGTTTTTATTTGCTTTATGGTAAGCCACCTAGAATAAATTAAAAGTGATATGGGTGGCTATATAAATCAAATAAATAAATAAATAAATAAATAAATGACACAATCCTTTAATTGTAGATTTGCTAATGTATTACAAAAATAGGTAAATATTATTGCTAATTTGATGTTGTAGATCAGGTGTCCCCAATCACTGGGCCACAGCCTCGTACACTAAATGAATGATTATATGGGTAGCCTATATAATGTTAATTTTGTCTTGTTTTATGTGTTCTATTCTTTGGTTTGGCTCTAGAATTTAGCAATCAAGTTAGATTATTTGTCAGATGGTGCTGTCAGGGCGCCAACAAATCCACCCCCATTCAAATCAAAAGTTTCTAGCCTCATCTTAGAGAAAAATAAATTGATTTATTAGGAGTGGCCATGTTGGCGCCTAGCTGGGTGCAGCCGATACTAAATTACATCATACATTTCCCACTTGACCCTGATCTTTCCCCCATCCCCTGGATGTGACTTCTCCATTAGGACACATCCATCTCCAAGATCATCATGCTCTCCAATAACCTTCTTATGCTCCGACAACTTAGGGCTACCGGGGGTGATTATCTAGGCATATAAGAAATGCCTTGTTTTCCCTCACTCCCTTTTTCTGGCAGCTAAAAAGACCAAAGGAGTATCTTTTTAGTCGACAGGTTGTATATTACCTGTTAAAAATGTTAATTTTAGCTAATTTCTCTGTACTTTCTTTAAATTTTATGTTTAATTGAAACATTAAATGTGAAATATTGATTCTGAGAAGATGCTATAGCGTAATTGTCCATTAGTGATGGGAAAAAAATGAAATATAAAAGGCTTACTGTGTCCTGAAGATCTAATTTAGTCTGGTGTGAGTTTTTACTCAAAAGGTCTTACTTCACAGTGTGCTTCAGGATGATTCAGAGTTAATGAAAAGTTGAGGAATTTTTAAATGGCATGACTTTCCTAGGATTGTTGAAACAGCTATCACACCCCTGCAGCTTGGTCATGAATTCAGCAATGTGCATAATATGCATTATTTTTAAAGCAATTATTATAATGTCTTTAACTGATATATTTTGCTGAATCAAAAGCTACAGAACTAGGCATTCTGCCTGAGTATACAGAAATGTCTTCCTCTCTCTTGTATTCACAGGCATACAGTGTCATCGTATTATGTTCTCATGCTGATAATTAATAGCCTGGCTGGGTCACTAAACCAATCCACTGAGTTGACTCTTATCTTCACACAGATCACTGTGGAAGTGAAGGAAGACTTTCGCTAGCGATTCACTTGATTTCTTTTGGTAGCTGGAACTAAAATGATAGGTTTTCCTTGCTCTTAAGAAGGAGACCTGCTACCCCATAAAGCAGACTTTCTAAAGAACAATTCAATTGCCACACAGCTGAACAGACAATATAATATATCAAAATGCTACTGGATTCCTCTGTGCCAAATGAAGGGCTATAAAATTAATCTGTGCCACTTGCTCAGTAAATGCTGCTGATTTTTAATCTATAGTCCTTGCTATCTTTTATAAAGGAGCTGGATGAAGAAAATGATACCGATATTTTGTACTGTGCAAAGAAGATAATAGCTCTGAGAAAGCTTCAGCTCTGAAACTGGCTGCCATTTGCAACACGGGTGATGGGATTTTCAGCAGATAATTTTACAACCTTTTCTTTCTCTCTCTCTTAAACTGGAGAAGTGAGAATTTTCAATGTGAAATCAAAACAGCAGGAGTCTTTTGGGCTCTTATGAATAAAGGAAAAGAGTACTTCACAATCACAGGTTTTCTTTTTTCTTTAATTCTACAGTGACAGATATTTCAATCTGCTTTTTATTACTGATTACTCTGTCCTTCTGAATTCTGATTTTCTTATCACAGATTGCTTACACTCTGAACAGAGCAGATCTTGAACATCGGCCTGAGTCAAACATACAAGATATCTTAAAGGCAGGATAATGGGAAATATAAGCTGCTGAAAAAAAAAATTGCCTTGTGAACAGCATTCAATTCTCAGTGAGTGTGTCTGAGCCTTACAACTTAAGCCTGCAACAAAATGCTGTAGTGTGGACTCCACTCACACTGCAGCATTCGTTCTAGGCTACAGCTAGTCCTTGACGTACAACCACAATTGAGCCCAAAATGTATGTTGCTGAGACATTTCAAGTGAGTTTTGCCCCATTTTACAATTTTTCTCGCCACAGTTATTAAGTGAATCACTGCAGTTGTTAGGTTAGTAACCTGACTGTTAAGTGAACCTGGCTTCCCCATTGACCTTGCTTGTTAGAAGGTCGCAAACATTGATCATAGGATCCCGTCATAAATATGAACCAGTTGATCACCTGACCATGGGGTTGTTGTAAGGGTCATACATGTGAAAAAAGGTCATACGTTACTTTTATCAGCACCTTTGTAACTTTGAACGGTCACTAAATGAACTGTTGTAAGTTGTGGACTACCTGTACTAATTTTTCATTTTTGTTTTCTTTCAAAAATAATTTAGTATTTTGTGTCTTCTGAGCATGGTCAGTGCTCATTCATCTGGTTTTCTTACCCCACCTGCTTATATACAGTATAGAATAGAATTCTTTTATTGGCCAAGTGTGATTGGACACACAAGGCATTTGTCTTGGTGCATGTATTCTCAGTGTACATAAAAGAAAAGATACATTCATCAAGAGTCAAGAATCATAAGGTACAACACTTAATAATAGTCATAGGGTACAATAAGCAATCAAATCATACTAGGAAAGAGTCAATATAAATCGTAAGGATACAAGTGACAAAGTTACAGTCATACCGTCACAAGTGGGAGAGGATGGGCAATAAGGAGTGATGAGAAGATTAATAGTAATAAGTAGTGCAGACTTTGTAAATAGTTGGACAGTGTTGAGGGAATTATTTGTTTAGTAAAGTGATGGTGTTCGGGAAAAAATTGTCCTTGTGTCTAGTTCTGGTGTGAAGTGCTCTATAGCGTTGTTTTGAGGGTAGGAGTTGAAACAGTTTATGTCCTGGATGTGAGGGGTCTGTAAATATTGAATTATGAATTATGTATGAATTAATTATTTATGTACACACACAAACACACACACACACATACACACTTGAAGAATGGTTCAACCTTTTAGAACATTAAATTATTTAAAATTTAAAATCTTCCTTTCAGTTTCGGACCATTTTAAATCTTTGGTTGCTTTTGTGATGTTTCCTTATGTTTACTAACTAAATTAAACTTCTGCTCACTGCATCTCAGTACTCTGAGGCTGCCTTCAGGAAAGAAAATTGAAGTAGCAGATATAAGGGACCTACTGCTACATAGTTGTAGGAGGAGCTATTAATATATCTTCTACCCGTCTGCCTAATTATAATCTTCTTATCTTGCCAGATGTTAATGTCTCAATTAACATGGTCATGGTCTCCTTACATGCGGCGACGAGGCCCGGGAACAGGGCCGGGACTCCCACACAACCGTGTTCTGTCCCCGTGGCCTCCGCCTCCGCCGCCACCACTACCACCACCGCTATTACGTCAATCACCTTATGGATGGCGACAAGGCCTGGGGATGAACCAGAGGCCACCACACAGCCACTTTTTGCCTTCATGGCCTCTGCCACCACCACCACTGCAGCGACTATGTCTTGGTCAACAGCGAGACCCGGAGTCAAGACCGCAGCTCCTGATCAATCATCAACCGCCACCCCGGAGACCTTACAGACAACGACAAGGCCTAGGGAATGAGCCAGGACCATCTCACGACCACTCTCCATCCTCTTGTCCTCCGCCGCCATCACAGTCGCGGCAGTTACTCATCGACCAGCGGCGAGACCCGAGATCCAGAACTATATCACCACCTTGCTCACATCCTGTCTGGAGATCTAAACCTAAACTGTGGCCATTATTCGTTCCTCCTCCAACCCCTTTCAAGATCTTAGGACCATCATTTGACCCGCCTACTCCATCACAAACTCACAGTCATATCCCCCATATATTATCATATTCTTCAACTGAACTGCGGGCCTTGAGATATGTTCCCCTATCTCAAATCTGGCCCCCTTGTCTCTCCAAATCCCATCTCAAGGACGGATCCTGGGATCCAGAGAGATGGTGGAGTCGTCGTCGGAAGCGTGGGAGGGAGGGTTTCTTAAAATTTCTAATCAAATTCCTTAACAAATTGGGGGACAACCCACCTGGGGCTCCGACCTGTTCACAGTTAGAGCGCAGCCGAAATGGTCAGGATTCCGACATGGCTCAATTGAGGATGGGGGGGTTATCCAGAAGAGGGTGTCATCAAATCCATTAAAACGGTGAGCGGGAGAGGCAGATTTGGCGTCTATAAGGGGCCACATTCTGTTTCGGGAGCGCGTCTCCGCTCTCTATCTGCTGTGACGCGCTCCAACCCCATTATCGCTTCCCGTTCTCCAGGTGGTCTGAGTGTTCGGGCCCTGGGCCTTCGACTGATGTTGTGTAACGCCAGGTCCGTCATGAACAAAGCCCCTCTCATTCATGACTTGATCTTAGAGGGGGGGGGTGGACCTGGTGGGTATCACCGAGACCTGGCTGGGCCCAGAGGGGGGTGTCCCTCTGGTCGATATGTGCCCGGCCGGGTTTCGGGCTTTTCATCGGCCAAGGACCCAGGGAAGGGGTGGAGGTGTTGCGTTAGTTATCAAGGAAGATCTTTGTCCGAGGGAGTCCACTGTTTCTCAGATGTCTGGATGTGAATCTCTTTTCGTGAAGTTTGGTTCCAAGGTTCAGAAGGGCTTGTTGATCGCTTACCTGGCTCCCTGCTATGCATCATCTGCCCTGCTTGAGCTTCTTGAGATTATTGCTGGCATGGCGGTTGAGACCCCTAGGCTTATGGTCATGGGTGATTTCAACCTTCCCTCTGCCGGCGGTACCTCGGGACCTGCTCAGGAGTTCATGGCTTCCATGACAGCCATGGGCCTAACCCAATTAATCCGGGACCCTACTCACATCGGAGGTCATACCCTAGACTTAGTTTTTGTCTCTGATCAGTGGCAGAGTGATCTGGGTGTAGGGAATATAGTCATAGAACCCCTGTCATGGTCAGACCACTCACTCCTAAAGCTTGACTTCCGTTCCACACCTCTTGACCGCAGGGAGGCGTGGCCATTAAAATGGTACCGCCCCAGGCGCCTGATGGACCCTGAAAGGTTCCTGATGGAGCTTGGGCCACTCCCCGAAACTCACACACACAACTCGGTCGAGGACTTGGTTGCCGCCTGGAATTTGGCGGCTGCTAAAGCACTTGATCGGGTTGTGCCCTTGCGGCCTCTGACCCGGCGCCGCTCCCAGATAGCCCCTTGGTTCTCCGAGGAGCTGAGGGAGATGAAACGTCGGAAAAGACGCCTAGAGAGTAGTTGGAGATCCACCCGTTCTGATTCTGACCGAACACTACTATGTGCTTATATTAAGACGTATTTAGTGGCGATAAGGATGGCGAGGAGAACTTACCTCTCCACCCTTATTGCATCCGCAGAAAACCACCCAGCTGCCTTGTTTAAGGTGACTCGCTCCCTATTAAAAGTGGAGTCACAGGATGACCCTTTGCAAGGTCGAGCTGAGGAATTTTCCATATTTCTCCAGGATAAAATCGCTCAGATTCGGAACGGTTTGGACTCCGACTGGTCCTCTCCAGACGAGAGGGCGGGATCAGATATCGGTGAGGTCAACTGGGTTGAGTTCGACTCTGTTACCAAAGAACACGTTGACAGAATACTGGGGGGACTGAATGCTACCACTTGTTTATTAGACCCGTGTCCCTCCTGGCTGGTTCTAGCCACTCGGGAGGTAACACGAGGCTGGTTCCAAGGCATTATAAACGCTTCCTTGAGAGAGGGGTTTCTACCCACTGCTTTGAAAGAAGCGGTGGTTCGTCCCCTCCTCAAGAAACCGTCCTTGGACCCAGCATTACTATCCAATTATCGTCCTGTCTCCAACCTTCGCTTTGTAGCGAAGGTTATAGAGACCGTGGTGGCACGTCAGTTCCCGCAGTACCTGGATGAAGCGAATTATCTTGACCCCCTCCAATCGGGCTTCAGGCCCGGGCACAGCACTGAGACGGCGTTGGTCGCGTTGATGGATGATCTTTGGAGGGCACGGGACAGAGGCCATTCCTCTGTTCTGGTCCTCCTCGATCTATCGGCGGCTTTCGATACTGTCGACCACAGTATCCTGTTGCATCGGTTGGAGGGGCTAGGGATTGGAGGCACCGTGCTTCAATGGTTCTCCTTCTTCCTCTCCGACCGTTCGCAATTTGTGTTGACAGGGGGACAGAGATCGACCCCGAGACTCCTACTCTGTGGGGTGCCTCAGGGGTCGGTGCTCTCTCCCCTGCTGTTCAACATTTATATGAAGCCGCTAGGTAATATCATCCGTGGCTTTGGAGTGGAATTCCACCAGTACGCTGATGATACTCAGCTGTACATCTCCACTCCAGACCACCCCAACGAAGCCGTCGAGGTGATGACCCGGTGCCTGGAAGCCGTACGAAATTGGATGGGTCAAAACAGACTCCGTCTCAACCCGACCAAAACCGAGTGGCTGTGGTTTCCTGCCCCCAGATTCAGTCAGCTTATTCCATCGCTGACCATAGGAGGAGAGACACTATCCCCTGTGGAAAGGGCACGCAACTTGGGTGTACTCCTGGATGTGCGACTGTCTTTGGAAGACCATATTGCAGCCGCCACCAGGAGTGCTTTTTATCAGATTCGTCTGATCTACCAATTGCGACCCTTCCTGGATCTGGGCGCACTTCGCACAGTCACCTCTGCTCTCGTCATCTCCCGTTTGGACTACTGTAATGCTCTCTACATGGGGCTCCCCTTGAAGACTCTGTAGGCTACAGTTAGTTCAGAATGCCGCCGCGCGGATGATCATCGGCGCCCCTCGGGACGCCCACATAACACCTCTTCTCTGCCGGCTGCACTGGCTTCCTGTGGCCTTTCGGATTCGATTCAAGGTGGTACTAATAGTATTCAAAGTGCTCCATGGCTCGGGACCTGGATACTTACGGGACCGCCTTCTGCCACCAACAACCTCCCGCCGCCCAGTACGCTCCCACAGAGTCGCCATGCTCGGGGTCCCACCACTAAATCACTGCCGACTGGCAGCCCCGAGACTTCGTGCTTTCTCTGTGGGAGCCCCATCCCTCTGGAATTGTCTCCCCTCGGAGACACGAGCCATGTCGGATATCCTCACCTTCCGGCGCGCAGTCAAGACCTTGTTGTTCAAGCAGGCCGGTCTAGCCAATTGAATCATTCGGGTTAAATTAAATTTTAGATAATCTTTCTGTTGGGTGTTGTTCTTAACCATTTTAGATTTTTATTTATTTCATCTCCGTTACCTGTACTGTTTTCGTTGTTGAATGTGCACCGCCCCGAGTCCCTTTTTGGGAGAGGGAGCGGTATAGAAGCATGAACAAATAAATAAATAAATTAAGATTTATTTATTTATTTGATTTGTCAATCGCTTACAAGATAATAGGTATAAGTATATACATAGTTATGAATACATGAAATGGGTACATATAAGAAAAATAAAAGAAACAATAGGACGGGGACGGTAGGCAAGATGGTGCAGTGCATGGTTAGCCCTGCAAGTTAGTCCACACAAGAGGCTCAACCAGGAGTTCTAGCTCTATTTTTATTGTAAGGTTACATTAACAGAATGTTGCAAGATGCGTTCTCTTCGCTGATGATGTAAAGCTATTCAACACCACAGACAATACTGCTACCCTTCAAAAAGACCTTGACTATGTATCAGAATGGTCAAACAAATGGCAACTTCAAATCTCAACAAATAAATGCTCTGTCCTACATATTTGCAAAAAAAAAATCAAAAAATAGAATACAGGCTGAATAGTCAAGACTTTGTTGATGATCCAAACTCTGTCAAGGATCTTGGAGTACTCATTTCAAATGACCTAAGTGCTAGAGCCCACTTTAACTACATAGCCAAAAAGGCGTTTAGAGTTGTTAACTTAATCTTACGTAGCTTTTTCTCTGGTAATATTACACTAATAACTAGAGCATACAAAACATTTGCTAGACCAATATTCGAAAACAGCTCATCAATCTGAAACCCACATTACGTATCTGATATTAACACAATTGAGAAAGTCCAGAAATACTGTATTTCACAAGAAGAGTTCTCCACTCCTCTACTGGTTGCAAAATACCTTTTGCCACCAGACTCAAAATTCTAGACCTAGAGATCCTAGAAATACGCCACCTTTTGTCTGATCTAAGTATAGTATATAAAATCATACATTGCAATGTCCTACCTGTCAATGAATACTTCAGCTTCAACCATAACAACACAAGAGCAAATAATAGATATAAACTCAAGGTTAATCGCACCAAACTTGATTGCAGGAAATACGACTTCAGCAACAGAGTGGTCAATGTCTGGAATACTCTGCCTGACTGTGGTTTCTTCCCCAACCCGCAAAAACTTTAACCTTAGACTGTCTACTATTGACCTCACCCCTTTCCTAAGAGGTCTGTAGGGGGCGTGCATAAGCACACCAACATGCCTACCGTCCCTGTCCTATTGTTTCTTTTTTATTTTTCTTATATGTATCCATGTATTCATAACTATGTTTTTACTTATACCTATTATCTTGTAAGCAATTAACAAAATGAATAAATAAATAAAATAAATTTATCTCCTTCCTTCCTTTTACTCTCTGGAAAACTAGGGGGATGGGCGGTCCAGTGGTAGGATTCAAATTTTTTTATTACTGGTTCTGTGGGCATGGCTTGGTGGGCATGGCATGGCTTGGTAGGTGTGGCTTAGTGGGCATGGCAGGGGAAGGATACTGCAACATTTCCATATTCTCCCCACCCCACTAACCTGCTTTCCAGCTTCGTTCTCCTGTACAGGGCAACAAAAGAAGACCCAGCCAATCAGCTGGGATTTGGGAGGCAGGGAATAGATGGGGGGTGGGGCCAGTCAGAGGTAGTATTCCAAACTACTCAAAATTTCCACTACCAATTCTCCAGAACTGGTCAGAACCTACTGTATACCATTCTGGGGTGTGTGTGTCCCCTTCTGAAACTTTCCCTGTACCCTCCTTCCTTGTATGGGCTGAGACATTTTTTACATGCTGGCCATGCAATCAGTGTCTCTTTTTTCTGTCTTCCATGGTCATTCTTAACAAACCAATCTGGTCATTGAAATCCTATGGAAATGAAATCCTATGGAAATGAAATCCTATGCAATGTCACAGACTCATTAACTGACACATGAGATATAGTCTTCTCCTGTATCATCCTCAGACATAGAGAATGTACATTGGGCTGGCACTGTAAGCAGGGGTTGGATTCTATAAGTTTGCACCATTTCGCTAGAAACGGTTGTTAACATTCTAAGCAGTTCGGAGAACCGGTTGTTAGAAGAAATTACTGGCCTAATCCTGTAAGGAAGGCAGGAAGGAAACATGCTGGTATTGCTTACAAAAACTGCCTCTCCCTTAACCCTTATTACATTCTTGGCAGGATTAGACTTCCTGTCTCTGGAACTTCTCTGGAGTTTTTTTTCCCTCCTTTGCTGGTATTTTGCTTGTGTGGAGTGACCATTCAAAGTTACAATGGCACTGAAAAAAGAGACTTATGACCATTTTTCACACTTAAGACTGTTGCAGCATCCCCACAGTCACAAGAGGTCAGGCGAGGAGATGCGTGCCTCGATGTGAGTGATATTGAGTTGGGTACACCCAGCCGATAACATGACCACCAAGCCATGCCCACCACCTAAGCCACACCCACAGAACCGGTTGTTAAAAATTTGAATCCCACCCCTGACTGTAAGGTTATAAAATCTGCAAAGATGATTTGTTTTCAAACTTTTAATACAGATATATAACAAAATATTAATACACAAAGTTATTTTTTAAACTTTTATATTTTAATCTTAGCTGTTTCAAATGCTTCAAAAACTCTGAATATGTTTTTAGAATTATACAATGTTTCTTTTAACATGGGTTTGTGGGCCTGTATACCCTGAGCCACCACTAGACAAGCATGCAACCTTTATTATTATTTACTTATTCTTTCTTTAAAATGGATCATGTACCAAAATCTGATATTTTTCAGAAGAAGGCTGTAGTATTTTCTTAGCTTTTGAATTGAGTATGGTGTTCCTGATTCTTAATCACTGCTGTTCAGTGGTGGTATTCTACCGGTTCTGCCCGGTTCTGCCGAGCCGGTAGCAGCGATGAGCAGCGGAGACCGAACCAATTCCCTCTGCCACTCTGCTGTTGGGCCCATCCACTTGCCTGGGCTCCATACTCACCTTTATCTTCTGCTTTTGAAGCACAGCTGCTTTGTGTGGCACAGAAGAATGTTGTGCGGCAGCTGCTGAAGCGACCAGGTAAGTGCAGCTTGCAGGAAGTGAGTTGGAATGCCTCTGTGCCTGCGCAAAGTATGTGCTTGGCATGCGTGTGCATGCAAAATGTGTGCATGCCCACAAAGCGTGCCCACCAAACCACGCCCACTGAACCGGTGGTAAAAGTTTTTGAAATACTGCTGCTGTTGCTATTTTATCTAGACATTTAAATAGATGTGTAAGCCAAATTGGGAATAAAGAAATGAAAGCCTGAGTAGGGTTCCCCCCCAGGGATGGGATTCTACCAGTTCACACCTATTCGCTAACATTCTAAGCAGTTCGGAGAACCGGTTGTTAGAAGAAATTACTGGCTTAATCCTGTAAGGAAGGCAGGAAGGAAACATTCTGGTGTTGCTTACAGAAAGTGCCTCTCCATTAACCTTTATTGCATTCTTGGCAGGACTAGACTTCCTGTCCCTGGAACTTCTCTGGAGTTATTTTCCCCTCCTTTGCTGGTGCTTTGCTTGGGTGGGGTGACCATTCAAAGTTACAATGGCACTGAAAAAAGTGACTTATGACCATTTTACACACTTATGACTGTTGCAGTATATCCACAGTCATGAGAGGCCAGGCGAGGAGATGCGTGCCTCGATGTGAGTGATACTGAGTTGGCCACACCCAGCCAGTCACATATGACCAAGCCACACCCACCAACTAAGCCACACCCGCCAACTAAGCCACACCCACAGAACCAGTTGTTAAAAAATTTGAATCCCACCCCTGATTTCCCCCCCCAAATCAATAGTGTTGTTTATTAGTTTCTACAGGAATGTCATGTACATGTTTATATTCCTGTTGTGCAAGTGTATGCCAAAAATATCAAGCTGTCAGGCTCTACAAATACAATGGTATTACCTTATTCACACACAAGAGTATAAAAATGGTTGGGTTTTGCAGTAAATTTCACACTCCATATGGTTTATATGCAACCCTGACACCAAAGATGCAGCACGTTCATCTGGACTGTGTTATATTTTCAGCAGAAGGCAACACTTTCAAATTCAGCCATTTGTTCAGAAATAGGGAATAAGGGAAATGTGCAAGATGCAATGTACACATGAGCGTATATAATTATATAGGTTAACTAACTTTAATTCCATGCACTACTATTTTCAGCTATATTTCCATATTTTTTAGTTTTTGCATTAGTTAGTATCTCCTTATTGCATCCTTGCCAGCTTTCATGTATTCCAAACCATGACTTCCTGAATTTCCATCCTGCAAGGCTGTTGTGTTACACTTGCAAAACGTATGTATAGAAAGAGAGTTAACTGAGAAATGAACAGTAATAATTTTATATATTAGTAACAGGCAAAGAAATACAGCATAAAAGTCCTCGCTATTTTAAAAATTATGTTTATGTTGATTAAAAACATAGATTTATGACAGATTTAAATCTGACATTACTGGTACTGTTTGTTAAAATATTTTATTTGTAAACTTCAGCAATCTGATTAACTTAAATAAAATCAATATATAGAAACAACAATACAACAACATTAAAAGAAGTCTTCTCATGTTTATTCTAAAAATCTTTGTGCAATTGGTGTCTTAAGATGTGATCTCTTGGGATTCCCATTTTCCTAAGCACATTTTGCAGCTGGACACAGCTAACACAATCAAAGACCTTTCTATAATCAATATTGTGTGTACTGATTTCAATAGCACATTACATTACCATTAGAAGTATTCATCTTTAATTATATTCCTTACAGTTCAAATGGTTTCTCTGTTACTTATTCATATAACAATGTATACATATTCCTTTAAAAAAACCTTCTACAATATTAAGTGGGATAACTTTACCAGAATTCTTTATGTGTTTTAGAATTTCAGAATATGGATAATATAGGACTTGGTCTAGAATACAACATGGATAGAAAAGTCTGTGCTCTCACATTTCTTAATATGTCAGATTATATCAACGATCTTTCGCTATTGTTACTGTCCTTAAAGTACAACATTCTTCCTAAAAATGCCGTATTTTTTTTCCTTCTATCCATCAACTTGATATCAATTTATTTTTCTGTAAGGCTTTGCTCCTCGCCTGTTTTTGTTTTCAGAATAGCCTCCAAAATAGAAGTGAGAATACATCAATACACTTCCATGTTGCAACTTATCATTTCTCTTGATTCCCTTTGGTCATCCCCTTGTCATGGAAACTTCTCTCATTTCTGCTTTGTAAAGTACTTTGGGCATGGATAATATGATCAAAATGATAAATAACCCCAGCAGCTAGTTCTAGCATGCAGCATAGAAATCACAAAGAATTATCATCTTAATCTTATTGTTTCACATGAGATTCTGATATCAGTTGCTCTTCAGAGACTGATTGTGTGGTTACTAGGAGCTCCGGGCATTCTACCAGAAGACAAAAATGAGATGAGTTCAGGATCAAGTAACTGATCCAGCTGAGAATAAGATGAATGTATTATTTGACACAGATGTGTACTCAAACAGTATAATGAGACAGACCACAGATCTTTGTAGGACTCTTTCAGGATGAATTTCCTGTTCTCTGTAAGACCATAATGACTATAATGACCACTGGTAATGTTCTGCCACTCTGACCTCTGAATCAGATGCATATTTTTTTACTCTTTGGTGTATCTGGGTTTGGTTATTTGCTTACGGATGTTTCATTACCCAACTAGGTAACATCATCACTGCATCATCAGTAATACTTAATAAAAGCCGTTAAATAGGCCTAATATAAGACAAACCAACGCCAGGAAAAGAAGTCAAACATCTTGAACTAATCCACCTACATAACATAGTCCCATGTATTTTCTATTACTATGTTACCAGTCACAATCCCATACCTATTCTGAAGCAATTAAAAACTGCTCACTCCTGATGCAAGGAAAAATATTGATGATAATGTTAGTATTTTGAAAAAGTTGTGGATTTCTGGTAAGTATATGCAGCAAAATATGTAAGAGAATATAAGGAATAGTATTAGAAGAATATGTGCAATATAATAGAATAACTAAATCTTGTAGTCTCCTTAAAACTAACAAATATATTATGGCACAAACTTTTATTGACTCTGTGTTACATTACTTACACAATGACTGCATGCATGCATGTGTATACTCATAGATATGTGTGCACTATAATTGCTGAGAAGGAAAAGTAGTGTACTATACAACAACATGTCAAAATTCATCAAACAATTATTGGGCAATAATGCACTGTGACATTTGTAAATTGATTCTTCATGATTAAAAAAGAACTTATTCAAAGCAATAGGAATTAGTTTGATTCACTGGGTGAATTATCTTTTTAAGAAACTTTGAAGTCTGGAATTATGAAAAGTTACCTGTTTGCTATTTCAGGTACAGATTCATATCTTATTTCTGCATCTAGCCAACCAAATCTGACATTAAACCCTAAATAGATTTAAAGATTACCAGGGTTGAAAGCTAGAAAGGAGAGATGAAAAATATCTGGGGTTACACCTACAGTATATATCTCCATTGGAGGTCGAACTGTGGTTTGATTTTGCTTTCAGTAAAATTTATGGAGTTTCTTTAGTGTTATGGTATATATTTGCAGACCAGTCCTGGTAAACTCAGGCTTAGTGTTCAAATTCACTGAATTTTCTGTTTCAGATTAATGTCAGGATCATAATCTTGATGCATTTTTATGGCAAATAATAGATCCTAAGGATATATTATAAAAAAGAATATATATTTGGATGTAGTGTCTATTACTTTCATAGATATTTTGCTAACTTAATGTTAAAATTTAGGTTCTCTAAATTTCTGGATCAAATTAATGTTTGAATAAGAATTTGGGTGTATTTTTATTGTTTGTGGTAGATAAATCATGGTTCTTAGATTTATGTCTGTGTTGAGATGGGATGGAGATTATGCAATACTTTTACCTAGTGTTAAGGTTGGTGCTTTGGGATATCGAGATTATTGTCCAAATTGGCATTAGGTTGTAATTCTGAGATTAGCAGTAGTTTTCAATTTATGTTTATAGCAGTTATTTTATTCTTGGATTTAGGTTTCCATTGAGAGTTGGGATTAGGTTTAAGTTTGGGCTTTGGTTCTCTAAAACTTCTGTCCCAACTAAAATTGTAATAAGAATTTAGTGTACTTTGATAGTCAATGGAAATATATCTTATAATAGTTGATACTGAAAAGGCAAAGACTACCGCTATCTGGAACCCATTAATTCGGATTCAGGTTATTTTCTCTTGTAATGGTATCTATTCACTGCAAAAAGTTTTTCAAAGACTTAAAAATGCTGGCCTAGAACAATGCTTCTAGGAAGCATATAAAGAGGTAACAGCCCTTCCTCATTATTGCTGTCCATAAATAATAATTTAGTTATTCTGTGCTACCAAATATGGAGCTTCCATTAAGACCATCATCCCATATATAGTTCTCTAAATGACTGTCAAAGCTGTCAATGTCCGAGGCTGTCACCCTTGTTAGGAATGTAAGTCACCTAACAGTTGGGTTGGAAATATATAAACCAGGATAGACATTTTAATGTTGTCTCTTTAAGGGAATACTAAAATTGTAACTGGGTGTGGTTCCTCAAATGGCCATAAGATGGAGCGAGAAAATTGGTTTCCCAGAGAGTGTTGCTAGTTGCTAGTTGGTCGATGTTCTGATGTTCGCTGTTTTATGTTCCAGCATTTCCCTATTGACTGTTGCTGATCGTCATTACTCTTGGATTGATGTGAGTCTATTACTGAACTGTTTTTGATACTGGACTTTGTTATTGGATTATCCCTGGACTGAAAACTGACTTCTATAGCCATGTATGACTTGGACTGTTTTTTGGACTTTGCTTAACCGTTTACTGGACGTAAAACCTAATTTTACTATACAGTATAGCTGTGTGTGTATTATTCAACAATACTTTCACTACGTCTCCCTGAGCGCACTCATTCTCCTAACGGGGAATTACCTCAACAACACTCATCTTGTAGCAGCAACTTCTGCACATTTAATGATGTGCTCTATGAAGTAGTTCATAAATAAAGAGAATGATATATTGTATGAAGATACAATGACATAATAATCAGATTCAGCCCAGTAACTAACAACATTTATTGTAGCACAGCATTTCTGTGCCAGTTCTTCAGATAGTACACTTCCTTCTATCTAAAGAACTCACTGTCACCCTCATGCTGTGACAAGATATGAAGAAACCTGGCCCATAGAATTGCCAAGAGTCAAACATGACTGAATGGATAACATCTTCACCAAATTTTCTTCTCAGCTTTATCATCTGATTCACTTACAGGCTGATTTGTTGTCCAGATCAGACAGATCACATTCAAGGCCCACAGGCCAGATCCAGCCTGTGATGTGGTTGGATCTGGCCTGTGGGCCAGAGCCTGGAAATGGCAAGTGGATGGTCCTGCTGCCTTGGCTCTGGCCTACCCCAGCCCAGCCAGGTGCATGCACAGAAAGCTGCGAGCATGTGGAGTATGGCACATGGCTGACATGTAATGAGCACCATTGCCACAAAGTTGTAATGAATCAACACATAAAGCACCAGCATTGTGCATTTCACTGGTGTTTCCACCACTTCGCTGGCCCACTTGCTGCCCCACAGCCCACATGTGTTTCCCTTTTGACAGGATGGCCTCTGCCCCCACCCTCCCTCTAGCCCCACTCCCATTTGGGAAAGATATGGCCCCGGCAGTACTGCCACTCTCTCCCCTTCCCCTCGTCCCTTCTTGGGAATGTAGAGAGGACTCAAAATTCTAGACCCAGAAAATCTAGAACTACGCCGCTTTGGTCTGATCTAAGTATAGTATATAAAATCATACATTGCAATGTCCTACCTTTCAATGAATACTTCAGCTTCAACCATAACAACACAAGAGCAAACAATAGATACAAACTCAAGGTTAACCACACCAAACTTGATTGCAGAAAATACGACTTCAGCAACAGAGTGGTCAATGTCTGGAATTCTCTACTTGACTCTGCGGTTTCTTCCCCAAACCCCAAAAACTTTAACCTTAGACTATCTACTATTGACCTCACCCCTTTCCTAAGAGGTCTGTAGGGAACATGCATAAGCGCACCAACATGCCTACCATCCCTGTCCTATTGTTTCTTTTATTTCTTTTATTTTTCTTTTATGTATCCATGTATTCATAACTATGTTTTTATGTTATTGTCTTGTAAGCAATTGACAAAATAAATAAAAATAAATCAGAGAGAAGGGAAGGAAAAGGAAGGAAGGAAGGAAAGAAGGAAGGAAGGAAGGAAGGAAGGAAGGAAGGAAGGAAGGAAGGAAGGAAGGAAGGAAGGAAGGAAGGAAGAAGATGGGGTTGAGAAGGAGGGAGGCAGGGAAAGAAAGAGGAGAGAGGAAGGAAGGAGAGAGGGAGGGAGGCAGGGACATGGTAATGAGAAGAAGGGAAGGTCTGAAGGAAGTCTTGCCTTAGCATTTGGCCAGCACCAGTCATGTCACCATCCCCTTGCCCCTTCCTCCTGGCCTCTACTGGTGGTCCCCCATCACTGAAGATGCTTTGCTTACAAAGCCAGGTCTCCTCGCATGGAGATGGAGTGGGCCTCCCTCTGACCCACACACTTTGCTTTCTGCTGCTACACGTCCTTTGGGTCTGACCCTGCTACTAAGGCCAGGGATGGACAAGAGGCCAGCATTGGGTCAGGACTGGTGTGGAAACCTCCAGGCACTCACGATGAGCAACCTGGCCAAGGAGAGCAAGCACAGCAACAGCAGCCTTGAGGAGGAGATAAGCACAGCTGGACATCCCCTCGGGGGAAGCTTGGCTGGGCTGGGCTAAAGAGTACTGGTTCCCCAGGAGCTCAAGGGCCATGCTGGGTACTGCTGTCTGGGGGTCCTTCGCATGGCCTGAGAGGGATAGCGAGGCTCTTCTGTTGGATGAGTCAATCTGGTGATTGCCCTGGTCTCACCTTCCTCCACTGGAGACCTCTAGATTGCCCAACCAAGCCTTGCCTGTCTCCCCCACAGGAGGTGGAGGATGACGTTGCCACATGTGGAATGCAGAGGAGAAAATTTGCAGGAAGCCATTTCCTCCAAGTCCAACTTCTGCCTTGAGAGATCTTTGGAAAGGAGGATGGGGTGGCAGGAGAACTTCATGAGGGAAGGCTGCCCCAACAAGCCAGCATCCTTACCACGATTGGAAATGGGCCAGCCTCCCTCCTGCAGGACCAGGGAGTTCTGCTCCCTTGCCTCCTTCTCTTGCTCTCCAGAGATCTGTCAAGGCAGAAGTTGGACTCGGAGAAAACTGCTTCCTGCAAACTTTCTCCTCTGTGTTTTCCACATATAGCACTATTGGCCTCTGCCTACTACTTTGCTCCTTTGGCATGCTGTGCACGCGCACACGCACACACACACACACACACACACACACACACACCATTCCAAGCTTGGATACTTTTATCCACATCTGAGCTTACAAACTGCCAATTATGCTTCGGACTGGGGAGAAGGCCTTCTCCTTCCTCTGTGGATAAAAGTCCCCAAACTTGGAATGCTGTGTATGTGTATGTGTGTGTGTGCGCGTGTGTGTGTGCGCATTTGGGGAGGTGAGGAGCCTGTGGGGCACCAAAGTGTCTCCACGTCAAGTTTGTTCCATCCCGAGTTAGTCATGCCCAATGAACAGTGTTGAGCTGGCCATATTCATCCAGGCATGCCCACCCAGCCATGCCCACCTAGTCACAGTGACCTGGCTGCGACCACCCAGCCATGGCTACCCAGTCACGCCCACCTGGCTATTGTCAGTCATCATAATCTTACATATGGGTCCCGTCGGCATCTATGTGCCGGCTGGTGACCCCGAGGAATAGGGCCTTCTCTATGGGGGCGTCTGCCCTCTGGAATGGGTTGTCTCTGGAGTTACATATAGCCACAGACCTGGGGACCTTCAGGCATGCCTTGAAAACCTGGCTCTTTGACCAGGCCGGCTTGGGCTGATTTTAGATTTGGGTGTTTTACTTTTTATATTAAATTTTAGGGTTTTAGGGAAGGGTTTTAATTGATCACAGCCAGGATCTTAGTTTAATTTAGTTTTATTTTTTCACATATTTATTGTTTTAATTGTATGGCTGTGCACCGCTCCGAGTCCTTCGGGAGAGGAGCGGTATATAAATAAATATTTATTATTATTATTATACTACTAGCCCTTTGAGGGCATCCATAATGCTGATGTGGCCCTCAATGAAATTGAGTTTGAAATCCCTTGTCCAGATACAGGGGTAATTACAATAATGGTAACTACTGAGTAAAAGAATTTATAACATAAATAGTTCCATTGGAACTAAGTATGATATAGTAACAATAGTGGGATGCCTCCGGTGTAACAACCGGTTCACTAATCATGCACTTTTGTATAGTAATCCTATACATTCTGTATAGTAATCCTATGTCCCCCTGTATACTAATCAAGTGATACTAGAATTGTATTTTTTGTAGTCAAACTTATCATATATCTATATTCTAATCTCTGGTCATTTATTTTCCAATGTTTTTCAATCAGACGAGAAGGAAAGGCCTTATAAACACTTCAGCTACTTCTTGCAATTTATTTTCATTATTTACAGGTTATTTGAATGTCTCTGGTATAGGACAAACACCCCAAACTTTTGTTGTCTGAAACAAAAAGAGAAAAGAAAAGAAAATATCTGTTCTGTTAAGGGAGAATGATGAAATTTCCCCAAGGATGAAAACAATAGTATTGCAGTGCATACTATGAATATCAAATAAGAAGAAGCATCTTACATTCAGAATAATTTCTTATAAATACTGTTCCAGAATGAAAGTCACATCTAATGAATTAGCATTCACTTTGTCAAGCTGCTAAAATGGGAAAAATAGCACTCTAGAGAACTTTATCTGCTTAAATCCATTATTAGACTCTAATGTTCACTAACTATAATAAAGAAAGTATAAATATAACTTAGCTGAAACACAGGTTCCTAGACAACTGTTTGAAAAAATAGTGTATTTTCAATATGTGAATTGTATAGAATTGATTGGCACAAAGCACTGAAGGATGTACTATTTTTATATAATATAAGCATCAAAGTGCTGGAGTTGGCTTAACAAACAAGTTGCTTTAATAAATATGTAGTCATTGGTCATTTCCCCACTAGTAACAATATTATCTAGAGAAGGAAAAGAAAAATTATTAAGATCCTGGCTAATGGGAAGTGTCATAGTCAGACCAGTGCTAATTATTTCAGGATGCAGAGGACCAGGAAACTGCTATTTATTTTCCATCTGGTCCAGTCATGTTCTGGTAGTTCATGTTGGCTGTGCAAGGCCTCTTGCGACATTGGTAGTAACCTTAAATGTGGCAGACTCTGATGCAATCCTGGTTAGGCCAGATTATGGACTCAATGAAGTATAACAGACCAAAGCTGAATCCAGGCAAGACACTGGTTTGTGGATGTCTTAATTGGACCACAAATCTCCATTTGTACTTGATGGAGTTTCTTTTCCCTTAATGTAATATAGTCTTTGATTTTGTGCTGTCCTTGAATGCTCAAATCAGTGTGGTGATAAGAAGCACTTTTTTTAACAGCTGTGGATATTTATGAACAGCACCCTTCTTAGAAGGGTATTATGCTGAAGGAGATTTGGTAAATACAACGTTAGACAATCTCAGTTTCTCAGTGGAAGCATGCAACATCTGTTTTGGCAAAGCTGCAGGAGTGACTTTTTCTGCACTAGATTTTAGAAAACCCAAGTTACTATTTCAAGCATAGCTTGATCCGTTTGATCTAATTCTTAGAAATACGAACAAACTGTTAGCTGGAGGTAACAGAAACTGCCTTTGATGCAGCTGTGTCTGTATGTGCATTGCACTGTTAACAAATGATTTCACTTACTAACAGTATATCCATCCAATGACATATAAAAGAATATTCTTATTTGATGCATAGCATTGATAAAGTACCACAAGCTAAACTTTAGAAGATAAACCATTGTTACGAATTGTGACAGGGCTTTATCTGAGATTTCAGAAAGCCAGTCAGAACAGTTAATTGTAGGATAAGCAGATGGCTTTGCTTAGATAAATAAGCTGTCTTATTCAGTGGTCTAATTCTTGGCCTCTTGTCCCAAGGCAAGTATTGTTTTGAGCCTGACTGTGTAGAATTGTTTGTAATGGAAATGTATTCTGACTCAAAAACATTGCTTTCAATTCTCTTTTCAGCTGACAATCACTGATTCCAACTGACAGCTCACTACTGGCATGCCATCAGATATATTCCCACTTTAAAAGCAATTTTGTCATATCAGTCTGTCTTTCTAAGAGGAAGACACAGGCATAAGTGATTAGGTATCTCAGACGCTGTAGGTACATTACCCAAACATTTATGTATCTTAACAAAAAAAAAAAAACATAAATAAGTACAAATGGGGGCAGAGACATTTTCCTGTTTAACGCAAGTATGAGGAAATGGATTCCTTTTAGGAGTTGAAAGTGCAAGTTTTAAAAGGTAATATAACTATTATTTTATGAACCAAATCTGAATTTTTGTTTAGAAATAATCCTTGCTGTATCATTTCTAGGTATTATGCCCCTGACATAGTTTTGCTCTAAAAATTCTTATCTAACTTCTGCTACTATGATTTAAACTTAATAATCTCCTCCAGGTCATACCACACATATATAAACCAAACGATGCAGAAATGTTGTTTTCATGAGTATTTTAATACACTTTTATTGCAACCAAATTCTCTCATGCTCCCCCAGATTCTCTTCATTCAATGATCTCCAAAATATATACATCTCCTGTTGATTTTACGTATATGACTGCCCATTGTCCCTGGGATGGATAATTCTTTGAGAAACAATTGCAACTCACAAATCCATACCTACTTCTTGTCCTTTTAAGTTTTCTAGTGTCTTTTAGAAGAGTTATTGGTCTACAACTCTGAGAATTCTCAGTCCATTTTGATTGCAAATGCATCTATAGGGAAAATGTGCTGTTGGATTATTTCTACTTGCTTGAAAATATACATGGATTTGATTCAAAGGAGGGATTCAAATCTTCATTTACGTTCTCTCTTCACTATGAGAAACCTTTTCTTGAAGTACTTTAAAGGCTCTACTTGGTAAAAGTATATTAGAAAACAATAATTCCTCTATTTCAAAATCAGCAGTGAAATTTTTGAGAAAGTAACTAGAATCATTCCTTTCTGGAAAAAGCATAGACAGATTCAACCTGGCTCTGTAGAATAAACTGCAATAAATCTTTTTAAAAAAGAACTTCTTAATCCAGCAAAAATGTGTTGAAACTAATTTTCTCCATCAGAAAGCTTTTAAATACATTTAACAGATCACATTTTCCAAATAGGAATCAGCCTATTGTTTTGATAACAGTCCACCTCTTGGCAGATACTTGCAGAAGTGTCCTTGGCTCTCACGGTTGAAGATTGTAGCCTCTGCATTTCATTTCACCCTTCCCGCCCCTCAGTTCTTTGGCAAGTTGAAAAGCAATAATAGTCACAGGAAGCTTAAGCGTCTTTCAATCTTGACATGATATTTTTCTTTTGAGATATGTTATTTATATAAATTTTCACAATGTATCTTAAAAAAACATTTTGCAGGCTTTTAAAAAAAAATTAGCGTTATTTTATAGTGTTTTATAGAAGATGATGACCACCAGCATCAGGGTAGATGGATTCAGTTGTAGTCCTTGACTTACAATTGCAATTGGGACCAGAATTTTCTATGTTAAGCAAGGCAGTTTTTAACTGAGTCAGGCCCAATTTTATGACTTTCTCACCCTGGTTGTTAAGCAAATCACTGCAGTTGTTAAGGGATCCATGCAGCTGTTAAGCAAATACAATTCCCTCCTTGACTCTGTGTGTCGGAAGCTGACTGGGAAGGTTGCACATTTTGATCACATGACCTTGAAATGCTGCAATGACAAGTTCAAGACACTTTTTTCAATGTGGTTGTAACTTTGAATGGTTCTAAACACATGGTTGTAAGACCAGGTTAGGGACAGATCATTGTGGAGAAAATCGATGTAGTCACTAAAAGTAAAAAATGGCTTGATGGCACATAATCAACGAATCAATTTTATATAGTGGAATTTGCATTTAAAAGACTTGCAGCAGAAAAAAATTCCCTGTTAAAGAATGAAAGATGGTTTACATACTCTACCCACATTTTTGAGAGATTTACACTAACTGCTATGACAATTAAGAAAAGATAGTTTCCACATATTATGATTTGCTGCAAATTATGATTAAGCAGTTATAAAAAAAGACAGGATGGAACTTTTGCTGTTCTGGAAGCAATTCTATCAATTTGTACCAGTCACTATGCCTATAAAGATTGTAAAGTGTTTGGCAGAATAATAGGTTTAATAAATATATTTGCTAAAAACATGTATTAACAACCAAACAATAAAATACCTATATATATGGTGATAAGATAAGAAATAAGGTAGCTGCAACTTCATCATTGTCTATAGTTTGGAATATGTATGGATAATCTGATTTTATAGTTTAACTACCAGTGGCAGTGTGCTGAATTTTATCTAGGTAAATCTATGGTTGGCCTGTTTCTGTTCTGTTCTTGTTTATTGGTTGTTTTATTTTGCAGCATTGTGTTGTTTTAGCCTTCCTTTTTTGTGAAATTTCCTGAACGTAGTAGAAATTATGTGAAAATTGCTGAGTAGTTTTGTGGCTGCCTAATTTTTCAAAATTCTATCCATTCTTCCAATAAATGTTAGTTGAGTTCACCAACTCTTTTTGTAAGCAAATGAATGAAAATTGGTGAAAGGTAAACCATGTTTCTCTTCCTATTATCCTATAAGGGAGCTTAGAAGAATGGTTACTAGAGAAAATTGGTAAAGAAGGCAGGGTTGAACGATTTATCATTCAGCAACATTTCTCGTTTAGATACTAAAGATAGTTCTAAAGATGGTTAGGCTAGCAGAGAGAATGGGTTCACCTGGGATGCTCCTTTCTCCCTCATCTGTCAATCCCTGTTTTTAAGTGATCAGGAGGTATATGCTATGGAGTAGCGATTTGAGGAGTCCCTCTTTAATGAAACATCTGATTAGATCCTCCATGTGTTTCTACCACACATTTGAACAGTGGTTGCCAACCAGTGGGCCAGGGACCACTGGTGGTCTGCGAGAAAATTTTGATGGTCCGAAGAGAAATGTCATCCCCAAAGCACCCTCCAAAGCAATTAATCCAGGCTGCATGGGAACACAAGGCTGCGCCGGCCACATGGCCCATGGGAACACAAGGCTTGTGTCGCTTGCATTGCAAACAACACGAGGTAGTGAGGGGAGAAGGGAAAGGGCAGAGCGGGGAAACTTGCCCCACTTGCCCCTGTGCCTCGCCTGGCCTCCTGGCCCTGCCTCGCCTGGCTGCTTCTTTCCACTTCTTTCTTCTTTTGCTTGTGGTTGCATGCAAGGAAAGCAAGCAAAAGTCTTGGTCTCTCCCCCAAACTCCACCAGAAACGAATCTTTGGCACCCTGCAAGGCATCCTGCCTCAAGAAGCTGTGCTGGCGCGTCAAGTCTCACAAAGACTCATTTCTAGCGGAATTTGGGGAAGGGAAAGAAAGACTTCTGCTGCTTCTGCTGCTTTCCTTGCATGAGGCCAAAAGTCTCTCTCTCCCACCACCATGAATGGATCTGGAGACAGTATCCTGCAACCCCAAATAAAAAATGATTGATCGGTAGGAAAATAGGGTAGGGAATTTTCCTGCAGACATTTTTTTGGATTTTCCCAGGGTCTCTGGTCCATGGGATTTAAAATTATCAGTTTGGTGTCCTTGAGGTCCAAAAGGTTGGTGACCCTGCATTAGTTTAATCCCATTTAATCATACCTATTTTCTGTATTCTTACTCATGTTTATAGTTATACCTATTATTTGTAAGCGATTGACAAATCAAATAAATAAATAAATTAGAAAACACAATAGGCTAATCCTGTTAGCTGGGACAGAAACTTGAACTGCAGGAAACAGCTCCTCTCTTGGCTTCAAAGAGAAAACACTGCTTCTTACTAAGTCCTCATTAGCATATAAAACACCCTAAACTTAGCCTAAAGAAATACTTTGAACAAACTGAAACCACATTTTTCTTATACAGTATATCATTAATATTCATGCTCCAAAATAGTGATGTGGATCTAAATGTGGAACACATCAATGGGACAGCTGCTGATCCTGATCTCCTTAAATGGATTTGCACTCATTTAATAGGCAAATAAACATTGTTTTGAAATATATATTATGCCTGTGAAAATTGTCTTAGACTTGAGTTTTGTGCTACGGAGGTGAAGTGATTTGCTTCAGTGAAGCAAAGAAGCAACACTACTATTAAAACAAACTACTATTACAACTAAAATCTTATGGTATCTCTGGACACCTGCATAACTGGATAGAAGCATTCCTGTCAAACAGACAACAAATGGTCAAAATTGGGAACGTCCTATCAAATTCCGTACCTGTCAACAGTGGTGTTCCCCAAAGCAGTGTTCTAGGACCAACTCTCTTCATACTCTACATAAATGATCTCTGTGATCATATTAAGAGCAACTGCGTTCTGTTCGCTGATGATGTAAAGCTATTCAACACTACAGATAATTCTGCTACCCTCCAAAAAGACCTCGACTATGTATCAGAATGGTCAAACAAATGGCAACCTCAAATCTCAACAAATAAATGCTTTGTCTTACATATTGGCAAAAAAAATCAGAAAATAAAATACAAGCTGAATAATCAAGAACTTGCTGATTATCCAAACGCTTT
This sequence comes from Bungarus multicinctus, assembly GCA_023653725.1. NCBI lineage: Eukaryota > Metazoa > Chordata > Lepidosauria > Squamata > Elapidae > Bungarus > Bungarus multicinctus. The sequence continues at coordinate 7,870,741 of CM042848.1, read as the reverse complement.
CAAGAACCTTGGAGTACTCATCTCTAATGATTTAAGTGTTAGAGCCCACTGTAACTACATAGCCAAAAAGGCATTAAGAGTTGTTAACCTAATCCTATGTAGCTTTTTCTCTGGTAATATCACACTACTAACTAGAGCATTTTAAACATTTGCTAGACCAATACTTGAATACAGCTCATCAGTCTGGAACCCACATTGCGTATCTGATATTAACACAATAGAGAAAGTCCAGAAATATTTCACAAGAAGAGTTCTCCACTCCTCTAGTCATTGCAGAATACCTTATGCCACCAGACTTGAAATTCTAGACCTAGATAACCTAGAAATACGCCACCTGTAGTCCAATCTAAGTTTAGTATATAAAATCATATATTGCAACGTCCTACCTGTCAATGAATACTTCAGCTTCAACCATAACAGTACAAGAGCACACAATAAATACAAACTCAAGACTAATTGCAGCAAACTTGATTGCAGGAAATACAACTTCAGCAACAGAGTAGTCAATGTCTGGAATACTCTATCTGACTCTGTGGTTTCTTCCCCAAACGCCAAAAACTTTAATCTTAGACTGTTTACTATTGACCTCACCCCTTTCCTAAGCAGTCTGTAGGGGGCGTGCATAAGCGCACCAACATGCCTACCATCCCTGTCCTATTGTTTCTTTTTATTTTTCTTATATGTATCCATGTATTCATAACTATGTTTATACTTATACCTATTATTTTGTAAGCAATTGACAAATCAAATCAAATCAAATAAATAAATAAACACAGTGCTGGAGGGATGACTGTGAAGCAAAGCATGACATGGCATCCTGATCTCTTTACTTCCCAGCAATTCTGCTTTGAGAAGGATGGTGCTTTGCCTGGACCCTCCTTGAAATGAAACAGACACCCTTTTGAAAATTTGCACTGCTGTGATGTCTGTTCTTACTCTAGATCGTGATAAATAGTGATAACATGAAGCAACCCTTTAAGAAATTAAAATAGAGAAATATATTATTCAATAGGAAAATGTTTTATAAAATTGAATATCTTTTAATTCTTCCTTCTCCTCCTCCTTTGCAATAAAGCATTGCTTTCCATTAACAGTTTTTCTAAGGAATGAAGGATTGGGAAGGCACAATTTTTCCCATTATGTGATTTCATTGACATGTAGTAAGCTACGCTTAGTTGTTCCTGTGCTACTTCTGCATTTTATATATCAACAAGTACAATACAGATCCAATATTTATATGCTTCTAACTTGTTTGATATGTCACAGTGTGTGTAACATGCCAGCTTTTTTTTTCATTTTCTTTTATTAAACCACTAGAGATAAATGCTTAAGGAGGCAGGAAGCCATTAGTCTGAAATGCCTTCTAGCACTCAGGGCAGGATGGGAGGTGAGAAGGCAGCACTTTGCATTTCTATGAAAGCAACTTCATAGTTTTGAACCCTTTTCATGCTCCAAAGAGTATTTATTTTCAAAGAAATAGTTTGAACCCAAGTTCAGATTTTTTTTAGGTAAGAAAAGCAAGGAAATGTACTTCATTTCATATCATGCATATGCTTAATGTGCTTCAGAACCCCAAAGTAACCAAAATGTTTCTTTGCCCAATTGTGGTAGCCTCATTATTTCCCGTCCTTAATTTGAAATCAGAAGTGTAAGGAATGTAAGAACACATTTCTAAAGATTTTTATCATCACTCCTTATCACACATCCCCTTCCACTTGTGACTGTAATTTTGTTGCTTGTATCCTCTGTTTCCTAGTATGATTTGATGTTGATTGTACCCTATGACTATCATTAAGTGTTGTACATTATGATTCTTGATTCTTAACGAATGTTCCTTCTTTATGTATACTGAGAGTATTTACACCAAGACAAATTCCTTGTGTGTCCAATCACACTTGGCCAATAAAGCATTCTATTCTATTCTATTCTATTCTATTCTATTCTATTCTATTCTATTCTATTCTATTCTATTCTATTCTATTCTATTCTATTCTATTCTAAAACAAGGTAATAAAGTTTGTTGATTAGAAAAGGGGCTACCACATGCCCTGGTTTATAATAGGCTAACATGACCTTCTCCTTACAACCTCTTTATTTAATACTCACCCATATCCAGCAATTTATAAACATTTGAAACTTTTTCCCCTATTCTACCCAAAGTACAGATCCATAATTCCATAATTATGAAACACGAGTTACATTGCTGCCAGAGATACATGAACTGGAAATAAATGAGTTCAGAATTAAATAATTGGAAATTTTTCAGGAGGATGAAGAATTAGGAAGGCATCATGGGGATGTAAGTGATCTACACTGAGTGAATAAGAAACAGTACTAATTTTGTTCATCTTGGATTACCTAGCAATCAAGGAGCTTTATGAGAATGTCATCCATTTCAATCGGTGCATCCTGTGGATCAAGGAAATGATGTAATTAGAGAAAAAACTGAGCAAATCATTCCCATTTGAGAAATTTTGGAAATCTCCTTTATCTCTGCATTTAGATGAATGATAATATGATTTCCATAAAGTGTTAAATGAAACTGACGGATCTCAACATATATCTGATAATTAGACCCTTAATCTGATTATCAGAATGTATTTTTTCTGGAAGGGAAGGCCAAGGACAGGAGCCTGTTTAATCAGGCCAGAGATTTAGATCTTGCCTTGCATAAAATATTGGCCACTGAAACATGTCTAGAAAGCTCACCATCCTGAAGACAGGGATCTCAATACATGGGTCTTTGTGAAGTTTTTATGTTAGATCATTACTGTAATGCATACCGGTGGGTGTCAGTTTAGCAATCAATGGTTCTCTGATCATTTTTATACTAAAAGATGGGACTTTAACATGCTACAGAGTGACTTCCGGTTTGAGTTTCTTCGGAGACAGTCAGAAATCCACAATCGTGTGTGGTTTCTGTCTGTGCTCACCTCTGGAGTGCCCCGAGCCAGCTGGTTTCGGGGTTAAGCCACCCCATAGAGGTAGTGAAGAAGCGGGAGACTGCCAGCAAGCTCAAGGAGAGCCGCATCTCCCCTCCCCAGCTGATCTTTACTCCCTTTCCAAAGGCAGTTGTAGCGGTGGCTAGAAATGGCCACCTCAAAGAAGAACTCGACTGGAAAAGAATGTGCAGGAGGAAAATAAGAGAACGTTTTGGTTGACCGGATCAAACTGAAAAGCAACAATGTAAGGTACCCTGGAATTTGAAATATTAAAGAATAACATTGTTCCCAAAGAAGACTTTGAAAAGAAGACAGCTTCCTTATACTGACAGCTAAGAAATCTAAATAAGAAATTGACAAGAATTCACTTTGACAATAATAGGCATTTAAGCTGAAAATAAAATATCGAAGTGATAATAAGACTTTTGGATACTCAAAAAAATTTTAAAAGAAGAAAGGGAGAGAAAAGGAAAGAATAAGAACAAAGAACAAAAGGGCGGTATCTGGAAAAATGGAGGAAACTGCCTGGAATTAAAAGGAACTTATAGTGAAACTTTAACAAGATTTCTAAAGACACATTCTAACTGAAATTTTGTAACAAAATAACAGAACCCCAGGAAGAGAAAGTGGGGAAAAAAAGAAGCAAGAAGAAACAGCTTTGGATTATTTGGATTTCTTGGTGATTTTTGGATTTCTGGCTATTGGATTTAAATGATTAAAATCAATTGGGTGGTTGTTTAAAAGCAATTAAAATGGCATCACTTTTGGAAGAACTGAAGATGGAACTTAAAAAATACAAAAAAGAAGCACAAGAAGGAAGAGGTTCTTTTGGCTTCGTATTTCAATTTTTAGAAATGGAGATCTGGAACTATGAGAAACAACAAGAAACACTTGTAGAACAAGAAGGTCGGGACAAAGAAGAAGCCATCTTTAATGGTCAAGTAATTTTATCTGGGGAAAAGAAAGGAAAGGAGGGAGGAGAGTGGAAAGATTAAAATTTGAAAAGACAACAAAAAAAAAAAGAATAGTTTGAAAATAATTACAATACTAGGAAGCAACAGAAGAGAGGATTACAGAAGAGAGAATTAGAAGTAGAGAGACAAGGGGGAAAAAAGGGATGGGAGAAGAAGAGAGGGAAGAGGGAAAGGAAAAGAAGTTATAAAAGACAGATACAAGATACAGAGAAACAGGGAAAATGTACAAGGATTGAAAGTATAAGCCTATTTAGAGACAATGGGTGAAAATTTAATTGGAAAAGGAATCTCTGCAAAGGTACATAAGATACTATTGATATATTAGCAATAGAAATAATTTTAGAAAATATGAAATAAAGTATGGTTAAAATGATGGATAAAACACTTATTGTTTAATGGAATGTTTATTAATAAATAAATAAAATAAAGAGAATGAGAGAATGAAATTAGGAAAGGATGGGAACATATTAATTATTATTAATTATTTATAAAAATATAAGTGAAAAGAGATATGAAAAACAGAATTAATTATGGAAAGTTTATAAGTGTTCTCAAGGAAGTATGATATTTAACTGAAAAGAAATGTTAAATAAATTAAGATTGTAATTAATATCAATGATAGGATTGTATTGGAATGGAATGAGTGTTTTATTTACTACTGTTTTATATATATGCACTATGTCCTAAATAATATGTCCTTAAAATGGTGCATATTTTAAGAATGTACCAAGCAGAATTTGATTGGAAATTATGTAGTATATTGAATGTTATAATTCTAAAGCCATAAATAGAAGCTTAAATAAGAATTAAATGGATAAAATTAAAAGATATAAAGGTGTCATACTCCAATTAGTAACTACAGGGAAAATTTTGTTTAATGAGAAAAGATAATATGACATTGAAACAGGACAGACAAAAGTATAAATATAATGATTAGAAAAATATTGATACTTTAAAAAGATATATAATTGAACTTAGACAAGACATAATTGGGGGAAAATTATGGAGAAAATGTTAAAATAGTAATGAGATATGTAATAGAGCACAAAGTTGAATATGAAATTGAGTTTGTGTCTGTATGAAGAAGTGATAACCCGGGATCATGCTATTCTCAAAAAAAAGATGTCTTATTTGTATGTTTTTGTGAAAACCCAAATAAAACTTATATTAAAAAAAAAACATGTTGCAGAGCAAATCACTAGAGTCATTTTTAGAAAATAAAAAAGGAAGGGACACATTTCTCTCCTTTATCTGATTTGGGACAGAATATTAGTGAATCAAATGGAAATAATCTCCAGTGAAATTGTATTTAGTTATATATGGACAGGCAAAAGAGTGACAACAAATTTAACAAAAAGCACTCTCCAGCTCTTCATACCTGGTGATACCGTATCAGTAAACACGAGGGTAGAAAAGGGCATAAAATATGCAGTGTCAAAGTAATTAATTCATGATGTGATTCTCAGATATCAGGCCTTCAGAAAATGACAGAGTGCTGATTAAAAAGAACAAGAGTGAATAACGCACAGAAATCTTGGAACTGGGAAGTATCTGCTTTTACTTACATTAATCTATTTCAAGAATGAGTACATCAATAAAAATGTTTGACACAAATATGTTTTATGATTTTGGAAATAAAGTGTTATCTTAAACTGTCTGTCAAAGATGAAAAATGAATTCCAAAGCAAATAACTAGATTAGATTAAGTATGCTGTAAAAGGGGATTTATACAGAAGGTATTGCAAGGCCCCTCTTATATGTTTTGGATAGATTTGAAAAATGGCTATTTCTACAAGCTCGATGTAGAAACGTGCTGGGGATTAGATAAAGTGAACTTTATGTTACGCTAACCAGTTTTGTAAACTTTGGGTACCATTTAAATTTGTTTTAATATGAAATTGGCTTGCATTTTAATAAAAGTACCTCATTCAGAGAATAATTTAAAAATAAAAACTTCAAGAGATTCATGCCCAAGCATAGAATTGCAAAAATGTACCTGATGGTCTTAAACAGATGATTTAACTAAAACAGTCACATTAGCAATGTTTGAAATAGCTCCCCTTCTTTTGGAAAATAAAAAAAATCCAAAAAGAAAGAAAGAAACCTGTAATGATATAAAGCAGCCAGACAGGAGAGTGACACCTAGCATTTGCTTCTTGATAAATACAGTAGATATGGTATTTTATTTTTATTTAAAACTTTTATATTTAATTAGTTTGGACTTTGTGCTTGAGGTGGAAAAAATGTAGCTTTGATTTTGGGTTTTATCAATTAGATAGGTTTGTTGTTATAGAAATGGCTAGTTTATACTAGTCTGTAAGTTGAAGTTTGATGCTATTATCTTAACTCTACTGCAGCAAAGGGAGTCACAAGTCAATGTCTTTTCTTTCTTTTTTCCCTTTTCCTACACTTTCCTGTTCTGTTCTTCCTTCCTTACGTTTCCATTATTTTCTTTTGAACTTCTTAAATATTTTATATTATAAACCAATAAAAAAGTTTTTATATATCATTGGTTGACCACTAATTCTAGAATTATGAAAGACAGAAATATGTTTTTCTCCTGACCAAACATACCTACACCACACAAATTGGATTTCTCTAGCCTAATACCATCCATTATGGAGTGATTTTCCCCTCCTACAAATCTTATTTGAGTTAAGGTTGGAAGCAGATTTGGCTGCAAGGATTGTACTTTATATTGTACCATGGGAGACTAGCAGTTTTTTTGCTTTCTTCTTTAAAAGTAACCTTTTAGCATTGGATTTCAGTGAAGGATACTTGCCATAATAACTTATTCCTAAAAACAGAAATAAGGCAGTATTCTTCAGCCAAAGCTCTGCCTTTTGCTGGTTCACAGGAAAAAAATGAAGTCTGAAATAACAGGTGCATTTGAGGCTTACTTAGCAGTACATTCTTCACTGTTCAACATGAAATGTTTCTTAACCTAGTGTAATCTATGGATCTATGGAGAAATTCTTTCTGTGCTCATGTGCCGGTATTGGAAAGACAACTTGAGAAAATTAATTAGCTCAGGATATAAATGGGAAAGTTATATGCTTATTTGGAGAGGCATAATGTTGAATATAGGCATTTATGTTTCCCCAAATCACACACAAGTTAAAGTTTGATTGTACCAGAATAAGAAGGTAGTCTTTGACAACAATCAGGTAGGATTAACTGAACATTAAAAATATTTGAACAATTGAATGGCATATTTCAAAGTTTTCTGAACTAGAAGTTGCTTAGTTGAGATAATTACTGGTTTTATCTCTTTGCAGCTGCAAATTAAAAAGAAGAGTGAAAGACTTCCATTTCCCTTTATGAATTCTTGATTTTAGAACTCATGGGGCAATTCAATAGTCTAACTTTACAAAAAAGTAATTACTCATAATTACTTTTGTTCACCACTGTATTTTTCAATGTTCATCTAATTATTTCTACAGCTCAGTATCTAATAAATTAGTTGCTTTCACTTAAACTAAGATTATATTTTTTTCTTAAGCATGCAAACCATCCAGTTTCATTAAGGCCTTCTTAAAGACAGTATTCTGTTTTGCAAACTTCTGGAAATATGCTTTATTTCCCCAAGTTGAAGCCTTTTTTCCTTAAAGGTCATCCAATAAGTATAATTAGTTTAATTGGGGCTGACAGGTTTAACTTGATTCTACCAACAACGCTCTACTATATGTTTTTTTTCTCCCATGGAAACTATGTCACTTTTCCTCGTGCTGATCAGAAACCTATGACTTTTCAGATGTTGTTGATCTCATGGTCAGGAATAGTAAACTATATCTATCTATCTATCTATCTATCTATCTATCTATCTATCTATCTATCTATCTATCTATCTATCTATCTATCTATCTATCTCTAGCATTCACAGAGAAAAGCTTTATTTAGCAAGCTTTATGCAGTAGCTGAAAGTGAGATTTCCATGTAATTCTTACCAACTCAGTCACTGTAGACACCAAGGGTCCCATAGTGAATTGTGATATGTTTGGGAATGTTTCAATTGCTCATTAATAATTACATAAATGGTTACGATGTTTTAATTGTTTATTGTGATTTGCATTAGAATGCAATTCACTTTGGGACTGACTTGCTATTTAAATCTTAGATATTGATAAAATTTATCTCAGGAGTTCCTCTGAAGAATGAATACAGAGATCATGCCCTTAAATAACCAAGGCCAGATAAATGCACGAAATACAAGGGTAGTCTCAAGGAACTCTGTGAATCTTTCTAAAATATTGGTAATCCATATGAAAAATCAATTATTCTTTCAAGTGAAGCACAATAGATTTTCCTTAACAACATTAACTTCAAATAATTGGTGTTTTTTTCCTTGAAATTATGAGTCTGTTGAAATTCCAAGCTTTAGAAGTCAAGAACAATTGCCGGGATATATTAGTATATATTGTTTGGGTCTGACTGAATCCATTGTAAATGAATATCCATCTTACTGTTGTTATGGGAGCTAGAACATCTGAACTGTCCATTCTTTTTCAGAACTGAGCTGCTGATAAAATCCAGGTGAATGTAGCAGATACAACAGATCTGGGATTCATAAAGAGATAACTTTTCTTCTTAAGGAGTCAAAATAATTTGACTGTCATTAGATTTTGTTATCTTTGAATTGCAGGGAAAAACAATAACGTTCTGTCTTCTTGGGATGCATAGTAATGCTAGACTCCATAGTTCTATTATTTTTCATCTTATAATACAGTAAGACTGTGATCTATATATTTCTTTCCATCTGAATCAGGAGAGCTTGGCGATAATGATGGCCTTGTTTATAACCAAAAAAGAAAAAGGAAGAAACAAAAATCGTGAGGTTAAATCCACATAAGGCTTTTTGTCAATAGATGGTTATAGGCCCTGGGAATTGGAAAGCCCTGATCTTGACAAAGGAAACTCTTTCTTTGCTATCTTGAGACTCTCCATAACTAGAGAAAAGTTATAGGGGCATTCAGTGGTGGGATTCAAAAAGTTTTACTACTGGTCTGGTGGGTGGGCAACTTTTACTACCGGTCCGGTGGGTGGGCACGCTTTGTGTGCATGCACACACTTTGCATGCATGCGCGCACCAAACATGCACTTTGTGCAGGTGCAGAGGCATTTGCATAGGCACAGAAGCATTCCAACTCACCTCCTGCAAGCCTGCACTTTCCCGGTTGCCTCAACAGCTGTTGTGCAGCATTCTTCTGTTGCTGCAGGGGTGGGATTCTACCAGTTCTCACCTATTCACTAGAATCGGTTGTTAACATTCTAAGCAGTTTGGAGAATCGGTTGTTAGAAGAAATTCCTGACCTAATCCTGTAAGGAAGGCAGGAAGGAAACATTCTGGTGTTGCTTACAGAAACTGCCTCTTTGTTAACCCTTATTACATTCTTGGCAGGACTAGACTTCCTGTCTCAGGAACATCTCTGGAGTTTTTTTCCCCTCCTTTGCTGGTACTTTGCTTGTGTGGAGTAACCATTCAAAGTTACAATGGCACTGAAAAAAGTGACTTATGACCATTTTTTACACTTACGACTGTTGCAGCATCCCCACAGTCATGAGATGCCAGGTGAGGAGATGCGTGCGTTGGCCATGCCCAGTCAAGAACATGACCACCAACCCACGTCCACCCAGTCACATGACCACCAAGCCATGCCCACCAAGTAAGTCACGGCCACAGAACTGATTGTTTAAAAATTTGAATCCCACCCCTGAGCAACTGCACTTCAAAAGCAGAAGATAAAGTTGAGTATGGAGCCCGGGCGGGTGGATGGGCCCAACAGCAGAGCAACGGAGATAACTGGTTCGGTCTCCGCTGCTCATCGCTGCTACCGGCTCAGCAGAACCGGGCCAAACCAGTAGCATACCACAATGGGGACATTGTTATACTAGCTATGGCAATGGAATGTCTTTGTCTCTTTAATCTTTGCCCTTAATTAATTACTACAGTGCACTGTTCATAAGGTTGTCCTTGAAGACAATATGGAATCTATCATTAGCACAGAATTTACCTGCCCAAAAGTTAAGTGGAAGATGGGAGATCTAAATGTGACTAAGTGGTACACTGTTTGCTGAGGAGTTACTCAGTCCAATTTAAGGTTCTGACTGTAGTTTATAAATCATAAGGGATTAGGAATAAAATACTTAAAAGACAACTTCTCTAATACCTTCAAAATGAATTACACTTAGAGCAGTTAAATTGCCAATGCAATTGCTGCAATGTGTGACATGATGTTTTCCAAATCCCAAAGAAAATTTTCATTAATGTGCTTTAAAAATGTTTTTCAACCTACTGCTTATAATTCTAATGACACTTAAACTATAGATTGCCTACTTTAGTGAAGTGAAACAGTCTTCCCCCAGAAATTAGTTTAGGTTCTTCTTTTTTAGCTGTCCAGAAATTATTTCAAATGGAGCATTTCAGGAGAAAATTGAGAAATAATTGCAATTATATAGTTTCTTGAGTATCTTAATTGCTAACATGTTGATATATTTTTATCAACATGTTAGTTTTTCATTTACTATATATGCATATATATACATACGTACATATATATGAGAAAAATATGAACTATATATCTGGGCATTAGACAGGAAGAATGAAACATGAATCACTTGTACTTCTTTTGAGACCATTCCATAATATCCAGAGGCATATTAAATATGGGTTTAATTCTGTTTTTTAAATTGCTATTTTGAGTAATGAATATTTATGTATTAAATTCAAGAAAAGAAAATAACAAAAGAAAACAGTATGAACCAAATATTTAGTAAGAAAAATATCAAAATGACACGTATACTATCTAATATTTGCAGTTTATGTGTCCCTCTCTTTCTTGGTCTTTGGATCACAATATGATACATAATTTCCTTAGAGGTTTTCAACCAGTCATGATAATAAATTTTGAGATTATACAGTATATGATATGCATAATACCTCTCTGGCGAAAAGCAATGCTATTATGCTTCAGGCTATATTGCTGTTACAATATTTTGGGGCAAACTTTGTTTCTCAACGTTGTTATTCTGATTACTTTATGCCCTTGAGATATCTTTAGAACTATTACATCAATCAATTATCCCTATTTGTCTTGCCTAAGAACATGCATATAAGCCTCTAAAAGGTGGGAAACTGTTTTGCTTTTATTTTTCTAAAGCCTAGTTAATTGTGATGATTTTGAAGGCAGAAGTGAGTGAACTGCCTTCAAACCATGATGAAAATCCACGCATACCCAATCATTTGTACACTAGTGTTGATCAGACCAAAAAATTGTATAACTTAATTTAATATTTCCCCCCAGGAAATTATTGCTTATTCTAGGGAATTTAATTGAATGCAGCACGTAACTATTTTCTGTTTTCCATTTAAATGCCAGAACAAAAAATCCCCAATGACTTAATGAAGTATATCATTTGTTATGTAGATATATAGAGAAAAATAAAACAGTTGGGTTTTTCCACCTGTGAACCATTCTTTGTATATTGTACAAATGTCTGAAAACAAAATGGATAAGTGCTTATGTTAATGGTTCTCATTTGTTTAACAGGATATTTCTGACAATGAAGCTAATATAATTTTAAATTTTTTTTAATAAATATTTATTTTTGTAAATTACCAGTGTAGATTAGAATTATATAGAATTATAGTTTTGGAAATAATCAAAAGATCAGCTTTTCCAGTAATGAGGCATGATATTTCAAGCTTTTATACCTATAATTTCCTGTAATTGAACTACGTTGCTGGAACATTCATAAAATAATCAGGGTGTACAAGTAAGTGTGATGTCAATTAAACTCTCTACCCCAAACTCAGCACTCAGAGACAAAGTCCATCCAAATAAGAATTTATTAGAGAAGTCATACTGGCACATCTGGGGAAACCCGAATCTGAATTCCTGTGTTTCCCTCCCTCTACACTAAAACTCACTCTCTGCCCCATTTAGTGACTCTCAGGTCACATTGGCCAATCAGCCTCCTGTTTCAATTGCCGCCAAATTTCAGTCACTCCCCTCCAAGTCCAGCGACTGTAACTTGAGCTCTGGTGAAAGAACGTTGTTGTGGCTATCCTCCCTTTTCACTACTCCCCCTTTCCCACAGCATGCCCATCCCCCATTGTGGCAGCCTTAAATCTGAATCAAGATGGACCCGGGGCTGACATATGCCTTGGGTCAGTTCTTGCATAATATATGGAATTTAAGTGTACTTGTCAGTCGGTGAACTGTTATGAACTTTGCTCAAGGTAAATTTGCAAGTTTCACCATCATCTTCAATTTCTTCAAATCCATGTTTCTATCAGTCACTTCAAGATGTTTGTCCTAACAAGTCTGCGTGTAATCTTTCTAGAATTGTTTTGTTTTTATATATGCTCATATTTTAATTTCAGTCTTCTGCCAATGCACCCACAAGGTGTCACCTCTTCTGTCTCTTGTAATCAAACTAAGGAAAAAAAGACAATAAATAAAACTGTCCATCAATCTGAAAGCTGGATATACACTTTAAAGTATTAATTCTATTCAATTATTTTCTCATCTCTGGGGAAAATTGATGTGTTTGCTCAATGAGATAGTAAAATAACTTTAACACTTTTGCTGTATGCTGCAATTCACAATATCAAGGGTTCATCTTTTTTTAAAATAGTATATAATTTATATGCAGATACCAATTTAGAATCAGCAGTCAAAGAAAAGAGAATGATAATAGGATACCATTGAGTATGATATAAAGCAAAGTTGCTTGTTATCCCTGTGATTGTTTATAGGATATCAGTTTTGTAAATGCATACTTTGAACCCTTGCATAGCATTATCACCCATATAACATGGCAGCAAACAGCTCTCTATTTTGGTAAATGCTAATGATGATAGTTTGATTTTACCAAAATAGTTTGGATTAAAAAAACTTAGAAATATTAGATTCCTTTTGCACAGGAAATCAGTTGAACATGAACCATATTTAAAGTAAGGGTGCCAGTTAGATGTGGATGATTCATTAACAGACAAACAGTAGGGTAAGTAGTATTTTATGTCTGATAATACTTCCCCATGCCTCAGAAACATGGAGTGTGCAATTATCACATGCAGTAAATAATGCTAAAAACCCTGCTTCTGCCACCTTGAGATTTCATTGCATAATTGGTGAGTTCCATATTCCTTCAGTGCTGCAGGTACAATATATTAACAGCAAAGATTTACTTCTTTTGCTGTTTATTTATGGTCTTTATGTGAAAAGGTAGATGTCTAAAAATTTATTCTCACCATTTATTGCTGAAAAGTTTGTCTCAAATGTGGGGCAGGCCTGGCTTCTGTTGAAGCTTGTACTTGGGTTATTACATTTGGTAATCTTAAATTTATAAGGAAGCAACAATATGTTGGCTTGATTCTTTTTGTTCAACCTGATTGGCTTCAAATAATGAGTACGTTGGCATTAAATAAGATTTACCTTTGCTAAATCCCAAAGACATTAAACAACCAGAGAAGAAGCTAAATCTTACCAATGGACAGTGCTCATTACTTATATTGTAGGTTTCCTAGCTTCTGGCAACGTAGGCTTCAGTAGGTTCTGGCTACAGATTAATAGAGATTACAGATGGGGCTTCACCCTTAATGAGCTCCAGCTTTTCTTTTTTAATCTTTACTTGCTGAATCCCAGAAGTTAAGATTTCTCATTTGCAAGTTTAGATCAAATATCAATGAAAGACTGCATCTTCTTTTGCCAATATAGATTTTTTTGGCTATATAATTCTAATATTCTTCTGATTACAATACCAATAGATCTATTCTTAATGCCTTTCTACCAACTGATTCCTTGGGGCACAATGACAATTTGTAAGGTTCCCCCCCAACATTATGTCTACAATGCATATGAAGTTAAATTTCTTGTGCCACACTTTCATTAATGATGCTCAGTACTGAATGTACTCACCTGATTGCTGCAATTCTTATTCCTTTCTTTTAAATTTAAATTTTGTTGTTTTTATTTTATTTCTTAACTTTTAAGGAATGAACACGTATGCTTTTGGTAGTGCTGGATTTGTAACCATAACACAATGATTTAAATGTTTTTCCACATTGAAAAAGAAAAAAAAACTTTTAAGAAACAAGCTTGCAGATGAGACAAAATTTAGGAAGAATGATAAAAAGTGAGTATTTTCCTGTGCTCCAAGGAAGACTGCCTTTTCTTTGCCCATGACTCACTCTTAAAAAAAAATATTATTATTTTTTGAAATGGCTATGGAGATTCTCAGTCATCTTGGTTGTCCTAGTGGTGCTTTTCAAGAGGCAACTGGATTTTCTGGTTTTTCTTTGAGAGGGAGATGAAGAGCTGAAGAAGCTTCTTGGGTGAGAAGTGAAACCAGAAATGTTATTTCAAAATGGGATAAAAGGTTCAAAGATACACATAGGATTTCTCCTTTCTCCAGACCAAGAAATACCTTGATGGGTCAGTTAAGCGCTTAAAGGAGTGTGTTAGTTCCTGATCTTCTACCTTACTTTGAAAGCCTTCCTTAGTGTGAATCACTGTGACAAAATTAGCCCTGGAACCAATTTAATATTCTGGCCAGGCAGACTCTATTGCCAGCTTGCTCAGTGTATAACTTTGAAGAAAAAATTCCCTCAGGCAACCATTGGAAGAAGAACATGGCAGAAATGGTAAAAAAAAGCAGTGATTCCTCACATTTTAAGTGGTAGGACATCTTAAACTGTATTGAAATTATGTCAAAGAAAAACTAGCTTGGACCCCTCAATTACAGCATGGCATGTTAGCATAGTATATTTCATGAAAGCAATTTGGGTAGAGCACTCTTCATGAATGCCAGAGCCAGTGGATGATTTAATGTCCAATTGTCATTGATTGCTGTCAACCAGGTCAAAAATCTTGGACTGTAGTCTATAGTCTAAAACTTCTTGGAAGAATGGCCATGATTCCTTCTGTCATCAGAAAAAGCACAACATACATATATTTGTTCCATCATTGAGATATAAGGCACCAAGAAAACTAAGTTAATATTTAGCCATTGCCCTCTGTCTCTGGTTTCTGCCCCCCTTAAATAGTTATTGCGGCTTGTTATTGTAGTTATTGTACAATGGCATGATCATGTGGACATATGAAATAGAGGAAGCATAGGATTGTACTGTGCTTTGGCAATGACTATGTTAAATATTTACAGAGCTTTGCTAAGTTTTATTCAATTGCAATTCCAGGAAAAAAAAAAGAATATTTCAGCAATAAATTTAAAGGTTATGACACATTGCTTTCCCTTCCCTCTCTCTCTTTATATAATGATGCATTTGCCACCTTCAAAACTGAGTAGAATAAGGAAACTGGTAGAGCTACAAGAAGACTAGTATAGCCTGACAAACTGTCACGAACATCAACATATTATCCCTGTTGGGTAAGATAGAATTGTACAACTTTGCCAGTACAAAAGATGTACCAGTCTAAAAAAAGGAACTATTCCGACAGTTCTTAGGATAAGGCCAAGGAATCTTTTTTGACATAGAGAACATATCTCATCTGTTCTTTGCCTGAAGGATGAAGGTCTGTGGCCAGTAGAATTGTAATACAACAAGAGGATGTGTTTGGTTGTTTTTCTGTTTGGGATGGCAATCCCCTTTTCTTTTTAGAGAAATGGTGGTAGTTTCCATTTTGATCTTTAATATTCTAATAAAATGATCAAAAATAACCTGGATTTATGATAGGGGTGTGTACTTTTAAAGGATGCAATAGTTTACTCATTAACATATTGAAATTTTCATAAAGGTTTTGAAAATTTCATATCCATCTATTGTGGGCTCCTGATTAGGATGCTAAGCTTGCAAAAGGTTTTGTGATTTTTCACTTATGTTATACCAATAGTAAGTCAACAATCCTCTCAGGGTAGAACTACTACATATTGGTGAAAAGAATAAGACTTTGTGTAATCAGAAGTGGATTTGTCCTGAACAACCGTGAGCTTTGATTGCCCCCCACTGATATTTGAAACAAGTCACTAAGAGACTAAGAGAGACAGACAGTTAAGTAAATAATGCTCTCATAAACCATAAACCTGATCATATTAAGGCATGGGTGTTTCAATAATTCCAGAAGCTAAGCTTATGGTAGCTTAGCTACTGATAGATATGACCATACTGACAGGTCTTGGTGGAGAAAAATAAATGCTGTAAAACCAAAGCAACAAAATCAAACACCAAAATGGAAAAATCAGTTCGAAAGAAATATCAATGAATTACAATCTGGTACCAGCAATTTGAAGGAAAGAAATTTGAAAATAATAAGATCAAAAGTATTTAAAAAAATGAGTCAGAAATATTTCAAAGAAAATCAAGGAATATAAAGGTAGAATATTGACATTATCAATAATTTTTGACAAAATCAGCATTTTGAACAAACTAACTTTTGTTTTATAAAGATTTCTGGTAAGCACAACAAACATAACATCAGGGATTTAACAGATATTAAAAAGCAGCACAAGCAGGCTTTGTAAGGAAAAAGGTGAAACTATGGATCACGTAATTAGTGATTAATACAACAAAATTATTCAGACTTTTAAGCATCCTGACAGATTAGTCTTTATTTTCCATTAGCATATGTGCAAAAATAATTTACAATATTATAAAAAGATGACGAAAAGTATGTGTTCAAATTTATGGGATTTTTTTCCTAATATGCAGAATATTATGTTTTAATATGCAAATTGATTGACATCTACAATCACAATACTAAATGTAGCATTAAATGGAAAAAGTAATTTTAGTTGAAGTGGAAGTAATCAGGGGTTGAAGAATTGAAAAAAAGAATGGGAAAAATGATAAAATATAGAGATTTAATGATAAAATGCATAGATTATGGAAAACATCTTGCAAAAGCATCTACATAGTAATGAAGCATAAGGCAGAATAACAAGCACATTAAGTCACTTTTTACAAGAACTAAATATTTTGGCTATGATCAACATGGATTTACTAAAAACACTGCCATATGCTGTATCTTAAGATATTACTTGATTATTCCCAGCTTCCTCATGGGAACTCAAATTTCCAAAGAGTGCAAGTCAAATATCCTCTTTATACTGTGTTATTTCTTTGTGAATAAAAACATAATCATACAATATGTATGATTACTTCAGCTTAGATCAAGTCAGGTCAGAGTCTATATTACAGGAGACATGCCTGGTGATATTGGCACTTACGTTCTTTAACAGTCTTGCCAATATATTCATTTTTTTAAAATCATATTGCAGTATTATAATGATATGCATGTGTTTGTGCTCAAAATAATACATTGGAAATTTCGGCAATATTGCAGTACAGCACACCTCACTTCTAAGGGGAAAAAAGACCAACATTTTCGAGTTCCTTGTCTAAACAATATATATGCTATGTCTAAAACATTGCTAGGTATATTGAATTTTCTTGCAAGGTGGTAGTCAACTTTTTACCCCATGCTGTGGTCTGTCCAAACACTGCAGTATCTTCTAATATAAAATAAGATGAATTGAGCTGAGAAATATATGTTAGACACTTTGAAACTTATTTTACCTTTCTTTTGTCTGAATTGATGGTAAATTTAGTACAAGTACAAATGCCTTACCATTTTTTTCAGAAAGCACAATTTAGTTTAGTAGCGATATCAATGTCAGTTTAATGCTAGGTAATACAATGGTGACCCACTCTGCATGTGTCTTGCTCTATTCTCCATCCCCTTGCAAAATTTAAGCATTACTAGTGTCTTTCTAATAAATTAGCACAATTTGGACATCTGGGAGAGAAATGGCAAATGCAGGTGGCATTTTGTTCGCAGCTCAATGATGAAAGTAAAGCAAATTTCTAAATATTTGAGATTGAAAATATGACATTAACATAATTTCACATTTATACTTCATAAAAATGCCTGCTACCTTTTGTTTTGTTTGACTTATTAAAATGTTAAATTTCAGATATGAATATTCAAGGTATTAAAGTAAAACCAAAACATTTAATGTATTTATTTGTAGATGATGTAATTATCTAGTTATAGTTCACTTCCATATTGAATTAAATAATGAATGTTTCTTGTAAACACAGGATCTGTTTCTGTGATAAATCATACAGCTTTTTAAGATTCAAATGATAGGTTGCAGTGCCCCACTATCACTTGATTACCATTTGCAACTTTCCCTGTCCCTTTCCAGAAATAATATAATATAATATAATATAATATAATATAATATAATATAATATAATATAATATAATATAATATAATATAATATAATATAATATAATATAATATAATATAATATAATATAATATAATATAATATAATATAATATAATATAATATAATATAATATAATATAATATAATATAATATAATATAATATAATATAATATAATATAATATAATACAATATAATACAATACAATACAATACAATACAATACAATACAATACAATACAATACAATACAATACAATACAATATAATATAATATATAAATAAAAGCACAAATATTACATGGGAAAATACCCAAAGAAACCTAAATACCATCTATATCTATCTCTATCTCTATCTCTATCTCTATCTCTATCTCTATCTCTATCTCTATCTCTATCTCTATCTCTATCTCTATCTCTATCTCTATCTCTATCTCTATCTCTATCTCTATCTCTATCTCTATCTATCTATCTATCTATCTATCTATCTATCTATCTATCTATCTATAATACAATAAAACAATACAAATAAGGAAAAAGAAAGATTGCACAGGAAAAGCCAATGTGTCAATATAAAAATCTTAGTTAATCTTTAAAAACAAAAATAAGTGGAATAAGAGAGGTTAAGAAAGAGTATAATGAAGTAGCATAGAATTGTAGAGATGGAGTTAAAAAGTCTAAAGTTTTGAGATAATTAAAGTTGGTGATAGATTTTAGGAGCAACAAAAAGGACCCTTTCAAATATATTCAAACTGGGAAAAAGAGAGAAGCACTACTTAATAAAAATGATAACTTTTCAAAGCACAAAAGCAGCTTATCCAATCCCTATTTTAATTCCGTTTTCTTTTCTCCAACAAGAGAGTTTCTGCCCCACCAAGATTGAATCTTGAAACTGGCAAAAGCATAGAATATACTTATTTAATGAGCTCTCCAGGATAAGATAAATTTCATCTTATGGTATTGATAGAATTTATTGATCTTCAGGTTGAAACTTTATGCATTATCCATTGAGAAATCCTGGAAAATGAATGAGGCACCAGATAATTGGAGGTAACCAAATGTAGGTCTTGTCTCCAACGGGGCGGGGGGAAGGGGCGAATTATGGAAGTTATACTCATTTTGATTTTGGTACAGTGGTACCTCTACTTACGAAAGCCTCTACCTACGAAAGTTTCAGGTTACGAAACGCGTCTTCGGGAAAATATCGTCTTTACTTACGAATATGTTTCAGGATACGAAAGGCTTTCCTGGAAAATGGCGCGTCCGAGCTGCGCTGCCATTGGTTAACTTCCTGGCATGTCTTCCTGGCTAGGAGGGATCTATGCGCATGCACCGCGCCGCGTTCTCAGTCTCACGCTAGCAATCCAGCAAAGCAGGAAGTAAGAACCAAGAAGTACAGTTCGGGGGCTTGGAACGGATTAGGATATTTACAGGTAAAGTGTGCCTCTACTTACGAAATTTTCAGGTTACGAAACGGCTTCCGGAACAAATTAATTTCATAAGTAGAGGTACCACTGTATCTGGGATGATATTTAGAGCTGATTGTAAAAGCACTTGGAAAATAATGCCATTAATGCCAGAGATCAACATGGCGTTCTCCTGAAAAGCTTTGCCAGATCCTTATATTTTGATGAGGTAAATTCATTAATAAATTGTGGGGAGTTATGCTAAGCATCTTCATAGCAAGCCTGTTTATTGTGAGCTGGATAACATGATAACTTTATGTAGATGGTTTGAAAATCAAACTCGGTGCTCATAAGCGCTTCCTCATCAAACTGGAAGGGAGTATCTCATAGAATCTCACAATATTCAGTTCTGATCTTTCGGTCAGTCATTTGTTGCCAAAATTCAAAGCTGCAAGATTATGGGTGCGGCAGATAGAAGGGGCAGGCAGGCAGCATATAGATCGCCAGTTGCCCTCTTGATACAGATAAAAATAATACAATAGAAATTATTTTGTGTATAAATGAATGAAATATTGGTGAAATTGAAGAGTTCTTCAAGATTGCTTCCTTTTTTGAACGAAATAGGCCCTTACTTAATCAGCATGTTGGCTGTGGAATTCTGGGAGTCGAAGTCTACATATGTTAACATCGTCAAATTTGAAAATTAATGTAATCCATCAGAGCTTTCATTAATAATACTGAGAAGCATTTTTGTTTTTAACTTTTTTTCATACAAAAATGCAATAATTGTCAGCATGCCCACATGTCCGCCTTGTGTTCAAGCTCATGTCCTTCACTAATAATTAAAAAAATATATTTCTGAGCATCATGAGTCTGTTTTTATTACTCCCAGGTTTATTTCTTTAGATCCCTGCTGGTAATGGCACATGAAATGTGTTCACTGACAGTCCATCTGTTCAGTTTATCACATTATTTTTGCTCTACCTTTTTCTTGTGCCATTGGCTTGGAAACATTAGACAAAAGCTGCAGCAGGTAGAGACCAGATGCCTTTCAACACAAAAGGGCACAAATCGTTACCTGTTTGACAGTAGGAAATAGGAAGGATTTTTAAAATTGATCTAATTATGCTGCTTCCTGACACTATTCAAAGTTCATTTTCTGCTCATGGGAAATCTCATTTGAGTGTTTTGGTTTTTATCTTATTTTGTTAGGTAAAATGGTCCCTTCGAGATTTTTCAGCATGTAAAGTTTATTTCTGAAGCAAGTATCTAACAGTAACAGTGGTGGAATTCAAAAATTTTTTACTACTGGTTCTGTGAGCGTAGATTGATAGGTGTGGCAGGGTAAGGATACTGTAAAATCTCCAGTCAGAGGTGACATTTGCCGGTTCTCCGAACTACTCAAAATTTCCTCTACCGGTTCTCCAGAACTGGTCAGAACCTGCTGAATACCACCTCTCAACAGGACCTGTCAAGACCTGGTTTTGACATCAGTCTTGAGAATCCCAAGGAACTGGAAACTTATTTAAATGACTACACTCTGCTTTCTCTGCTTGGAATTTATATATATATTTAATTTGAATTATATCCACTTCTCATGGTGATTTTTCTGTTTTTTTATATATGTACTGTTTAAAAATTAACTATATGTAAGTTTGAATAATTGTCAAATAAAATTCTCTGTGGGGGCACCCATCCTCTGGAATGGGTTGCCTCCTGAGCTACGGAAGACCGCTGACCTGAGAGCATTTAGACGTGCATTGAAAACTTGGCTCTTTGAGCAGGCCAGCCTGGGCTGATTTTAAATGGGAGTTTTAAAGTGGAACTTTTAGATATTGGGGTTTTAAAATTTGGGGTTTTATATTGTAATTTATTGGGGACGGGTATACATTTTTAGTAGCAGCCTGAATATATTTAATTTTCTTTTAACTTTTGTAAAGTGTAGTGTGTTACAGTTGGCTGTACACCACCCTGAGTCCTTCGAGAGAAGGGCGGTATATAAATGTGATATAAATAAATAAAAAATTAAAATAAATGTGCAACTATTTAGTTGACTGTTGATATAAAGAAAACATTAATAACAATACTCTTTAGAAAGAAAGAGATGAAGTTTTTTTTAAAACTTTTTGTCTGAATTTGATCATTGGGATGTTAACCCAGCTATAAAATTTGAAAATGGAAAAATATCATTCTTCAGTTTAATAAGGGATAGTAAATATTTATATAGTATTATTTGTGTGTGTCTGTATGTTTATCAGATAGAAGAGATGAAGGGGGAACTTTTGCTTTGGAAACTTTTTGAAGAAGAAGAATATAAATAAGCTATGGCCAGGTTATTAGAGTAGGCAATGTCTTTTTTGTCAAATGTAATTCTAAAAAATAAAAGGGATTAAAATACACCAAAGAAAACATTAGTTAAAATGCACTAAAGAAAATATCTGTTAACTCGCGAAGCTTCCCTAACCTGCTCCCAAGTTGCCATAGGCAGGGGAATGGGGAACCGAGCCTCACAGCTCCACTGAGGAATTTGCACCTTAATCAAAGCAACACATATCCTAGCTGGCCAAAGTCAAGGCTGTTGAGGTAATTCCCCGTTAGGAGAATGAGCGCACACAGGGAGACGTAGTGAGAGTAATGTTGAATAACATACACACAGCACACAGCTACACTGTATAGTAAAATGTAGGTTTTACTTCCAGTAAACAGTTAAGCAAAGTCCAACAAACAGTCCAAGTCATACACAGTTTTCAGTCCAGGGATAATCCAATAACAAAGTCCAGTATCAAAAACAGTTCAGTAATAGACTGACATTAATCCAAGAATAATGATGATCAGCAACAGTCAATAGGGAAACAAAAACAGCGAACATAGACCAACTAGCAACACTCTCCTTCTTTCTTCTTCTTCTTCTTCTTCTTCTTCTTCTTCTTCTTCTTCTTCTTCTTCTTCTTCTTCTTCTTCTTCTTCTTCTTCTTCTTCTTCTTCTTCTTCTTCTTCTTCTTCTTCTTCTTCTTCTTCTTCTTCTTCTTCTTCTTCTTCTTCTTCTTCCTGGGAAACCAGGTTTCTGGCTCCATTGTATGGCCGTTTGAAGAACCACACCCAATTACAATTTTAGCATTCCCTTAAAGAGACAATATTAAAATATCTATACTGGTTTATATATTTCCAACCCAACTGTTAGGTGACTTACATTCCTAACAAAGGCCATCTCCACAGAAACCAGTAACGGCCAGAGGGAGTGACTTCTACGACCCACAAAATTGCTTCATTGGGGAATGTGACTGATGACACACCTTGGGGATAGGGGAAAACAAGGTCAAAGGCAAGGCGCGAACTGAGTAGGATCAGAGCTAGCTTCACTAGGTCCATACCAACAGGTTGCTCCTAATTTAATTTTTAATTTTAATTTTATTTGGTTTGTAAATTGCTTACAAGATAATAGGTATAAGTAAAAACATAGTTACGAATACATGGATACGTATAAGAAGAATAAAAGAAATAATAGGACAGGGATGGTAGGCACGTTGGTGCACTTATGCACCATTTTTCTTCAAACTTTTTCTTGAAACTTTGC
The DNA here is from genome assembly GCA_023653725.1 of Bungarus multicinctus. Classification (NCBI taxonomy): domain Eukaryota; kingdom Metazoa; phylum Chordata; class Lepidosauria; order Squamata; family Elapidae; genus Bungarus; species Bungarus multicinctus. The sequence continues at coordinate 7,847,658 of CM042848.1, read as the reverse complement.
TTGAGGCTCCTGCTTTCATTAGGGCATAAGTTGGAACCCTGACAATATCCAGTTTTAGAATATTTCTGAAACTGTTTGCTCATAATTTTCATGACACATCAGAAATAAACTATAGCATAAGTCTTATTTGTGTGATGAAATGTAATGCAAAAAACCCCCAAAACCATTAACCGTGAACGGACTATTTTTCGATTTATGAAAAGTAAAAGACTATCTTAATGCTAAAATCATGAGCCGGGGCAGAAAACCTGAGAAAATCTGACAAATGGAAAGTATTCAAAATGATATTTATTTATGAATGAAATTAATGTAATTTGAAACCTTACTTTAGAATTGATCTGTTTAGTTTTTGCTTTTATATTTTTATATTTTTTTTTTAAATGCTTCATTCAGTTGAAAAATGAATATAATCCTTGATCCAAACAAGACATTCCACTGAAAGTTTGTTTTACAGGCATAACCCTTAGTTGTTTCTTGATTCAATAACTTAAGCAGTTTTTGAAGTTTTGAAAAAAAAAAAAAGATTCTTATGGTTGAAAGAAATATAAAAAGACGCCAATCAAAGGCAGCCAAAGAGGAATCAAAAAGTATTTCTGCACCACCATTGTAGAGTACTTCATAACAGAACTGGACACCAAAGAACAAAGTAATTATCACAATTACACTTTTATGTCTCAAACTATCTAATTAATTGTCCTAGCATAATGAAGAAAATAAATGCTGTCATATTAGATTGTCTATGAAATCCTCAACATGACCAAAAAGTGCTATAGAGAAATTTGAAGAATCCAGAGATTATAAAGTAAGAAAGCAAGCCAGACTGAAAGGAAAAATATTGGTAGGGAATTATACTGTCAGCTTCTCTTTCCAAATGATGCTAAACTAAATTTATCTTATGAGTCTTTGGGAAATAATTGGGAACCCCACTTCTCTGCCTCAAAATAAACAATTTAAATCAATATTTTCAGACTTGGTAGCTTTAATCATCAGGGCCTTGGTGGTGCAGGCTGTTAATCATCTAGCACTTAGTTCAATTGCCTGCAATTAGTGCAGGTTCGAATCCCACCAGGCTCAAGGTTGACTCAGCCTTCCATCCTCTCGGGGTAGGTAAATTGAGGACCCAAGATTGTTGGGGGCAATAAGCTGACTTTGTAAAAATGCTGCTTGGTGGGGCCAAAATGCCCTAGTAATAAGCAGGCATATACAATGGAATGAAGGCTATTGCCGAGCACTTAGCATGGCGCTCTAAAGACTGTAAGCCGCCCTGAGTCTCCGGAAAAGGGCGGCATATAAATTAGATAATAAATAAAATAAATAAAAATAATAAATAAATTTAAGATTAATGAACTTCAACTACCAGAATGCCCAGCCAGAAGGCTGACTCTGGGATTTGAACTCCACAAATCTGAAAAATTGCCAGGTTTGAAAAAAATATTTACAAATGGATTTGAATCAACTCTCATATTTATTGTTTAAAGTAGAAATCCAAAAGTTTACTTTTCAGACATATTCTTCAAGGAGTTTTCCTTGGACACTGGAAAAAAAAAACCCCTTTCTGGTACTTTCATTCTGTATGCATATTGAAGTAGACATGAAGGTCAGCTGGTAATGCAATAACATTATTTAAAAATAAATCCCCATCATGTATTGGAAGCATATATTAAGGAGACATTAGGGAGAGGAATTAATGTTTCCCAGCTTGTAGCTTCAGACTGCCTAATTTAATTTTGTTCATATGTTAGGAATTATTTGCAGAGGACTTAATATTTGTAATATCACATTTTATGTTATCTCTTAAGGCCTGTATTCTTGCTTTTCATTTACTAGGATATGGTATTATGCAGATGCATGGACACACTTAGCCGTTTGTTTTCTGATTGAGGTGAAATGGCTAGAATTAAATCTGAACAATACTTCTTTCTAAAGATTTTTTAAAAACCGTTCATACTTTTTTGTGTGTTGTTTAAACTTTCTATTTCAAACCTTCCCTTTCTGTTTTCAGCAACGCCTTTGCTACAACACATACTTCTTTTGCACAGAATAGTATCAACTACTAAAATGGTTAATTCACCCTTGAAGAAACAACCTGAGTGTAAAGTTATTTAATACCTTGTATACATTTCTATCTGAAGATATTTCCAGTTTCAACATAATGTATGCAAATAATGGGGAAGATCAAATGGGTTGATTTAATGTCTTCCTCATCAGTGGCAGCATTGTTTCCAGCGATTTTAACTGAATATCAAAATATACAAATATTAGAGCAACTTAGTCATTATGGTAAGTTGGGCTACATGGGTGCAGATTGGTTTTATTATTGTTGTTGATAGTCAAGTTAGCATAAAATGCTATCATTATCATCCAACATAGCCACTTTAGGGCGGCTAACTAACGATGCATTTGTGCAAAGTAGTTGTGATTTTCTTAGACTTCCAGATCCATATATAAAAAATATACATGGTTATATGAATATTTTTCCCTAATATATGAACAATCTGTTCATTGTAGCCTCCATTATTCAAAAAGGCACTTATACAAACTTATTATACCCACTGCTTCATTTGATCATCTAACTATTCTATAGTCAAGCTGGATGAAGGGACACCATTGTTCCTTAAAGTTACTGGCAAAGCTTTAGTAATCTTGACTAAAGAATTCATTTATCCTCAGATTTAACTGTTCATATGACTATGATATATTAAAGCTATCTATGCAATGGAGCATGCAGTCGATGTAATTTCTAAGTTTTCATATAATGTGCCATCATACTTTCTACTGAATAAATGAAAGTTGTGCTATCTTCTAATCATCTGAACAATTTAGGAACTAGAGATAATGTTTTGACATAGCCTCACACAATTTGAAGCTTAACAGATATATTGGGATTTCAAAATCTGGAATTCTCATTGGCATGGATGGTAGCCATTGTTTAAAATGTCCAAAGGGTAGCAAAGGGGAGAATGATACCCTAAATAATCTTTTTTTCCCATTTGTCAAACAATTTTTTAGAATTTGGTTTAGCTTTGGGTTTGGGGAATGGGATATCATATAGTAAAGACCAATCTTTAGAAACCTATTCAATAGTAGGTCATTCCACATGGCAGAAAAGAAATGCTAAACAGACCTTCTGCAGGGATCTGATTAAGTGATCTTGTATTTTCTGCAAATTGCTCAGTTGAGATAAGCTCAAGTTAATCTCAGAATAGTCAGTGGCATTTCTTCCAAAATCTGTACATAAGCGACATGATTGAGGTTGAATGAAATTGTCTCTCTTGTGACATATCATGAAAGTACCAGTTGTGAGTATAATTGTAAAAGAGTTCAGAGCAGATACATACTCTGAACTCTATGCTTTTGGGATTTTTATTTCCCATTATCCTTACTATATATTCTTAGTTTATTAAAAAAAATAACTTTTGTCAATTTTTCCCAGCACTGATGGCCAAGAAGCCAATTGAAAAATAGCTTCACAAAAATAATATTCTACTTATGTCTATAAAATGTAGACTAGACATCTATTCTTTAGATTTATTATTGTCTGACAAAATTGATTTGGACAAAAACACTGTAATTACCTAATGTGTGGTTAGCAATTTTCCATCTCATTACCCAAACCTTGTCTCTTATTACAGTAGAATCCATTTAAAAGAATACCTGTTAACAGAATGAACCTATTGAAAGCACACACTTTTTCCATCCAGCAGACCAAAACATTTACAGGACTACAGGTCTAACTTTGTGAATATCCTGCTAACAATATATCTTGTTAAATAATTTAAAGTGTCAGTGCTAATACAATAGAAATTAGATTACCAGTACAAGTATAAGTAATCTCCTGGAAAAAATATGTACCTTTGAAAACAGACCCTAAACATATTCCTAGTCTTTTCATATCTTTCTGCAGCTTACACTAGAGTTTCAGAGTATAGAAACTTGTTTTGGGAATGTAAGAGTCAGTTTGCAATAGATCCATATTTATTTTCCCTTTTTTGCCACGTTTTCCATCATTCCCTCTTCTTTCTTTTCTCTTAAACACTCTTAGGCTAGATTATATATAATGTTAAAATGGGTTATTAAAGGAACTCATTTTCTCAATTTTAATAATAAATACAGTCACTATTTAAGGCAGGCCTTTTTTTTGTACTTTTACCATTTTAACAAACGAAATTAATATTGTGATTCAAGCTCGGCTCACCAAATTCTAACATTACCAAATAGGGCTTCTTAGGTTTGGTAGTGATTGCAGCACACATGTGTATTGGGGGCAAGGGCGGGATGCGTGACTTTTACCACCACATTTATTACTAAAAGTTAAAAAAAAAAAAAGGGGGGGGGATAAATTGTACCTCTGCCTACCAGCATCCATCGGTATTCATCTGGCTAGCATCCTGTCAGTGTGTGAGAGAGTTGAGGGCTGTTTGGAAACTGAAATAGTATTTGCTGCGTGAACAAGAAGGAGACAGCAAGGAGCCTGGGCGTGGCTTAGCTCAACTGCAGTTGGAACAAATTTCTCGGTTACCTTGTACCTGGTGCAATGCTCTAAAGTGGCAGGATGAGAGTCCCAAGATGTGCTGCAGTGGTGGTAAAGTCCAGCTCCCTCCCCTTGAGCTCTACCCTGAACCCTTACACAGCCTTCTCACCCACCACATCCAATTGCAAAGCACTTTCTTTCTGCTATCTGGAAGTACAATGGATGCTTCTTTTGGAGCCAGAGAAATGAAGGACAGGAATTCTTTGCTAACATGCCCTTGGCAGCAGCCTTCGTTTCTCCAGATATAACAATGTGTTGGTGATGATGACAATAAGAGGGACATCATTGTGTAATCTATATATATAAAATACCACTCACATATCATCACGAAATCTTCAGAACGGTAAAGCCTACAAACTTGAAATTTGGCACATATTGGCGCTCGCTAACAAAGGATTTTTCAAAATGACCATCAGAGCATTAATATTTCCACGATTATTATTAACACACTCTGATGCTAAGGAGTTCTACTCCCGCTCCCCACCTGAAAATAAATGTCCTCCATTTGCAGTTGAGCTAAGCCATGCCCAGGCTCCTTCTTGCTCACACAGCAAATACTGTTTCAGTCTCCAAACAGCCCTCAACTCTCTCACACACTGACAGGATGCTAGCCAGATGAATACTGATGGATGCTGGTAGGCAGAGGCACAATTTCTCCCCCTTATTTTCCTCCCCAAAAACTTGCCTGATCACATAGTTTCGTAGCGAAGCACAGGTGCCCTACTAGTATTGGATATATTCTATTATTGTGTAACTGATGATGATGACTTTTATTGGCGTTAAATCCAATATTTGTTGGTCAGAATCATGGTTGCAAAATGAATATATAAACTGATATAAGTAAATGAATGAATATTGTCAAATCTAATCATTTCATTGTATCACAGCAGCATATAAGGTAAAAAATGGGTCTCAAAAAAATGCTGAGAAATAAGAAATAGACTAATAAGAAACTAGTCAGAATAATTTACGTGGAACTTCCTGATACTAAGCAGCTAGATACATAATTCAGCCTATGGAAGTAGCAATAAAGAGCTGTCTTATTTTATGCAATAAAATAGACACTGTTTCATATCTTTCTTGAGGCCTAACCAACTTTATTAGGGGCATAAGATTTCCTGAGGAGCAGCTCACTTCATTAGACGGAAACAGAGCTTGCTAAGTTGGCCAGATATCCCAAATCCAAGCCCAGAGTCATTATTTCCATCTTTTTAAATTATTTAAAAGATTGGCTGTCTTGAATCTGCATGTCAATCATTTAATTTAGATTATTAAAGACTGTAGGGTAAAAAGATAAAAATAAAAATAGATTTAACAACCTATTTCCCCAGGAAATTTATTATACTTCTACTAATGTGTGTCAGAATCATGAGTGAGGGCAAACCATTGCCTCTGTTCCAACAAATTAAAGAACAATTATTTTCCAAACCTTACTATTTTACTGGTGGGTTTTTTTGCAGGGGCGGGATGGACATGTAGGAAAAGAAGGGGCTAATTTAATGCAAAAAGATTATCTCAGGTTGTTGTAAACAGTGAAATGCTTTGTTAACTTTTGAAAATCAGTAAAAGTTTTAACCAAGCTGTGATAGCAAATTTGGGAATGACATATTGACTAATGAACTGAAGGAGGTCAATCTACATGCCAATTGTTAGATATTAGCACACTTACCTCCTATTGGTGGAATCGAGCAAGCGGGAAAAATCAAACATCTGTCACCGGTCGGATCCGTGGCTAGCTCGGCTATATAAAGAGCCTCGGCCGCTGCAGTTCCTGCCTTTTTTCCTGTAGAGAATAAAATAGTGTTGACTGAGCTGGAGCCTTTTGTCATCTGTACCTAAGATCTAACACTGGCAACAAAGGTGGGATTCTGAGACAAAATCAACAAGCACGTGTCAGATTAAGTTTGATGGTAACTATTCGAAAATGGCCGGAACAAATATGCCACCCGCACTGAAGATTGGGACAGAAGATTGGGAATCGTATGTCGACCAATTCCACATGTTCTTAGAAGGAAGTGACATTCTGAACATTTTGGAACAAAGGAAGAAAACAGTCTTCCTCACACACTGCGGGCCCACAGTGTTCAAGATGGCAAAAGCACTGTTCGTGCCAAACGATGTAAAAACAATAGCCTGGTCAGATTTGGAGAGAATCCTGAGAGCACCCCATGGCATCCTATTTAATCAAAAGGCATGAATTCTATCACCAAGACCAGAAGGAAGGAGAGAATATCAGCTATTTTGTTGCAAACCTTCAGGACATCACCAGAGCTTGTGAGTTCCTAAATGTGGATGAAGCAATGAGAAATCGCATAGTCCTGGGGCTCTGAGATCTAACACTACAAAGCCGCCTGCTAAGGAAGCCCAAAATAACTCTAAAGGAGGCCATAGAAGAAGCATCGGCCATGGAAGCATTCCAGAAATCAGCAGCCGCCATTCAGAAAATAAATAAGATGCCCCAGGAACCACTGAAAGAAATCGCCACCACCCACCACGAAGACATCGAGTCTGAGTCAGAAACCGATGAAAATGATGAGGAAGTGAACCAACATTGTTCGAAAAAGAATCCGAAAAACAAGGAGTGGAAGAAGAAGGAATCTGGTACTCAGGGTGCAAAGGAAACCATCCACAATCGGAATGCTGTTTCGGCGACGCCATTTGTCAGCGTTGTGACTGATGGGGGCATATAGCAAGAACCTGCCAAGCAGCACAACCCAGCAACAGAAGGCAAAGACAAAACACATCCCCCCAGAACAGAACAACTCAGCCTGGAAGGCATCAAAGCCAGTTCAGCCGAACAGAAGAAGAGATGAACTGGCCAGCGATAGAGGTGAGACACACCAAACTGTGACAATAGGCCATTCTAGCATGGCCCACACGACATAAGTCCATATCTAAGTAACCATAAATGGCAGACTCTGCAAAATGGAAGTAGATTATGGGTCATACCTATTGATGGTCTCCTGGAACACTATTAAAAAACTGAGCCCAGAAACAACCGAGAATCAACTAACAAAACAAAGACTGACCTTAAAAGATTATCAAGGCAATAAGATTCCTGTGATAGGCATTGGAAAATTTAAAGTGGCATTCAAAGAGTATTCCAGATACCTACCACTAACCATTGTAGACCGGGACCGATCAAGCCTACTTGGACTAGAATGGTTCAAACCACTAGGCAGTGATTTCACCGGAATACACAGCATTACCGAGAGTGAGACAGCCTAATGGAAGAATTCTGGGATATGTTTGATGGACAATTAGACAAGTATTCAGAGTCCCCTATCTCCTTTAATTTAGACCCTCCATAGCACCCATTAGGTTAAAGGCAAGGCGGGTTCCTTTCACGCTGAAACCAAAGATAGACAAACAACTAGATAAGCTCATCACGCAAGGGATTTTAGAGCCCACCGACCACACCAAATGGGAATGTCTATAGTCACCCCAGTAAAGCCAGATGGGTCAGTATGCATCTGTGCTGACTATAAGGCCACTCTGAATCGCACCCACCAGCAAAGTGTGTACCCCATCCCAGTGGTACAACACTACATTCTTTGGGGCACAGAAGGGTTTTTGCAAAACTTGATTTCACACAAGCCTACCAACAATTATCAGTTGACGCCGAAACAGCAGAAGCCTAGACAATTATGACAAACAGAGGGGCATTTAAATGCAAGCGGTTACCATTTGGGATCAGCATTGTCACAGGGCTGTTCCAGAGTTTAATGGAATGCCTCCTATAAGGGTAGATGGGGTAGTGCCCTATTTTGATGATGGCTAAAAACAAAGGTCAACTGCAAGACCACCTAAAGGAAGTATTAATCCAATTCAAAAACATGGGACTAAAATTGAAAAAGGAAAAATGCCAAGTAGCTTCAGATAAAGTAGTTCTGGGTTTCCTGATAGACCGGAAAGGGATCCACCCCACAGAAAGTAAAATTAAAACAATTAAAGAAGCCCCCAGGCCCAAAAACAAAACAGACTTACAAGCATTCTTAGGACTGATTAACTTTTACAATATAAAAGGCGACAGTCACGAAACCTTTACACAGACTGCTTGACATGAAGGCAGCCTGGGTCTGGGGGAAAAAGGAAGAGGCCGCATTCCGAGGCATCAAGAATATAATAACATTGGACCGAGTACTAATACAATACAGCGAGACGTTACCCTTAATTCTAACGTGCGATGCATCACCATTCAGAATTGGCGCCATCATCAGCCATAGACTACCAGATGGCAAAGAAGCTGCCATAGTGTTCTATTCAAAAACACTGTCTAAACCAGAATGAAATTACAGTCAACTGGATAAAGAAGCATTAGCAGCAGTCACCGGAATCAAGCAATTCCATAAATATGTCTATGGCAGGAAATTCACCCTGGTCACCGATCACAAACCACTACTGGGAATCATTATGGGACACAAAGCCACCCCAAACATCTTGTCACCCAGAATGATGCATTGGACTGAATTCCTGGCCTCATATGACTATGACCTAATATATTGGCCTGGAAAAAACATCGACCATGCCAATGCCCTCGGTAGATGTCCCCTACCCAACCAAGATGCGGACCCAGCCACCTCCACCCTGCTGATAGAGATACTAGAACAAGCACCACTGATGGCTAATGACATCGCAAGCATAAGCACGAAAGACAAACTATTAGCGCGAATTTTTAACTGGGTGGGGAGGGGATGGCCGGAAAGTGAAACAGCCGAAGAGACTAAACCTTTCCGGATTAGACAAACAGAACTATCTATATTGAAGGAGTGTGTATTTTGGGGAGATCGGATAGTAATTCCGGAACTTCTAAGGGAACAACTACTAGAAATGTTACATGTGGGATACCTGGGGATAGTTAAAATGAAGTCATTAGCGAGAAGTTATGTATGGACAAGGAGATAGGGACCTGGGTGACAACATGTAAAACCTGCCAAGAATCGAGATCGGCTCCCCCTGCCATTCCTGACCACGAGTGGGAAAAGCCACAAGGGCCATAGTCAAAAATACATATTGACTTTGTTGAGCCAGTAAAAGGGCATACTCAAAATGGCTAGAGATCAGTATTATGCACTCCACCACTACTGAAGCAGTAATGAAAACTCTTAGAAGATTATTCACAACTCACGGGTTGCCAGATATAATAGCATCTGACAATGGGCCACAATTTATAGCCATTCAGTTTGAAAGTTTCTTAGCACAGAATGGAATAAGACATGCTTTATCAGCACAGGGGCACCTGTTGACGAATGGCCAAGCGGAACAAATGGTACGATCAATGAAAGAAACACCAAACAGACTAGGGCCAGGGGACACACAAGCTAAAATAGACAAATTGTTAATCATACAACACATAACACCTAGCGTAATGACCAACAAGAGCCTGGCCGAATTGTTGATGGGCAGGAAACTTAGATCTCAATTAGACAGGTTACACCCCTACTACAATTCAGATACCCCTGTAAATTCATCCAGTGGCTGACGGATGTTCCAGAGAGGTGACAAGGTCTATGCTAAAAACCTCACAGGGGACCCCATATGGATACCCACAAGGGTGTCACAGGTTATAGGGCCGCGATCTTATAGGGTAGAAACTACAGATGGGCGTAGCTGGAGGAGACACATAGACCAGCTTAGGGCATGAAAAATAAGGGGAGAGGGGAAAGGGGAGACCTTTCCCAAAACACCAACAGAGAAGGAGAGGAAGACCCCTTCCAGCAACAACAACAAACAGAGCGGGCCCTGACAACTAACGAGGAACAACCTCAACAATTAATAGTAGCCCCAGTCAACGAACACGAACACAGACCTGACGTCCAGTCAACAGGGCAGAAGAAAAATAAGGAACAAGGGTGGCCTCTAGTGGAGACAAAATGACCACCCAAGCCAGAAGGTTCCAGGAAGTTCCAATGAGAAAGGCAGGAGAGATGATGGATCCAACCGAACAGTTTCAAGACCGACCAACAACTGAGCTGTGCAGGTCCAGCTGCACCCACCGAAGCCCCACGTATTTGCGTGACTATGTAAAATAGGGGGGATAGGATTGGTTGGGACAGGACCAGTAGGTAGGGGTGTTAGATATTAGCACACTTATCTGCTATTGGTGGAATCAATCGAGCGGGAAAAGTCAAACGGCCATCACCGGTCAGAGCTACTGCTAGCTTGGCTATATAAAGAGCTGCCGCGGCTGCAGTTTGCACCTTCTTTCCTGTAGAGAATAAAATAGAATTGACTGAGCTGGAGCCTCTTGTCATCTGTACCCAAGATCTAACACCAATATATATTCCAAAAAAAAAACAAAGTATATAAACTATTGGCATCACTTGCCAATAGTGTTTATACTTATAAAAATAAGTCATTGATTGTAGGAAGGCCTTTGACTATGTCAATCACAGTGAAAATGTTCAGAAAAATGGGAATTCCAGGACATCTCATTGTGCTTGTGAGAGACTTGTATATAGGTTAAGAATCCCCAGTATGGACATAACATGGCTAAATAGACTGGCTCCAAGTTGGGAGAGGAGTGCAGCAAAGCTATCTGCTCTTCCTCTGTTTATTCAACCTTTATGTCAAATATATATTAAGAAAAAGGGATTGGAAGAAGATGAACATGACTTTAAAATTGGAGGAAGAAAGACAAAGCTGTGCTATCCTGATGAGTCTCTCCCGGTAACCCAAAATGCAAAGAGTTCGCAAACCCTAGTAATAAAAGTCAAGGATCATCATGATCAGATTTTTCAAAATATAAAATCGACATATGTAGATAAATTTGGTTGATCACTATTTACTAGATTGGCTATGATTTATGCCCTTATGGAAATTTTATTTTATATTCCTGTAACTCTCCTCTAATCCTACATTACTTTAAGGAAAGAAAAGACACTTCTCATTTTCCTTGTTTTACTCAAGGCCATCTTGGGTTTTATAAAAGGCCAAGTGTTCTTCCATATTTTCTTTCTCCTTGATCACGTTCTCTTGAGTTTCTTTCCCTGCTTTTCCATAGCCATTCCAACATATTTATTTAGTTATTTGATTTCTTTTCTTCTTCCTGTATTATTTTTTTTATAAACATTTATAAACATTATTTTTTTGTGAACATACAAACAAAAAAATAATAGAACAACAGAATTGGGGACCTTAGAGGTCTTCTAGTCCAACTCCCTGCTCAAGCAGAAAATCCTATATCATTTCAGACAAATGACTGTCCAAACTCTTCTTTAAAAGTCTCTCGTGATGGAGCATCCACAACTTCTAAAGCAGGGGTCTCCAACCTTGGCAACTTTAAGACTTGTGGACTTCAACTCCCAGAATTCCTCAGCTCAGCTCGGCTGGCTGAGGAATTCTGGAAGTTGAAGTCCACAAGTCCTAAAGTTACCAAGGTTGGAGACCCCTGTTCTAAAGCAAGCTCTTTCACTTGCTTATTGTTCTCACTGACAAGAAATTTCTCCTTAGTTCTAGGTTGCTTCTTTCCTTGATTAGTTTCCATCTCTTGCTCCTGTCTTGCCTTCTGGTGCTTTGGAAAATAAGTTGACCCCCTCTTCTTTGTGGCAGCTCCTCAAATATTGGAACATTGCTAGCATGTCAACCCAGTCCTTCTTTCCATTAAACTAGACATACCGAATTCCTGCAACCCTGTCTTACCATATGTTTTAGCCTCCAGCCCCATAAGCATCTTTGTTACTCTTCTCTGCACTCTAGAAACATCTAGAAACATCAACATTTTTTAATATTGTGGTGACCAAACCTGAATGCAATACTCCTAATAGTCTTTCCTCCTCCTACTTTCCCTACAATAACAATCCTGTGAGTGAGTTGGGCTGAGAGACAGTAATTGGCCCACCATCACATAGCCCACTTTGCATTCCTCAGCTGGGAGTACAACTCACAATCCCCTGGTTTCTAAGCACCTTAATCACTAGAGCAAGCTGTATTTTTCTCTTACAACTAAGAGATTAATTGTCTCAAATGGAATTCAGCTAAACTTGATTGTTATCTAAACACAAGCATATTTACTTTAAAATTCTTCCTGTTTATACTCTTCAGGATGTTATTTTCATACAAACTGTGAATCATATCTAGTCCTGCTCCCCAACTGCTGTAAATAGTTCAACCTCTTGACCATTAAAATCCAGTCAGGATGTTATTATTGCTAGGATTTTCTCTGTCTCCTTTGTTTGCATTGTCCTATTGATTTAAAGCAGCCTCTCTCAACTTTGTTGACCCTGAAGAACCCTTGAATTATTTTTCAGACCTCAGGGAAACAGAGGTTACAAAATTATTGCATTTGTTTCATTTGTAAGTTTGCCTCTATGCACGAACAGTGTTCTTCAACTAAACAAATAAAGAAGCTTACCTCTTTAATGTGAAACCTCTGCTTGTTTATGCTCTGAACCAAATTTTTTTGGCTGTTTTCTGTGTCAAATTTGTGATAGCACTTATGGATTTTGCCTTCCATAGAAATAACAGAATTTCTGTCCTTGTTTTGATTCAAGGAAATGCTTGCTCACACGTTTAAGAAGTTCAAAACTGCAGCAAAATATTCAGTACCTTCCTATGGATAGCAGGATAGTAGGAAACAGAAATCCAGAACTGGTGCATGAGCAGATCAGTGAATCTCATCTTGAGTGTACAATCAGACTGCAGCTGACAAAAATTTCCCTCTACCTTTGAAGTGTACTTCTCAAGCTGAGCAAAAGATGTAGAGAAAGGATTCTTCACCCTGTCATAGATTTATGTTGCAAGGGAGAGGACTGATCAGCTTTGTTCTGTAGTATTTCCAAATGATTTTCAAATAGATTTGAGTCTTTCTGGTATCTTTCCACACTCTCAAACACAAGCAGTAATGGAAACGTTCCAATATTTCCTTTTCCAACTTGATTTTCCCCAACATTCAGTTTTCTTTTCTATCCAAGAATCTTGTCCCTGGAAATCAAAACATGTTTCCAGTGACTTGCAAAGAGTTGTGCAGCTGCTTCATACAATGAAAGATGTGTGCTATGTAGAATGGTTTCTGCAACTATTCTCCATCTTCAATGCACTCAGCAAAATATGAACTACAGATAGTCCCTGACATACAAACACAATGAAGCCCAAAATTTCTGTTGCTAAGCGAGACAGTGTTAAGTGAATTTTGCTCCATTTTATCCCCTTTCTTGCCACAGTTGTTAAGTGAATCACTGTAATTGTTACGTTAGTAATACAGTTATTAAGTGAATCTGATTTTGCCGTTGACTTTGCTTGTCAGAAGGTCACAAGAAGTGTTCACATGACCCCAGGGCACTGCAACATTCATAAATATGAACCAGTTGTCAAGTATCCAAATGTTTATCATGTGACCATGGGAATGCTGCAACAGTCATAAGTGTGAAAAATGGTCATTAGCCATTTTTTTAGTGTGGTTGTAACTTTGAACAGTGACTAAACAAACCATTATAAGTTTGTCTATCTGTACTATTTTCTCAAAAACATTCTTGCAATTCTGCCTTCAGCTCAAACACTCTGTTGAAAACTCTTCCTCTACTGAGCTACTGTATTTTTGTGTGAAACAGACTTATGTGCTTTTTGTCCAAGCTTTCATACATGTAAAACATTCTTGAATGAACTTGAGTAACGAAGCTAGCCATTTTTGTAATATCATTCAGACCTTTTTGAGACCAACGTTTGTCTCTGAAGAAAGCAGTGTGTTGGGACAACATCAGACATTTTTTTCCTACAAAGGAAATGAAATTTCATGTAGTCAATTATTGATAAAGCACCATCAAGAGATGCCAACACGGTTCCTCCAAGACAGACATTTTTTTTCCAGATATGGAGTCAAAACATTTATTTATTTATTTTAGGTACTTATATACCGCCGTGCATCCAGGAGGACACCCAGATTGCGAGCCCTCCCTGTAGGGGGCAGAATCTCTCCCCCAATAGCCAGCGAAGGCGTCAGCTGGCTATATCGGGCCGCCGGAAACCACAGCCACTCGGTCTTGATGGGTTGAGTCAGAGCCTGTTCCTGCCCATCCAATTCCGCACGGTCTCCAGGCACCGGGACATAGCCTCCACAGCATCGTTGGGGTGGTCCAGGGTGGAGATGTAAAGTTGGGTGTCATCTGCATACAGATGGCACTGCACCCCAAGACCACGGATGATCTCGCCCAGCGGCTTCACATAAATGTTGAACAAGAGAGGGGAGAGGACCGATCCCTGAGGCACCCCACAAATAAGGGGCCTAGAGATGGACCTCTCCCCCCCCGCCAACACAAATTGCGAGCAGTTGGAGAGGAAGGAGGAGAACCATCGCAAGACAGTTCCCCCAATCCCCAACCCCTCCAAACGCCGCAATAAGATACTATGGTCGATAATATCAAAAGCCGCCGAGAGTTCTAACAGGATCAGGACAGAGGAAAACCCCCTATCACGGGCCATCCAGACATCATCGACCAACGCGACCAATGCTGTTTCGGTACTATGCCCGGGCCTGAAGCCCGATTGAAATGGATCAAGGTAGGTCGCTTCCTCCAGGTACTGAGGAAGCTGACGTGCCACCACACTCTCAACAACCTTCGCTAAGAAAGGAAGGTTGGAAACTGGACGATAATTATTTAAAACAGCTGGGTCCAGGGTAGGCTTCTTGAGGAGGGGCCGCACCACCGCCATTTTCAGGGCAGTAGGGAGCGACCCCTCTCTCAACAAAGCATTGATAATCCCCTGGAGCCAGCCTCGTGTCACCTCCCTGGCGGTCGAAACCAACCAGGAGGGACATGGGTCCAACAAACATGTGGTGGCATTCAGCCCCCCCAGCAACCTGTCCACACCCTCGGTGGTCACAGAGTCAAACTCTTCCCAGATAACATTCTCAAGACCTGCTCCGGACACCTCCCCCGGGACCACCCAATTGGAGTCCAGCTCGTCCTGAATCTGAACGATTTTGTCGTGCAGGAATCGGGAAAACTCTTCCGCCCTACCCTGCAAGAGGTCATCCCGCGCTCTCGGCTCAAGCAGGGAGCGGGTCACTCTAAACAGGGCGGCAGGCCGATTTTCTGCCGACGCAATAAGGGCGGAGAAATGCGAACGCTTCGCCGCCTCTATCGCCACAAGGTAGATCTTAATGTAAGACCTCACCTGTGTTCGGTCAGACTCAGTGCGGCTAGCCCTCCAAACACTCTCTAGACGTCTTTTCCGGCACTTCATCTCCCGTAGCTCCTCCGTAAACCACGGAGCCAGGTGGGATCTGTGCCGAGTCAGAGGTCACAGAGGCGCAACTCGGTCCAGAGCCTCGGCAGCCAACCTATCCCAGGTGGCCACCAGGTCTCCAGGCGAGTTGTGATCTAGAGTCTCGGGAAATGGCCCAAGCTCCCTCTGGAACCGCTCAGGGTCCATCAGGCGCCTGGGGCGGAACCATCTACTTGACTCCGCCTCCCTGCGGTGGGGGGTGGCGGTATAGAAGTCCAGTCTAAGAAGAGAATGATCTGTCCATGACAAGGGTTTGATGACTAAATTCCCAAGATTACAGTCATTCAACCACTGACCGGAGACAAAAATAAGGTCCAGCGTGTGTCCTCCTATATGAGTGGGGGCAGAAACTAATTGGGTCAGGTCCATGGCCGTCATGGAAGCCATGAACTCCCGGGCTACCCCAGAGGTTTCACCGAGCGAAGGCAGGTTGAAATCCCCCATGACTAAAAGCCTGGGGGTCTCAACGCCAGCCCGGCTATCACCTCGAGGAGTCCGGGCAGGGCCAATGACACGTGGCAGGGAGCCAGGTACGTCATCAAAAGGCCCATCTGAACCCATTAAATACTTCTCACCCTTTGTATGTTTCATATAGTTCTTTGTAGTAGAAAAAGTTCCTGGCAATTTCACCATCATTTACAAATATTTATAAATGGCATAACATGATATTTATTGGTGAAATCTGTTGACTCATTAATTTGGACAGAAAAGTTTGTTTTTGTCACTGCGTTTATTTTGGTTTGTCTGCTGAACTTACAGAATTGTTATCAAGTTACCATAGTAAAAAGATATGAGTGTCTTGTGATGTTTGATTTACTGCGCATGTGTGCAGGGGAGGAGTTTTACTTCACTTTTAGTTTACTTTACCTTTACTTTTGCTTGCTTCTTAGAATGTACTGCTTTTCTTTTGCTCCTAATTATGTGTAAATAAAGTATGCTGGCAACAGAAAAACACGATTCATTTCCTCTAATTTATGAAGTTGAATTTTTTTTCGCTTTGACAGTTTTTCAGTTTATCACACAAACCTCTTTGGCATCCTATGGCACGTCCTCAGTATTATACTGTTTTGTACTGTTTGGTAGTAAAACCTTTTCAATTCTTTGTACTGCATCTAGTCCTAGTGATTTTCTCACTATTATTTTATATTCTAACCTGATTACTTTCTCACCCAAAGTGTGACTTTTCTTTTGATGGGTAATAAATTCTGCTACTAAATAACTTGCTTCTTGGGATTTTTTAAGGACTGTGATTTCATTAACAAAATTTTTACTCTTCTCTGTGGCTCCAATAGCCATTTAAAATAATTAGAGTTTATATTTGTAATCAAGTGTCTTTTTAATTTGGCTGAAACCATTGCTGTATTTGTAAATTGTTTGCCACGGATGAGCCACAATGGAATAAGACAACATGGATCACCATGTAAAACATGGATCACTTCATGTAAAAACATAGAGGAGTCCTGTGTATTTTACTCTGTTAGTTGTTGCTGACTACAGAAGGCAGGGCTTTCGGTCCGATCTAAGTATAATACATAAAATTATCTAATGCAATGTCCGACCTGTCAATGAATACTTCAGCTTCAACCACAACAATACAAGAGCGCACAATAGATACAAACTCAAGGTAAACTGCACCAAACTTGATTGCAGGAGAGTGGTCAATGTCTGGAATACTCTGACTCTGTGGTTTCTTCCCCAAACTCCAAAAACTTTAACTTTAGACTGTCTACTATTGACCTCACCCCTTTCCTAAGAGGTCTGTAGGGGTGTGCATAAGTGCACCAATGTGCCTACCATCCCTGGTAGGGATTCCAGTGGCAGTTAATTGGTTCTTGTGATTTATGAAGTGTAGAAGTGGGAGGAGAGAAGGGAGGAGAGAAGGTGGGTTCTGTGTAACCCGCAAAAATAATTTCACTTTGGGAAATTGCCTTTGACATGCCAAGATCTGTTCCTAAATAAATCAGTTGGAGAGAAAATGTCTCAGAGTGATTGATATCATGGATACTTTCTGGATGCCTTACAGTCATGTTATTTCTGCACCTGGCTGAAGAGTGGTTGAGGGGACATCTCATGTTGGGACAGATGGTGATTGGGGCATGTGATGCCATGAGGGGTGCTGGGGGTAGATTTGTAATATTTTATTTATTGAAGCACCATTCATTTTAGCTTTTATGTATTCATTCAGATATTCAATAGATTTATATAACTTTATATTTTGTTTTTCAATTGCTTTGTTTACTTAGACATGTGGATCTAACAGGTTTGTATTTGTAAAGAGAGATAATTGATCAATTAGTAGAGGTAAAGGTCTTGTGATTCCTTTCACAATTCCAGAGGGAGAAGAATACGTGTTTGTGTAAGTGTGTGTGTCTTGTGGGAGCCGAGAAATAAATTGCTCTTTCAGAATGTTTCTTGCTTGTCTCAACAACTTTGCCCTAATGCTCTTTCACAATCATATTATCAGGGGTCACCAAAGATACTGTTCCTGACAATGTGTATTACAGGGGAGACTGATCAGTGGAACAGCCATGATTTTTATTAACATTACTCAGAATCTAAAAAATGTCAACTGCAGTCAGTTTTATAGCCTTTTACTGTACATTCTTGTCAGCTCATCCTGCTTGCAAGACTCAGTAAGGAAAAATTGAAGTAGCACATATAATTTGGGCAACTTTTTCCCTTTATCCTTTGGAATTGCCGACCAATTAATATTTAGAGATAATGCCTGAAATTGATGGAATTGCTTGCCCACTGCAATATGTCCTCCATTCTTTCCTTCTTACTTTTTTTCTTACATTCTCTTCTCACCATCTGACAGTTGATGCCAGAACTACCCATGGACTGGCAGCTCAAAAGAGTAGCAGGTTTCCCTTTGTCTTGCTCTGACTCACTCAAGAAGCACAAAATAGTGTGTTATGTCAATCAAGCTAATAGTCTATATTTTTTTTACATGACATCAAACAATTTCCTCTTATTCAATATAATCTTATGCCAGAATTAGGGTTTGGCTGTTAGCTGGTGGAATGTCTGCCATCTTTCCCCAGCTACAGCATAGCCTTTTCTACTTTGTAACTGGGAGAAATTGTATTGCTGATGATAGTCTCTCCATCATGTATCACATGCCTAGCAAGGCTATAAGACATATTCCTTTAGTATGATGGTGGCTTGACAAGGTTCTTCCACCTTTGGAAGTCCAAAATTTCATTCCAGTGGTTTGTTGCAAGGAATAATAGCTGAAACACAGCAATGGCATTGCTTGTGACTCTTCACAGCCAGACATATGCCAACAAATTGTTCATAGCCATCAGTTACTCAAAACATTAGTTGAAGATAAGCAGATGTTAGGTTAAGCCTATTTCTGGAAGCTATTGGTGAAGTATCTATTTTTTAAAAAACTCATATAAGTATCTGACAATCATAGTTTTTGTTGGTAGGAATGCTGGTATTAGACAAAGCACCAGGCATGATAACCTTAATGCTAGCCTATTCAATCCAATGCTTTCAGCTTCAATGCTTTCACCTTTCAGTTCAGTTTATAGCCATAAACCTTGTGCTTATTGATTCTATTGTCTATGGCCATAAAACATGTTTTGTAGTTATAAAAACATATTTGACTCTTTCCATCCTTTGATACCTGAGAAAGTGAACAGTTTGAGAGAAATGCCTTATTGGGGAGAAGGTAATGTTCCACTATTGAAGAAAGTGTGTTGCTGGCTGATCAGATTAGATACTATACCTTAAGGAGGCAACAGTAATAGTCCAAGTATACAGTAATGGGTATATCATATTATTGCTGTTATAAGTTGATTTTCCATAGAATGAATCTCTCTCTCATTCTTTCTCTCTCTCTCCATATCTATGTCTATGTCTGTCTGTCTGTCTGCCTGTCTGTGTATCTATCTCTGTATCTATCTATCTATCTATCTATCTATCTATCTATCTATCTATCTATCTATCTATCTATCTATCTATCTATCTATCTATCTATCTATCTATCTATCTATCATCTCCCCTCCAAACTGTTTCTTTAAAGGCATTTTAGAATCAATATTGTTTTGCTCTTATATAAGGATAATAGGCAGATTATATTGTTTGGCTGCCCAAAATTGCTTTCGGGATAGGCAGCTATATAAATTTTTGAAACTTAGCATGGAGATGTGCAAACATCTGATTGATCCTTTACTTCCTCTTGCTGTCCTAGTTAAGATTGGGCCCTTCCCTATATATTGTCTTCTAGGGAGGCTAACAATACAATCATGAAAAAAATATTAAAACAATCCCTTTTCTACCATAATTATTAGGCTCACACCTTGTACTGTGGAGGATGAAATGCATTTATTAATCTAACTTCAACTTCCATCAGGTACATTAAACATTTGATAATGGCTTCTAGAAATTATGAATTGCAGCATCACAGCAGTTTTGATGGTGGAAAGATGACATTAATTAAAATGTGGTCCTCTTAAAATTCTACAGCACTTTCTCTAAAGAATTAAATAGTTTATAGAATAAAATCACAGACAAGAATACAATAGAACTTTATTGTAACTTTAAATATACACTAATCAGCATATATTAAAATGAAATTTCATTGCATTCTGCTCTCAAAAAATAACCATTATGCATATACCCACATAAAGTAGTGGCCAAAATTGTGGAAACCTTTTGGGAAAACTGTATTTTTGCGGTTTGATGTCTAATAGCACCACCTTTTTGGAGTAGTACCATAAAGTTATATATCAATGGAAAGATAATTTAATCAAGAATGTAATGCAACAACATTTGTTCAATTATCTATAATCTATGAAAAGTTATAACCAAATAACCGGAAAAAGGAAGTACAACTTGCTTAGGTTAATATCAGGTAGCTTTCCTTCATCTGATTGTAGCCATTGAGCATGAGTATTTAGAGAGCCAATCAGGTGTCATCTTGTTTTGGCAATGAGCCAATCAGATCACAGTAGGATTCGGTTATTGATGTCATGTATTGAAGCTGAGGGGGAGATTTATCAGTGTGTTATGTGATGACTATCAAGTTGGTTGAGGTTTTTTTTTGTGCTCTTTTATTTAGTGAGCTTGTAAAATGGAATAAAATTAAAGTAATGATGCAAAGAGTTGACTGGTCACCCAGAAAGTGATGTAAAATAGTATTATTAAGTGAACAAGGCTACAATTATAAAGAAATTAGAAGAAAAATAGGTGGAAACTTAATCAAAGGTGGCATTTCTAAGGTTTTTGAAGATGTACAAGGAGACTCAGTCACTACAAAACCACATTGGTAAAGGCAGGAAAACAGCAAGTGATGATTGAAGAATGAAGAGACTGTGCCTACGTGACAGAAGAAATCATCTGAATGTACACAAGATGAAATGGCGCAGTGCGATGTGAAGTTGAGTGCAAGACTGCAGGAATTTCACCTAAAATCTAGAATTCCATGAAAAATCCATTTTTATCTCTCAAACAAAGGTTGAAAAGTCTAAACTGGGGCTAAAACCCATGTTACCTGGACAGAGGAACAATGGGACAGTGTTGTTTCGAGTGATGAGACCAAGATCTCCCTGTTTGGTAGTGATGGCATAAAAATACACTTTCCCAAAAAGGTTTCCACAATTTTGGCCACTACTGAACATACACCTACAATATATGACACAGAGAAATTTATGGGGAGAGGGATATATGGGAACAAAATGCTGGCATATTATAAATGAAGCATTCTGAAAGATACTGGATTTATTGGTGAAGCCAATGAAAATGTTATTGAAATTTTCATGTCGTGAAAATCTGTAAGAAAAAAATGAGTTTCTTCACCACCATAGAGATCTTTATGTAAGAAAGCAATAATCTGTTCCTCAAATTAATATAAACACCAACAACCTGCAGGAATGCAGATGAATGCATTTCAGGATCAAAACAGTGAAATTCTGCCGACAGAAATGTTAAATATTAATACTGAAATAAATCACCAAATCATCAATTACATTTAAATAAAACACTTAAATAATACATCACCTTTGACTTTTGAGAAGGAAATATATGTGATCTGAAAATGAAACACTGGTAGCAGTTTGGGCTACATCTAGATCCAGACATAAATTTAATCCAGTTGAGACTATTGTTGAGATAGAATTAAACACTTTTTTTTTAAAAAAAAAGCATGCAATAATTTTATCTGTCTTCAAAAGATTATTGTGGCTATTCAGGGTTGAAAAACAACTACCCTATTATTACATATAAGCTATTTTGGTTCTCTAATCTAGAATTAATTTGGATGCAATTTCTATTATTTATAATTTTCTGTGTCATCAAATGCTTAGCTGCTTAACAACACCTCTTTTCTTTAGGAAATAATTATCATGGGCAACTTCTGCATCTATCATCTCCTGTAATGAGGTTATTAATAATTACATATCATTACATCTGTTGAATCGTAATTTTAGTTTTAATTACTGGATGCATCTATGAGTATCAGATTACCATTTGATCTCAGTTATTTACAGCTCTTCTAAACTGGTAGGCCAGAATTAATGCAAATTGCCATAAAAAACAGTAATTGTGCATTTGTTTTGAGTAGAGTTACCAAATTATAGGAATGTAAAGCAATATGATACGTTTGAATTTGAAGTAAGGCTATTTGAAGTTATCACCCTCCCACTGGCCAAACATTCATAGACTTAAGTATAAATAGTAACCAATCAGCCTGAAGACTGCCTTAATTACAAAAACTTCTTTTTTCTGATATAATTTTCCTTGAAATTTCTAGTTTATTTTCTGCTTTTATACAGGGCCTTTCAGGAATTGTAGCCTTCATTTCTGGCCAAGAAAGATAGTGTACATTCACAGTGGAAATTTGCAGTCAGAAAATATAAATATTTGATCATGGTAGCATGTAGACCTTACAACCAGGGGTAGGATTCTACCAGTTTGCACCTATTTGCTAGAACTGGTTGTTAACATTCTAAGCAGTTCGGAAAATGGTTGTTAGAAGAAATTACTGGCCTAATCCTGTAAGGAAGGCAGGAAGGAAACATTCTGGCATTGCTTACAGAAACTGCCTCTCCGTTAACCCTTATTACATTCTTGACAGGATTAGACTTCCTGTCTCAGGAACTTCTCTGGAGTTTTTTTTCCCCCTCCTTTGCTGGTACTTTGCTTGTGTGGAGGGACCACTTAAAGTTACAATGATACTGCAAAAGTGACTTATGACTATTTTTAACACTTATGACTGTTGCAGAATCCCCACAGTGATGAGAGCCCAGGCGAGGAGATGTGTGTCTCGATGTGAGTGATATTGAGTTGGCCACACCCAGTCAATAACATGACCACCAAGTCATGCCCACCAACTAAGCCACACCCACCAAACTGGTTGTTAAAAAATTTGAATCCCACCCCTGCTTACAACTCAAAGCTTGTTAGAAAAAAAAAACTTTCTAGCACTCCCAATCTTTGTAGTTGCAAAATGTGTGTTCTCTACTCACAACTGTAGCGCTGTAGATTTTGTATAGACTTCCTTGTAAAAGAGTGTTGAGCACTGTAGCCTAGAAATTTTCACCACCATTTGGCCTCATCCTATTCCTTCTCTCCCCACCCTTTAGTTAGGATTGCTTATTTTTTGTGTGTATAGGGTTAGGATTAGTATTGTAAAATTATATCTTTTTAATATTATAAACTGCGCCTAATTCAGTGGTGGGATTCAAATAATTTAACATCCGGTTCTCTGCCTTAATGACCGGCTGGGTAGGTGTGGCTGGCTGGATGTGGTCAGGGGGAGCGACAGCACTCTGCCTCCTGCAGCACTCTGCCAGCCAAAGCGGGGTATTGGGGTTAATTACAAAATGTGGGCTTTGCTTTCTGACATCCAGATCCAGCGAGCAAGGGGTGTGAACTGCAGAGAAAATACACTTTTGTTTGATTTTGAAGAAATATCCCCAAAGTCAAGATGTAGACTAAATGTAGACTGACTTTTAGCTACACGTCTCCCCAGCAAACAGCAAATTTTCAAGCTCCAGGTAAAGAGGATTCATTTTAGGATGAGTAACCACAGTTTGCATGTTGGAGGGTCCTAAAGGAATGTTGGGAAACTGTATTTTATTTTTCTTTCTTTATTTATTTTCACTTTTTAAAATTTTTTAGTGAATTTTATTTAGTTTTCAAAATTTAAAAACATAAAATAAATCTTTATATATCATTATATCAACGTCAAGACATCTTTTACATTTCCTTATCATTTTTCTATCTACACATTTCTTTCATTATACAATTTCAACTTAATATATAAATAAATATAGATAGATATGAATATAGATATAAGTATTTACACAGTTTCTTATTCTATACCTAATTGCCACTTTGATTTCTTTTTATCCTTAAACTATCCATACTAGGCATCCCAGACATTATAATATATCGACTCTTCTTTGTCTCTTAATTTCATTGTTAGTCTGACCATCTATGCACAGTTTAATTTTTTTATAACAATATCCTCTGGTGGTACAATTTCTTGCTTCCAGAATTGTGCATAACAGCTGTTAAAATATGTAGCATAATGTATTTATCTTTTTTATTATATTTTTCCATTATTATGCCTAATAGGAATAGTTCTGGTTTGGGTTCAATTTTCTGTTTTATTATTTCTTCTAACCACAATCGAATTATATTACAATATTTCTTGACCTTTGGACAGGTCCACCACATATGAAAATAGGTACCTTTTTCCTTGTTACATTTCTAACAGCTTGGGCTTAGGTTGAACATTTTTGCTACTCTAAGAGGAGGAAGAAGGGAAACTGTATTTTAAAGAACATTTGAGGGAGGGGTGCAGAATAGCCCTTCTCTGCCTGAGGCTGTAGAGACTAGGCACCAATCAAAACACTTTTTGTGAAAAACACTGACAGGGTAAGCCACTAGTATATGAAAATAAGAGCAAACTACCCTTCTAGTAGTGATGATGTTACCTAGTTTGGTAATGAAACATCTGCAAGAAAACCACCAACCTCAGAGAGCACCAACAACCCCACAGTTCAAACCTGAGCTATAAATATTCTCTTCTATCTATAACACTTTTTGGTTAGAAGGACTCAGAGCCTACATTATATGAGATGACTCCCAGTGGATTTCATTCAAAATTTTGATTCGATTTCTGTAAATAAGGAATGTAGAATTATAATGGCTGAGTATTTGATCCGTCATATATATATATATATAAAATACAAAGCTAAGGGATAAATAAACAGATTTGAAAAAAGCAAAGGTTCAGAAAAGAAAAAAAGTGAAAGTGTAAGAAAGAAAGAAGAAAAGGAAAACTGAAAAAGAATGACTTCCAACTTTCTTTGGTACAGATATAAGTTAAAAATATATATATCAAACTCTTACTCTAAGATTAACATTTGTCTACTTTATTTCCATAATCCCTTATTTAATCATCAAAGCCCAGATCAACTTTTAATTTCAGTTTCTCACAAAAAGTCCAGTAATGGTTCATATCACTTTAATCACTATTTGTTAATGAAATCACAACTGATTTATTTAATTGCACCAAACTCTGAATAAAACAGTAATGGAAAATCCTAAACTCTAGTGTAGACCCATGCTTCTCAATTTTGGCAACTTTAAATTCAAGGTTGATTCATCCTTCCATCCTTCCATCCTTGTTGGGGTTAATATGCTGACCCTGTAAAAACCACTTAGAGAGGGCTGTAAAGCACTATAAAGCAGTATATAAGTCTAAGTTCTATTGCTGTTAAAGTGCATGGACTTCAATTCCCAGAATTCCCCAGGCAGCATGAAGTTTGCTCACCTTAAACTTGCCAAGACTGAAAAATGTTGATCTACAGATAGGATTTTTTTCTATTCCTCTTTTATTGGTTCCTATGAGCAATCATAATGCAAAATCCCCATTCCCAACTCACCCCACAGTGATGATCATGCAAAATTTCCATTCCCAACTCACCCTAGAGCAGGGGTTTGGGGCCTTGAAGGCCTCCTGCACCACCCTGGAAGCCAAAATGGGGTGCAGGGGAGGGGAGTGCAATGCCCCCCCCCATGACCCATTTTGGTCCTGGGAAGGCATCCTGCATCGACTTGGAAGCCAAAATGGGGCACGCAGGAGACTCCTGGAGGGTTGGGGTGGGCAGAGCCAGCTAGAGGTGGGATTAGTCAGTTCTCTGAACTGGGGAAAAAATTAACAACCGGTTCACTAGAACCGGTGCAAACTACCTGAATTCCATCTCTGTCCCAGTTAACTTGTGGTAAGGTGGCAGGTCAATAAATCTAATAAATAAATAAATTTATATAAGTAAGTGAGTGAGTGTGTGAGTGAGTGAGTGAATGAATGAAAGAAAGAAAGAAAGGAAGGAAGGAAGGAAGGAAGGAAGGAAGGAAGGAAGGAAGGAAGGAAAGAAGGAAGGCAGGCAGGAAGGAAGGAAGGAAGGCAGGCAGGCAGGCAGGGGTAGATTGGACTTCCATATGAATCCTATAATAATCATTTTTTCTTTCTTTCTTCAACATTGTACATATGTACTAACACAATCCCTATCTATCACAATGTCACCAGGATATTGTAAAAGTATGTGGCAGGCAAGGTTTGATAGTAGAGATTAGAGGAAGGTATCTGCAAGATATGACCTTTGTCTTATGTTGCTGCAGGAGAATAGAATAGAGTAGAGTAGAGTAGAGTAGAGTAGAGTAGAGTAGAGTAGAGTAGAGAAGAGTAGAGTAGAATAGAATAGAATAGAATAGAATAGAATAGAATAGAATAGAATAGAATAGAATAGAATAGAATAGAATAGAATAGAATAGAACAGAACAGAATAGAATATTTACTTTATTGGCCAAGTGTGATTGGACACACAAGGAATTTTTCTTGGTGTAAATACTCTCAGTATATATAAAGAAAAGATACATTCATTAAGAATCAAGAATCATAACGTACAACACTTAATGATAGTCATAGGGTACAATCAACAATAAATCATACTAGGAAACAGTCAGTATAAATCGTAAGGATAGAAGCCACAAATTTACAGTCCTACAATCACAAGTGGGAGGGGATGGGTGATAAGGAGTGATGAGAAGATTAACAGTAATAATAGTGCAGACTTTGTAATAGTTGAACAGTGTTGAGGGAATTATTTGTTTAGCAGAGTGAAGGCTTTTGGGAAAAAACTGTTTTGTGTCTAGTTGTTCTGTTGTGCAGTGCTCTATAGTGTTGTTTTGAGGGAAGGAGTTGAAACAGTTTATGTCTGGGATGTGAGAGGTCTATAATTATTTTCAAAGCCCTCTTTTTGACTCGTGCAGTATACAGGTCCTCGATTGAAGGCAGGTGGGTAGTAATTGTTTTTTCTGCAGTCATAATTATCCTCTGAAGTCTGTGTCTGTCCTATTGGGTTGCAGAACCAAACCAGACAGTTATAGAGGTGCAGAGAAATAGATGATGCTAACCACATTAATGAATAACAATGAAAATTTTATGCTTTTGTTCAAATAATGATTGTGACCTTTATACCTAAAATGATGTCTATTCTGTAATCTTTTTATATTAATATTTTGCCTTACTCTGAGTATGATTGTAACATTGAAATTACTCATGGAATAAAAATGTAAGTGAAATGAGTCTCAACCAATCAGCTTCAAAATATAGCACTTGCTAAAGTAGATAGCAAACAGTAGCTTCATTTTTAAATTGTGCCAAAGCAAAACATCTATGTCAACTTGAATTTCTGTGTATATTTCAAACTGCTAATTTCTTCATATTTTGCCTTTTCTATGCTTAGCAATTTAAGACTTTTTTTCTTCTCAACCTTTTGCCTATATTGAGGCTAAAATCCCATAATATTTATCTGCAACCTGTTGTGTAGACATTAGGAGGCCTGGGTCCTATTAGGTTTTCTTATTGTGTAGGAACTTATGTGATACTTAATGAAATAAAACCTGTTATTCAAAGTTTTGGACAATTCCCAAGAAACGGATGTTCCCACTTTCTCTTTCTCTCTCAATTCATCTGTCCTAGTCTGACTGCAAGAATCAAATTTACTTTCTGTCCATTTCTTCCATATTCTACATTCATTTAATCATTCTTGTTGAGGTAATTCCCCGTTAGGAGAATGAGTGCACACAGGGAGACGTCGTGAGAGTAATATTGAATAACACACACACAGCACACAGTTACACTGTACAGTAAAATATAGGTTTTACTTCCAATAAATGGTTAAGCAAAGTCCAACAATCAGTCCAAATCATACACGGTTATCAGTCCAGGGATAATCCAATAACAAAGTCCAGTATCAAAAACAGTTCAGTAATAGACTCACATCAATCCAAGAATAACGATGATCAGCAACAGTCAATACAGGAACCAAAAACAGCGAACATCAACCAACTAGCAACTAGCAACACTCTCCTTCTTCCTCTGGAAAACCAACTTTCTGGCTCCATCTTATGGCCGCTTGAGAAACCACACCCAACTACAATTTTAGCATTCCCTTAAAGAGACAGTATTAAAATGTCTATCCTGGTTTATATATTTCCAACCCAACCGTTAGGTGACTTACATTCCTAACAATTCTCCATAACTTATTGATTGTTTCCAAAACAATTTTACAGAATTTCAAAATTGTGATAAAGAAGTCACAATTCTACTTGCCATTTGTGTGTGTAAGTGTGTTATTACATTATCTGTATTTATATAGTACATCGTTTTGTAGGAAGAAAAATCACGTCCAGTTCCAAGCCGGGAATAAAACAGAGGCTGCTTTAAGAAAGAAGGTTTATTGATGAGCACAACCAACAACAGCATGTAGTTCTGAGACAACTGACAAATTAGCTTGGTGAGTGCAAGGATTTTTATACAGCTTATAATATTTTGTAATTTAACAGATAATCAGAGTTGGAAGGGACCTTGTAGGTCACCTAGTCCAACCCCCCACCTAAGCGGGAGACCCTATGCCTTTTCTGACAAATGGCAGTCCAATCTCTTCTTGAAAATCTCAAGTGATGGCCCTTCCACAACTTCCGAGGGCAAGGTGTGATTGCTTTGCGTGCTTTTATTTTTGATTGGTTTTACTTGTTTCACAAAGGCTCATGATAGGTCTTAATTATTGCCTTCCTTGACCTTAATCCTGTCAGGCATGTATAATTGATTTTATCCTGTTCTCTATTGCCTCTAGCCTGCCTTTCTTAATGGACCAGTATCATTTCCACTTTGCTCAATGAATGGGGTTAAGGTCATGCCATGTTCTTAGAATTTGGGTAGGGAAATGCAAATTCTTAATCCCGTCAACTCCAGTCTGGGGAAGCTGTAGCTTGAGACATTTTGTTTGTGGATAGATTGGCCCAATATTTCTTAATAGGAACAAAATACCCATCTTTAAAGACTTCAGGCATCTGCTGGTGGCTGTTGAGGCTGCTTTCTTCCTTTGGTAAGATTTTTTTCTCCATTTCTCCTTTGGGAAATATTCTACCTCTTTTAATATCCCCCAAAATATTTCATTCTTGGGGAGGCGGGATGAACTTCCCACAATTTTATAGATGTCTAACCTCAAAATAATTGAGTTAAAGTTTCATAAGATACCAGGCTTAATGGCCTTTGACCGATACATTTTGATTTTTTCCCTACCTGAGCCAGTAATTATGTTATTACATTGAGAAATAATATTTATCTCTCCCCCGCCCCCAATCTCCCATTTCTTTTATACAACTGGTTTTGAACCAAAAGCCTTTGGTTGGGAGCTGGGGCTGGAATATGTAAGTTACTGCTTTTATGTACTTTCTTTTGAAGGATTACAGGCTGAAAATGCATTAAACGATTAAAATAACTATTTTGGAATAAATATCTGGTTTTCCAAACAGAATGTTTTCAGTTTTCCCAAAACTAAAATAATGTTACTATATATTAATTTTATAATACTATACATATATGTTTATTTATTTATTTAATTCAATTCAATTCAATTTCAAACCAATGACTCTAGCCAGTGAACAACAATAAAAACAATTAAAATTATTAAAATACGATACAAAAAGGAATTAATGACAAATAGCATCTAAGAGTAATATATTTATTTAGCATGTGGCAGTGATACCTTGAAAACTAGGAGTCTACAAAGTTATGACATAGTAGATGTTTGGCTGCCTAAGATTGCTAGCATGTTCAGTTGACCTTCATGCACTATCGAAGGTGTACCGTACGGGCAAAATAGCTCCACACAGAGTGGCTAACACTATTTTGCAGGAGAGTTGGCATCATCTGGAGCTTTTCTCCTCCAATTTTGCATTTGGGCAGACCCTGCATCCACATGAAATGCCACTCATTTTTGTTCTCACCAAAATGGTACCTATGTATCTACTTGCGTTTGCATGTTTTCAAACTCTTGCTAGATTGGCAAGAGTTGAGGCAAGTGATGGGAGCTCACTCCATCCTGCAATGCTAACACTCAAACTGCTGGAGTACCTTCTCCAGTGACTTTAAGCTGCTGAGCAACCACATCTGGAATAATATAATCTGTTGGTATCAGAATAACCAGGAATAAGGCTTTTCACACACTTGGGAACAGCAGCCTGGAAACATAGCCAGTTCTTCAAGGTTTTCCTGAAAGGCCTGTAGGGTCAGGGTCATCCTAATCTCAGAGGGCAGGCACTACAGCAGAAAAGGCATCCCCCATGTCCCTGCTAACCAATAATCTTTGGTGGATGGGACCAAAATTCCATCCTGCCAGACCAAATTGGACAGATGGAAACAACTGGAAGAAAATGCTCCCTCAGATAACCCAATCTCAAGCCACAACGGGCTTTAAAGGTGGCAATCACTACCTTGAATTGCACTTGAAATATACTGGTAATAATTATCTCACAGTAACCATTGTTTCAAGAGTTATTTCAACATTGGATAGTCTGATAAAATGAATTAAAACATACTACAGAGTACTGTTGTTGTTTGCCATAATAACCAAAAGTTATATTTCAGTGACAGTGTGCTGAATTTTTTTAAAAAAGGTAGATCTGGGCAGTGATCCATATCAGACACTATTGAAACCTTGGTGATAAGAACTATAGCAATAGCACTTAGACTAATATACCACTTCACAGTGCTTTACAGTCCTCTCTAGGCAGCTTACAGAGTCAGCATATTGACCCCAACAATCTGGGTCCTCATTTTACCAACCTCAGAAGGATGGAAGGCTGAGTCAACCTTGAGTCTGGTGAGATTTGAACTGCCAAATTGCAGGCAGCCGACAGCCAGCAGAAGTAGCCTACAGATTGCAGTACTGTACTCTAACCGCTGCATCACTGCATCACTGCAGTGCATCACTATAATGACCAATCTGGAAGGTACAATCTCCCAATTCTGTAGATAGCTTAAAACACTAGACCTTGTTTAGTTGTTAATATTAATTATTTTTTCAACAAACTTTATTTTCTAATGAAAAATATCTTGTTCTTTGATGTGCATAATTCCCAGAGAAAGACTTTTAAAATGCAAATTTCCCTGATGTAAGCTTTCCTTTTAAGCATTGTTAATTCTGCTTTTTATCAAGCTTCCAATATAGCAGACAGAAATATGTCTTGCAGGAGTGTTTTTCTTAAGGTAATTAAGGGTTGCATTTTTCTTTTTGTTTCTGAAATTACATTAATGATCTTTTGGAGGATCCAACAACTGCATGCAATGTTTCAAAAACAGCAAGTGTTGAGAAGGAATTGAGAAGGAATATATGAAATATCAGTTCAAATTGCAATTTCTGCAATGCTTGAACTATTCTCTGCAACCTAGAATCCATTAACATACCATGGATGAAATCCTATTACTTAGAAAGAGTAATACTGTTACATACTGACACGGTCTCATAATACTTTATCATTTATCATAGCTGCCCTTATTAATTCAAACAAGTTTTTAAAATTTTTACAACTCAAAGATTTATCACTCTTAGATATCTAAGAAGGCACAATATAGCAGATCCCATGCTATATTGCATGTAGTTTCAAACCGAAAAGCAGAGGTGGTATTCAACCAATTTGCACCGGTTTGGGTGAACCGATAGCTGTGATTTGGCATGGGTCGCTGAACCAGTGGCGACCCTTGGCTGGCCACACTCCTGACCCAATTGCCCGGTTGCTCACTTGCCCCGGTCGCTCTCCTAACTTTTCCTACGACGTGGCAGCCATGGCACAGCTTGGGCGGATGTCCCAAAGCTGCTGCACACGCGCACTGCGTGTGCTGCCACCACACATGCAGTGCGCATGTGCAGCAGCCCCGGGACATCCGCCCACCTGCCTGTCCTCCCTGAGCACGTTTTCTTCCTTCTCCTGGCGGACACGCCTCTTCCAGCCTGGCCCAGCCAGCAGGTGGGTGGGCGGATATCCTGGGGCTTCTCGCTCCCCTTGTTGTGAGATGCCTGCAGCTGCTGCATGCTTTTTTTGGTGTGGCTGCAGTCCAGCAAAAAAAGTCATCCCCAAAAGCATGCCCTGTTCTATGTGCCAGGCCCAGCAAGTCCGAGCAGCTGGCACATAGAACAGGGCAGTGCCAGACCGTTGGAGAAGCGGAGCAAAGCTGGAGATCAGTAGCCGCCTCTTTCGCAGTGCAAGAAGCTTCCCAGAATTGGCCGGCTGGTCGTCTCCTTCTTTGCCTATTTGTTCTATATGGCTGGGGAGAAGAAGACCAGCTGGCTGGTTTGGGGAGGATTTCTGTGCTGCAAAGAGGGCTGGAGACTGAAAAAGAATTGTCTCCAACAGCCAACCCTTTGGCCTGCTGATTTCCTCCTCCTCGGCCATACAAAACAAACAGGTGGAGGAAGAGAAGACCAGCCAGCTGATTCGGGGAGGATTTCTATGCTGCAAGAGAGGTGGCTACTGGCTTCACTCCATTTCTCCAACAGTCCAGTGACACCCTGTTCTATGCACCAGCTGCTCGGATTTGCTGGGCCCGGCAAATAGAACAGGGCATGCTTTTTTCAGTGCGGCTGCTGGACTACAGCCGCATCGAAAAAAGCACGCAGCAGCTTTAGGCATCTTGCGACAAGGGGGACGAGAAGCCCCAGGTACATGTGGTCACCTGCTGGCTGGCTGGGCTGGAAAAGGCGCATCTGCCAGGAGAAGGAAGAAAACATGTTCCGGGAGGGAGGGCACTGCACAAGGGGGTGGATGTTCTGGGACCACTTAAAGGTCAACTTTAAGACCGCCCCCAAGGAAGAAGCCAAGAACGGAGAACAAACTTGGTGGCGGCAGGGGTAACGGGCATGTGTGTCCCTCCTCAAGGAGTGTAAAGGGAGACAGACACTACACCTCTGAGGAAAAGGGGAGGTGCCAAAGCCCTGGCTGTCATCCGGGAAGGGACCACAGAGGGGCCCATCACACACCCCTGTCGCCCTGCCGCTGCTACTTTTGCTCTTGTTCTTGGCTTCTTCCATGGGGGTTCTCTTAAAGTCGATCTTTAAGAGTTGCAAGACGTTTCGTTAGATCACCGCCAACTTATCATTGGGAGAGGTGTAGCCCCTGAATTCATGAGAAGTCTTGGGCAAAGTTCTCTGACTTTTAAAATGCATCCATGTGGTGTCTGCCTCTTTTCATGCTCCTTGTGCACACCGGGAGCGCCTAACCGGAACAAGAGAGAGTGAAGTTGACTGCTATGAGGTAAGTGCCTTGGCTTCCCCTCTTGCTCCTCACAGTCGTCCTGAGCTGGTGTGGTTCTTTCCTTGGGCAACCAGATGTCCACAACAGGCAGTGCCACAACAACAAGGTACAGTAAGATTTGGCAGTGCAAATTTATCTCCGAGGGGCTTCTAGCAAAAAACAAAACAAAAGCCACCCCAAAATGGAACCCATTTGGCAGGCAGTTGTGATCTTTAGTTAGATGGCGGAGGAGGGGGGAAAGGTACATAGGAAATCACCCTGTCTCTGCAGCATCGGTCATGTGACTGACTGGGTGTGGTCAACTCAATATAACTCACAGCAAGGTGCCGCACCATCTTGCTGAATTCGCCATGCCTACCCAGTCACATGACCACCAAGTCACGCCCACCAAACAAGCCATGCCCACAGAACTGGTAGTAAAATTTTTTGAATCCCACCACTTCTGAAAAGAGTCTAAATGCCTTAGTTTTGTAAATAATATTCAGAACATTTCAAATGAAATTTAACTTGTAAATACAATCATTGTCCAATATGACAATATTATATTCTTTCTCTTCTGTGCAAAGTGAGACATTTTATGACTTGATGAATTCTGAATGGTTGAGAAATTGTACAATTATACAAATTATATAATTATATCTAATTGTATTTATTTTAACACATCTTTTCATCTTTAACATCCATTTACCAGCCTTACAATCTGTTTGCCTTTTAGCTTCACCTATTGCTGAACTTTTGATCCACTTATTCTGAAATAAATTGGCCAAATTGAATTCAGATGGTTCTGTACAACAGCATTCATGTTTCCTTTTTAAAACATTCATTACATACAGTTATATGTTTGTATTTTTTTAAAAAAATATATGTTTAAAATACACATTTAGAACATTCTGCCACGAGCCACTTTTCTCAAAGGATCACTGATAATTTAAGAGGCAATTGTCTCTTTAACTGCATCCTACAAAATCTTATCTGCTAGAACTATGGACTCTGTAACTGGAGCTCTAGGGAACTGGATGTCATCCAAGCAAAGCTTAATTTGGGTAACATCAATATTTGCTCCATTAAAAGCTTACTATACTACTTGTTAGCATAGCTTGGGTATACTATCTGTTTTTTTTAAGCTATAGTATTATAATTTATCTCACTGGCTCCCGTACTTCATCTTACCAATTCCTTAAAGTAATTATAAATGTATTGAAGAATTGATAAAGTTTATTTTAAGTGTGATAAAATGTTTATACTTCTTAAAAATTGTTGAGATTGTCCAGCCCTTTTTGCCCCTTAGAAACAAAAGAATTTATATTAATAGAAAAATCAACTCAGAAAAGTAATGCCACATATATAATTATAATTAATCTTTTATGAGCCATTTATAATTTATTTGCTAGGATAACATTAGAAAAGGCTGTTGGACCAGAATTTAAGCCTCTAAATAGAAACAATCCTTGGCTCCATTTGTTGAGAAAGGTAATTTATTAGAGATCAAATGTATTGCAGTATTGCAAAGCCAGAACTGAAAACCGTGTGCCCAAATCCCTAAGATCTACTTTCCCCTCCTTTAACTATTTCTCACTGCCCGTCCCAATATTAACCAATCAGATTCAGGCAGGGGTGGGATGCTACCGGTTCAGACCAGTTCAGGCATACCGATAGCTCCGAAGAGCAGCTGTCATAGAACCGATTCAGTTTGATTTGCTCCGAGAATCTTCAGTTAGGCCCACCCACCTGCCCATGCTCCTAGATCCTTTTTATCCTCTCAGCTGTTCTGTGTGGTAGAGCGGATTGCCTGGCTAATCAGCCGAGATCAGGGGTGGGATTCTACCAGTTTGCATCTATTCGCTAGAACTGGTTGTTAACATTCTAAGCAGTTCGGAGAATCGGTTGTTAGAAGAAATTACTGGCCTAATCCTGTAAGGAAGGCAGGAAGGAAACATTCTGGTGTTGCTTACAGAAACTGCCTCTCTGTTAACCCTTATTACATTCTTGGCAGGACTAGACTTCCTGTCTCAGGAACTTCTCTGGAGTTTTTTTTCCCCTCCTTTGCTAGTACTTTGCTTGTGTGGAGTGACCATTCAAAGTTACAATGGCACTGAAAAAAGTGACCTATGATTGTTTTTCACACTTACAACTGTTGCAGCATCCCCACAGTCACAAGAGGCCAGGCGAGGAGATGCGTGCCTTGATGTGAGTGATATTGAGTTGGACACACCCAGCCAAAAACATGACCACCAAGCCATGTCCACCCAATCACATGACCACCAAGCCACCCCTACCACCTAAGCCATGCCCACAGAACTGGTTGTTAAACATTTGAATCCCACCCCTGGCCGAGATCCCTTTGTAGCAGATTTCACGGCAAATGTGGCTCAGAATAGCACACAATTTAGCTATTTATAGATATGTCAGGCAATAAATATGGTCCCAAATTGTCTCAATTAACAGGAAGACTTGCTATTTTGGATCAGGTGTACAGAGGGAAACAGAAATGCTAGATACATGAGGTTGTTAGAAATAATCCACTGCAGAACTGCAGCGGATTTAAAATTTGGAATAAGAACACAGTGATGAATGCAAAAACCAGGCTGTTACTGCAGAGTGGTTGCATGGGTGAAAGGTATGACTTGAACCAGTGCAAGCGAAAGCCATATGCAGTCAGAGAGGAGTACTTTTTGGATTAAAATTAATGCTTAAATAATTAATTAATGCATGAAACACATCCTGTGTGACATTGTATATCAGGATAGCAGAAACCAAGCTGATTGCTGTAGTAAATGTGTTTTTATGATTAATGATATAGACAGAGGGTCATCTCATTTTATGCCTAAATAGCACAGCTTACGTGCCAAAAAAATTAATACTTTCCTATTCAAATACTATTAGCTAAGATGATATACAGCTTCATTTATTATTACAGAGTGGGAAGTTAGAGCATCACTTTCAGAAGTGCATTGTGCTGGATCTCAAGGGCAAGAGGAGAAGGAGGCTGAACAGGTGAAAATGGACAACTCCCTTTCTTTGCCTTTTGTATTTGGAAGGAAAAAGGATATACAATCAAGTGGGCTGCATTTAGCAGATTCTATGTGTTGCAAGCTAACTGTGAGAATGCTCTTGATCTTGAGGAATGCAGTCTGTAAAATAGATTTTCTTAACCTAGAATTATTGCCCCAATATTCATTGGAAACCAGCAGAGAAGCTAGAGCTACCTGAAGTAGGTTTTTTCCCCTTCCCTTTCATGTAGAGCTCTTTTGTTAAGCTATGTTTATTGCAAAATATATTTTAAAAAGTACACAAACAAGCAGACATATTGACATACATACATACATACATACATACATACATACATACATACATACATACATACATACATACATATAATGGCTAATATAATTTGCAGTTCAGTGACTGAGACAAGATGTCCTTCAATGTGGATCGGACTAAGAGTCATTTATGTGAGATGGGCGGTGTAGAAATTTGGTAAGTAAATAAATAAAACAAATGCTGATTTTGCAATTGTTCTATCTTGTAGTCCTACCCATGGTTCTGAAAAAAATTATTGAAACAAAGCTTATAAAGATATCTGCAATATATAATTGGCTTGCAGAGTCCCTAGAAGTAGAATAAGAAGCCTTGATTCTTCAAAGTATTTATTGTCTTTACTAACTGGTAGAAAATCTTCAGTTTGATGGAGACATGTTTCTCAGCACTGTTTTGCTGGCTGAGGAATTCTGGGAGTTGAAGTCCACAAGTCTTAAAGTTGCCAAGGTTGGAGACCTCTGGTTTAGACTATGTATAAAAGTATTTAAGCACAATCAAGTATTTTCTACTGAAGATTTGTGTCTTGCTGCATCTCTTCCTGTTCCTATTTCACCATGAGCTCTATTAATGAGCTTGACCATTGGCTGAATATTATTTTTTGTAGCTCATAAATGGACTAAGCTGTTTCCATACCTGAATCTGCTTCAGTGCAATAGTTGTATTACATGGCTTCCTGCTGTCATTCTTAGGGGACCATAGAATCCCATAATTTCATCCACTATTTATTATTTCATTTTAAAAGCAAGAGCAATAGGATTATTCATCATGTTAGCTTTCTAAAGGCAACAAGTACATAGGGAACATATATTTCTCTGTTTTTAGGCCACTGGTTTTTAAAGTAAAATCATAACTTATATTTGAAGCCAACTCTATGGATTTCAAAGAATGGATTGTTTTCTCTGGTTTGAAAATCTACTCTAGCAAAACATCATTATATTAAGTGGCTCAAAGAACTAAAAGACCAGAGAATGGTTTGTTGTCTATTTAAGTCCATGTGATTTAGTAGACTTGTATATCTCAAGTTATTGTTTGCACTGAAACTGTCCTTCATTTGCAATTTAACAGGATTCAAAATCTGTTTCCTCTTGAGCATAATAGGAGTTTAACTGAAATAACCCTATTGTCCATTTTCAAGCAGTTTACACTGTTAAGAAGACTTCAGAAAACTGAAAGGGTTTGTGATTAGATCTCTTATGTCCTTAGAATGACTTTAAAAACTATTGAGAATTGGAAGGTTAACAATTCCAATTTTTGTTTTAATGAGATACCGCTGTGTTGAGAAACTATTTGAGATAAGAAATGAAATAACCACAAAATAAATGAAGAAAAAAAACCTAGAGCTTTAATAGGGAAAACTCAGGAGATGAAAGCTGTATTTCATACAAAGGGCTTGTAAAATAAACTGAGAAAAACACACTGAGAAATATTCAAAGAGACAGTACTTATCTTTTGTTTCCTAATTTTGCAAAACAGTGACAACCATGAAAGAATATCTGGTTCTGAAATGAAATTCTGGTTACATTAAAGTATGCTCCTATACAACAGAGACTGGAAAACTTAATTCATTATTTTCAATTTTTATGGTATGATTAAAGATATTACTCTGTACTAGGGGAGATAAGTGACTGCTGCAGTCTCACACTGCATGAACTCCTCCCTATAAAATGGAATTTTAAAAAAATATAAAATGATATAATGATATCCTTATATTCTCTAATTCTAGTATCCATTGATGGTAGTTACAGATTGTGACACAGGAAATCCGAACATAATAACATAATATCATTTCATCATTCTGCAGAATCCATTATTTACATAATATAATATTTGCTAAATTAAAATTTCAGATCACAGGAAATGTTTCAAGTCCATTCAAAAAAGGAAGTGAAGTTCTTAATACTATTTAGAATTACAGTATGGACTCCAGTGTGTTAAGTGTTACATAGATTGTTATGTGGTCAATTCATTTTTTCGTGTGTGTGTGTGCTTGCGTACACATGTGTGCCTTCAAATCAAGGCTGATTACTGGACTAGTCATTACAGATTTATTGGCAAGATTTCAGAAGTGGTTTGCCATTGTCTTCTTTCTAGGGCTGATCAAGAATGACTAGCCCAAGGTCACCTTGCTGGCTTTGTGCCTAAAATGGGACAAGAACTCATAGTCTTATGTTTTCTAGCCTGCTGCCTTAACCACTACATCAAATTGGGTCAGTTTTTTTATTGAATAAAATCTGAAAACAATAAATAACTGCAATGCAAATAACAATGCAATAAAATACAATTAATGTTATCAAACTCCTGAGATAACTACCCCATATTGTAAGATATTTTTAAAAATGCAGTTTAAAGAAATTTAAGTTCAAATTTTTGAAGAGAAGTGATCTTGCACAATGTTTTTCACTGACTTCTGATGGTTTTTCCAGGGCAGAAAATCAGAAGAATTTGAGTGGGGATAATCAAAATACACAGATTATAATTTAGCATGGTATGTATATACAATTTTATAAATTAATTTGCTTGGATTTGCCCAACCATTGCTTGGAAATCCAATAACTCTGGTTGCAATGGCATGCCACTTGGCTGAAACTCAACTGACGGTCTACAGAACTACATACATCTACATAGTTCCCTTATTACATGGGCATAGGAAATAGAAATCTTAAATATGATATTGTTGACAACAGGAGACCTGCAAGATCATATTCAACATAATTTCAACTGATGCTTTTTAAATGTTATGGATTATAATTCCCCCAATCCCTTTTTATGGACCAGACTCACCAGCAGTTCAGAACATATGGACGGTATCAAGCTTTGGCCTCCACCATGGAGAGATAGCAAATGACAAAACATAAATCATGGTGTCATGATGCAAACTAAATCCCTTCCATACTTATGTCTAATTTTATTTATTTATTTATTTATTTATTTATTTATTTATTTATTTATTTATTTATTTATTTATTTATTTATTTATTTATTTATTTATTTAAGCACTTCTATACCGCCCTTCTCCCGAAGGACTCAGGGCGGTGCACAGCCGATCCTACCCCAAAACACTATACAAAAATTAAAATGAATTAAATAATTTAGGCTGTAATTAAAAAGTTTACCCTCCCCCATAACTAATTAAAAACCCCAAATATTAAAACCCAATTTAAAACGGAAGACAGAGTTAAAATCTTGCGTCAGCCTAGGCCAGCTGCTCAAAGAGCCAAGTTTTTAACGCCCGTCTGAAGGCTCTCAGGTCCGTGCTGGTGCGTATCTCTGGGGGCAGACTATTCCAGAGGTATGGTATGAATTATGACATCATCAAGCATGCTTTGTCTTTCTCGCACTATTATGGGCAAGTAGAGAAACTTGAGGCGCTAGATTGGCCATCTCTGTATTAGGATATTTTTTTTCTTTTTTAAAGGCTATATTTATATTTTAGAATTATGAGCACAGTCTTGTAGGTTTAAAAGTGCATCAAAGAAAAAGCCAAAATGTGCAAGTATTCAGAATAACAAAATTACAGAGTTGGAAGGGACCTTGGAGATCCTCTAGTCCAAGTTATACTACTGTATATGATATATATATGGTAATATTACACTACTAACTAGAGCATACAAAACATTTGCTAGACCAATACTCAAATACAGCTCATCAATCTGGAACCCACATTATGTATCTGATATTAACACAGTTGAGAAAGTCCAGAAATATTTCACAAGAACAGTTCTCCACTCCTCTACTCGTTGCAGAATACCTTATGCCACCAGACTCGAAATTTTAGACCTAGAAAACCTAGAACTACGCCACCTTCAGTCCGATTTAAGTATAGTATATAAAATCATACATTGCAATGTCCTACCTGTCAATGAATACTTCAACCACAACAACAATGTCAACTACCTGTCAATGAATACTTCAACGACAACAACAGTAGAGAAAACAATAGATACAAACCCAAGGTTAATCGCACCAAACTTGATTGCAGGAAATACGACTTCAGCAACAGAGTGGTCAATATCTGGAATACTCTACCTGACTCTGTGGTTTCTTCCCCAAACCCCCAAAACTTTAACCTTAAACAGTCTACTATTGACCTCACCCTTTTCCTAAGAGGTCTGTAGGGGGCGTGCATAAGCGCACCAACGTGCCTACCATCCCTGTCCTAATGTTTCTTTTTTATATATGTATGTATGTATGTATGCATGTATGTATGTATACACACACACACACACACACAATTTTTCTTATATGTATCCATGTATTCATAACTATTTTTTTTACTTATACCTATTATCTTGTAAGCAATTGACAAATAAAAATAAATAAATAAATAAAATAAAGTTGTTGTTCAAGCAGAAGACCAATACAGGTGGCATTGAGCAAGTTCTGATCAGTTCTGGAGAATCGGTAGTGGAAATTTTGTAGTTCGGAGACCCGGCAAATACCACCTCCGACCAGAGATTTTATAGTATCCTCCCTCTGTCCCGCCCACCAAGCCACGCCCACAGAACCGATAGTAAAAAAATTGAGTCCCACCACTGCTTATACCATTCCAGATAAGTAGTTGCCAGGTCTTTTCTTAAAAACTTCCAGTGTTGGAGCAGCCACAACTTCTGAAGGCAAGATGTTCCACTGGTTAATTGTTCTCACTGTTAGGAAACTTCTCCTTAGTTCTAGGTTTCTTCTCTCCTTGATTAGTTTCCTTCCATTGTTTCTTGTCCTGCCTTCTGATGCTTTAGAAAATAGGTTGACCTGCTCATCTTTGTGGCAGCCCCTCAAATACTGCAACATTGAGCTCCTGTCACCACTCATTAACTTAATTAGGATCAGGGATGTGTGAATATATAGCATTCTGAAAACATTACAGCTGATCTATTTCTACTTTTCCCCCCATCCTTTTTAAAAATGGCTTTAATTGTCTTATACTGCAACATAGATCTGGTTGGTATTCAGATTTGGCTTTTGAAAAGCACGTACAAATACACAACTTTTTGTATACTTCACT
The DNA here is from genome assembly GCA_023653725.1 of Bungarus multicinctus. NCBI lineage: Eukaryota > Metazoa > Chordata > Lepidosauria > Squamata > Elapidae > Bungarus > Bungarus multicinctus. The sequence goes on along the minus strand of CM042848.1, from coordinate 7,805,968 downwards.
GCCATCCTACACTCTCTGAATCCTAAAGAAGCAAGGTTTTTAGAGCTTGTTATGTGTCTTACTGAGAAATGATTTTATGATTATTAAGGGTGTCTTTGAGTTGCAACACAGAAGAACCACAAATCACTGGAAATGCTTTATGGCAAGGCTCCCAGTAGTGATGCAAATTGACACTCACTGCCAGCTATTTTATCTTTCCAGTTATTAAATTCAACAAAAGGGGAATAAATTCAAGGTTTTGTAATAATACATGCTGTGGAACAACAACCAAAAAGGGCTGTTTGTTTAACTTGCATTTTCCCTGTCTCCCTTCCTGTCCATCACTTGTGTATTGACCTCTGTTGTTGCAGGCAATTTGGCTTTACTATCTCAGCTAGAATTTAAAGCAGATAAGGGAGCTTTTCAAAAGGTAGGATTAGGAGTGTAGGGAGCCTGGTGGGGTGAAATCGGTCCTAAGGCCAACAGAGAAATATAGGGGGATAGAAATGCTCCATCTAGTGTGGAAGAGGACTATCCCTGACCTACAAACCTTCCGGCGTGCACTGAAGACCCATCTGTTCCATCAAGCCGGTCTGGCCTAGAGTTACTTGTAGGGTTTTTAATTGATTTTAATGGTTTACTTTTTAAATTCTCTTGATTAGTTTTTATCTTCATTCAGCCATCCATTTAATCCTTTTTTAATTCTATTTTAAAAATTGTATTTATATTTGTGCTTTTTTACTTGGCTGTACACTACCCCGAATCCCGTCGTGAGAGGGGGCGGTATATAAAATTAATAAAATAAATAAATAAATAAATAAATATAAGGGAGCGGGCACTACAGAATCCCTGTGGTCAGTGGTAAGAATTAATGAATGTGGGACCCCTGCAGTGGCCATAACTTTGGGACCGGTTCATAAGTAGCTTTTGCATCCATCATAACTCTGAATAGCCAAAGCGACTGGTCATAAGTCAAGGACTATCTGCAAAGCTAACTTCTTATATGGGATCCTTCTCCCAACTTTAGTCATCAATTTAAACAAGTGCTAGCTAGCACGTTGTATCAGCACTAGAGTTACCAAATCTGAGCTGCCATCAATCAAACCTTTTTTTATGATGATAAACCAGCATAAGAAGGGTGAGGTGCAAGCAATAATTTTAAAAGGTAACCTATCTAAATTGCATAAGGTTAAAAAAGCTAAAAAAATGTATATAAAAAGAAAATCTATGAAAAAAACATAAAAAGGAATAAAACTTTAATTGAATACAGGGAAATGCAAAAAATTGATAGCTAACAGCTGCTTGCACACATTAATTCTGCTACAGCATGCAATATAGTCAGTTCTGCACAGCACTTGTTTTCTAAACCAGCCTTAATGAGTATTTAGTTTGTCAGTTGTGTGTGTGTGTGTGTGTGTGCAAGTATGTGCAAGGGTGGGATTCAAATTCCTTAACAACCGATTCTGTGGGTGTGGCCTAATTTGTGGGTGTGGCTTGGTGGTCATGTGACTGGGTGGGCATGGCTTGCTGACTGGGCATAGCTTGGTGGTCATGTGACTGGGTGGGCATGGCTTGTATGAAAATATTATAAATATTTATATAAATATTGGGGTTTTTTTTTTATAAAAAAAGAGCAACTTTTATCCAAAAGCAGGCAAAGCAGGCAGGCAGATTGAGTTGCTCACAGAATCACAGATTAATTTAGAGATCTATCTATCTGCAATTGGCTACCTGAGTCTGCACTGAAAAGCTTTAGTCCTAAGGAAGGTTCGGCTCTGCTTTTAGATTAGCTAGAAAGCAAGAAATCCAAGGATTTCCTGCTTTCTAGCTAATCTAAATCTCCCGGCAGAGCAGAACAGCTGATGGTCGGGGTGGGGGAAGGAAAAATAGCAATTTACCAAACCAGGCAAGTTGGACGGCTTGCATGCCAGGTAAGGAGTGAGTGGGTGGGGAGGGGAGGGACTAGCCAGTGGAGCAATTTGCCGGTTCTTCGAACTGGGGACAATCGTGTGTACAGCCTTTGCAAGAAATCATCAGCTGTGCCGCCTAGACACTCGGGTGCGCAGCGTTTGAAAATCCTCTCATTTTCTGCTTTTTCAACCTCAGCTGTGTCTCGCAAAGCAGCTGAGGAGAGAAAAGCAGGGAATAAAGGACAGCTTAGAGCCAGGCAGGCGGGTGGGACAAACACCGAACTGGTTCAGTGTCATCTGCTCTTCGCAGCTACAGGTTCTATAGAACCGGGCCAAACCGGTAGCATCCCACCCCTAAGTATGTACATGTGTATGTAAATAAATAAATAAAACCAAGAAACATAACAGGAGCGAATTACCTCTCTGTAACTCTTTGCTGACATCTAGCGATTGCCTGGGAGAATACTCTGCAATCATTGACCATCTAGTCTATTGTTCCTTTGACAAGGCTGTGCAAAACTCTATGTAAATGATTTTCTCAACTTGATCACCCTAGTAGAGCCAATTTGTTATGTCCACCATTCAGTTATACTGTGAAGTCTTCTTCTCAGTATCCAATCTACGGCAGGACTTCAAGGCAGACTATGTCCCATATGGAAAACTTTTATACATGGTTCACTGCCTCTACTGTGATAATACATAGACAAAACTCAAAATATTCCCTCCATACGTAAGACTTGTCAATTCAAACAGCGATGCTGTGCATTCCAGCGACAGCCTGAACCAATAAAGAAGAAAACCTTTGAGCTGGCTTTTTATATTGTAAAGTGAACATGTTTTATAATATGTGAATACATTATCCTACATAGCTTTTTCTCTGGTAATATCACACTACTAACTAGAGCATACACAACATTTGCTAGACCAATACTCAAATACAGCTCATCAGTCTGGAACCCACATTACGTATCTGATATTAGCACAGTTGAGAAAGTCCAGAAATATTTCACAAGAAGAGTTCTCCACTCTTCTACTGATTGTAGAATACCTTATGCCACCAGACTTGAAATTCTACACCTAGAAAACCTTGAATTATGCCTTCTTCGGTCTGATCTAAGTATAGTATATAAAATCATACATTGCGATGTCCTACCTGTCAGTGAATACTTCAGCTTCAACCATAACACAAGAGCAAACAATAGATACAAACTCAAGGTTAATTGCATCAAACCTGATTGCAGGAAATATGACTTCAGCAATAGAGTGGTCAATGTCTGGAATACTTTACCTGACTCTGTGGTTTCTTCCCCAAACCCCCAAAACTTTAACCTTAGACTGTCTACTATTGCCCTCACCCCTTTCCTAAGAGGTCTGTAGGGGGCGTGCACCAACGTGCCTACCATCCCTGTCCTATTGTTTCTTTTATTTTTCTTATATGTATCCATGTATTCCTAACTGTGTTTTTACTTATACCTATTATCTTGTAAGCAATTGACAAACCAAATAAAATATAAATAAAAATTATTTTAGGGCTCCAAAATTTACTTGATATCAAAACCATCTTTCCCCTTACAAATTATACCTATGTTATATTTGCACAAATGACAAACGTTCATATGTTTCCTTTGCCTTTTTCTCCCCTCTAAGCTTTTCTTGACATTTTCAAAGATCCACTCCATATAGGTATTTGCATTATAATATCTGTTGCATTATATGTACCTGTTAAAGGACACCTTTGAAAACAAAATTTGTTAACAGTAGATAGAGAATGTTCTCCACAGTCTTCTAGCCACGAACATGCTTGCATTATTACAAAAAAGAAAAAGAAGTGAATAGGAGTGAAAGAAAAATAGGAACCATCAGAGAATGTCACTGCCATGAAACATTAGCCCTATTACCATTAACTGGGCTCAAAGTACTACATTCATTTTGATATTTTGCTTTCCCTTGCATTGCTCTGAATCTTCACTGCCTGAAGTCAGTTGTTTGTTCGCTTCTATTATGCCACATTTAGAATAATGTGTGCCTAGAAATGAGCTAAGGTATTTTTTTTGCTGTACTTGCAGTATTTTTGATAAACTGAAATGCTAGAAGTCATTTTTCTTTCATTACTAATTTCTGACTTTCCCTTTTCTCAACTCTTCTAGGAATATGCTTTCAGTTGAATATTTCTGCTTGCATTAAATATAAATTCTTCTAAGGAACACTGAGTGTTTGGAAAATTGCAATCAAAACAAAGTTACTCTCTATTTTGAAACTAAGGAAAATAGGGTTTTCAAATTAAACCAGTATAACTCAGTATCCAAAGTGCATTTACTTAGTTGGATTTGGAGGCTATTGATTATCAGACAAGTTTTTCAATTTTAAAGACTTCTAAAGAAGAAACAGAGGGATATGATAGGGAGAATACTCTATCAAAAATATTAAGAAGGCAGTCATGATCCTTTTATTAATGTACATTGGGAGATTTGAATTGCGCAGGAATGACCATTGTATTTATAATTTCTTGTCTGCCCTGCGGATGTCCTTGAGAAGCCATATACTGTAGACCATTCAGTCCAACTCTTGCCATATGCTAAGCAAGCAAGCAAACAAATCCGATTACTGCACTGTAACTGGAAGAAGCATATGTGTGCTTAGGAGAAATGCCTGTCTCCTTTTTTGATTCAGCTGTGGGATTGCAAAAAAACAAGTCTGATCCTGAGTTCTAATCTTAGAAAATTAAGCATTTTTAAAATAAGCTTCCAGTAATTAAGGATTATGGAAAGTATTGTTGGTTAAGTAGAAAACTTATCACTTCAAATGCTAAACCAAGTGCTTCTAAGTCTAATTAAAACAGTTAGATATCTAATATTTATGGATGAAGTATAATTGATCAAATTATTGCAGAATATTAATTGGTAGGTGTCATATTTTTATCAAATGTCTTGCTTTATTGTTATAAAACGTTTTGCTTTAATGCCTCTGTTGACACAAGCCAGACTTATTTATTTATTTGGATTTAGAGAAATTGAAAGGGTAGGCTCACACCCATCACAAATGGTCCCAACTAAGCAAATTTGCAAATACCTGAATTGGAGTATTCTTTTCTCTAGAAACCAATGAATTTGTCTTTGAAAGAAATGGGGGAAATGTGATAAACATTGTTTACGGAGAACACTGACATTTTTTTTTCCGTTAGGTTCAGAGGCCAGGAAATTCATCTGACATAAATAAAATAACTCATAATCCCAACTATAGAGTGGTTGTTAATAACTGAATCAAGAAGCAATATCATTTATAATAATCGATTTATATTACTTTCTGTAAAAAAAACAAAACCCGTGCATTTTATGGTCTATTCAAGGGAGCATCTTATCACTCTATCCTTTTTGTCTAATTCAGAATATTTTTCAATAGCAACTATCCCTCCTTTTTTTTTTTTTTTGGTCCTCTGTTATATTTCTCCTCTTTTTCCATCTTCAGATTTAATGGTGATTCTGATTCTTCCTGAATAGTCTGCTAAACTATCTCTATATGTCTGGGGTTCAGAAAAATGAACCATTTAAATGGACCACTACTTTAAAAAATTGCAGATAAAACCATTCTTAGTAGACCTATGACAGAAGATCAGCCTAATGAATCAATTAACCCTTAACCTCAAATAATGACTGAGATTCAGATATGCAAAGATTCAGATGTGACATAAGCTTTTTATTTTTTTGATTTATAAAGAAGGATTCAACACATCCTGAAACTTACAGATCTATTGCTTTATTTAATTTGGACTAGAAACTTTTTATAGCAATTCTTACAAAAGTGGGCTTTTGTTCTGAAGAGACAGAGAGAAATAATGTCAAGATATATCTTAAATGTTTCTAACAATACAAACCGGAAAAAAGAAAAAAGTGATCATGATTTTTGTTGATGCTGAAAAAGCCTGTGACCATTTGGAATATTTCTTCATGTTGTATCAGATCACTTAAAAAAAGCTAATGCAGTCCTAAGTTGTATTAACATTTATTTATTTATTTATTTATTTATTTATTTATTTATTTATTTGTATTAACAGAGAGATACAATCAAGATCATGGGAAGTACTAATACCACTCTATAAAGCCTTAGTAAGACCACACCTAGAGTACTGCATCCAGTTTTGGTCACCACATTATAAAAAAGATGTTGAAACTCTAGAAAAAGTACAGAGAAGAGCAATCAGGATGATTAGGGGACTGGAGATTAAAACACATGAAGAACGGTTACAGGAACTGGGCTTGGCTAGTCTAGTGAAGAGAAGGACCAGGGAAGACATGATAGCAGTCTTCCAATATCTGATGGGCTGCCACAGGGAGGAAGGGGTCAAGCTATTTTCTAAAGCGCCTGTAGGCCAGACAAGGAATAATGGATAGAAACTGAACAAGGAGAGATTTAACCTGGAAATGAGGAGAAACTTTCTGACAGTGAGAACAATCAACCAATGGAACAGAAGTTGCCCTCGGAAGTTTTGAGTGTCATCACTTGAGACTTTCAAGAAGAAATTGGACCGCCATTTGTCAGAAATGGTGTAAGGTCTCCCGCTTGGGTGGGGGGTTGGACTAGATGACCTACCAGGTCCCTTCCAACTCTGATTATCTGGTTATCTGTTATCTGTTATGCTTTGAAGGAAATGGATTGTGGCTCTAATTTTTTCACATGGATATAAAATATATACAACTGCACAGAAAATAAATTAAAATTGTATACTAATGATGTTGCTTTTCAATTACTTATCTTACAGAATCTTTAACATTGTTGATGGAATAGATATGGCAATATAATTTTGTATCAGGTCACTTAAAAAAAAAAAAGAATTGAATTTGAAAGAGGTTGGAAAGTATGTCCCCAGAAAGGCAATCTTCTGCTAAGAAGGTAAAGTATTTTTAGTCTTTTTATAAAAGATTTGTTTAAGAATAATTCTTTACCAAACTGGTAAATTTTTAGTCAAGAGGTCATAGTAATAATTTACTTTCATTTTCAATAGCAAACATAGGTTTCTGGGGGAAAAAATGCAACTGATATTTTCCTTCAGTATAATGACAATACCAACAGGACTTCTATTGCTGGCAATATTTCAAAGCAAAATCAGGAATTTTACAAATGATTATTGTATATATGAACGAAAATAAAATATATTTTTGTAACAACTCAGAATATAGTTTACAATAAATATTTCTTTTCCTTACAGTGGTATGAAATGGTATGACATGGTTGATCCACCAAACCGGTATTTCTGCTATTACCTACTACTTTCTCCTTAGTAGAAATCCATACTCTAAAGAATTAAAAAAAAAAGTCTGCTTCTTTACAAGTTTACATGAATTCATACCACTTCACATTAAGGCCAAAAACATTTAAATAAATATATTCTTCAAAGACGCTTTAAAGCTAACCAATATTTGGAAATATTTTATTGTTTTTGAATGCTGGCTGCTCAAAGGATGTTCCATAAACTATCAAGCTTTAAATATTTTCAAGAAACAAAATTTACATGCGGATGCTAAACATCACTGCACTACCACATGTGGGATAATTAATTCTGTATAAATCCAATTCTCTTCAGCAAATACTCTTTGATATCTAATATTTTTCTTCAAAGGTTCAAAATGCTCTTCTTTCATCTGCATAAAGCTGTAAAATCATTAGCTTGTAGTTGTAATACCTGCATTGATTATAAAATTATAAGCAATTATTTATTTTCGGAGATAAAAGGCAGACTAGTAGGAACACTTATATATCATTTATGTGCCTTTCTCCCAGTTTGTATATTTCTTACAAAGAAAAAATATTCATCTGACGTACAAAAGAGGATTTTTTTTTTGTTCTCATACAAAGGTTATTCCTTTATTAATGTGAATATGGGTGAATCTGCAATGCAGTTCTATTCTAGGCCACAGGCTATTTTATCTTCATGATTACTTCATGGGGGGGGGGGGGAGGGGAGGGGAGAAGAGATTGTCATTGAGTTCTTTTGCATATAACAAGAAAATGGGAAAAGCAAATATGCGTGAATGATTTAGGTGATCCGGTCATATTTTTGATGTCATATATAATACTGACATATATTTCTTTCCTTTTGGTGGTTAAAGCATCAGTAGTGGGATTCAAAATTTTTTACTACCATTTCTGTGGGCGTGGCTTGCTGGGCGTGGCAGGGGAGGGATACTATAAAATCTCCAGTCAGAGGCTGGTATTTGCCAGTTCTCTGATCTACTCAAAATTTCTTCTACCGGTTCACCAGAACTGGTCAGAACCTGCTGAATACCACCTCTGTAAAGCATGGCATATGGGTTCAAGTCAGGTCTCCCCAGTCAGGTGCCATCCAGAAGAGTGGGATTATATTATGCATAATTCCTAGATCATCGTGATAATTAATTATAGAATTTGAAGTAATCAGTAATATACATTTGTGTGTGGCATTACCTTTATATCCATATTGTCCTTCTGTAGCATGGCACTGAAATGGGTTGTTTTCAAGGGTGGGATCCGACAGGGTTAACTACCAGTTCGGTCATTTATGAGGTTCGGTGATTTACGATGTGCTTTCCTGCACGCTGCCGTCAGCGCGTCTGTAAATCATCATCAGCATGCTGCGTGCAGAGAAGCAGCCTTTCAAAAAGCCCTTTTTTCCTGTTTTTTTAATTGCAGCTGTGCCTCGCACGGCAGCTGAAGTTGAAAAAAATCAGGAAATAAAGGTCAGGTAAGAGCCCGGGTGGGTGGGTGGACAAAAACATCAGCAGACATAGAACCGGTTCTTTGTCTGCTGCTCTTCAGAGCTACCGGTTCTGCAGAGGTGGACAGAACCGGTAGAAACCCACCCCTGGTTGTTTCCAATTAATGATAATTTGTCACTTATAGGTTGACCCTCTCTTCTTTGTGGCAGCCTCTTAGATATTAGAATAGCACTATCATGTCATAGCAGCATTCCTGCAACTATTCTTCATGTGTTTCAACTTCCAGTCCCTAATCATCTTTGTTGATCTTCTCGGCACTCTTTCTAGAGTCTCAACATCTTTTTTATATCATGGTGACCAAAACTGAATGCAGTATTCCATTCATGGTCTGACCGAGGCATTATAAAGTTGTATTAACACTTCACGTGATCTTGATTCTATCCCTCGATGAACTGGGGATTGTGATTTGTATTACCCGTGATTTATCCAAAGAGGTTAAGATTATTTACCACAATTGCCTTTTTTTTTCCCTAATAAACTGAAGACTATTCTCCTTGCTAACAAGATGGACTGAATTTGCATTAAGCATCAGTGTTAAACCATTACTTGGAAAGTAACTGTTAAACATTTCAAGACTTCCTGCTTTGTTTTACTATCAGTGAATGGAAAGGAAGATTGAAAAGGAGGTCCATTTATGCTCTGATGATGAAGTATTTCTTTAACAGCAGAACATTTTGCAAATTCTTCAGCTGGATGTATAAAACGGCTCTGGTAATGTAGAGAAACCAAAGATTCTCCATACAGTAATGTTCCCTGCCCTACTCTCTCTATTCTCTGTCATATTATTAGTGCACAATTTATTAAAATAATGTCTCTAAAGCTAAAATTCTTTCCTTCATTCCTTTGTTTGTTTGTTCGTTCCTGCCTGCCTGCCTTTCTCTTTCTGCTTGAGGGATCAAATAATTAATTTTGTACAAATCTGCGCCTGACAACTTTTATTCAAAACAAAGTAAAAACAAGAACAAATACAAATTAATTTAATTGTTTGGTGAAATCCCTCCATTTTTTTTTTTTAGGGGACTGATTTTTCTTCTTTTCTTGTTACCTCTTGAAATATTATTATGGTCACCAGGTTTTGTTTCTGTCTGTGGAAATCTAAATTACTTCACATAACATAACTCCAGGCCTCCCTGAAATGTTTGCTATAGCAAGGTGTCAGGGTGCAATTTCCATAATAATACTTCTATTTCAGGAAAGTGGTGTGTGAATGTGTGTGTGTCTGTGTGTGTTTGTATGTATGAAGAGCTAGCTTGATATCACCCTGCAAGAAAAGACAGGTTCATTTACTGCAGTGTTTCTTCCATCTCCATTATCTGCAGAACTGCAAGCAAACAGTTTACAGTGTAGGTAGGATCTAAATTGAGGGCAAAAAAAGCTGTCCTGTTGGGGAATGTCTGATGGCTGGCAGAAATTGCTTTGGGAAAAGAGGCTCTTAGAAAATAAGGACAGTTTGTTCTCCGATAATCAGAAGCACCACCTTGTACAAGTTCTCTGTTCTGCTACATTCCTCTAATAGATCAGAGGGTGATTTAAAAAACCCCAATTTGATATATGGAACACCTAACAAATCTATTCGTTTATTTGCATCAGTTATATACACAGTCAAATATATTTTGCTGAAATGAATAATCTGAAAGTTAGTGGTTACAGGCTCAAGAATTGTGCAAACCAACAAGTGATGTCTTTAGTCATCCAAGTAAAAAAGACTCAGGTTCTAAAACTATTCAATCCCAAATTTTGGGAAAAAAATCCTATAAATATTAATTCATTCCATGGAATTAAAAAACAAATAAGTAAATAGCAATTTGCCCCCTTATTTGTGATACTCAGTACTGTTTCATGTTGCTGTGTGGTATGGACAGACTTGGTTGTGAGAATATAAGAAGCCAACTGGATCAAAACTTTATCTCCCCCACCCAATATCCTGTCTTCTCATGTTCAGATTGATGTGCCTGGGAAGACCACAAGCCAGAGTAAAGGAAACAGTCATTTCAGCAGATCTATAATAGGGAGAACAGTTTTTGCTTTCTCTGTGATAGGAATTTACCTCATTTGCACTGTACAAACAAGGAGATGAGCTAGAACCAATTTTCCTTCATTTTTCACACTTCTCTGAATTTTATGAGGCAGTTCTCTGATTTAAAGAAACACACAGGGAAAAAAAAACCCTATACATTAAGAATCATTTCTTTGAAAAATGCATCCATTAGGAGAAATGCTTATGAAAAAAAGTTTTCTAGGAAAAACAGCTAGCAAAAAATTATGCATACTTGGAGAAATACACAGAATAACTAATGTTAAAAGAAAAGCAATGGAATACAAATTGCAAGTAAACATTAATTTAGTGCTTCACATTAAATTATCAGTTTAAGTTTTCAGGGTCATTATTAAAATTAATTCAATATTCAGTCTAACATAATGAAAATAGCCAATATAATATGCAAATTAAATTGGAACGAGGAATTAACAAAAATATTTGGTCTAATCCAAAAATCCTATTCCTCATTTCCGTTAATATTTCACGAGAAAAACTTGAGCTGGGTCTGCTGTACAAGTCCACATATAAGGAAGACAATGTGTGAAACTTGTTGTGGATGTTTATCCTTAATTTTCAAATTAATGTAGAAATAGAATAAATGTATGCTTTGCCTCTCAAATTAACTGTAGTAGGAAGTGATGCGAACAATTTTCTCCATCCCTAGATGAAATTTTTAGTGAGAAGACGACAATAAACATAAAAACAGAATTAATTGCTAGCCTATTTTTTCTATAGAATTGCTAAATGTTCTTCTTGTTTACTTAAATCCCTTTTCACCCATCTTTTGCTGTTATTTATCAGTTTCAGTTATCCAGCTGGTAAAGGAAGAATTGTCATTAGTTAGTGATACTCAGCAGAGAAGAAGAAAAGATTAAATTCTTTTTGTAAAAATGGACTCTGAGCATCAATGTGGATTTCCCTTCATTGTTATACTGTATATACTTTTATAGCATATTCAGCTTTGTCCACATCCAGTATATTTCACTGTATTTAATTTTAACTGACGACAAGAAAAGAAGGGGAGGGAAGAGAGAAAAGATTAAAGCAAAACTCAATATGCATCACTTACACAGCATGATTGATGGATTTCTGCTGAGCCATTCTGAGCATCCAGAAGCTTTAAATACTGAGATAAAAACAGAGCTGCCTAGAGTTTGCCTCTCTTTAATTATCCATAGCTCAACAATAGTTTTTCATTTTCACCATGTCAGTCTTCACAGCTCTCCATGTTCCAAATGGCCAATTAGTGACAAGGCACTGAAGACACTTTAGTTCTCTCATTTTAGAATGTAGCCCAGTTTTCTCTTATGAGTGTTAACAGCCTTATAATTAGATATCTCTCTACATTTAAACTGGATTTAGTGAACAATCCCAACAGTTTAAGACTAGAAGCAGTTCTGCAATGGCTGTGTCTCTACTTTTAACCATGCCTTTCAATTCTTTCTGTTATAGAAAGAGATACATACACTTCAACTAAATTCTTGAGAGCTTGAAAAGATGTATCTACTATTTTTCTTTCTTTCATTCTTTCACAGTGATAATGACCTGGAGAGAATAAGCTCTATGAGATAATGATGTGTCATAGTTATTCTTTTGAAAATGCCAGACACAGAGTTGGTGCCAAATAATTAAACAAATAAACAATTCCACCCAGTTAGGAAGGAATTTATTTGGACAGAGAAACTCATTTTCTTGTTTGTCATTTTATGCAATATGTATATCAGGTTACATAAAATTAGTTATAGTAATAGAGTTTAAAATGCTTTTCATTACCAAGCAGGGAATTGAAACAATGATTTCTCAGACAATTTCACTCTGACTGGACTTTAATCTTGCCTATCATGGGGAACCTCCAGATGTAAGGATTTCAATGTCCAGAATTCTCTGCAATGGCCATTTGGGCTGAGCTTTCTGTGAATTGAAATCTGCCACTTGGAGATTGCCTGGATTGAAAAGGTTGAACTGCATGATACTATACATCTTGCATTCTAATGAAAGAAAAATGAAAAAAAAAAATCAGAACTCAGATAAGAACTGAAATACTAGAATTATTTCATACTTTGTTTCCAGCACTGGACCATGAGTAGTTTGTCCTTTTAAACAGTCCTCACAGCTGCAGCCCATGAAGGGGATCAGGGCCCTTTCCTCCCCCGTAGACCATGCCATTCACATTTCTCCCTTATCCGCTCCTCTTTGCATGCTCTAGGATGAAGAGGGGATGGGCCTGGGTCTTCCTCTGAATGCCCAGCTGGCCTGTGCCCTTCTCCAGTTTCTTTCACAATCTCCAGAGCCACATTCTCACTCCCTGTTGGATTCTAACACGGGCATGACACCTGTTTACAGCAGTGAAACTTCTGACTGAAGGCACATTTACTCATGCTTTTAATTCTGAAGAATTTGAGAATACTTGGCTAACTTTCTTTAAAAATATCTCAGTGTGGTCCAGTTTTTTTCTAATTCCCAATTCAAAACCAAGACCAATATTTGAATAGATGTTGAAATATATTTTGTTCAAACAGGCATCATACTGTGGTTGATTAAATTGGTAGGTCTTCCCATTAAAACAAGAGGATCAGATTTGTCACTGCAAATAATTTAAGAGTTAGTTAAGGACTTCCTGGCAAAGCAGGGATGGAAAGTCCTTATCACCCTGCATATCCCAAGAGATTATAGCAGGATAAATTCACTACAGCACAAAATTATAGCAGGATAAATTTGATTGATCCTAATTATCCTGCTGTTATTTATACCACTTCTTGGAATTAGCTGTCTGGATATGGCCTGAAACACCTTTATAAATATTCCATATGTTCAAGAAATATAGTTATCAGAACAGGTGAGGCTAGTTTCAATGAAGAAAGGGAAATATTGTCAATCCTGCTGTGAATAAGCTTGAAACCATTTCTAGGAAGAGGAACAGCTGGTAAGGAGTAGGGAAACTGGATAGATGTATATGTTAGAATCCAGCAGAAATGGAACCTAAGAAGCAGAAAATCTAGTAGCAATACATTTAGGGTAGAGAAGTAACTTTAGACACTTCAGTAGGTAGAGAAAAAGGTTGTGATAAGATCTCTCTCTCTCTCTCTCTCTCCTTTCCCCCTCCTCCCTCTCTCACTCACTCACTCATTCTCACACACACTCTCTCTCACACATACTTTCTTTCTTAGATAAAGCAATGGATACCTGTCTAAAAAAGGTAATCCAGTTAGAAGATTGTCATAAGCATATGAGCTCAGTATATAATCCTGTTGATCATGACCAACGTAGTATCCATTTAGAGTTTGCCAACTCTTCTTTATTGTATTACATTTCAAACAGATGTGAATTCATTCGATTAAGTTTGGAATAGGATAAAAAGGACAGGGGGAAAAACAAATCCAGAAATCCAGAATCCCAAACATTCTACTTTAATAGAATCTTAGAATTCTGTTTGCTCAAATAAAACATGTACAGCTTCTTCCTCTGTTTTGAAGGGTTGACTGGGAATTTGGAAATTATTGAAGGGTTGACTGGGAATTTGGAAATTATTATCCCACAATGCAGCATTTGAATGTGGATCAGAAGTTGTAGTGGTGTAGTGGTTAAAATGCAGTATTGCAGGAAACTCTACCCACAGCCAGGAGTTGGATCTTGACCAGCTCAAGTTTGACTCAGTCTTCCATCCTTTTGAGGTCAGTAAAATGAGGACCCAGATTGTTGGAGGCAATATGCTGACAGCATGTAAGTCTAAGTGCTATTGCTAAGTGCTATTGTTGGAGGCAATATGCTGACAGCATGTAAGTCTAAGTGCTATTGCTATTCTACTGTCTGAGTCAGAAGACATGTATTATGGGCTATTAAGAGTTGTTTTCAAATTTTTAAATAGATCCTAAAAGGTTGACATTCATTTTAGTTTCTCTAATGGTTTTGTGTTTGTGTGTGTGTCCCTCCCAAATATATAATGTATATTCCTGGAGAAACTATCTACAAATTTGAGCTTGCTTGTTTTCTTGCAGATGTTTCATTACCATAACTATGTAACACTGATAATGTAACCTAGTTAGGGTAATGAAATATCTGCAAGAAAACAAGCACACTCAGAGAATACCAAGGCCTCTCCTTTCAACCCTGAGCCAAAAATATTATCCTTTATTGATATTTACAAATTTTCCCAATAAATTCCTCTTGTAGAGGGCATAGAAAATACACCAAAACACAATTAATTCAATTTTCATCAAGAACTAAGCCTTTTTTTTTTACTTCAATAGAATTTAAAGCAGATAAATATATATGGAGGCTTTAAAGTGTTTCAACTTTAAAATTTTGGGCTCTCTTAACTGAATTTTTGAAACAAACTCAATTGCACAAGAATTGAGCAGTAATTAATCTGACCACTATTTTGTCTAAAGATAATGAGCCTGCAAGGAATCCCTTTTAGTTTGTTTATGTTAGTAATGAGATTTCCCCAAGAATAATAATAGTAAAACTCCTTGTATGATCAAGTACATTCATCTGTAATACCCGTGACCCTTGACTTTTTTTGGGGGGGGAGGAATCCTTATACAATAAAACATGTTTAGATGAAATTCTGATAAAAAGAGACTCTTAATTAATATAATGAATGTATCCAATGTAGATTTACAAGTGAAAGCCAGATTATGGTTGAATGCAGAATTTACCCTATCATTTGAAAGTGACTACATTATAAAATCTTTTCTCAAATCAAGTCAGCCTCGCTCCAGTAACAGCCTACTTTTGAAGACAGACTAAAAATCACAGCTTTCTATGACTTCTCGCATTTTTGTGGGACTAATGCTAGACTGAATAAATTTAACAGGGCTATCTGAGAAGGGTGTCAATCTATAGCCAGGTCACCTCTGTTGCTTACTTTTTCAAAGGCCAGTGTGGGGAAATCAAACCAACATTTCTCCTCATGAACACAAAATAGCAATCTCTGTGACAGGTTAACAACAAATATCAGGCTGCTATTAGGGAATACGCAGCAAGTATAATGAATATAGTCTCATCCATCACAGCAACATGGATAAACAAGAAGAAATGAATAGCAGATCAAAGAATGGAGAGAAACAAAAGAAGCAAGAAGTAAGATCAAAGGAATGCCATTTGAATCTGAGTTGGAAAGACAAAACTGTCTGGATAAACTTCTATATAAACCATTGACTAAAGTGGAAAAGACGAGCGATAAATCGAGAAGGAGAGAACAGAAATGTTCTGTAGTGCTCTTCATATTTGGTTTATTACTTTTCAATTCCCATTGACCCTTCCCTCATGGTACATTAATAGGACCAGACCTATGAGATAGCCACCATTTTAAGTAATCAATTTCTAAATAAAAATAGAAGTTTCTTTTGGCAAAAGCAAGTGTGATGTAATAGTTAAGATTTGAGTAAGAGTGAAAAGACCAGAATCTAATTTACCCTGAAGCCATGGAAGCCTTTGGATTGCTTTAGCCAATCCACTCTCTCAATCCCACCTACCTCACAAAATGGCTGTTCTGGGAAATTACATGAGGAGGAAGTGCTTTAAGTTTCTCAGTGGAAAGCAGAATGGAAATCAAATAAATGTACCAAATGTCTTAAGGGAAGGATATGTTGTTAAAGAAGATATTCTTTTTTATCAGTCCTGGAGGATCCTGATTTTCATACAGCAAGAAGGAATCAGACTTCTCAATGAAAGCTTAGCAGTATGTCGCACAGAAATTCTGACACTTGTTATATAGTATTTATTATTTTATTTATTTCAAAAAAATGCTCAATTAATAAATTGCTCATAGTGAAGCTGTCTGGATGGTTTACAACAAAGCAGATGGATATTTTTGTGCTATCAAATAAATGATTAGCATCATATCCATTAAGCTAAGGCTTAGTTAGAAGAAACATCAAAGGTGGTAACCAGACTCTGCCCTAGTTTATTCAATAAAAAATGAAAGTTTTTTTTCCCCCTTGGATTAAATTTTAGAATCTTGTGCTCCTGGTATTACCTAGTTCCTGGTTTTATGTTACAGTAAGATACTGTAAAAGGTTTGATATCTATTTAAGTCCCTCTGAGGATGTACAGCTAAGCAGATAACAAACCCTCCAACTACAATTTGCTTAGCTTTATCAATCTCTGGATAAAACCTGGATTTCAAGGCAAAAACCTGGATTTGAAAGCCTGAATTTGCTTTCTGTGACAAAGATAGTAACAATTTTGTTCAAGATGCTAATCAAAGATCAAGTTCATTACTCTATTGGTATACAAGCAAAAGGGCTACCAAATTTTTAGATATCAAGATGGTTACTAGATGGCAGCAAAGAAATATAGAAAACTAACTTGTCACTGGCATCCAATGATTATCTAGTTTTTTGCAGCCCAGATTTTTTTCTGGCCTAAGAAAAAGAAGTGATAATGAAACATAAACAATAAACTCATATATGTTCTAATGTCATGCCAGACAAATCTTATTGCATTCTTTGGCAAAAGTGATAAAATTAGTGGACCATTATATTCAAATGCTGCGGATATAATTTACTTGGACTTCAGTAAGGCATTTGATAAAGTAGACCACAACCTACTACTTGATAAGATAGAAAAATGTGAATTAGACAGCATCACCACCAGTTCGATTTATAACTGGCTAACCAACCACACTCCACATGTAGTCCTGAATACCACCGCTGGTTAAAAGTCATACCTGTGGGAATATATTTATTTTTACCTCTGCCATGTAAGCCATGTGCAAATGCCTTGGGTAATAAGCATATAAGTAATAGCAGAGAGAAAAAATAAAGTAGTTACAAAATCATATTACTACAATTTCAATTTCTAAGAGACTAAATATCTACTTCAAATTGTATATATGTATGTACTGTATGTCTGTCAATTTATCCGCATCAGGTAATGTTGATTCAGGTATTTAAATGTTTGTAATTACTGCAATTGGTTGATTGGAAGGAACCATTCAATGTAAAAAAATAATCTTGAATTCACATTATAATCTTCTATCTAAAATTTTAAAACATAGTAGCTCTGGACAAAGTCTAGAAGAAGAAGCTTAGAAATTCACTTGGTTAAGGAGTCTCAGCTATTTGTATTATGAAAATATCAATAATTGCTATTTCTGTTATAAGTCACTATAACTACAGATGTTCAAGAAAGTTTGCAACTATTTCACAAATCAATGTCATTTTGTGCTTAACTATTAATATTAATTGAGTATAAAAAGCTAAAGATGTTGGATTCTTGACAATGGATTGGATCTAATTTAATTAGTTATAACTTAGGTCCAGATTAGTTGTCATTTGTACTTAATTTATGTAAAGGAGAACTGTGGATACCAGGAGGTATTTCACAAACATCTGGATGCAATTGCAAATGTTTGTGAAATATCCCATTTAGAGTGGTTTAATAAATCATGAATGAGCCTAATCAGAAAAATAACTTAAGCCAATAAGAACTTGTAAGAATTCTTGAAGGACTAAGAATAAGAATGCAAAATTCACTGAGTTTTAATGTTATAGAAGTACTATGTTCAGAATAACAATACAGTCCTTTAAAACTATCTGATTAAAATATCAAGTTAAAAAGTAATGGAACTTGATTAGCAGATCAATCTATCTTTTCCAGAGGAGGATACAGGAGCCTTAGTCATTGGGGCCTAGAGGTGGGAGATGGTCAAAAAGATTAAGATGGCAGTTGTCACCACATGATTGAAGTCCTCCCTTTTCTTAAATGTGCACTGTATGTTTAGTTTAGTTTAGTTTTATTTAATTTATATACCGCCCCCTCTCCCAAATTTTTGGAACTTGGGGTGGTGTATAGCCAGGTTAAAATAAATACAAAAGATATAAAATTTAAAAGATATAAAATTTAAAAACGAATTAAATCAATGGCTGACAGATTAATACTGACAGATGTTAAAAGAAAGAAAGATTTTTACTGCATAGCTCAACTACTAACTTGGCCTTTTTGACCCCCTTCTCTCCTAGATGCTCTTGGGTTGAGAGACATCGTCTATCTGATGAGTAAAATGATTGGGACACTTAGAATCTCTGGAGTCAAGTACATAAATGCAGGCTTGCCTTCTTTTTCTTATTAAATCACATTGTATAACAAAGATCCCCTGGACAAAGTATGTACAGGTATCATTTCTTTCATTTGCTTTCTTCTTTCTATGTCTTTCAAAAGGAAGCTCAGAACTTCTAAGGAGAAGAACATAGAAGGTAGTGGTGGCATTAACAGAGAGAAAGCCCCTCTTTTGTTTAGAATGGATGAATGGAATAGTAGGACGCAACCGTCCTTCTTTTGCACATATGAGTGACATGATATTAAAAAGGAGGAAGAGCTGGTGGTGCAGTGGCATGGCATGCTGTCATTTCCATTCCCTCCGCTCTAACCTCCCTTGCTGAAAGTTGTTTGCTTGTTTTAGAACAGGGGTCGCCAACTTTTTGGATCTCGGGGAGCACCAAACTTATAATTTTAAATCCTGGGGACCACTAATATGAATTTTGACTGACAGTGGCTTGCTGACATTGGTGGGAGAGAGAGAGAGAGATCTGATCTAACCTCTCTCTCTCTCCCTCTCTCTCCCTCTCTCTCTCTCTCTAACACACACACACACAAAAAGGCAGGGGTCAGATTCAAATTTCTTAACAACCGGTTCTTGGGTGTAGCCTAATTTGTGGGTGTGGCTTGGTGGCCATGTGACTGGCTGGGCATGGCTTGTATGTAAATATTATAAATATTGATGTAAATATTGATTTTTTTTTATTAAAAAAGAGCAACTTTTACCCAAAATCAGGCAAAGCAGGCAGGCAGATTGAGTTGCTCAAAGGATCACAGATTCACTTAGAGATATCTCTGTTTCTGCCATCTGTTATCTGAATCTGCAACTGAATAATAGAACCTTCAGTCCAGTGGTGGGATTCAAATTATTTTTACTACCAGTTCATGGACATGGCTTGGTGGATGTGGTAGGGGAAGGATACTGTAAAATCTCCAGTCAGAAGTGGTACTTGCTGGTTCTCCAAATTACTCAAAACTACCCAAACTGCTTTCTGCTACCGGTTCTCCAGAACTGGTCAGAACCTGCTGAATACCACCTCTGCTTCACTTCACTCCTAAGGGAGGTTCGGCTCTGCTTAAAAGCAGAGCCCAAGATCTAAAGATTAGCTAGAAAGCAAGAAATCCAACGATTTCCTGCTTTCTAGCTAATCTAAATCTCCCGGCACAGCAGAACAGCTGATAGTCAGAAAAAGGAAAAGTAGCAACTTAGCAGGCAAGTTTTCCAGGTAAGGAGTGAATGGGCAGGGAGGGTTCCCCCGGGCCATGTGGGAAGCACAGCCTTGTGTTCCCATACAGCCTGGATTAATTGCTTTGGGGGTGCTCTGGGGGTGACATTTCTCTGCGGACCGCCAAAATATTTTCATGGAGTATACTGTTTTAGAGGGTCATGGCAGTTTATTTGCCATTCCTGCCTCTTAGGGAAGTGTCAGAGTCAACTGAGAAGCTCTTTCCTGTACTTTTTTGAGGGTGACAGAGAAGATCCAAGAAACGAGCAACAGGAAAGCACCTTCATCCTTTCTAATCAATGCACCTAGATGAATTTAATTTATCAATGGTCAGAGAAGCACCAGGAGAAAAGCCCAATATGTTATTGTGATAGAGTTCAAACTAGTGAAGATCAGAGTGGGTGTTCTACAGCCCATACACTGACACTAAATAATTGAATGAATAGAAATACAATGAGTAGGAGAACCAGCCAGATAGAGTATGGAACCCTTCTCAAACTATATCTAGCCATTCTGCGAATCTAAAGGTTATTAATTTCCCCTCAGATTCAATTTCATGGATAGTGATGAGGCCTGAAATAAAGACATAAAAAAATAAAAGACCCCCTGATTTTTTTTAGTTCTTCTTTTATCTGTTTCAATTTACAGTTTGTCTCTCAAGGATAAATGTGAATACTACAATCTGCAAAATTTCAGCATTTAGACTGAGCACATAGAAATTTTCCACAAGTGATATTTAATACATGCAGCATGGGTGATGTTTTTTCTTTGTGTCTTTTAGCATGAAAGCCTACAATGTTTTTGCTAAACTGCTGGTACATCAAGTCTAATGGGCTTAAGAAAAAAAAAACTCTTTTCATTTAGATCCAGCTGTATTATGATACTCATGGTCAGGCTGTGCAAATATCAAATAGAGCATTATTTTGAAGCAAATGGATGAAACTAGTTCCTATAGTCATCATCCTCATTCCTGATCCATTAATTTTATTACTTGGATCTACTAATATGGTAGTAATTAAAAACTTGTCTGACTCACTTGTCTGAGCCACCACCTAAATAGTTACTTGAAATGATATCCACATTTTCCTAATGGACCTTCCCTCCCAATATCTCTTATGCAATTAAAGGTGCAAAAATTAAAATTTGAAGAGGGCAATTCTATACATTCATATTGGAAAATACTAGGCAGGATGTGTACGTGAGAAATTACTAGGCAGGATGTGTATGTGTTCCTAGAATCTTGTTCTGCTTCATACTTACAGTGTATACAGTGTCATCATACTTCAGAAATTTCGTTGAGGCTGAGAAAGCTGGGGCACCATATTGCTATCTCTTATAAATCTCAAATATATACATCTCATGTATGTATGTATGTATGTATGTATGTATGTATGTATGTATGTTGCTAGAATGGAATCCACTGTTGTAACAGTTGGTCTTTGTTTACAAACGCAGCTAATGGAACCCTGTATTAAGGGATATGTGGAGGTTGAATTTCCACTTTTCTCCTGGTCTTTTGCTGACTTGCTTCTCCTATGCTTTGTATTGTCATAATTTTATTATTAGCCATTTATCAACCTGTGGCAGACTGCCAAGAAAGCACTCAGAAACATATTCCTATTCACCTTCCTATTCCAAAATGCAGCAATTCATCATGCTCTAAATTTGACCCCTTTCAAGTTTTGTAAAACCAGAATGGAAAAGCCAGAGGTGCAAAGACAAATAATAGAAAAGGAGTTTTATCAATAAGGTGATGATGAGGGTGCCGCTGCTGCTACTGAAACCCTGCTTCTGTTCTAGAAGGTCAAGACAGCCGACACACTTTTCTCCTCCATTATTGCAAGATAGATTAACCAAAGAAATTATAATTGCTCTACAATTTCCCAATCAAGTTAATGATTGAGTGAAAACCTGAACCCGAAACTCAGAATAACAAAATTACAGATTTGGAAGGGATCTTAGAGATCTAGTCCAACCCCTTGCTCAAGCAGGACACTCTATACCAGGGATGTAAACCTCGATTTCATTGAGGGCCTCATCAGGGTTGTGAGGTTGAGGTTGGCATGGCCAGCTCAACATCATTTGTGTTGGGCTGCCTGTGGTGGCCCTAGCACTCTGCCAGCGAAAACAGCTTGCAAAGGCAGTTGTTCCATTTTCTCTAGCACAGGCACTGAGAGCCAGTCCTTTGCTGTTCCCAGGGTGGCTCCCCAGGCCAGATGTAAGTCCCTGGGCCTTGAGTTTCACACCCCTGCTCTATACCATTCTGGATAAATGGCTATCCAGTCTCTTCTTGAAAGCCTCCAGTGATGGAGATTATCCTAATGCTAGTCATATATTATAGTCAAATACTATACTCACTCTCAATGTACACTTGGAATATAAGCTAAAAAAGATTCAGTTGAATTCTATAAATTTTTCATTAATGCCCTAGGAAGGATATCAGGGTCAGTTTGTTATTGAAGTGCATTGTCAGTAAGCAAGGAGTAAGATAGCCTGTGAAAATTTTGCTAGCCTAGAGAAGAATTTGAAGAGTTATGAGATGTACCTTCTGAGACAATACTAAAGTATGCTTTAACCTAAGGGATAGAAGGTGAAAGAGGAGATGGGGTAATTCAAAGGAAGAACGGATCTATTGAAAGAAAATGCCTTTAGTAGCATGATTGAACTGTTTCATATACTTGAAACACGCCATGAATAATTGATTGACTAGCATGTACTATAAGTTGTTTTTATATGATTAAACGTCTTTAAATTTATGATCTTATCTGTTGACAACTGAAGCAGGCAAAATGGACAAGCCCCATAAGGCAGAGAGCAGTAATCTCTAGGCATTAGCAAGCGCACACGAGGCTCCATAGATTCAATGCTTGTTCCCAACGAATTGGCGCCTTCTTTTGTCTTAGTCCCCAGGTGTGCCTTGTGAATGGGGGAAGCGTGGCACTCTCGTCCCTCGTAACTGGCTCAGTCTGCATTGTTCTTGCTTTTTATTTATTTTATTTTATTTGGTTTGTCAATTGCTTACAAGATAGTAGGTATAAGTAAAAACATAGTTATGAATACATGGATACATATAAGAAAAATAAAAGAAACAATAGGACAGGGACGGTAGGCACGTTGGTACACTTATGCATGCCCCCTACAGACCTCTTAGGAAAGGGGTGAGGTCAATAGTAGAAAGTCTAAGGTTAAAGTTTTGGGGGTTTGGGGAAGAAATCACAGAGTCAGGTAGAGTATTCCAGACATTGACCACTCTGTGGGAAATGTCGTATTTCCTCAATCAAGTTTGGTGCAGTTAACCTTGAGTTTGTATCTATTGTTTCTTTTGTATTGTTATGGTTGAAGCTGAAGTAGGTAGGACATTGCAATGTATGATTTGATATACTATACTTAGATCGGACTGAAGGCTTTGTCTCTTTTCTTTGCGCTCTAGGATCAGGAGGGAGTGGTCCTTGCCCATCACCTGAGTTCTGTCTCTCCTGTTCCTCCCTGTACAAGGGAGGAACAGGATACTGAAAAGCTCTGCCCTTCCCCAGTGGAAGCCAATGCAGCCGCCTTCAAAGCCAATGGAGCCGCCCTCTCAATCTCTGTTGCCTCTTGTTCCAGCTGATCTTCCCCCGCAGATTCAGACTTCAATGGGGGCATGACAGCAGCTGTGACAGGGCAGGTGGCCGTGTGGCACATCCCGACTGGCCAGATCACTTGCCTCCCTCCATGCCTCTGCCTCTGCCTGCTACTTGGACGGCCGGCCTGGCAGTTGCCGTTCTCGGACTCACATGCGCTGCTCAGGCTGCGCAGCCCCAGAGTGTGCCGGCTAAAGAGTTCAGTGAGCTGTGACTGCTGCTGGACACTTTCAGCCCCTGCGTGCTCATCACCTTCTATGCTGGCCAGCCCCACTCCTACCCGCCTGACACCTGACAATCTTATTTTGGAGGTAGGGCTTATATTATTGAACATTCTGAAAATTCATGCTAGAGCTTATTTTCTGGTTGGGTATTATTTTTGCGGAAACACGTACAAAGTGCAGAATTAGTAACTTTCAATGCTAACTGTTCTATTCATCTTAGAAAGGATTCTACAGCTTTAACTTGTTTACCATTTGAGATATTCACATAATTTCTTTCCCATTTCTTTTCTCTTTTTCTTAATGTTTCATATGCAGTGAGACAGAATTCCTTTTAAAGTTGTATCACCAATCTGTCAATAAGACACATTATCTTACATTCTGTACTCTTCTAAAGAGCAATGTTCTCCAGCAAATGGTTCTCTGTCTTTTATTTCTACTCTTCTTCTTAGGAACTGGAATTACATTTACATTCTTGTTTCCTGGATTCTCCTCCCATTTTTCATAAAATGTATTCGGCACACTAAAATAATTACTCAGTTTTATTTTTCATCTCTCACTTTCATGTACATTTTTCTTAATTCAGTATTTTCCCTCAAACATTGTAGTCCATATGTCTGTAACTAGGAAGATTACATTTTACTATGGTAAGTTTTATAAGGGATGACAGCTGTGGCTCTTGATTTAGTTTTATGGGTCCATCAATTTAATTCTCAAGCAATCTCTCTATCTTTTGGTTATAGCTTCCTGTCCTTTCTGCATGAGAGCTTTAGAAAAAGAGAAAGAAGGAAAGAGAGAAAAAAAATACACTGCTTGAATTGTTTCCCCCCATTTCATGCTTTAGCCCTTTCCATCATTAGTATTGTTGGGGGAAAAATTACTTGGGTACCTTCTTTCTTCTCAGTCATCCAGATAACGAGATACAGATTTGTCCCTCTACACAATCTGCATGCAAATTACAAACTCTCCAATATTTTTATGGAGTGCTATGGAGCCTGACCAGGCAGAACCTTGTTGGGTGACATTCCTTTGCACAAGAACTCTTCACAAGAAGAGTTCTCCACTCCTCTACTCGTTGCAGAATACCTTATGCCACCACACTTGAAATTCTAGACCTAAAAAACCTAGAACTACGCCGCCTTCGGTCCGATCTAAGTATAGTATATAAAATTATACATTGCAACGTCCTACCAGTCAATGAATACTTCAGCTTCAACCATAACAACACAAGAGCAAACAATAGATACAAACTCAAGGTTAACCGCACCAAACCTGATTGCAGGAAATATGACTTCAGCAAGAGTGGCCAATGTCTGGAATACTCTACCTGACTCTGTGGTTTCTTCCCCAAACCCCCAAAACTTTAATCTTAGACCGTCTACTATTGATCTCACCCCTTTCCTAAGAGGTCTGTAGGGGGCGTGCATAAGTGTACCAACGTGCCTACCATCCCTGTCCTATTGTTTCTTCTTTATTTTTCTTATATGTATCCATTTCACGTATCCATAAGTATGTTTATACTTATACCTATTATCTTATAATTGCTTGACAAGATAAATAAATAAAAATTAAAAAAACAAGACCCCCCCCCCCAAATACATGGATAAGCTTATACAGACAGTTTGGACACTAGGAAATGTAGAGAAGGGGTTGCACTGGCTATCAGAGCTATCTACTCAATTTACTTAATCCCTGCATTATAACAGGAAATCTCCTTGCATTTATAGCAGTCAGCTCTGTGGATGTTCTGTGGATTGCAATGTATCCTGACTCTGGATTTAACTATATCCTGGTCATTGTAAGGGCATTTTGAACATTTGTGAATGTACATACTGTACATGCCTTCCTCAATATCAAGAGAATTGGGACTCAATATGGTTAAGTAAAGTTCCATTTTGTATTTAATCCTATACAATCCTATTCTACAAGATGCAATCCCCAACGAAGTCTTTTTGAGAATATGTGACTCTCGGCAAAAATAAAAAAAAATTACCCACTTTCTCTTACATAAAGAATTAAAAAGCAAATAGAAAATATTGTTATATAATTTTCAAACAAAAAAAATGCTCTGAAGGGGGTTTAAAATTGCATCTAACACAAGTGCAGCGGTTAGAGAATGTCTTGACAACAGAAAAACTAGCCTTAAAATGAAATTATTGAAGTGTGGATAGCTTCTGCTTTTTAAGATCAACCACTGACAGTAAAGGAATAAGCATTTAAGAAATATGCCATAGACTAGCACTTGATAGAGCAGCTTATGAAGATCTTGGAAAAGATACAAATGCTGCAATGTCTTTATACTTACAAAGATCAGAGTTGTGCAATCCCTGTAACACTCTGTGGAAGAGAAAATTTTGAGTTTTAAGAAGCAAAATAGGAAGTATCTTTGCATTTTTGTACTGGAGCAGATTCTTAAGAATCTTGTGGAAAGCCAAGAAAATAAACTGATGGATCATAAATAAATAAACTCATAATTCTTACTTGAGACAAAATGTCTAGACTCAAATTATCCTACTTTAGACATATGAGAGAGCTCTAACGATGGGAAAGGTGGAAGGAAAGAGAAAAGAATGATTAGCTGCAAGGTGTATGAATTCAGTTGCAATGGCAATGAGTTCACCATTGGAATATCAGAAAGAATAGTTTAGGTATATATTATCATGGAGAAAATCTATTTGTTGTTCTGACCCAAGCCTTGTTCAAATTAAACAAACACAACCTGTGTATAAAAGCAAACTTTTTTAATGCAGCGTTGGGAATTCTTGGCATTCCCAGCCAAGAAACATTTAAACCTAACTGTCCGATATCAAAAGCAAGCCCTTTCAAGGTTGCAAAAAGCTGCCATGAACAGAAGACTAATTACTGATTAAATATCCACTGACAGAAGTTTCAAAAACAAACTGGAGTAAACAGGGCTTCAATGAGGACTATGAGTCTAAAGAACTTCTTTGCTTCCTGCAAAGAATACATTCTCGAAGGCTGGTTTTTATCCCTTATGGGAGAGGCCATCACCTTCCAGCCTTACTCCCGAGTCGTCCTTGCTGCTTCAGATGCTGTTTCCGTCGAGCAGTGCTGCATGAACGCTCACTGGACACAGGCTCCCCGGGATCCTCTGCATCACTCCTGCCAGACTCCACAAACTCTGAAGGCAGCACCCCACTCTCCGATAGTCCTGGCCCCATCCCTGCATCCATGTAGGCCCCTCATCTGAGTCCTCGCTATCAGAGACCTCTGCCATCCGCACCTGCTGCCACGAACCACAACATTTATGTGGTTGCTAGGAGTAAAATAAATTTAGTATTTTTTTTAAGTATTTATTTGATTTCTCAATCACTTACAACATACAGGTATAAGAATAAATATAGTTTTGAATACATGAGATAGATACTTATAAGAAAAATAAAAAGAAACAATAGGACAGGAATGGTAGGCACGTTGGTGCGCTTATGCACGCCCCTACAGGCCTCTTAGGAAGGGGATGAGGTCAATAGTAGACAGTCTAAGGTTAAAGTTTTTGGGATTTGGGGAAGAAACCACAGAGTCAGATAGAGTATTCCAAACATTGACCACTCTGTTGCTGAAGTCGTATTTTCTGCAGTCAAGTTTGGTGCGGTTAACCTTGAGTTTGTATCTATTGTGTGCTCTTGTATTGTTATGATTGAAGCTGAAGTATTCATTTGCAGGTAGGACATTACAATGTATGATTTATATACTATATTTAGATCGGACTGGAGACAGCATAGTTCTAGGCTTTCTAGGTCTAGAGTTTCAAGTCTGGTGGCATAAGATATTCTGCAATGAGTAGAGGAGCAGAGAACTCTTCTTGTGAAACATTTCTGGACTTTTTCAATTGTTTTAATATCTGATACATGATATGGGTTCCAGACTGATGAGCTGTATTCAAGTATAGGTCTAGCAAATGTTTTGTATGGTCTAGTTAGTAGTGTGATATAACCAGAGAAGAAACTACGTAGAATTAGATTAACAACTCTTAACGCCTTTTTGTCTATGTAGTTACAGTGGGCTCTAGCACTTAGATCATTTGAGATGAGTACTCCAAGGTCCTTGACAAAGTTTGGATCCTCAACAAGGTCTTGACTATTTAGCTTGTATTTTATTTTCTGATTTTTTTTTTTGCCAATATGTAAGACAGAGCATTTATTTGTTGAGATTTGAAGTTGCCATTTGATTGACCATTCTGATACATAGTCAAGGGCTTTTTAGAGGGTAGTAATATTGTTTGTGGTGTTGAATAGCTTTACATCATCAGCGAAGAGAACGCAGTTGCTCTTAATATGATCACAGAGGTCATTTATGTAGAGTATGAAGAGAGTTGGTCCTGAAACACTGCCTTGGGGGACACCATTGTTGACAGGTACAGAATTTGATAGGATGCTCCCAATTTTGACCATTTGTTGTCTGTTTGGCAGGAATGCTTCTATCCAGTTATGCAGGTGTCCAGAGATACCATAAGATTTTAGTTTTAGGAGTAGTTTGTCGTGTACCACTGAATCAAAGGCTTTATAGAAGTCTATGTAATTTGTGTCTATTGCTTTGCCCTGATTGAGTTGTGTAGTCCATATGTTTTTGCAGTGTAAGAGTTGCAGATTACAGGATAGTTTTTTTCTGAAAGAGTAGATTGTTTGTCTCTAAGTGGAGGATAATGGATTGGTTAATAATTGATTCCATGACTTTACAGGTGACACAGCATAAGGAGATTGGTCTGTAATTTTCAACTAGACTGAGGTCTCCCTTTTTGAAGATGGGGATGACCGTGGCTTGTGACCATAGTTTTGGCAAGGAGCTGGTCCTGAAAGATTTTTCAAAGATTATGCTTAGAGGTTCTGCTATGGCAGTGGATAGCTTTTTTAAGAAGTAGGCACATATTCCATCTGGTCCAATAGATAGAGATGGTTTTAGATTGCGTAGTGCTTTTTCAACATTGTCTTCTGTAAAATCGATATGTATTAGATCATTGTAGTTGTCTGTGGTTCGACTAGGAAGTACTGGGCTTGATCCATTGCTGTTTACAAACACTGAGCCAAAGAATGTGTTAAAGAGGTTGGCTTTGATGAGGTCGTCATTGCAGTCTTTACCATTAGGTCCTTTCAGGGGTGGGATGGACCTTGACTCTTTTAGTTTGTTGTTTACAAAATTGTAGAAAGCACGGGTGGAATTTGTGCGAAGAAGGTTTTCCTCTTGTTTAATGTGATAATTAGTGCATTCAGTTTTTATCTGGTGAAATAGATTTTTGTATCGGCTTTTAAAGTTGGCAACGTGACCCGATTTGTTTTTTCGCCAAAGTGATTTCTTTTTGGATTGAAGCTTCCTTATTGTTATGGGTAATCTGTTTTTCCTGGTTTTGGGAGTTGTTATTGGTACATATAGTTTGATGGCTCTTTTGATTTCTAGTAAGAATATGTTGCAATGGTCTTCAACAGTATTGCATCCAGTGAATAGAAATTGCCAATCAAGGGAAGAGAGATCGTTGATTATAAGATCATAGTTGCCTTTTTTGAAGTTATAATTGGGGATTTTGTCATTGCGATGACTTGATATCATATCATCATCAATTAAAAAACATCTAAATCAGGGGTTGCCAACTCCCGAACTGCGGCCCACTATCGGGCTGAAGCCTGTTCGTAACTGGGCCATGAAAACTGTGGGTGAATGCATGTGAAGCTCCATAAGAAGCAGGGCCCAGCAGGAAGCTGTGTGAACAGCAAGGTATACAAGAAGCTCTGTTAGTGGTGGGGCACACATGAAGTTCTGTGTACGGTGCATCCTTGCCACTCATGAAGATCTGTAAGTGGCAGGGGTCTACACAAAGGTTTGTGAACGGCTGGCGTGAGCGTGCAGTTCTGTAATTGTGGGTGCATGCACTCCATTTGTTCCACGTTAAGATGATGCTGGGAAAGATTGAGGGCAAAGGGAACGACAGAGAATGAGGTGGCTGGATGGAGTCACTGAAGCAGTAAGCTTGAGCTTATATGGACTCCAGAAGATGGTAGGGGACAGGAAATCTTGGGGGAAGGTTGTCCATGGGGTTGCGATGGATCAGACATGACTTTGCAACTGACCCCCCCCCCCCAAAAAAAAAAATGATTCTGTTACAAAGTACAGTTCATAAAGTCTTGGCAAGTGTTTCAACTGGAAAGAACAATTCTTACAAAACAAAAGAAAAAGAAAAACCAAGAAGATGACTTGAAAAACAAGAAGAAAAATGAGTGAGATGACTAACCCATGCTTGTATTAAAAGAGAGTCTTAGATGAGATAAGAGAATAGGCGTTGGTTCTTACCTGATACGCCGGTTCTCTCCGAGCTGCGAAGGAGCATCCATTTGATTGGGTTGGTTCAGTCTTCGTCCTGATAGGCTGAGCTTAAATTTCGGAACGCTCCTCCTCCTCCACGAGACTCCTCCCAGCCAGTTTTAGCGAAGATCGCAATGAAAAGGCAGATGTCGTTTCTGAGAAACTAGTACATCAGCTTGGTCGTATAGCAGGACTCCCACAGACGGAAGGAATAAACACAGTTAGCAATAACACATAGGGTGGGGATGGATGCTCCTTCGCAGCTCGGAGAGAACCGGCGTATCAGGTAAGAACCAACGCCTATTCTCCTACGAGCTGCTCGGAGCATCCATTTGATTGGGACATACCAAAGCTTGGCCTGGACTACGGGCGGGATGCTGACTGGACCTGGAGTCTGTCGCTGTCCTGCACACACCCTATAGCACCCTCCTACCAAAAGACTTGAAAAACAAGAAGAAAAATGAGTGAGATGACTAACCCATGCTTGTATTAAAAGACAGTCTTAGATGAGATAAGAGAACAGCCTGCAAACATGTAAATTGAATCGTGAAGTGGTGTCAAACTATATTCAAAACTCCATAGGCTGAAAATGTGTGCTTGGCATGAGTGGTTTCTGCAAGAAGAAAACACAATCTCATTTCAGCATTATTTGCTACTCAAGAGTATGCTTTTCCTTCTGTGTATATAAAAGTGTGTGTGTGTGTACGTGTGTGTGTGTGTACACAGACATACAAAGTCAAACAATGGAGGAACAACTAGTAAACTACTGTAAATAAAAACATGACTTAGAGAAAAGGAAGTAAATCTAGTTAACAATATTATTTATATATTTTTATAAGCATCCTTCCAATGAATTAATCATGGTTCATTCATTGGCTTTTGTTCTTTACACCTCTTCTGTCTCTCGTTGAAGATCTCATCAATGCCAACCAGCCTTAAATACTTCAACCTTTCCATTCCCATCCATTCTCCCTTAAAGGTTTTTTTTTTTTTTTCTGGGTCCACATTCATTCAGAGCCATCCACTTTTCTTGTTTTACCACACACAGTTGTTCTCTAACCTATTCCCACTGCATTCAAATGCTTCTTCTGACATAATCAACTTTCATTTCCATGTAACAAATTTGGCAAAGCATTCTCTTATAGCCATTTTCACCTTTCAATAAACATTAATTCCTCACAACAAACCATACGATACCCACTGCCTTTCTATCAGCATTTGCACATTTAAAAATCCATTTTCTCATTGTCATTAAACATTCTGCCAAGGTGTACAAATTGATCTTCTTGCTCTAGTTTTGGGGTACTTATGTATAGCTTGCAATTGTTTACTCCATTTTCCCTGTCAGACGCAAGTACCTTGATCTAAGTAGTTGCAAATCATTTGAGTTTCAAGCCAATAACACAACATTGTCTGCATACAAAATTGAAGCACATTCTCATCCTTAACCAAAATGTTTATATCATCACCATAAGCACTCCTTTTATATTTTTCTATAAACATAATAAACAACCAAAGAGACATCACAAATCTTGGTCTTAGTCCTTGCTCAGTATTTGAACCACTCTGTAAACATTCCACTTATTCTCTCATATTCTAATTTCAAGATAGACTCTTATCACATTCAATCACTTCTAAATTCTATAGTGGCAAAAAGCTATGATTTAAGCCTATTCATGGATTTCTTTAAATCAACAATCAACTTTCTTTCTCAAGGTCAAACATTCCTCAGTAAAAGAGCAAAAATCTGGGATTCACACCTAACCAGCATAAAGCCACAGCATACTTTTCAAATTTTGCTCACTCTCATCTTTTCTACCCTGTCAGTCAAAAATTGGCCAAACATGTTTGCAAAGCATACATTAAGTTAGCAAACTAATCACCCTGTTGCCTTCGCATTCACTATTGCTACACTTCTATTTGTGTAAAGTAACAACGAAGCCATTCTTCAAAACTTCAACAACGAATGCAGTCTTTACACACATATGAAACAAGCTACACAGCCACCACATATGCATATTTTAGTTTCAGTTGTACCAACTACACATGCAGACTTACAATTTTTTCAACACTGTCATAACATTTATGACTTCCTTTATATAAATGTTGTTTATTTCCTTTTCTTGGCATTCCCATTTATGCGAATCATGTTCCATTCTTTGACACTACCGTTACAAGACAGTAATTTTTTTTCATTCTCTCTACAAGTCACTTTGTTTATTCCTTTTCACCCATTTATAGAGCCTTTTTAATTTCCATCAAAATCATGTTGAATCTTTTTAAAAATTTTAATCATTTCTTGCTTTCCTTTACCACTTTCTTTGCAGCTACTGTATCTTTTCCTTTCTATGCATGTTGTAATTTTTTTATTCTCATGTTTTAAAGCAGAATCTTTGATACAATATTTGTCATCTAGAGCTTCATCATTCCATAAAGTATGTTTTACATACTCCTATTAGCATAATTCCATGGTTATATATGGTACTCTATAAAGGCAATTCATTTCATGCTGTCACAAATACTTTACACATCCTTTTTCTTATCTCCACCTTTGATTCATGTTAGGAAATTATCCTATTTTGCAGTACTTTTCAATATAAAATTTACATTTTCTCTGCCTGTAGTTTTTCTACTTTTTCTCGTTTCTTTGTATTTTTTTCATATTTCTTTTTAGCATGATCCAATGTTGACACTATCAAAAAATTCATCTGCCCCAGTTGCTGAAAAAAAATAATCATAGCTCTATATTTTTTTGTGTGTGAATAAGACAAGTGTAAGCTCAGATCCAAAGTAGTTTTCCCCAACTTTCTGCCTGCTATTTTAAATTTGCAGCTAATAATCATGTAACATTTAGGAGTCGTAGAACTGCTAATAGGCTGAAAGTCATAACTTTTCACCAAAAAGGAAAGCTGCCTAATATGTAGTCATATTTAAATCCATTAAAAAAGTGGGTATGACTTAAAAAAAGTTTTAAAAAAAATATTAAAAAATTCAAATCACATAATATCCAAACTCTCTGGGTATTTACAATAAAACTTCTGGGCAATTTGTAATAAATTATGAAGTCTGGCCTCTAACGGGATGAACAGCCAACATTAGTCCTGAAAGGCTCTCAACAATATATTTTAAAAAGCCTGTTGGTTTTTTCTATGTGTATTGCATATTTTTCTCTGGACATGAGTTCTCTCTTCTTCCCTTATTTATTGCTATGGGTTTCTTTTTCCTAAATTGTAACGTGCTCGGAGTCATCTGAAGTTATCTGGCCTTTAAATTTATGAAAAGGGAAGGAAGGAAGGAAGGAAGGAAGGAAGGAAGGAAGGAAGGAAGGAAGGAAGGAAGGAAGGAAGGAAGGAAGGAAGGAAGAAGAAAGAAAGGAAGGAAAGTTTTTGTTCTGCATTATATTTTACAAAATCAAATTATTGATGCAGTTATTTTGAGTGTGAAATTTGAAGACACAGGATAGAAACAGTGTTGAAGCTTTTGAACTTAGATTTTGGAGAAAAAAATACCATGGAGATCCAGGAAGAAATTATTCTACAGTGATGTTATGCAAAGAAGGGTCTTTCTAAAGAAAGGGTCTAATATGGGGAAGTGGGGAAGGAGATAAAAGATGAACAGCAACAAAATAGACAGGCCCAGTTATAGCAATGATGAATATATGCTAGAATAGTGTTTCTGAACCTTGGTGACTTTAAGACAGGTGGACTTCAACTCCCCAAATCCCAGCATTGGAGGATTCTAATTCTCCAGCATTGCTGGTTGAAGAATTCTGGGAGTATTGAACATTGAGATCTGAAAGATCAGATTGAGAGACTCTAGATGGGTGACATAAATTCAATAAATAAATACCAAATAAAAAATTAATTGTTGTAGAGCAAAATTATCTATGTTGTCACTAAGAATTGACAACAACTTTATGACATATAAACAATCAATCCTTTGAATGTCTTTCTCATGCTTCTATCTCAACACTTTGTAATCTTTTCTGCTAGTCTCCTTTAAAGGCTCATTCAATCCCATCTTATGCTCAAGGTCAGCTCCAATGGTGGGATTCAAATTTTTTTTACTACCGGTTCTGTGGGCATGGCTTGATGGGCCTGGAAGGGAAGGATACTGTAAAATCTCCAGTCAGAGGTGGTATTTACCAGTTTTCCAAACTACTCAAAATTTCCGCTACCGGTTCTCCAGAACTGGTTAGAACCTGCTGAATATCACCTCTGGTCAGCTCTATATTTCTCTACAAATACAGATACAAATGAGAGTTCATCCTTGTAATGCAGAGTCAGGGAATATATAGCCTTGAAAGCTTCCATTTCAATAAACCTAGCCAGGAAGACAACAGTGAGGAATGTTGGGAGTTAGGTAGCAACACTGTGTGTCCCTGGTATAATGAAATTAAAATATTTTCTTTGTAAAATTATACTTTTTTATTTACTGATGTGATTGAAAAACCAGTCTTCAATAGTATCCTTTGTGTGAAATTGTTTTTCCATTCTGATTTATAAAAAAAATGGCTGACTAATGTGTTGATTTAATGGAGCAACATTTAAACTCACACTTACATCCTCTAGGTAATTTTTTTTCTGAAGGGAAGGCAATTTGAGTTACCCTTGTTTCAAAACTGTCTATTTTCTATTTGATCTATTTTTTCATTTCTTCTCTTTCCTTTTTAATAGAAATTTCATACCACATTCTTCAATTAATGTTATTCCTGTTATTCTTCTCATACTTGTTTCTTATTTTTCTGTTTTGTTTTGTGTTGTGTAAGTCTTATCTTCTACTTTTTTCTGCAAGTTCTTTTTACTTATCTAGGGAAATCTATGGGAAGACTTTGTAGGATTGAAATAAACATGAAAACTCATCAGAAATCTGTCAAGTGAAATTAGGGGGTCCAGATCTTCAACCACAGAACTATTATCTAACATTTTAGCTACAACTTTCAGACTGACTTTTGATGCTGGTACTTGATCTTTAATAAGATAAGTAAAAGGACAATTTAAATATTTATACTAAAAGTATTAATAGGCCATCTGAATATTCTTCAAACCAATGTTTTATTTGCTGTATTTTAAAGATTAGAGATTCCGTGAAACAACAAATGATATGAAGCAAGTATGAACTTCAACTGATTATCCTTCAAATTAACACGCAAATGCTTCAAGACATGCAAAGGGATATAGATGAATAATGTATTATAATTGGTTGGTTAAGTTGCTGAAATCTAAATCTTTTCTTAAGATGGCTACAGTTCTGAAAGCTTCTGGTCAGCTCAGAAATTTGATAGTGAAGAGATCCCCACAGATGAGAATGTAATTAGGAAAATATTAGAATGTGCTGAAATGAATAGATTAACGTTTGCAATTAAGGAGAAAGAGCAAACTGAATATTATATGACATGGGATTTCTTTTATCAATTATTTTAACAAAAATGGAATTTAGAAACAGGGAAGCAAAAGAAAAAGATTAGTGAAATAAAGAAGATATGTTAAGAGAGAGAAGCAGATATTATGATCAGTATGTTGAATATTAATATTTTAATATTGTAGAATTAATGTAATGAATATTGTTGTAAATTTTGATTACTATTTTACAAAGATATTTGTACCTGGATGACACATTGTTCAATTGAAGATGGAATTATTATATTAAAAAAAAAGAAAATAAATTTGAGAAAGGAAAGTTGATTACTGATGAATGGAAATTAGATCAATAGTTGAAAGTTTAACAGAGATTGTGAAAGGTAAAAGACTAATTCAGATGCAGTAAGGAAAGCATTGTGAATTTAAGAACAGAAGAACTAGAAAATGCAAGATGGTACAGTGAAATATTTTTAATAGATCAATTAGAGAAAACGGTATGTGGAAATGGCGTTGGTAGACAGAAGGAAGAGCCACAACTTGGACAATGGTTGATAAATGAAATGTGAGTCTGAAAAAGAGGTGGGGTAGAAGGAGCATCTGAGAAGGCACTCTGCCTAGGTTCCAAGAGAGTAAAAGTAAGGGAGGAGAGAGTTATTTTCACACTTGCAAGATTCTTATTTTATTTATTTATTTATTTTTGTCAATTGCTTACAAGATAATAGGTATAAGTAAAAACATAGTTATGAATACATGGATACATATAAGAAAAATAAAAAAATAAAAGAAACAATAGGACAGGGACGGTAGGCACATTTATTTATTTTGTCAATTGCTTACAAGATAATAGGTATAAGTAAAAACATAGTTATGAATACATGGATACATATAAGAGAAATAAAAAATGAAAGAAACAATAGGACAGGGACGGTAGGCACGTTGGTGCGCTTATGCACGCCCCCTAATTCTATTATTATAAGCTTAAAATAAAAGTAGTGTTAGTACTCATGATTGGTGGTTCTTGTCTGGATTGAGAAAGGGAGTATATTATTCCTCAAAATTAAAAAAAAAAAAAAAAATGCAGCTACTTAATTTATTTGATTTTTATCCCACCTTTATTACTTTATAAGTAACTCAAGGCAGCGAATATACATACTATTTCTTCCTCCTGCTATTTTCCTCACAATAACAGCCCTGTGAGGTTGATTGATTGGCCCAAAGTCACCCAGCCACTTTTACATGCCTAAGGCAGGACTAGAACTCACTAGAAGTCTCCTGGCTTCTAAACTGGTGCCTTAAGTACTGGACCAAACTGGCTCTTTGACGTCTCAAGTAATTGCCTTCTAAAACAGGGGGCCAGATGCTGGCCTCGCCCCCACCCAGTTTAGCGAAGGGGGAAAAAGTCCTGATACATCATGTAACGCCACCGTGATGATACCCCTGTTCTAGAAGAAAAAAATGTTCTTTCTGTTTGGCATGTCAGCAATATGGGCCACTCATTAGTTCCTATGTGTAGGGATGAATGATATCATCTTCCTTCCAGTCCCCAGTTCCCTGAAAAGGTACCCCATACCCATGTTTTCATTTTAGCTATGATTCAAAAGTGCTATTTCTGATCTGAGGCTGTCAAAGCCGGTGTTTTTTAAGCAATTCATTTCATCCTAGTAGCAGCCCCAACTTCAACTGGCTACAGGGCTTGCACACCCCTTTCCCTTGATTGACTAGTCACTGTCATGGCTGCCATTTTGTTCTGGCTACTGGGCTCCTACATTCCTTGTGATTGGTAGTTGTTATGCACAGTTGTGTTTACCAGATTATTGCTAAGGTTTTAAATGCTGTTACTTCAGTTTGCATGTCAGCCATGGAAGCCATATTTTATTAGCCATAAAAGTTTTATAGAAGCTTCGAGGCTGCCACAGTTAGTGCCTGGGAATTTGGGAGAGGGGGGAATTCTTAGTGAGTAGCAATTAAGACTAAACAACATTTAGAAGTCAAAGTTGAGTCATCCTGCACTTGGAGGGGGCTGGATGAAGAAATGGTTTCTGTTTCAGTGACATTTGATTGGGCCATGAGATGGATTGATGGGTGCAGGGGATGGATCTTTGATTTTCACTTGGGGAAGGGAAAATCTGGAAGTTTCAGATTCAGGTTTTCCCAGATATGCCAACATGACTTCTTTAATACATTCTTACTTGGATGAACTTTGACGCTGAGTGTTGAATGGATATAAGGAGTTTCTTTGGAATGCTAACATTGCACTTGTTTGACTTCAAATATACAACATGTACAAAAGGAAACTGTACCCAGATAAAAACAGTAAAATAGGACAAGATGCCAAAATACTTGAATCTATGGTACATTTTAAATTTTTTTCTTTCTAAAGCTATTTTGGGAATAGTTAAATTTAATATTTCATTAATAAACATGAAAATTTTGTTTTCATTGCCTATTTTTTATATATATTTTATATATAAATATAACTTTGAATAGTGCAAATTTGACCACTTAATGGGATTTATTATCTGTACCAATCACATGTAGCTATGTCTGTTTGAGGTGAGGGAAATGACACAATACCATTTGATCATTTATATGATCTGCATGATATATTCATAACACAAGTAGTATAAATTGTCAGAAATGGTATAAATCACCATGGAATTTGGTCCACTGTGTTGAGATCCAGGAAAGGAAGGCTGCATTTGATAAAAAAAGATAAGAGGAAATGTAAAAGATTTAAATATTCTGACAAGTTGGTCTCAGGTGGGAGGTACTTCTTTTTTTGTGCATCACATTTTCATACATATTCAGAAGAGTGAGTTGTACTAGAATGGCATAATGTAATTTTGATGAAAACAATAGAATATGCTGTTACCATATGTTTGTTGTATTCTTTTAAGGAAATTATCTAACAACTATATAATAAAAAACTTCAATTTCAGTGCCAACTATTTCATTTTTCATTCTGATTGAGTACCAAATGCTGCTTGCTTATGGAAACAAGATTTGTGAAATCTGATGTGTAAAGTCCAAGTCCAATTTGTCCTTGTTACAGGAAGTCTTGGACCTACGATCATAATTAGGACCAGAATTTTAGTCATTGATCAAAATGGTTGTTAAGCAGGATGTTACATGCTCACTTTGCTTAATATCTGCAGTCTGGGCAGTTGTTAGGTGATATCACAGGTGATAAGCAGATGGATTCCCAGGTAAGGAATGAGTGGGTGCTTCAGGGGAATGGCTGTGGCCCTAGGATGTTAGATGTAAGCAGTATGTGATTTTGTGGGGGAGTTGCAGTATGGTAGAAATCCTTAGCTGCCCCCAGCTGCAGAACTTGTCAATGAGAAAAACAAGGCTGGATCTAAAGTAAACATCCATAGTCTTCAACAACCTTGCACTGACAACTTGCACTGACTAAGACCAGTGCTGCCACTGAGAAATGCCACCATATCCCCACACCCATGTATTTCCATCTGGATCTAGGTTGCCCTGCACAGAGACACTTGGCCACAGCTTTGGGACTAGGCAGAGTCTTGGAGCCTTCAGCAATCTTAGCCAGCTGCCACCCTACCCCCAGTAGTGGTACGATCTCAACTTCAGCGCTAGCACTGCCACTGAGAAATGTTGCCTTGGACATGAGCCTTGGAGAACAGCACAATTTTCCCTACAACTTCCCAGGGTATGCTGTGTGAAATTGAGATAATTGGGAATGAGATAAGATGGTAAGATGAGGCAAGGCAAGGCACAAGATAAACTTTATTGTCACTTTTCTGTGTACACAACGACACACATTAAAATGAAACTCTGATACCCACTCTCAAAAGATGAGAGGGGGAGAGGGAGGGAGGGAGGGAAGGAGGGAAAGAGAAGGATGATATGTAGGCAGGCACCCATACACATACAAATAGGAAGTTTAGTAGAGAATAAAAGAGTGCCAGTTAGGGAATAATGATTTTCTGATAAGGGATTTTTTTTTGATGAAAGGAATGAATCAGACAGCATATTTAGAAGCATGTCCATCAACCACTAATGGGAGAAAACCTTGACGCATGAAATAACTGGCAGCTTACTTCATATTTCATAAGGTTGATTTCAGTATTCTAACCTATTTTTCCCCCTCTATGGATTGGATTTGTCAATACAAAATATTTTAAGAAGACACAGTCATTTTTAAACACACTGTCTGGTGTTTTGGAGGAATTCAATATTTCTTATGGGACTTACCATTTTTGCAGTATTCTAAGATGGCCAACTCCTTCACTCATGCTTTTTTTAATCTGCTTGCTAAAAGTCCAGGATTCAGGTTATAAATACTGGAGCAAATCAACAAAATATAGGCAATATTGAAAAAATGTCAGATCTTGTATATCTGGGGAAAAAGTGCTAGAAAGAAATTAGCCATATCAGCTCATCTTTGTTGTCACATATAGCTAGCTGTACTCTTTTTAAAGTAATGTTTCTTTTTATCTTTGTATCTTCCTTACACTGCAAAATTCAAATTATTTCATTAATCACACATTTAAAATATGGACTTCAAATGGAGTTTTAATTGAAACAGTCTCTTGTGAAATGTATTTACTTATCACATTGCCATCAATACTAGTTTAAATATATACATCTATCATTTGGACTTAACAATGTATTTAAGGCAATTTATCTTGCAATGAAGTAATTCTTGGCATAATAATAATTAATGAGAAGATAAGTTTAGATAAGACAAATAGCTAGTTCAGAAGTAGAATATTTGGTTTAATGATGAAAAATAGTCACTTTTTTTCTTTTTCCCTTGTATTCTTATAGCCTGTCACTCAAATGATCAAATTTACAAAACTTCCTTTTATGATTATTTTCTTTACAAATAGGATTAATCACACATTAATTTTCATTCAGAAGAGCCACCAGGAGGCCGCCCGGGTGATCCCTTGGGGCGGCGGCGGCGGCTATTTTGCGGAGGCCGCGAAGGCCGCGGCGGCCGCGATGGCGGGCATGGAGCTGGCCTCCCCCCTCGGCCCCCATCCATTGAGGGGGTATCGAGGGGTCTGGAGGTGTTCGAGACGTCAGAAGAGCCACCGGGAGGCCGCCCGGGTGATCTTTTGGGGCGGCGGCGGCGATTTCACGGAGGCCGCGGAGGCCGCGGCTGCCACGATGGCGGTCGTGGAGGTGGCGGCCGCCGACGCTGTTGGGGCTGTCCCGGGGTCGGGGGCTCCTTGGAGGTCCCCTGCCTGGGTGTCGGCGGCCCCGAAGATGGTCTACCTGCGGCCGTTGTGGCTGCTGCGGTCGGTGACAGTGGACGGTACC
This sequence comes from Bungarus multicinctus, assembly GCA_023653725.1. Classification (NCBI taxonomy): domain Eukaryota; kingdom Metazoa; phylum Chordata; class Lepidosauria; order Squamata; family Elapidae; genus Bungarus; species Bungarus multicinctus. The sequence goes on along the minus strand of CM042848.1, from coordinate 7,765,215 downwards.
GCGGCGGCCGCAGGGGGGGACGGAGGCCTCGCTGCGGCCATTTTGCGGCTGGAGGCCCCGCAGCGAACCCGGACCCCATTTCATCTGGCTGCCCCACGGTTGGGGGCTCCTCGGAGATACCTTATCCTGATGCTGGCAGCCTGGAGGATGGCCCTGCTGTGGCCGCTGCGGTTACTGCGGACGGTGGCAGCGGGCGGTATTGCGGCGGCTGCAGGGGGGGTCAGAGGCCTCGCCGGGGCCGTTTTGTGGCTGGAGGCCCCCCCCAGGGATGCAAATGGCAGGGGCAACAGCGGGACTGGCCAGCCCGAAGGACGCCGCTGATTTTAATGGTGGTCCCCGATCCGGCGACGGCGAGGGTTGAAGATCATACTCCTCGGTGGAACTACAGGCTCTCGGGAGGGTCCCCCACTCCCTGGAGTGGCCCTCCGGTCTATCGATGGCCTACCTCAAGGACGGTTCCTGGGATCCGGAGAGGTGGCAGGGCCATCAAAAAAGGATTTTTAGAGGGGGTTTTAAACTTTTTAAATTTTTATTCAGGGTTTTATCGAGGTTGGGGAGGGTGACGAAGAGAGGGTTGGGGGATGGTAACTTATTGGGGTTAGGGAGGATACCCGGTCCGGGTTTGGGGGATAACCCAGGGGGGTTTGGAGTCAGCCAGGCTGGAGTGCACGTCTGGGAGGGCCCAGAGGGTCGTGAGTCGTGGGGGCGAACACAACAACAGGGGGCGGGTCTCATTGGCACCATAAGTGGGAGGGGCAGATATGACGGGGGTAGAGGGCCATATCAGGTTAGGGGATCGCGTGCCCGCTGTCTCCAAGCGGTGGCGTGCTCCGACCCTCCCGACCCATCTGGCAGGCCTGGTTGTGCAGAGTCTCAGGCCCTGAGTACCCGGCTGATGTTATGTAATGCCAGGTCCGTCATTAACAAGGCCCCCCTGATTTGCGATCTTATTCAGCAGGAGGGTGCGGACCTGGCGGGGGTCACCGAAACCTGGTTGGGCCCAGAGGGTGGCGTCCCTCTGGTTGAGATGTGCCCACCAGGTTTCCTTGCATTTCACCAGCCTAGGTCTCAGGGAAGGGGTGGCGGGGTGGCGGTGCTTATTAAAGAGGTCCTTTGCCCTAGGGAGGCCACTGTCCCTCAGACGGCTGGCTGTGAATCTCTTTTTGTGAAGTGGGGACAAGGGGTTCAGATGGGTCTTTTGATGGTGTACCTGGCTCCCTGCCACGTCTCATCGGCCCTGCCCGGACTCCTTGAGGTAATAGCCGGGCTGGCGGTTGAGACCCCTAGGCTTTTGGTCATGGGGGATTTCAACCTGCCATCGCTCGGTGAAACCTTGGGGTTGGTCCGGGAGTTCTTGGCTTCCATGACGGCCATGGACCTGACCCAATTAGTTTCTGCTCCCACTCACATAGGAGGACACATGCTGGACCTGATTTTTGTCTCTGGGCAGTGGTTGAATGACTGTAATTTCGGGGATTTAGTAATTACACCCTTGACATGGACAGATCATTCCCTTCTTAGACTGGACTTCTGTTCCGCCACCCCCCACCGCAGGGAGGCGGAGTCACATAGATTGTTCTGCCCCAGGTGCCTGATGGACCCGGAGCAGTTCCAGAGGGAGCTTGGGCCATTTCCTGAGTCTCTGGCTCACAGCTCGCCTGGAGACCTGGTGGCCACCTGGGATGGGCTGGCTGCCGGGGCTCTAGATCGAGTTGCGCCTCTGCGACCTCTGACCCGGCACAGATCCCACCTGGCTCCGTGGTATACGGAGGAGCTATGGGAGATGAAGTGCGGAAAAGACGTCTAGAGAGCACTTGGAGGGCGAGCCGTTCTGAGTCTGACCGAACACAGGTGAGATCTCATATTAAGACTTACCTTGTGGCGATAGGGGTGGCGAAGTCTTCGTATTTCTCCGCCCTTATTGTGTCGGCAGAAAACCGCCCTGCCGCCCTGTTTAGAGTGACCCGCTCTCTACTTGAACCGAGAGCGCGGGATGACCTCTTGCAATGCAGGGCAGAAGAGTTTTCCCGATTTCTGCACGACAAAATCGCTCAGATTTGGGAGGGGCTGGACTCCAATTGGATGGTCCCGGGGGAGGTGTCCGAGGCAGGTCTTGTGAATGTTATCTGGGGGGAGTTTGACCCTGTGACCACTGAGGGCGTGGACAGATTGCTGGGGGGTCTGAATGCCACCACCTGTTTATTGGACCCGTGCCCTTCCTGGCTGGTCTCGGCCGCCAGGGAGACGACACAAGGCTGGCTCCAGGGGATTATCAATGCTTCCTTGAGAGAGGGGTCGCTTCCTACCACCTTGAAGATGGCGGTGGTGCGGCCCCTCCTCAAGAAGCCTTCCCTGGACCCAGCTGTTTTAAACAACTATCGTCCAGTCTCCAACCTTCCCTTTATAGCGAAGGTTGTTGAGAGTGTGGTGGCACGTCAGCTCCCTCAGTATCTGGAGGAAACGACTTACCTCGATCCGTTCCAATCGGGTTTCAGGCCTGGGCATAGTACCGAAACAGCATTGGTCGCGTTGGTTGATGATCTCTGGAGGGCCCGTGACAGAGGATTTTCCTCTGTCCTGGTCCTATTAGATCTCTCGGTGGCTTTTGATACTATCGACCATAGTATCCTATTGCGACGGTTGGAGGGGTTGGGGATTGGGAGAACTGTCCTTCGATGGTTCTCCTCCTTCCTCTCCGACCGTTCGCAATTTGTGTTGGCGGGAAGGGAGAGGTCCACCTCTAGGCCCCTGGTTTGTGGGGTGCCTCAGGGGTCGGTCCTCTCCCCTCTCTTGTTCAACATTTATGTGAAGCCGCTGGGCGAGATCATCCGTGGTCTTGGGGTGCGGTGTCATCTGTACGCAGATGACACCCAACTATACATCTCCACCCCAGACCACCCCAACGATGCTGTGGATGCTATGTCGCGGTGCCTGGAGGCCGTGCGGGACTGGATGGGTGGGAACAGGCTCCGGCTCAACCCATCCAAGACCGAGTGGCTGTGGTTCCCGGCGCCCCGATATAGCCAGCTGACACCTTCACTGGCTATCGGGGGGGAAATTTTGCCCCCCACAGAGAGGGCTCGCAATCTGGGCGTCCTCCTGGATGTACGGCTGTCGCTTGAACATCATATTGCGGCTGTCTCCAGGGGGGCGTTTTACCAGATCCGTCGGATCTTCCGGTTGCGGCCCTTTCTGGATCGGGACGCCCTGCGCATGGTCACTCAGGCCCTTGTCACCTTCCGCCTGGACTATTGTAATGCTCTCTACATGGGGCTCCCTGTGGGGAGCACTCGGAGACTCCAACTGATGCAAAATGCGGCCGCGCGGGTGATCATGGGGGCATCACGTAGCTCCCATGTGACGCCTCTCCTGCGCGAGCTGCATTGGTTGCCGGTGGCTCTCCGGATTCGCTTTAAGGTTCTAGTTTTGACCTTTAGGGCGATCCATGGCATAGGGCCAGGTTATCTGCAGGACCGCATTCTGCCAGTGATCTCCAGCAGGCCGGTGCGTTCTCACAGGGAGGGCCTTCTCCGGGTGCCGTCGGCCGCCATGTGTCATCTGGCGGCCCCAAGGAGTAGGGCCTTCTCTGTGGGGGCCCCTGCCCTCTGGAATACTCTGCCACCTGAACTACGCACCAGCACAGACCTGAGGGCCTTCAGGCATGCGTTGAAGACCTGGCTCTTTGAGCAGGCTGGCCTGGGCTGAGGTAGTTTTAAATTGTCTCCTAAATTTGGTTTTAATTGGGTTTTAAAGTCGGGGGGTGGGTTCTATTAATATAATCAGCCACTATTTAATGTCTTTTTAATTTTTGTACTGTGTTTGGGATTGGATCTGGCTGTACACCGCCCTGAGTCCCTAGGGAGAAGGGCGGTATAGAAATTCTAATAATAAATAAATAATTTTTTTTAAAAAAAGGAAACTATTCAGCTCATAAATTTCGTAACTATAAATGGCCTCTGTATAAATTGCCAGTTATATAAATGTATTTGAAATTTAAAGGATCAAAAATATCACCCCAAATCTCTATTTATGCTTGAGATTCCAGTTGCCAATATTCTGACCTCCTCCATATCTTTATTTTATGCAATATGTAATGTTTATTGAAAATTTAATACTTGCTTAATTAGATATAGATATATCCCAAGATCAAAAGAGGACAGCTTTCAGTTTTCTACAGGAACAATATATTTTACCTTCTCACAGATGGAACATTATGTTTAATTAATTCTTTTATTTATATTCTATCTTTTTGTCATGGAGAAACTCAAAGTGCTGTACATTGGATACCAATTGTGGTCATTTGTTCAGATATTCTCTGGCAACATTGAATTGTTAACTAGGGCAAACAAAACCTTTTCCAGACCAATTGTTGAATACGGCTCGTCCACCTGGAACTCGCACTGTATATCAGACATTAACATAATTGAACGGGTCAGAGGTATTTCTCAAGAAAAGTACCCTGTTTCTCCAACAATACGGCCTCCACCAATAGGAAGGCCCAGCATGATTTCTAGACATGAGGTGAAATTAAGCCCTGCTCCCAAAATTTAGGCCTATTTAAACCATGCGTTTCCCCGCCATTTCTCACATCATTCGTTAGAACTACACGAGGTGAAGAGAAATTGGGGGAAGGGCAGCGGGGAGAAAACTTGTCTTTAGGAGTGCCCTGCAGGTAGCCTAGGCTAGAATACCCTGATCTACTACCGATAGAACATCAGCCGATAGAAGCTCCCCGAAGGCAGAGTCACCAGCCGCTTCGATCGGCCGGTAGAAGCGGCCTCGGGGTGAGCACCCACGCACACTCCCCTCGTCATGAGGCCACTTCTACCGGCCGATCAAAGCAGCTGGTGACTGCCCTTGAGGAGCTTCCATCTCCTGAAAGAAACTGCCTCATGGCAAGGGGACGTGGGCACCCACGTCTTGCCCCAAAGCGGCTGGTGACTCTGCCTTTGGAAAGCTTCAATCAGCCAATAGAAGCGGCCTCGTGGAGAGGTGAGTGTGCATGGGGCACTCTAGATGGGGGATAAAATTAAGTCACCCCCAAAAAGACGGCCTAGCCATTTTTTCAGGGTTCAAAAAAAAATAAAAATAAGGCCCGGCCTTATTTTGTGAGAAACACATTACTCCACTCCTCCACTCACCCTATGCCTCCAGGGTCAAAATTGTGGGCCTGGACAATCTGGAACTGTGCTGCCAGTGGTCCACAAAATTGTCTGCTTAACATCTTGCCTGTCAATGACTCATTTGTCTGGAATCTGCACTGTATATCAGACATTAATACAATTGAATGAGTCCAGAAGTATTTCAAGAGAAGAGTACTACACTCCTCTGCTCACAACAGAATATCCTATATCACCAGGCTTGAAATTTTGGGCTCGGACAACCTTGAACTACACCGCCTAAGGTTGGACTTAAGCGTAGTATACAAAATTATCTGCTACAATGTCCTACCAGTCAATGACTACATCAGCTTCAACCACAACAATACAAGAGCACACAACAGATACAAATTCAATGTTAACCACTCCAAACTTGATTGCAGAAAGTACGACTTCAGCAACAGAGTGGTCAATACCTGGAATGCCCTACCAGACTCTGTTGTTACAGCCTCAACTCCTCACAGCTTCAACCCCAAACTGTCTACTATGGACCCCACCCCATTCTTAAGAGATCCTTAAAGGGGGTGTGCATAAGCGCACCAGCGTGCCGACCATTCCTGTCTTACTGCCCCCATCTATCTGTATTTACTTCCTTTGTTCCTGTTTATGTTCATACTTGTTATCTTGTACATGTTTGACAAATAAATAAATAATAAATAAATATTGTTAACATTAATAGGTTTTATTTCCACTTCTTTATTTATTTATGTAGATAATCTAATTTAAGTCCCAACGTATATTTCTATAATTATAATCAAGGGTATACATTAAGTTTCCAACAAAGTCATCAGATAAAGAGCTAATGACTATTTTTAATTAAATTATTTACATCTGACCTTTATCATTTTCTTATAAACAACTCAAGGTGGAAGCACATGTAGTATTCCATCTTCCTCCTCCTTCGTTCTTTCTCCAATGTTCCCCACAGCAGCAAACTTGTGATGCAGTGGTGGGGTTCAAATTTTTTTACTACCGGTTCTGTGGGCGTGGCTTGGTGGGCGTGACAGGGGAAGGATACTGTAAAATCTCCAGTCAGAGGTGGGATTTGCCGGTTCTGCGAACTACTCAAAATTTCCACTACCGGTTCTCCAGAACTGGTCAGAACCTGCTGAATACCACCTCTGCTGTGATGTGAGCTGGGCTGAGAAAATGTGACTGGCCTAAGGTTGTTAAACTGGCTTTCATAGCTAGGCTAGGACTAGAACCCAGGCTAACCCCGTTTCTAGCCTGGTGCCTTAACCAGTAGGGACAGACATGGTCAGGGAGAAATGGAAGCAATGGAAGCTTTGGGTGCTTTCTTGGGAGTAGATGCTACCAGATCTGGAAAGCAGAACTCCAGGAGAACTCCAGCTGAGCAGAAGCGGAGAGCAAGGAGTTAGATTTTGTATTTTTTATAGTCATCTTATATTCTTCCTGGCTGTTATACACTAAGGACATTAACCTGTGCATTTGGTCTCTTTGATATAACATTGTACTTGTTTGCAAGACTTCCTGTATTCCTCTAAATGCTCAAGGAAGTGGGAAGGTCAAATCTTGAATTAAGCTAACATAAACATTGGACAACTGTACTTTCATGTCCTGCTCTTCCCATTCTTATTATTCAGTTAATTACCTCATAGTTTAATCAACTCTGACACTGGTTTTTAGTAGAGAGTTATATTTAAATGTTTATTTTCAGCTACATTTAATTGTTGGGGCTCTTTGACACAGAAAAAAAGGGAAGTCTATTTATTTTGAAATAGAAAGAATGAGCAAGGGCATGAATTAAACATGTGCTTATCTTTGCCTTTAAAAGAAAAAAAAAGATAGCTTAAAGTTATGGTTAGCATACAATTTCCAATTTAATACTATGAAGTGGAATAATTCCAAATTACAAGTGCTGTGATAAAAAAAAAAGTAAATAGAATATTGACTTTCTGTCACTGCTTGTGTAACATGGGTCTTGCATAATTCAAACACCGAAGTGCATCCATAAGGGATAGATAAAGAGTCTGTGCAGAAGAACTAGCAAAATCTATTAGAGCAAGAGGATGACAGTTGCTAAGACATATTATCTCAGAACCTTGTACTATATTTCAAATTGTCTGAGATCCCTAGAGCAATTTCAAGCTGAAAGAACATGGACTAATATAATTAGGTTGAAGATCACTTCTTCATTGACAGGTAAGCTACAGAATTAGAAATGAAATATTACAGTCAAAAAGGTTTGACTCCATCATAGATTGTGCCCAGTTGACTCATTTGTTCTTAGCAGATCATCCATGGAAGGGCTCAAATCCAGGACACTTGAATATAGTGTATGTCAAGAATTAAGGTTCATAATGAAACGTGAGAAAGATTTTGGGAGAATAGGCAAAAAGATGCTACCAAGGGAATGGTCATACAAGGGACAGCATAGCCTGCAACTGACTAGTTGGTAGGAAACGATGTGCAAAAGAGACCTTCCCTACTGGTGGTAAAGGAGAATGGAGGGAAGTGGGAGATTTGTACTTTCAGGCTTGGAAGATTTTCTCAATGTAGCTTTGTAAACAGCAATGGCTCATGTCCCATATTTCCTAGTCGTACCACAACTAACTGTAATGATGTACTACAAGTTGACTTTACAGAAGATAATGTAGAAAAGGTACTACAAAACCTAAAACCACCCCTATCTATTGGCCCTGATGGATTATGTGCATACTTCTTTAAAAAAAGCTCTCCTTTGCCATATCAGAACTGCTAAGCATTATATATGAGATATCAATCAGAACCAGCTCCTTACTGAATCTATGGTCCTTAGCTACAGTCACCCCTATCTTCAAAACAGGTGACCCCAGCCTGGTTGAAAACTACAGATCAATCTCACTGTGTTGTGTCATGTGCAAAGTCATGAAATCAACCATTAATCAATTCATCATCATTCACTTAGAGTCAAACAACCTACTGTCCAAAAAACAATTTGGTTTCAGGAAAAATTCTACAACCGCAATCTACAACTCCTACACTGCAAAAACATATGGAATACTCTACTTGACCAGGGTAAAGCTATAGATGCATTTTACACAGACTTCTGCAAAGCTTTTGATTCAGTGGTACATGACAAACTACTGTTAAAATTAAACTCTTACGGCATTTCTGGATCCCTTCATAAGTGGATTACTGCATTCCTGTCAAACAGGCAACAAATAGTAAAAATAGGGAGCACTATATCATACCTGCTCCAGTTAACAGTGGTGTTCCCCAAAGCAGCGTCCTAGGACCCACACTCTCTATACTCTATGTAAATGATCTTTGCGATCACCTTATAAGCAACTGCATCTTCTTCGCGGATGATGTAAAACTATTCAACACCACTGACAATGCTACTGTCCTTCAAAGTGACCTTGATTTTGTGTCTGAATGGTCAAACAATTGGAAATATCCAAATCTCAACCAACAAGTGCTCTGTCCTATGAGGCAATTAAATGGTTAACCCGGCAAATCATGAGACATGGAAACAGGGTTTTTCCTCGGGATGAAATGCCCCGAACCGAAATTCAAAGCACTCTTTTATTTAGCAAAAGCAAGATTACACAATATCAGCCAAGCAATTATAACACAAAGTCAGTTCATTAAAATCAGTTCATTCCGTTACTTCTTTGTTCCAGATAAGACCACATTCCTGGCTCTACATGAAGCAAACTCCCTGCTCCAGCAGCCAAAGTCAGGTTGCACGTACTGATCTTCACTTTCACCAATTAAGTATGAGTTGAATATGTCATAACACAGTGAGCATCATTAATCAGAACAATTAATCCCACATCTCCCCCTTTTCTATTTCATAACCATCACGAGCATAATAAGTAGTAACATGTATTTCTTGCGTTTGTTGAAATAAACCTCTTACCATGGCTATCAAAGAAGGCAAGCACTGAATACAGCAACAGACACTTACCAGAGCAACCAGTATCAAGATGATCGATATAGCCATCCTTCGGATCCAAGACCCATCCGGCAGCCAGGACCACATGGCTCCCCATATGTCTACGGTACCAGAACCAGTCCCTACCAAAGGATTCTGAGCAATCAAATTTTCCATAGCATCAATAGTAAAAGTGAGATTGGGCCCGTGGTCTGTCACATAGGTACAACAAACCGCACCCACCAAGGCACAGACGCCTCCTTTAGAGGCTAAAAGGTAATCCAAAGCATAGCGATTCTGTAAAGAAACCAATCTAATCTGCTGAAGCTCTTCATTAATATCTTTTAAAGCCTTAATAGTTAGATTAAACATTTGTGTAGTCCAATTATTCAATAGGTGTAAATCCCGATAATTCATAGCCACCCCCAAACTGGGAAATAAACTCCTGGCTAATTGAGTCGACCAACTGCCCCCCATTGTTAAACCGGAATCTAGGTCGTCGGTTCCTCGTTTATTGCGGATACGTAACCCTGTCGGGAGTGTGTCCCGAACCCAAATAGCAGGTGCAAGCCAACCAAGCGTACAAGTGCCATACCAACCACTCGGAATGACAGCATATGCATTGTGCCCACATAACCACCAAACTTCTCCCACAAATAAGGGGAGACTACGGTTCTCTACAGCAGAAGCATTTGCTTGCTCAATAATCATACCAATTATCTGACACATAGAAGAAGGCATAAATTTGCTAGTAAAACAAGAAGTAGCCTTAGCATTTGCCGGGTTTTCGTTGGTTGGGTCAATAGGGTCTCCTTTAGCACAAGTTAAATTGTGTTGAACACAATTTCTGTCCAGGGTGCAATTAAATACCGTCCGTCGGCATTGAAAGTCTGAATTCATGTTAGTCCATCCAAACATGGCATCATCTCCTTGTGGAGTTTTCCCTGGCCAGGAAAGATTCTTTGCATTAATAGTTACTGTTCGTCTACATCGAGGATAGTCCCCCAGAAAGATCCCACCTGTCTGGTTCACTATTTTAAAACAAACATCCGCTTCTTCCTGGAGATGGTGACTAAGAGCAGTCACCGACTTGTGGAAAGGGTCGTCTGACAGTAAATCTGAAAAAGTTCCTTTAAAGGTTGCATGGGAGGCTATTGAAGTCAGATTCAAAGGGACACCTTCCAAGACTAATCCGCCATGACCTCCTGTTGGTAAATGCAAACAAATCCAGCAGTTCGTTCTGTTAAGCATAGAAGCCATCTGAGCTGCATCATTTACCAAGGTGTTCTGCTCCCAAACTCCCAGGTCCGCTCTCTTGTTTGGACCTCCGAGGTTGCTGGTCACACATATATGGACGAATGCAGCGACCAGGCACCCACCGAACACCATTTTCATTTTCCACTGCAGCATATCCGCGGCCCCACGTAATAAGTTTAAATGGGCCGCACCACGTAGGGTCTGGGAGAAACCGAGCCCAGACCAGAGGGCGATTTTCTGTAGAAGAAACAGAAGAAGGGAAAAACCGGTCTGCCGCTGTAGCTGGAGGCGAGCCGGTGGGAGTTAGAAAATTTAAAGAATATAAAGCAATATTGAGAGTGTCTTGTATTCCCGGAAGTCCCGGGGAATTCCCCCTTTGCTGTTGTTTAAATTTTTCGAGCATGCGTTTTACAGTGCCATTTGCTCGCTCGCAAATAGCCTGTCCTTGCGAGTTATAGGGAATGCCAAATTTATGACAAATTGACCAACGATCACAAAATTGAGCAAAGTTTGAACTAGTATAGGCAGGACCATTATCTGTTTTTAGCTCCTTAGGTGGCCCTGAGGAGGCAAAAGTGCGGAGACAATGATTAATGACATGCTTAACAGTCTCCCCCCTTTGTGGGGTAGCCATAATAAACCCAGAAAATGTGTCAATACTAACATGTAGATATTTCCATGGGGCAAAGGAGGGATACTGCGTGACATCCATTTGCCAAAGGGCATTACGGTGCAAACCCCTAGGGTTTACTCCCATGGGTATAGCTGTAGCAATTTTACTGCAGGTAGGACATTGCTGGACAATTGCAGCAGCTTCTGTAGCTGAGAGGCCAAATTGTTTGATAAGGGCTTTTGCCCCTTGATGGAAGTAAGAATGGCTGTCCCACGGAGTTGTTTTAGATAAATGTAAGTGCTCCACGCGTGTGGAGGCATCAGCTCGCTGGTTTCCTTCAGCAAGGATTCCAGGAAGATGGGAATGACTACGCATATGCCCAACAAAATAAGGACATTTACGCTGCTCTAAAATTTGTTGGTAAGATAAGAAAAGAGCAAGTAGCCCTTCCTCCGTTCCTGGGGATACATATGCCCCTGTGAGGCATATAGTTAAGTTGTAAACATATTGACTATCCACAATTAGATTAAATGGCGTGTCAGGAAAAGTTTGAAAAGCCAACATAGCAGCGGCCAATTCTGCTCGTTGAGCTGATTTTTGAGGGGGGGTAATTTTCGTATGCCACTTCTCGTTTAGTTTCCATACGCACGCACCATAAGTTTTTCCTCCATCCACAAATAAGGTCAAAGCATCTGGGAGAGGAAAAGAGCAGCGAACTTCTGCCAAAATTATATGTGTATTGGTGGAGCTGGCTTCCTACAGCAGCACAAGCTTCAATCATTTGCGCAATTTCCTTCTGTCCTGTAGCTATTAAAGGCTTTAGAATAGCCTTACAGTCTGCATTAGCATTTTCTACGGCTAATTTTTGGAGTAATTCTGCAGCCGCCATATCATTATCTACCGATCTTTCAATTGCAGTTTGCAATTTAGTAATAAAATCCTGATATGGCTCGGCATTTCCCTGCTTGATGGTAACAAAACTGCGAATGGAGCTACCTCCAGCCTCATCTACTCTAGTGAAAGCAGCCAATACACAAAGGTTAATCATAGGGAAGACTTGATCTGCCAGATTATCTCGTTGTGACTCAACCGTGTTGAATTGACCTGCACCATATAACTGATCGGGTGTTATTTGTCCTGTCCCTCTGGCTAATGCCTGCTGCCGATACTGAAAATCCCAAACAATATATTGGCCGGAGGACAAAATCATTCTGGCCAAAGCTTTCCAATCCTCCGGTATCATCATTCGACCAAATGCCAAAGCTTCCAGCAAAGCAATTGTATATTTACTTTTTAACCCATAATCTTTTACTGCTGTGGTAATTTCCCGGAGAGTTCTTAATTCTAAAGGACGCCAGATACGTTCCTGACTCCCTACTCCATCCATTTCTACAACAACAGGAAAAGCTGAGACCGGAAGGTTGATCAATTCCTCCGGAGACAGCTCCCCATTCTCCATTGCCTTTTCAAATCCAGCATCCACCGCATTTTTCACTCCGCGAGGGGCTAGCGAGGGCTCGCTAAGAGCAGGGGCAGAAGGAGGGAGCAGCAGCCCATGATTACGAACCGCTGTGGTATCAGCTGGCTGAACAAGAACCGGTTGATAGGGAGGTGGGTGAATGACAGGATCAGGAGGGGGTTGTAACAAAGGATTATTTTGAATTTGCAATGCCTCAATTAAGGAACGCCATGTACAAAGTATGGGTGCAGGGGCGCGAGGCGCATTGTGTAATTCCTCGCCTATCTTTCTCCATGTAGACACCTTCGTACTTCCTGACAAAGGGTAATAGGACATATGTTCCCATACATATTTCAAAAGTTCCTTAATCTCTTTTCCCTTAACTTGCCGGGCTTTCCCAGCTGAGTTAAACTGAAAGTAATTTCGCTTAACTATCTCTTTCAATTCCCTGACGTGCTCTTCTTGAGCCTGAGATAGATCATTCCCCATACTTACGATGAATCAGACACGGTCCAGCCGTGTACCTGATGAAAGCGCTTAAGCCAATGCCTGGCGAAGGATGGGGACAAAGCGGACGTATCCCTTAAGAATCACGTCGGGGGTCACCACTTGAGGCAATTAAATGGTTAACCCGGCAAATCATGAGACATGGAAACAGGGTTTTTCCTCGGGATGAAATGCCCCGAACCGAAATTCAAAGCACTCTTTTATTTAGCAAAAGCAAGATTACACAATATCAGCCAAGCAATTATAACACAAAGTCAGTTCATTAAAATCAGTTCATTCCGTTACTTCTTTGTTCCAGATAAGACCACATTCCTGGCTCTACATGAAGCAAACTCCCTGCTCCAGCAGCCAAAGTCAGGTTGCACGTACTGATCTTCACTTTCACCAATTAAGTATGAGTTGAATATGTCATAACACAGTGAGCATCATTAATCAGAACAATTAATCCCACAGTCCTACACATTGGTAAAAAAAATTCAGTACACCAAATACACGCTAGGTGGATATAACCTTGTTGATGACCCTCACTCTGTCAAGGACCGCAGAGTAGTCATATCTAATGACCTAAGCACCAGAGCTCATCAGCATTGCCAAAAAGGCATTAAGAGTTGTAAATCTAATCTGGAAATATAGAATTGCTAACTAGTGCATACAAAACCTTTGCTAGACCAATACTCGAATACAGCTTACCTGTCTGGAATCTGCACTGTGTATCAGACATTAATATAATTGAGTGAGTCCAGAAGTATTTCACGAGAAGAGTACTACATTCCTCTGCTCACAACAGAATACCCTATATCTCCAGGATTAAGATTTTGGACTTGGAGAACGTTGAATTACACTGGTACACAAAATTATCTGCTACAATGTCCTACCAGTCACTGACTACTTCAGCTTCAACCACAACAATACAAGAGCACACAACAGATACAAATTCAATGTTAACCACTCCAAACTTGATTGCAAAAAGTACTGTATGACTTCAGCAACAGAGTGGTCAATGCCTGGAATGTACTACCTGACTCTGTTGTTACATTTTCTAACCCCCATTCCTTTAACCTTAAACTATCCACTGTTGACCTCACCCATTCCTAAGAGGTCTGTAAGGAGTGTACATAAGTGCACAATTGTGCCTACCGTCCCTGTCCTATTGTCCCTATTTATTTGTACATATTTCCTAGATTCTTAGTCGTTTTTATACTTATACCTATTATCTTGTAAGTGATCTTGTAAGTGATACTTATACCTATTATCTTGTAAGTAAACTATCAGAGTGACAATAAAATAATTCCATTAGGTACAGGTCAGTGGTGGAATTCAATTTTTTTTACTACCGGTTTTGTGGGTGTGGCTTGGTGGGCGTGGCAGGGAAAAAATACTGTAAAATCTCCAGTCAATGCTATTTGCCGGTTTTCCGAACTACTCAAAATTTCCGCTACCGATTCTCCAGAACTGGTCAGAACCTGTTGAATACCACCTCTGGTAAAGGTTATCCAAACATTAAGAAATACAGAGACTTGGCTTAGCTGTCTTGCGATAATCAAAGCTTTTATCAGGGCAAGCAAGTTGAAGTTTGAGATTTTGATTTTTCTGCTTATAACTTGCTTTTTAAAATCTTGATTTTGGATATATATGGAGTAGGGAGTTATTGTATGTATTCAGCAACTGTAGTTATTCTGGAACTTAGAAATGGTAAAACATTGTTTTATTCTAATAGACTGATTTCATTATTTCTCCATCAGGCAGTTTCAATTCATTTGAAAACATACAGAAAGCAATGAATAAATTGCATTTGTAGCCCATCTTTTTTGTAGTTGTTGAAACTTAACCTGTATATGTTTAATTTCAACATTGTTACTGCATTGAATCAGATTACTGCCATGGGTGAATCAATAATGCTAAATAACTATATGCAGGCAAATTTAGGATTTTTGCTTACATTTTAATCAACATTTATTGATTTGCTATTATGAAAGAAAGATTCTTTTATCTCTAGCTGTCCAGGCAATATTTCTGCTTGAATGGTTTGTTACCATTTTTTAAAAAATCTACAATTATACCTTTACTTCCAAATTGTATTTATCCTAAGTGGTTTCACTTTTAATCCCTCTCTCTCCATGTGAATTTATTAAGTCCATTGGTAATTCATGTTAATTCCATCTACAGTATATACACTAAGAAGTAATATGTGTCTCTTTAAAGTTTCTTGCATCCCTCTTGGATGACTATTCTACTTCTGTAGAATGTCAGCTTTAAAAAATTCAGCTGCCAAATTTCATGGAAGGGGCGGGGTGGAGGAGTTGAAAAGTTCAAGGTTATTCTGTACTGTATGTCCTATTAAGAAATTCCCTTTGCAGTTAATTGGTTCTCGTGATTTATGAAGTGTAGAAGTGGGAGGAGAGAAGAGAAGAGAGAAGGTAGATTCTGTGTAACATATGAAAATAATTTCACTTTGGAAAATTGCCTTTGACATGCCAAATCTGTTTCTAAATAAATCAATTGGAGAGAAAATGTCTCGGAGTGATTGATATCATGGATATTTTCTGGATATCTTACATAGAACTTGGAGGACCTACAACCTGGCATTCACTGTGAGAGCCATGGTGGCTTAGTGGTTAGAATGCAGGCTAACTCTGCCCACTGTCAGGAGTTCGATTCTGAGTGGCTCAAGGTTGATTCAGCTTTCCATCCTTCTGAGGTTGGTAAAATGAGGACCCAGATTGTTGGGGATAATTGGCTGACTCTTTAAACCACTTAGGATGTAAAGCATATGAAGCTGTATATAAGTCTAATTGCAATTCCTATCTTGCTTTTCAGTCACATCTCTCCACTCTGCTTCTCACTTAAGAACTTGAAGTGGGACTTGAAAAATTCAGACTCAAGTCCAATCATAACCATGAAAACTCAGTGCTAAGTACTCTGACTTGAGTTCCTAAGGAAGAGTGGTTAGAATATAAATCTAACTAATAGTACATAATATATTACAGCTATTAGATGAATTGCATATCCATTCAAAGTGACATGTGTGAATACTGGGCTTGTACAGAATATCATTCTCATAGTTTTGAGGGTATGTTGTTCTGAAAAACTGAATCTATTCCATATAATCCATCAGGCTGAATGTCTGAAATGAGAAAGAAGAGTTTCCAAAAATATCAGCATGAAGGATGCATTGCAATGAATTCGTGTTGGTAATGAAAGGGTAAAATTATGCCTTTTTTTCCTTTTCTTTCTGGCTCTGATGGGAAAGGATGGAGAATGGCAATGGATCTCACAGCTGGAGAGGAAAAGAAAAAACACACTGTATCCCTGAAATCCTTTGTCCTCATAAGTCATGCAATAGAGCAAATTATTTCGAGTCTTATTATGTCATTGTCATGAGGATGGACTCCTGTTGTGACGTTTTCTGCTCTAAATACTTTTTATATGCAAATAAAATTAAACCTCCACCATCTGCAAAACAAATGTGCCTAGGAATGTGAGTGAAAAGGTGCAGCTAATTTGAGCACTATCAGTTGAAACGATTAATGAGAGACAC
Source organism: Bungarus multicinctus (assembly GCA_023653725.1). Classification (NCBI taxonomy): domain Eukaryota; kingdom Metazoa; phylum Chordata; class Lepidosauria; order Squamata; family Elapidae; genus Bungarus; species Bungarus multicinctus. The sequence goes on along the minus strand of CM042848.1, from coordinate 7,748,802 downwards.
TGTTATCATTTGTCTTCCCACTCTGGGGAACATTAAAATTCAAATGTCTCATAGTCATAATAAACATGATGGCAAGCATAGGAGGACAAAATGACCAATTATTCATTGGATTGTGATTGTAATGAAAATTAATGGGAAGATTCAGTTTAAAACTTGGCTTTTCATATAAGTAGCAGATAGGAATGTTGTGATGTGTTGAAGTTTGTCCAAACATCATCATCATCATCGTCATCGTTATTATTGTTAATGTTTGGTGAGATTCACAGCCTTTGGCGCTGGTTGGTAACTCAATAGCTCCAGTTCTAACTAAGGACCTGGGAACGGTTAAGGCAGCGTCGGAGGATATAAACTGTTCCAAGTAGGGTGGTTTTTTTTATAGAATCAGGATATTCAAGTTTGATAAATTCAGAATTTCCAAATAGCAAAGTAGCCCTTCAGGTATTGCTCCAAGGGCTCCAATTACAATTGGGATAACACACGATTTCTTTTTCCAAAGTCGCTCAACTTCAATTTGTAAGTCCCGGTACTTTGTGATTTTTTTTCTTGCTGCTTGTCTTCAATTCGTGCATCACCAGGTATTGCAATGTCAATGAATGATGATGATGATGATGATGCAAGAAAACTAGAAACTGTTTTGAGATGAAGGAGAAAAATAGTATTACCAGGGCTGCATTTAGGAGGCCAGAAATGTTGGATTACCTGTTCAAATTAAATTCTTTTGATTCTGTAGTAAGTTTGTCATACGTTGATTCAATTAAGTTTGGCATCAGTACAATGATTTCAACGGGGAAAAATAATTTACAAGATAAACTCATTTAAATATGTAGTCAGTGGTCAGCCATAAATTAGACTTCATTCATCTATAACCATTCTTAAAAGAAGAATTTATTTCATCTCATGTCACAACATGGTTATAATATTAATTAAAATGTTCATCTGTTTGAAACCATGCAATCATGACAGATGCATAGATATCACCAGGTACTTGGTCCTTTCATCAGAAAGACAAAAACTACACTGCAGCTTCATACCACAAGTCCTTTCCCTTTAATGCATGAATTCATGATCACCATAAATGATCACCATAAATGTGATTTTATGTGATTTTATGGCCTGCTTTCCCACAAGGCACACTGCTGTGTTCACATCTAAAATATTATCTAGCATATAATCTAAATGTACATCAACTGCATTCCCATAATTGGTAACCCAACAGGCAGTATTTTACAAGTTTGTTTACATAATTCAATCTTTGAAATCCAAATCTCACACTGAAGCAGAGAAGTTTGCAAATGTATATGGTGCTTCTGTAGGGGTACTATTTGACCAGACATTTGATTTTACATTTACTTCACATTATAATGCCCTAATTAGGGCTAGATAGTTATTTAACAAAGATTCAGTAGGTGCATCCCTTCAAAGCTGTTTTGTTTTGCCAAACAATTTGGCCTCCACATTTCTAAGAGTCAAAATGGCCATGTTGTTTCACTTTGCCTGATTCAACTCACACTCACTGTATGCCAAATAAACTTCTTTACTTGCAAAGAAAGGTTTTTCCTGAACTTCCAGCCAGCTACTGGAAATATGTTTGGCAAGTGGTCAACTAGTACAAATTGTGCAGCATGATACCACTGAGCAAATAACTTAAATTTTGCAATTTGGAAATTACATAATCATTTTCCCTATGACTTTAAGATACACGTGACATCACTTGCCACCTTGTACAGCAAAGAAATGTAAAGCCCCTTCTTGAGGCAGATTCTATTGCTTCTTTAATCCGATACTGAGAATTGTGTCACTTTCAGAATGCCAAGGATTTAAGGTGGAACCCAACCTGGCATAAGTGTAACATTTGTGAAACAAAAATTGAGTGACTTAGAAAAAGAAAGATATAGAAAGGAGAAATTGTGCTGTGCTTCCACTGCTAAGCAAAATATTTATTGCCTTGTTTTAAACTAAAACCTGATTATCTGCATTTCAATATTTTCCTCTCAAGCAATTTTTAGCCAGGGTGGATAACAGGATGCAATATTCCTGCCTGAATAAACAAGGAATAAGGCTACTGTCAAAATGTCTACTGATTATATGACAACAATATTTTGCTTACTAGCAACTTTTCACATGCTGAAATAGATGGACCAACTGCTCAGCCATGATCAACTAAACAGGAGGCTGTGTATCCCCAGAAAAGCTGACAAATATGGAATTGTGCATGTAAAACTACCACGATCAGTCTCAATGACTGTTGATATTAAGCCAGGTGGTAATTTGCTGTGACTTTTCACATCTCCCCATCATTCAACTTACACCCTGTCAATATTTTATTTAAACAGCCTGATTTGTTATGCTGGGAAGTGAGGAAAGTCCTGACTCAATCATTAAAAAGACAATGCCATCATTTCAGGACTATTGTGCCCCTCTTGATGTTTGATTTACATAACCATGTAATTGAAGTATCTCAGGTCAGATTGACCCCAATGAGAGCTCTACCTGAGTAAGGATGATGAAACTTAATCATTACCTTTTGACTTTGTCTTCCTCAACACAGTGTTAGGATAGCTTGGTTCCTAATGTTTCCAATCAAGTATGACCCCATCCACCCACTCCCACCATCCAAAACAAAGCCCTCCTTAGCAGCTATATATAAACTACTTTTTAACACTGAGGGGTTGAATAGGAATGTTTAAGAAGTGCTTTTTAACACGAGTACATTTGGACATCGTACATGATCAAAGACCATAATTGTATGAAGAAATCTTACACTGAACAAGCTAAAGAGAAACATCAACCAGATCTTTCTGTTCAATGTGGAAATTGGGGAAACACATTAAAATGTATTAAGGGGAAAAACTGAAGCTCAACCCTATGTATTTAGTATTTGAATATTCTGCTTAGATTCATGACTTGATGCAGACAGAAGAAAAATAAAGGTGAATCACGCTCCATTATGACTCTCCTAAACATATTGTGAGATACTGCATATATTTAATCATTGGCATTTACAATTAAAAGCATCAGTTGGTAGATGCTTTGAAAATTATTGTTATGATCTTGCCCTTTCAACTGTTCTCTCAACTCATTATCGATCTATTTTCAATATAGTAAATACTTAAATTTTAACTGAAATAGAAACTCTGTGGTCTCCATGGCTTTCTATGATGGTACATCCCAACATGTTTATCTATCTGAGAAGAACAAGATGGCATCTTCCTTACCCCAAAGTTGTTGGAATGGTAATCAAATCTTGCTGCTGACAAAGTGTTCTGTTCTATATGAAGGTCCCAACTTAGCCTAAAAAATGCAGGTATAGGCATCTGTAAGAAACTACAATGATGTAAAATCACATGATTTCATTTCACAAATATTGCAATAAGCTATCTGTGACATAATTAATAAATCACATAGGTTTGATGATGTCTATATGCACATATAATTTGTGTCCTATCCCAGAACATAGATGAACACTCCAAAGAGGGGGTTGCAAATTTTACTTTCGGTCTTTTAGAATAAATGCCCCAGCAGTGTGTGTGTGTGTGTGAGAGAGAGAGAGAGAGAGAGAGAGAGAGAAAGGGGGGGAGGGAAATCTGTGACAGCTCACCATAGCCAATTCGCCACAGCCAAGTTACTGAGGACAACTCACCACGGGACAAGCTTTACTCTAATATTGAAGAAATAGAATCATTGAATAGAATAATTAAAGTAAGGATGCCAAAATAGGGACAAAATAAAATTTGAATGATAAAAATTAAAATATTTTTTAATTATTTTAAATAATTAAATTGGCTATGGTGAGTTGGCCATGGCAAGTTGTCCCATTATGGCAGCAGGAAAATGGAGAGCACAATATATACAAAGAAAGCAGGAAAAAAAATTCAAAAAGTCAAACAAGTTTGTCTTATTAAAGTCTGAAAATTTCCATGTCCAAGAATTGATAGAAGCAGGGCTCAGCTGCTGGAGGTTTGTAGGGGATCGCGAGAGCCCTTAGCTAAGATTCTGTGCAGTTCAGAGAATCCCCAAATCCCACTCCTGACTGGCTCTGCCCGTCCACCCCTGCCCCTCGCAGAAGTACCCACACGGCCCGTTTTGAATACAGGTAAGTGCAGGGCGTGCATGGAGATTTGGGGAGGGTGGAAAACAGGCATCCTGGAAGTTTGGGAAAGTTGGAAATGTGCCCATTTCCGGCTTCCAGAGAGCCTGCAGAGCCCAGGGATGGCAAAAATGCCCCCCGCCATGGTGCAGGAGGCCAACTAGACCAGGCCCACCATGGCCATGCCCACTCAGCAACTGAACAGAGAACCCTTCGTTAAAATTTTTGAAGCTCACCTCTGGCTCTGAGTCAGGCAGTATATAAATGTAACAATTAATAAAACTGTAAATAGTAAACATCTAAAGAAGCTGGCTAAAGAGTACCTAGTGTGAGGTTCTAGAGTCCAAGCCTCACAGAATGTTTATCAGCCAATCTGAGATGCAGAGTCAAAGTCATGGAATTAAAAGTCAAAATTCAATGGACAGAGTGTAGATTAATGAATAGTCAGGGATGGGATTCAGTTTTTTTTAACAACCGGTTCTGTGGGTGTGGCTTAGTTGGTGGGTGTGTCTTGGTGGTCATATGACTGGGTGGGTGTGGCCAACTCGACATCACTCATGTCAAGGGGTACTTCTCCTCGCCTGGCCTCTCATGACAGTGGGGATGCTGCAATGGTCATAAGTGTGAAAAATGGTCATAAGTCTTTTATGGTACTTTTTTCAGTACCATTGTAACTTTGAATGGTCACTAAATGAACTGTTGTAAGTCAAGGATTACCTGTACAAAAATACAAAAAGCTTCTTTGCTTGAAAAAAGCTGCCCTAAATACCAATCATCAGATTAAAAATACCTGCAAGCGAGAGTTACAAATCAGATAGGGTGCCAGAGCACCTTGAGAAATTAAAATACAGTAGTTAAAATGCAATGATAACTATCAAGCAGCCAACTCTTGCTCATAAAGTGAAACCCTTTAGCAGAGAGGTCATTTAAGCTCTCCAGAAAGAGCACACCCAGGAGAAGCAATCCTTAGATCCATTTGCACCACTTAAAAATACAAGCTGGTCTCACTCACCTCACAAGATATCCTAAGGAAATCACCCAGATTTAAGGAAAGGTCACATGTCCCCAGAAAGTCAGTAAAAAAAGTCAGTGCTAAGCTTGCATCCTGCCTCTTGGAAGTATACCCCAAAAGGACAATGGCAAATAGTATTAAGGCAGTGAAGGAAGACCCCCCCCCTTCCCCAAATAGAAAAAGAAACCACGAGGCAAGAAAAAATTCAAACACAATACAAATAATTAAATCACAACAGTAGCTGTTGCTTGTTGAATCTGAATAGGGAAAATTATCCCATCAATAAACACAGGATTAAACTTCACCAAGCACAGAATTAACCTTCACCAAAAACCAGTTTTAGTCCAAAATTCAGAACGAGTATGACGTTTGAATGTCAATCCTTCTAGCTAGCCAAGAAGCCTTGCTGAATGTCACTCATCTTGGTCCCTGTCATTAAAAGCTTTACTTCATTATTCAATTATTTCTTTAAAGTGCTGATTGTCCAGGGAAGTATTTCCTCCCAACAGCAGTGTAATAATCTTAAAACAACCTTTCCCCTTCAAGAAAGTCAAGCCCTAGAAACTCCGGAGACAGGAAGTCTAGGCTGTCTGCCAAGAATGTAATAAAGGTGGAAAAAAAACAAATGGAGATTGCTTCTAACTACCAGTGCTTCAAACTGCTTAGAAAGTTAACAAGGGGTTCTATAGACCCGGATAGACCTGGTATAATTCCACCCCTGTGAATAGTTATCTCTAAAGGAGAGGGTTAGCATTATTGCTCTAGTTAAGGAGAGCCGGTGTTGGTAATTACAGTATGAAGGGTGCATCTCCAGAGGTGGGATTCAATTTTTTTAACAACTAGTTCTGTGATCATGGCTTAGTTGATGGGCGTGGCTTGGTGGTCATGTGACTGGGTGGACATGGCTTGGTGGTCATGTTATTGGCTGGGCGTGGCCAACTCAATATCATCGAGACACACATCTCCTCGCCTGGCCTCTCATGACTGTGGGGATGCTGCAACAGTTGTAAGTGTGAAAAATGGTCATAAGTTACTTTTTTCAGTGCCATTGTAACTTGGAATGGTCACTCCACACAAGCAAAGTACCAGCAAAGGAGGGAAAAAAAGCTCCAGAGAAGTTCCTGAGACAGGAAGTCTAGTCCTGCCAAGAATGTAATAAGGGTTAACGGAGAGGCAGTTTCTGTAAGCAACACCAGAATGTTTCCTTCCTGCCTTCCTGTAGGATTAGGCCAGTAATTTCTTCTAAGAACTGGTTCTCTGAATTGCTTAGAAGGTTAACAACCGGTTCTAGCGAATAGGTGCGAACTGGTAGAATCCCACCCCTGTTCTCTTTTCCATGCAGGGTGCCTTTACATTGGGCTCTTGGGAAGGTAGCAACTCAGGTGTTTCATCTTTAGAGTCTGACAGCAGCTGCTCTTACTGATTAAGGCCCACCCCGAATACCAGTAGGACCTAAGGCAATGGTTCATCAGGTAATTTCTTATCTGACTTTGAGCTTACATAACAATTTCCTCCAATGAAGTGATGGTCTATAGAAGCAGGATAGACCAGATGTCATTCAGATTTTTCCTGCCATTCAGTACTTTGCTACTGTCTAGTGAAGATTGTTGTTTCACTCTGATTATTGGTAGCCCAGGCCTTTTATATTCTACAATACAAAGAACATATGTCTTGAATCTTTGTTTAGTGACTGTACAGGTACTCATCCTTTAGCAAAGTCTATGGAGATTGTCAGTCATCCAGGTCATGGGTGTCCTAAAGCTGCTTTTTCAAGAGGGAACTGGACTTTCTTGTTTTTCTTTGAAGATATTTTGCTTCTTATCCAAAAAGCTTCTTCAGCTCTGACTGGATGGTGGGGAATGGAAGGATTTATATTGCAAAGAGCTGGTCATTTGCATTCTTTTACAGAGTTGTTGAGGCCACTTGGAGGTTTATCTGTGTCCTCAGGGTCAGCTGAGTAGTACAAATGGGTGTGTGGAGCCTTCTTGGAACTGCTGAAAAGACTGTGTTGTAGATTGGAGATAGATGATGTCGTATCCCTCTCCTTCTAGTTCAGTTTTGAAATAGATGGCTTCTTTGACCCCTCTTTCCAACCAGCAATCCTCTCTGTTCAAAAGAAGAGAACAATAAATTCTAGACATAGAAAACCTAGAACTACGCCGCCTTCAGGTCCGATCTAAATATAGTATATAAAATTATATATTGCAATGTCCTACCTGTCAATGAATACTTCAGCTTCAACCATGACAACACAAGAGCCAACAATAGATACAAACTCAAGGTTAATAGCACCAAACTTGATTGCCGGAAATACGACTTCAGCAACAGAGTGGTCAATGTCTGGAATACTCTACCTGACTCTGTGGTTTCTTCCCCAAACCCCTAAAACTTTAACCTTAGACTGTCTACTACTGACCTCACCCCTTTCCTAAGAGGTCTGTAGGGGGCAGGCATAGGCGCACCAATGTGCCTATCATCCCTATCCTATTGTTTCTTTTATTCTTCTTAGATGTATCCATGTATTCATAACTATGTTTTTACTTATACCTATTATCTTGTAAGCAATTGACAAAAATAAATAAATAAACAAAAAATAAAAATAAATAAAATAAATGAAGCAATGTTGTTGTTCCATACATTGCAGAAATATCTGAAAAGGTCAGGAGGATCTTCAGCCAACATAACATATTACATACTTTAAATCCAATAATACAGTTAGGCAGAAGCTGGTTCATCCCAAGGATAAAACATCTAGAGACAAACTGAACAACATGGTACATGGAGTACAATACAGTGAAACATGTTTAGATCTGTACATTGGCAAAACAAAACAACCACTTCATAAATGCATGGCACAACATAGGAGAACAAACCCAACAGGACAAGATTCAGATGTCCACCTGCTTTTAAAACTCTTTTGAAGACAGTAAAGTCCACGTTTTATACAGAGAGAACTGTTGATTTGAAAGAGGGGTCAAAGAGGCCATCTATGTCAAAATTGAACAGCCCTCTCTCTCTACAGAAAAACAAGAAAGTCCAGTTGCCTCTTTGGCACGTCATTCAGCAACTACCTCATTTAGTGACCATTCACAGTTACAACAGTGATGAAAAAGTAACTTTGTAACCAATGTGCAAATTTAAGATCTTTGGAGATCTGTAAAGCAAGAGAAAGCTAAAGCAGACCATAATCACGGTTCCTGTTTCTCTTAGCAACCACTTTATTTAATATCCAAGTTGCCAATCACAACTGTGATTGCTAAATGATGTCAATTTGTGAAAATGATATTTTCTGCTGCACAAGAATCTTACTAGCGAACAGTGATGTGATCTAAAGAACAGGTAGTTTTGTCAGTCTATTTAGTTCTTATTTTATGGGTAAGAGATACAGATTAGTTGATGTTTAACATGGCAATTTTCTTTTGTTTCCCTTGTTTGCCAACTGGAAAACTATTGATTGTACATCTCATAAAGAACAAATTGTTGGGCCATTTGATGTCTGAAAGATGCAAAATGGCCATTTCTATCTTAAAATAACCTGCACTTCATTCTTAAGCAAAATAAATGCTAAAGAAAAGAGCAGCAATCTCTTACGGCTTTGAACATCAAAAGTCTGATCAGAGTAAAATATTGTCTCTTTTGAATCTTTCCAGAAGAGAAACAATTTGTCAACCAAGGAACAATGATTCTCTCCTCTTACAATGGTGAAGAATTCAGAGGATTATTATTTTTTTAAGTTTAGAACAGCTTTATACAACTGGTATATTCCCACCTGACTTCTAAAAATAAAATTCAACAAGAGGAACTTCTTTGAAAGGTAGTTATTATGGTGCTTTTGTTACAGATGGGACAGCGACTATTCAGTAATGTTTAATTTAAAAGTATTACCATCTTGAGGAAATGGATCATTTCTTTATTAATTCTTTCACAGGAACTTCATTCATTATTACTTCATGCACAGAAAGGAACATTCAGCAAGTGACAGATGAAATTTGAATCCACTGAAAGAAGAGAGGAATATAGTTTTCTTGGTTTGGAAAACCTCTGTATTGTGTTGTTAGGTTATTACTTCTGGCAGTTTTTTTTTCTTTTTCTATAGAATGCGCAGGCAATGTGCGGGCACACTGTGACATGAAACAGCTGGAGAATCAAGCCAATTGTGCTTAATCTTATTTCCTGACATTCCACTTGTTGGATTCTGAATCCATAAGAAAGAATATCAATGTTATGCATACATTGTGAAATATACTGTTTCTAGTTCCTCTGCCCTTTGACAGAGCAAAATTTTAAGTTATTATTACTGTTGGTTCAGAAGGCATAACACATTTTTAAGACAATGCATTTTTCAGTGTTAGCGATAATTATTATTTCTGATTTACAACTATCTTCCTCCTATAGTCTTTTTTATAAGCTATAAAGAACTTAGGCATAGTTATGTTGAAAGAACATTAAGCAGAAAACTCTGAATTTATAGCTGAGGAGTACTTTTCTGAACTGCTTATTCCAATAAAATACTGGAATTTTGTTTTTTTCATTCGCCTTAAAAAAGAAAAAAATAGACATGATTAGGGTTTGCATTTTCAATAAATGTTGGAAAACAAATGTCACATACTTTGTAATGATTGTGACAAAAAAACATCTTGGATTCTTTTAGTTAACTTTCCCCTATTTTAATGAATAGCAAAATCTGTCACGTTTTATGGCTATGAAATAGACCACAAGGGTGTAAACATTGCCAAGTAATTCCAATTTTACACCAATGAATCGTTTCCCATTCAAGACATTAAAAATAGCTAACTTGCTGAAAATGGGCAATTTGGAATCAATGGGACTATCAGAGACAAATATAAAACAATCCTTCTCATTGTAAAATCTAGTACCAAGAAAAATAAAGGTATCTCATAGGAGTTGCCTGGCACCAAAATATAAAATAATTAAACACTGAAACTGCAGTTTGTTTTTTTAAAAAAGGAGAATAGGCAAGCTCACACTTTGATATTCTTATTTTCTCTATGCTAGACCCTATTTCTTTACTGTTCAAAAGAAAAGCACACAACAAAAGTATAATAGGGGCAAAAGTAAAATATCTTGTGTATGTGTATATCCTGAGTTTTAATGCGATTTAATAATATTATTACAATACAGGGAGTATTGTAGCAGAAAGAACTGAAGAAATATACACGCCTAACCATAACTACTAATGAACAAAATCGTGAGACAAATGACAAATTTCTACTGAACAGTTATAGCTCTTTATGGCTATTTCAAACAATATGATCTTTTGGGGACCAAAGGATATTACTAATATTCCTCTAACATATATAACAAACATGAAACTGGAAAATAAAGTGTTGGAAAAAACAGTGGATGGTTCCAAATTATAAGTGATATTCGCTACACCAGTTGTAGTACAAGCCTGCAGGAGACAAAAGTTGGTCAACCATAAACTCTTTTAAAGCTAGATCTGTTTTTCAATCATTTGAGGTCCTATGATTTTAGACTACACCAAAATAAAACACAATAGAGAGCAAGCAGCTTCTAAAAAAATGATGACCCCCACATATGAACATAAAGAAGAAAACCAATACACCCAAATCGAACACAATAGGAACAAATAGTTTCTGTAAAAATGAGCTTACATATGCACCTAAAGAGTAAGGCCAATGGAAACATGTCACTCTTAGAAGAAAACAACCAAGAGCAAAACCTTTAGTATCTACCCTAGCTCCAATGAAGCCCCTCTGGAATTTAATAATTGCTATCATAGCCTCCCCCTGGAAGAAACACTCACAAAAGAGCATTCATCAATAGTTTCTAAAAAAAGAGGCTCAAGTGAGCATTCCTGTGACATTCCTAGACTTCCCTAGGAAAAAAAAGATGAATATTGGTGATAGGAGATTCAATTCTTAGGGGAACAGAAACTATAGTCTGCAGGAGACCAGGAAGTCACTCTAGGGCAGGGCTGTCGAACTCACAGCCTGCGGGTCAGATGCATCACATGCTGGGCATGCCCATGTCCGATTTAGTGAAGGGGGAAAAAGGTCATGTGATGCCACCACGACGCCACGAGTTTGACACCCCTGATCTAGGGAGTTATATGGTGTCCCTGGAACAAAAATCAAAGATATAATTGAGTACCTTACTAAAATAATGAACCGCAGGGATTACTGCCCCTTTCTTCTCCTACATGTGGGGACCAATGACATAACATATTTGGAATATATTTGGAAAATGACTGGCTCATCTTATCCAAAGGGCCTTAAACTAAAATTGAGGGGAGAAGGGGGAACAATCTTCATGACCTTTAGAATCTAATTTCAAGCAAAAAAAAACACTAGATAACCAATCACATAAGGAGGAAGGGAGTAAAGAAAAAAAAACCCATAATGAAATAGTGATGGAAAGGATAGAAATCACAGTTACAAAGTAGGTAATATAACAAACATACCCAAGACCAATCGAGGATTCAAATGCCTATTCATTAATGCTCAAAGTTTAGGGAGCAAACAGGGTGAACTTGAAGTATTAGTACATGAAGGCAGATATGATATAGCTGCCATTATTGAAACTTGATCAGATGAAACTCATAACTGGAATGTCCTGATATAAGGATACAAACTATTCAAAATAAACCTAACAAAATGAACAGACCTAACAAAAGAGGAGGTGGAGTTGCATTATATAACACTACATCTTTACAGAAATACAGAAAACAAAGGATGTAAACCTCCTAGAATTCATATAGGTTGTCATGACCCTGTTGGAGTCTAAATCCGAGGAAGAAGACAAAGAGCTGACAGGGAGAGGGAATGTGGCTCCATTGGCTGTGGAAGGAACTCGGGAAGGGCAAAATCTGGCTGGGAAGAGCAGGGGAGAGGTAGGACAAGGGAGAGGGAGTTCAGAGGAAGATCCAGGCCTACCCCTTCTTCACTCAGGGAGGAACAGAGAAGAGAGCAACGTGGGTTGTGTGGCTTACGGGGAAGGAAAGGGCCCTGATTCCCTTCATGAGGACACTGGGAATGAGAGTTTTAAAAAGATGCAAGCTGAGTGTGGTGTCTGCTGATGACAAACGTGAGTTTATCTTGTGTTGGCTTTGGTTATCTGCGTTTCTGACATCTCCTAATTGGGTTGAATTACTGCTGTTCCTTCACATCTGGATTTCCTTCTCTTGCCCTGCCAGACTAATTATCTCATCCTGTCTTGATTGGGCTTATAGTTACAGTTTTTGTTAACCACATTTTGGACTTGAATCTCTGCAGCCAACAGCTGGGAGAGTTTTTTTCCAGCTAGAAGGTAACCAGGACATTGGGGGCAAAATTGGAACTAATAAAGGTACTCCTACTGTGTTGCCTTTGTGCCACGCCCTGGGTCATCTCATGGGTCAATATAAAAGGGAAAAATGATATTGCTATAGGTGTATACTACAGGCCACCCAACCAAGCAGAAGAAATAGATGAACTTTTTGCTTAATTTGTTAATCAATTAAAAATGTATGTAGAAAATATACCACAGTAATAATGGGAGACTTTAACTACCCAGACATCAATTGAAAGACAAACTCTGCAGCAAATGGGAGATTGAACAGATACCTAACGATCCAAACCGACAACTTTGTCATCCAAAAGATAGAGGAGAGAATTAGAGAAAAAACTATACTGGACCTAATTCTTACTAACAGTGAAGAAGTGATAAAGGGAGTTGAAATTGCTGGAACCTTGGACAAGAGTGACCATGTCATATTGGAATTCAATATAATGCAAACATAAGTAATAGACTATAATCCAACCAGTGTCTTACATTTTAAAGGAGCTGATTTGTAAAAATTCAGACAGCCTAAGTAACTATAGCTCACCTTACCTACATAACTATAAAAGAGAAACTAAAAAATTAAAATTAAAATAAGTAAGAAAATGGCAAAAGAACATCTGTCTGACCTTGATGAATATAAATCACCAGGACCTGATGAATTACATCCCAGAGTTCTGAAGGAGTTGTCGGATGTTATCTCAGAACCATCGTATCATATCTTTAAAAAATCTTGGAACACTGGAGAACTACCAAAGAACTGGAAAAGAGCTGATGTGGTTCCCATCTTCAAAAAAGGAAACAAAGAAGCAAAAAACCCGGAAACTGCAGACTAATCAGCCTAACAAATACAGATTAGGCAAAACCTGGCTCAAAAACAGTAACTGTGAGAAGGACCTTGGAGTCTTAGTGAATGATCACTTAAACTTAACTAAGCTGTGTGCAGCAGCAGCCAAAAATAAATACAATCCTTGGTTGCATAAACAGAGGCATAGAATTAAAATCATATGAAGTATTAGTACACTTTATAAAATCTTAGTAATAATATACCTATTTGGTCACCACATAACAAAAAAGATGTTGAAATTTCGGTGGGGGGGGAGTACAAAGAGCATCTAAGATGATTAAAAGCCTGGAGACTAAAACATATGAAGAACAGCTGCAGGATTTGGGATTGGCTAGAGTAGAGAAAAGAATGACTAGGGGGGACATGATAGCAGTATTCCAGTATTGAAAGGTTGCCACAAAGAGGAGGTTGTCAATTTATTTTCCAAAGCACCAGAGGCAGGACAAGAAACAATGGATGGAAACTAATCAAGGAGAGAAGCAACCTAGAATTGAGGAGAAACTTCCCAACAGACAATTAACCAATGGAACAGCTTGCCTTATGGGTGCTTCACCACTGGAGGAAGAGATTGGACAGTCACTTGTCTGAAATGGTATAGGATCTCCTGCTTGACCAGGGGGTTTGACTAGAAGACCTCCAAGGTCCCTTCCAGCTCTATTCTGAGTCAAATTTAACAAGATGATCTGATTTGGGAAAACATAAGTTGTTTGAGGCCTCTGAAATTCATTTGTTGAATATCGATCTGCCTTGGTATTTTCAGAACTCAAAATGCCAAGAAGCAAAGTACTAGCAAAGGAGGGGAAAAAAACTCCAGAGATGTTCCTGAGACAGGAAGTCTAGTCCTGCCAAGAATGTAATAAGAGTTAATGGAGAGGCAGTTTCTGTAAGCAACACCAGAATGTTTCCTTCCTGCCTTCCTTACAGGATTAGACCAGTAATTTCTTCTAACAACCGGTTCTCCAAACTGCTTAGAATGTTAACAATCGGTTCTGGTGAATAGGTGCGAACTGGTAGAATCCCACCCCTGCTCCTTGGGTTTTTTGTGGTTGTCAGGGCACACATGCTAATAGCATGTATCTTGTTCTTCTTATTGACCTGGCTCTCCATTTAATAGTAATTCAGTTTCAAACTTGGAAATATTGCTAGTTTAGAATAATGTAATCTCCCTCTCCCTCCGCCCCTACCTCTTTCTCTCTCTCTCTACTTCCCTCCATCCCCCCTCTCTCACACACATACTTGTAATTTTCACTTATAATTTTTAATGTTAATGAAAATTTGATATGCTCAAAGATTTTTTTGATTGTTTTTTATGTCAAGGAAAACTGCTAGTCCTTGACTTATCGTTTTTAGTGCTGATGCTTCTTTGACATCAGCTACCTTATTTATCTCTCATGCTTAATTCCTTCCTGGACATTTCAGTTGCATTTATTTTTCTGAAAGGCTGCCATTATGCTCTTCATGTATCAATTAAACTTTTGGGGTGAATGGCGAAATAATTTAGTATACATGTGGAAAATGAAATAAGTGTTAATTTTACATAGCGATTTATAAGCGTCTCTTTTATTGCTTATACACCATATATCTTTGGGAAAAAATTACTGTTATTATTGCTCTCCATCACTGGATATTATTTTGGAATGATATTCTAAAATAGATAGTTTGTTGACTGACTTGTGGACTGTTTGCAGTTAAGACAATGACGAAAGAGTAATTTTGTGACCAATTCTGGCATTTACGATCAGGAAAGCTGAAGTAAAATTAAAGCACAGTCACACTTTCACTTAATGGCTGCTTCACTCAATGACTAAATTGATAGTCCCAACAGAGGTGGCTAAAGTAGATGTTATAGTCAGAAGCCCACCGTCATGATTTTCAATAGTCATTGTTTCCAAGACCTATAACTTTCAAAATCTTAAACATATTGGCATTCTGGTGCATTAACACATTCTGGAATCAGTAGATCAGTTGGGTGGTGAACAATGAAGTGGTTATTAAAAGTCACCCTGCATTTTGACAGTTTATTTAAAAAATGGAATGCTTTGCAAACAGAATTATGAGATTATCCAAAAAGGATACAGCCAGGAGTAGGATTCTACCAGTTTGCAAGTATTCACTAGAACCGGTTATTAACATTCCAAGCAGTTCAGAGAACCGGTTGTTAGGAGAAATTACTGGCCTAATCCTGTAAGGAAGGCAGGAAGGAAACATTCTGGAGTTGCTTACAGAAACTGCCTCTCCATTAACCCTTATTACATTCTTGGCAGGACTAGACTTCCCTGTCTCAGGAACTTCTCTGGAGTTTTTTCCCCCTCCTTTGTTGGTACTTTGCTTGTGTGGAGGGACCATTCAAAGTTACAATGGCACTGAAAAAAGTGACTTATGACCATTTTTCACACTTACGACTTGCAGCATCCCCACAGTCATGAGAGGCCAGGCGAGGAGATGCGTGCCTCAATGTGAGTGATGTTGAGTTGGCCACGCCCAGCCAATAACATGACCACCAAACCACATCCATCCAGTCACCTGACCACCAAGCCATGCCCACTAACTAAGTCACACCCACCGAACCGGTTGTTAAAAAAATTGAATCCCACCCCTGGATACAGCCACAGCAAAGCCAGCAGGGTTAAATCGTGTCTCGCACCATCGGTCTTTCTCTGAGTATATTCTGCATTGAATTAGCAGCATCTGATTAACTGAATTTAAAAAAACATTCCTTTTTCATAGTCTATATAAATAGAATATTCTTTATGAACATTAGGCCTCATCAAGTTGCCTTAGCTTCACATTGATGAAGATGTTTCTGAGGCAGAAACGACAGATTTTCTTTGTCAAAATAAAGAGGCATCGGAATTTGCCTCGTTCTCTTCCATGTGTTCTACCACGGCTTCTTGGAGAAGAGGTTTCTATGCAGGCTGAGACTGAAGACAGGATGAAGAGCAGAATAAAACAAAACTCCCTCCTTGCTTCACTTATTCTTACTGAAGCAGAACCTTCCTTTGATTTGTACAACTCTGATGAATACCATTCCCTTCAAACAAACTGCCTG
The DNA here is from genome assembly GCA_023653725.1 of Bungarus multicinctus. Taxonomy (NCBI): domain Eukaryota; kingdom Metazoa; phylum Chordata; class Lepidosauria; order Squamata; family Elapidae; genus Bungarus; species Bungarus multicinctus. Next base: position 7,732,505 of record CM042848.1, on the reverse strand, counting down.
TAACTTATGGGTTGAAAATGGGTAATGGTGTTCTGCAGTGAAAGGATTTTTTAAAAAAAAAATAACATTGTGTACCAAGATAATAGCTATAGATTCTTTTTTTTTTTTTTTAGAAAAAATAATACAGGGGGAAACTTAGGAAAGCAATTTCTGTATACCTACTCATATTTTAAAAGTTGTAGTTTTGTCATGTAATTTTATTCTGAGAAAGAATTAGACTTGTCTTTGGCTATGCTAGATAATGAGACACTACTCTTTTTGCAAACTTTACTCAGGTGTAGGAGTTGAGCAACATCCTTAAGTGATATAGGATGGATCTTGCCATTTCTGGAACTCTAAATCAAATGTATTTAGTAGAATAGCAACTGCGTTCTCTTCGCTGATGATGTAAAGCTATTCATCACCACAGACAATACTGCTACCCTTCAAAAAGACCTTGACTATGTATCAAACAAATGGCAATTTCAAATCTCAACAAATAAATGCTCTGTCTTACATATTGGCAAAAAAAATCAGAAAATAAGATACAGGCTGAATAGTCAAGACCTTGTTGATGATCCAAACTCTGTCAAGGATCTTGGAGTACTCATCTCTAATAATCTAGGTGCTAGAGCCCACTGTAACTACATAGCCAAAAAGGTGTTAAGAGTTGTTAACCTAATCTTATGTAGCTTTTTCTCTGGTAATATTACACTATAGAACTATAACTACAGAATTATAACTATAGAAAATATTTGCTAGACCAATACTCGAATACAGCTTATCAGTCTGGGACCCACACTACGTATCTGATATTAACACAGTAGAGAAAGTCCAGAAATATTTCACAAGAAGAGTTTTCCACTCCTTTACTCATTGCAGAATACCTTGTGCCACCAGACTCAAAATTCTAGATCTAGAAAACCTAGAACTACACCACCTTCAGTCCGATCTAAGTATAGTATATAAAATCATACATTGCAATGTCCTACCTGTCAATGAATACTTCAGCTTCAATCATAACAATACAAAAGAAACAATAGATACAAACTCAAGGTTAATTGCACCAAACTTGATTGCAGGAAATATGACTTCAGCAATAGAGTGGTCAATGTCTGAAATACTCTACTTGACTCTGTGGTTTCTTCCCCAAACCCCAAAAACTTTAACCTTAGACTGTCTACTATTGACCTCACCCCTTTCTTAAGAGGTCTGTAGGGAGCGTGCATAAGCACACCAACATGCCTACTGTCCCTGTCATATTGTTTCTGTTATTTTTCTTATATGTATCCATGTATTCATAACTATGTTTTTATTTATACCTATTATCTTGTAAGCAATTGACAAACCAAATAAATAAAAATAAATAAGTAGAATAGGCAAGTTCTTTGTAATGTCATTTTTAAACACTGTACATCATAAACAAAGATTCTTGGAATTCAAAGGTAGTCATGTCCCTTCCTTGAATAAATCAACATTTTGCATCAAAATAAGGAAGAGAACAACCATGACCAGTTCAGTTATCTCTTTATTAGTTTTCCCTTTTTTGGTGTGTGTGTGGGGGGGGAGTTAGAGATTTTAAAAAATTCTGGAAACTTTTCAAATGCTCTCTATAGGATCCTTGACATCATCTTGATAGACTGCATAAGAAATGAAACCATCTGTCAGCCATGCTGCAAGCAGCTAACCGTAAGCAAAAAAACAACCCAACAACACTTAAAATGGACATATTTGTAGAACTGATCCAGTTTGCTAGTCATAACGTTATTCTGAAGAATACAACTCCACAGTTGGAAAGTTCAGTACAGTGTACCAAGGACAACCTGAATGAGACAAACTGCAGACTGGAGTCAACCCAAAATTACAGTAATGGATAAACATTTTGAAAGATATTGTATGAAATGTCCAGGCTCCATAGCATTCACAGAACCATATTGTTTGTCATATTTTGTGCTAGGGAGATCTGGCTCAAGATTTACAGACCGTTCTTCTGCACATATCTGAAGTGAGCTCTCCTTGAAGCCTGCAACTGGGAAAATGGAGTTTTGCTTTCTATGGGGATAAATTTTCTTCTAACTTTCTATAGAATTTTTCAAAAGCCCAGTTTCATTTCTCAGTCTCTGAAATCTATCTCTCCCTCTGTTTCACTCTCTTTCCCAAACTCTAAACCCTACTAAGCACTTACAGAAGTAAATTGTTCAGTGAAGGCTCAATGCGTTTTTAAGGTTTTGTTACTCAAAATCTATATTTTGAAAGATTTCCTTTCAGGTAGGAATATTATAACTAAAGCTGATTGAGGAATAGAAAAATCTGTTCTAAAAGAGGATAGCTGAGAAAGAAGTCGTCTTCCAGACATAAATATAATCTCATCAAAATACTGAAAAGACAAGAATACTCCATTGTGTACAGTATAATTGCTCAATAATAGCACAGTAGGTTTGGGGGGGGAAAGGATTAGCCCAAAATATTAAGAGTGCTTTCCTCATTCTTTATTTAATATGCATGGCTTGAATTTAGTTTTTTTAATTTAAGCAATATTCCTCTTAGAAAAATATTTTTCCTCCTCTGCATATCTCTGCAAAATTTTTATTTTTTATTATTAGACTTCAATGCTGCCCATCTCACTAAGGCAATTCTCTAAGATAATACTGTAATAATTTAGTCTCAACAATCTATTTATTTATTGTACCCTGTCATGTGATTTTAAAGGATATTTTAGTATTCAAAATGCTTTTGGGTCCACCCATTTATATTCATGATGCTGCAAGGGGAATATGGAAGGAGGGACAACATGATGGGAAAAACTACCTGAACCTTGCCCTTCCACTTTTACAGAAAAGTTTTGCAGAAAAGTTGGTAGCTCTTCAAGGCAGAACTTAATTGCCTCAGAAATACTCATTACTGAGGGCTTGGTTGCAAAGTACTGGCATTAGAACTTACAAAAGAAAGATGCAGGCTAGAGGAAGAAGACAATAGACGTCATGAAGTGGCAGGTACAGCAGGAAACCCTATTGCCACTACAATAGAACAAGAACATTGACCAAAGAGCATATATATATATATATATATATATATATATATATATATATATATATATATATACTTTGTATTACAACACCCTGTTAAGCCCCAATTAAGGGAGAAAGCATACTGCTTTCTTTTCTGTCTTTCGGCTCATCACCAGAGACCATACCGACAGAAAGCTATTTGTTTCATTGCCTTTTGTTTACATGTGTGTAAGGTTTTTAAGCTGATAATTTTTAAATAATAAATAAGGGAGACTAGTATAGATCTATTTCGAGCTAGTTAGCTCTCTTCAGCTAGCCATACCCTTACTGGGATTCGAACCAGGGAAGTATTACATGTGAGGCAGTTGTAATTGCCTCTACACCACTGGCTCTCTCCTTATCAGCTCAGGCAGGGAATAAGTATATACTTTGTATTACAACACCCTGTTAAGCCCCAATTAAGGGAGAAAGCATACTGCTTTCTTTTCTGTCTTTCGGCTCATCACCAGAGACCATACCGACAGAAAGCTATTTGTTTCGTTGCCTTTTGTTTACATGTGTGTAAGGTTTTTAAGCTGATAATTTTTAAATAATAAATAAGGGAGACTAGTATAGATCTATTTCGAGCTAGTTAGCTTTCTGTCGGTATGGTCTCTGGTGATGAGCCGAAAGACAGAAAAGAAAGCAGTATGCTTTCTCCCTTAATTGGGGCTTAACAGGGTGTTGTAATACAAAGTATATACTTATTCCCCTGCCTGAGCTGATAAGGAGAGAGCCAGTGGTGTAGAGGCAATTACAACTGCCTCACATGTAATACTTCCCTGGTTCGAATCCCAGTAAGGGTATGGCTAGCTGAAGAGAGCTAACTAGCTCGAAATAGATCTATACTAGTCTCCCTTATTTATTATTTAAAAATTATCAGCTTAAAAACCTTACACATATATATATATATATACTATTCTTCAAGTTATTTTACCTGAACATTTCATTTAGCCATTTTAATATGATAAAGCATTATGTTTAAGCTACTTTCTCAAATTGCATCCTGTCAGTGTATTTCCTCTTGATGAGGGTTAAGAATTACATGCATATTTTGATTGTGCAGAAGAGAGAGAGAATGTGCTTAAAATGACTAATATAGAATGTAATTCATGGAACCAGATGTTTTAACACCCTTCTGTCAGATAAAATTATTTTTCACCTACTGATTTCAAGAAAATTACTGGAGAAAACTAGAAGGAAAGAAGAGCCAATTCCTAGCCAGACTAAGTAATACCAACTGTGCTAGCATAACATCTGGACAGCTTGACAGTAGTTAGTCCTAAACAATTTCTAATACAGTGAATCCAGTTAGAGTTTTAAAAACTGAATATAAAATGGTTGGATTTCAGCACAGGTTTCACACTCCTAGTCAGTTTATAGTCATTCATTATATACCTACTTGCTATCCTAGGCATGTTTGATTGGGAGACTGTCCAGTTTAATTTCATGGGAATTATTTCTGAACAGATTTATGTAAAGAGACTCATTATGGTGTAGTGGCTAAGGCACCAGGCTAGAAACTGGGGGACTGTGAGTTCTCTTCTGCCTTAGTACCTAGAATTACACTTTAAGTACATAAATAGAGCAGCTAATTGAATACTGACCAACTTATATCACCACCATGCTCAAAACAACCGAATGGGAAGAGTATGTGGATATTATGTGTTTTAAATTGAGTCTACTTATGGATTTGCCCAAGGAAGCATTCTTGCAGAAGTATATCACTGTCCAAGGACTGCTTTTGCTCATTCAGCATTTTCTTCTGTTGAACTTTTATTGTTTTTCTTTCTCTTTGGGCATTCTGCTGGAACAAACCCACGGAAATTATTAATAGCTTCTTGGTAGATGAATCCAGAAGGCTCACTACTATTCTCATTCCATCTGAATTATCAGCCACTTTGGTAACAATGGAATGTTTTCTTTTCTTTCCTTGCTTTAGAGGTTACATATTTCCTAAGTCTGTTTTGTTGATTTTTTCACAATATTCTTAGCACTTATTCCTTACATTTTCTTTGTTTCTGTTGCCTCCTTTTTTTGGGAAAAAGTCGAATTTAAATGCAATCGAAAACCATATTTTTTAGTTCTTTTAAACATAAAAATAAAATGTTCATAGTTTGTTTTGTATCTCCATGGGGACTAACAAGAAATTGGTTCACTTATTACTATCTTTATATTCCATTGTATTCTTCCAATAAAATTCAATTCTGAATACAATTCTGAACCTGCCTTATTTAATAAAAAGGTAATCCACTGTAAATTATGTGTTAAATTTAAATTTAAACTTCCTGTAAGAATATCGAAGTATGCATCTGGAATACTAATATCTATTTATATAGACTACTCAGGCTGAAATATAATTTATTTATTTTGTATGTTATCTTTATGCATATAAATAAATATATTTTTCCTCATTATCCAAATCTACATTTCTTTTCAACCAGCCACCTTTATATGTAACTCTGTATAAAGAGTCACAAATAAAATGTTTTTGCTTAAGTCTCTGTCCTCTCGGACCTTCTTAGGAGTTACATATGTAAACATTCCCACTCAGTAATTTAGTTGTTTTGCAACACATAAAGGAAACAAGGGAAGAAAGTCTGCCTTTCAGATATTTAGCGACTGTAACTCCTAGAATTCTTAGTCAGAAAAGCCATTGTAGTCCTGACAGATATAAGGAGTGTGCCAGATTCAAAGAAAAGTGGTATATAGCATATCGGATCTCTCTCTCTGCTTTCAGGTCAGAAATATGGAGAAGGCGGGGTTCTTTTGATCTTTGGTTCTTGGGAAAATCAGAAATAACAGAGACTTATGCTATCTTTAAATTTCAGAATGTGAGTGTCCAAGTAAAATAGCATTTAAGTATCCACTCAATACTCATAAATTATCACACTTACTATTGCTGGTTATGTAACAATAGTTTAATGGTAGTGGTGTACAATAAAAGAGAACAAAAATTATGTAGGGCAGCCCTGAGCCATTTTTCAGAGCAGAAATAATATTGTCTACTGGAGAACCAGGGTCATTAATAGACCCTCCATGTACTGATAAATCAGTAAAGTCACAATATAGCTTTCAGGTTTTATTATTATTGTATGTCAGGTCAGCATAGACTTTCCAAAAGAGGAATACAGTCTCGGTCAATTGTGACTGAATACTTTTCTTTGATGGGGTTACTATTTCCTACTAACAGTTTGAATGTTTACATTTATGCATGCCATTAAAAGCATTTCTAATTACATTGTTATACATTTAAAAGAATGCATTTTAATGTGTAGAAAACTTCTTATTAACTGCTTCATTGTATTTTCAAATTGAACCCATGCAATTGGAAATAAGCATCACTGAATTCGGTGAAGTCTACATCCAGTTAATTTTACATAATTACGAGTTTGTTAAGTGTTTGTTATAAACTCCTTTGAGCAGAAGAATAAAGAATGTCTCCCTATTGACAGAGATATGTAAAACTATACCGGAAGGATAAGGACTTACATATGAAGACATAAGCACACATAGATTCTCTACAATAGTTGTGATTATTGTAGTTGTTCAAGTTACAATATAATTGTCCTGTTTGAGTAGTTTGTTGGGACAGGTAGGTTTAAGTGTATGTGATTTTGATAAAGACTCACATGCTGATGAACAGAAAAGCTAAGGTCATGTTTTCATAGTTATTTATGTGTGTTATTGTGGTGGAATCTAGAGCAGGTGAAGTGTGAAGAGGGGCTTGAGCTTAGAGTCTTTGCACAGCAGAAAGCAATGAAGGCCTTAACTGATCCAGAATCACTAAAGCCTTATCTCAAGAGAATGCAATTAGTCTGTCCAGATTCTTGTAAATTGGCATGGCAAAAATAAAGAAATAACTGCAATCAACTCATGGTGTAGGCCTGGTTCAGAGGTGGGATTCATCAGGTTCTGACCATTCCTGGAGAACCGGTAGCGGAAATTTTGAGTAGTTCTGTTGAGGTAATTCCTCGTTAGGAGAATGAGTGCATCCAGGGAGATGTCATGAGAGTAATGTTGAATAACACTTACACAGTACACAGATACACTGTATAGTAAAATGTAGGTTTTACTTCCAGTAACACGGTTAAGCAAAGTCCAAATAAACAGTCCAAGTCATACACGGTTTTCAAGTCCAGGGATAATCCAATACAAAGTGCCAGTATCAAAAATAGTTTAGTAATAGACTCAATTCAATCCAAGTATAAAGATGATCAGTAGCAGTCAATACAGAACCAAAAACAGCTGAACATTTCTTCCTCCTTCTTCTTCCTCCCTTCTGCCTTTCTTGCCTTGGGAAACCAGGTTCCATCTTATGGCCGTTTGAGGAACCACACCCAATTACAATTTTAGCATTCTCTTAAAGAGACAGTATTAAAATGTCTGTCCTGGTTTATATATTTCCAACCCAACTGTTAGGTGACTTACATTCCTAACAAGTTCGGAGAACTAGTAAATACCACCTCTGACTGGAGATTTTATAGTATTCCTTCCCCTGCCACGCCCACCAAACCACACCCACAGAACCGGTAGTAAAAAAAATTGAATCCCACCACTGGCCTGGTTCCTTATGCATGATAATTGCAGTGTGAACTTCTGTGGTAACACAGAGAGAGGAATAGAGTCAATACTGCCACTAAGCTGAGGGATTTAAAAAATCTGTTTGTTCTAATTTAATTTAAAAAAAGAAACAGATTTTAAAAATAGTACCAACTTTGGTTCTAATTTAATTTTAAAAAAGAGTGGTTACTGTTTTGTCATGATTAAAAATATTTTAAATATACAAGGCTTAGAAAAGCAGCTATCTCCTAAATGAAACTTTTTTTTCAGAATGAAAAACTATCAGAAAGATAATTTTGTTCCAAAGGAACAGAAAAACAGGGTATTTTATAGCCAAATCATGAACATTTAAAATGGATTTCTGTTTGAAAACTTCTGTATAAGTACAAAAAGGTCATTAGATCAGGGGTGGGACAAATTTTTTAACAACCGGTTCTGTAGGTATGGCTTAGGTAGTGGGCATGGCTTGGTGGTCATGTGACTGGGTGGATGTGACTTGGTGGTCATGTTATTGGCTGGGCATGGCCAACTCAACGTCACTCACATCGAGGCACGAATCTCCTCGCCTGGCCTCTCATGACTGTGGGGATATTGCAACAGTCGTAAGTGTGAAAAATGGTCCTAAGTCGCTTTTTTCAATGCCATTGTAACTTTGAATGGTCACTCCACACAAGTAAAGTACCAGCAAAGGAGGGGGAAAAAACTCCAGAGAAGTTCCAGAGACAGGAAGTCTAGTCCTGCCAAGAATGTAGTAAGGGTTAATGGAGAAGCAGTTTCTGTAAGCAATACCAGAATGTTTCCTTCCTGCCTTCCTTACAGGATTAGGCCAGTAATTTCTTCTAACAACTGCTTAGAATGTTAACAACTGGTTCTAGCTGAATAGGTGTGAACTGGTAGAATCCCACCCCTGCATTAGATTTATTATAAATCTCGACCAATTGTGAAGCATTTCAAATCCACTGAATTACTGCCACACAAAGCCTTTCAGAATATGATGAAGCTTATTAATGTGCTGATACAAGCATCTTCGCTGCAAATAACAGAGAAGTCAGAATGTCAAGAAAAACTCATTTGCTTCTAATAATGCTTGTAAGTTGTTGCAAAGCATTTTAATTTTCATAAGGGCAGGGATGTAAAAAGTGATGCCTTCCAAATATTGCTGATCCATCCCTTCCAGTAGCCCTTGACCCCAATGTTGGCTTGCTAGGTGAAGCTGATGAAAGCCACAATAGTAACTTCTAGAGGACTAGCATTTTGCATTCCTGAAAAGGGTTGGAAGAATATTGATATCCTTAAAAAAAAATTATGTCCCAGAGATAAAGTAAACTTAAATGTATAAAATCAGAAAGGGACAGTACTTTTCACTATATTTATATTTTTTTTACTCAAGTATGAATTCATCGTGAGATTGGCACCCATGTACTATAAACCTGGCAGTATATTTTGTGAACAGGCAGTTTGCCATCTCAACAGATGGGTGGTGATGTAGTCATGCACATAGATGAGTTGTGTGCATGCATTTTGATTAGCAGGGGTAGAAATTTGGATCTGTTACAAGAATAAATTGTTGTGGATCCAGTTCAGGTCATCTACCTTAGAACACCAAAATTCTTGTTAGCATATGTCCAACTTTCTCATTTGTCAGTAAAGATTACAGTCGAGCAATATATAAGAGAGCCATGCAAATTTTGAGAAGGCACTTTCATCTTTGAGTAAAGCATTCTTTTTAAGCAATGCCACAAAAAAGCCGTGAATTTCTTTTCACTAGTAATAGAGCCTTAGACTCAAACTCAAATTTCCCTCTGCCAGGTGAAGCAGCTTGTTAAAATGGGAGTTCCTCATTCCCCACATCTCTATAGATTACAAAAAAGGATCCTTAATAAAGGGATAAATAACAGATAATCAGAGTTAGAAGGGACCTTGTAGGTCATATAGTCCAACCCTCCCACCCAAGCAGGAGACCCTACACCATTTCTGACAAATGGCAGTCCAATCTCTTCTTGAAAGTCTCAAGTGATTATTTATGGTCTCAAGGGATTCTTTACAGACAGTTATTTAATTTATCCTTACAATTTATAGAGAGCTGAAAATAATAATAAAATCATGCTATGTTGTCACAATGTCTATTTCCAGTCTCCAATGTGCAATATGTTGGATATTAATATTAAAAATGCCAGAGGTTCAGCTGTACTGGACTAGTCCCATCAGAGAAACCAGATAAAGTGTATCTTTTCCATAGACAATATAATGGGCTACAGAACTTAGACTGTTGGCTGAGCAACCAAGGCCAGCAGCTGAAGAATTACTGAAAAAAAATGGGATTTACCAATAGAAATAAGTGCCCTGGTGCAATCTTAAAACATTGGAGCACCATTTGAATACTAACAACATTGATAAAACCATCAGTCAATTGTAAAAGGCAGCTTTACTTGGAAGAGCTTAAATCCCATGTTGATACCTTTAACACCATCAAAGAACATTAGTACATTACCCAATTCTAGGTCCTTGAGAAGATAAGTAGATAAAAATGCCAAATCCAGTCTGATTTACTGTACATATAATAAAATAATAATATTCTCTTCCCGTGGATACTCCCTCATCATTAGGGAAGGGCTTGTGATTCTCTGATGAGGTTGAGAGCTATGATGGCGGTAATGGATTCCACCAGAAGGATCACCCATGCCTAATAGATCTTATCAGAAGAGCCAGACTAAGTGTACCCACCAATCCTTTTAATAAGATGAGAAAGCAGGGGAAAAAATCCTATAAAAGCTTGGTTATCACCCAGACCAACAAGGATAACATCAGATATTAGAGTTCCTGAGGATCTCTTCACAAGTGGGCAGTGGGTTTGTTTACAGTACAGCGGTGGTGGTTACAGAAGAACTGAATATAAGAATTAAAAATCCAAAAGCAAAATCATATTCAATCTCAAAGTGGAAGACCAAAATACAGAAATCAAGATCAGATGTGGGTTATTTAAAGAACATAAAAGAACAAAAATTGAGGAATGGGTGGATCAAGAAAATTAAAAATATTGGCTTAGCATCAGAAAAAAAATGAAGATTTGGAAGTCATAAAGTAACAAATAACAGCAATAGCAGAGAAACTTGAACACACACATGGCACAAATCATCCAATTTAAGCAAAGTCAGCTATTTCAATCAGACCAGAGGAAATTCTACCACCCCATAGCTCTTTACAGAACTCTCTGTAATGTAAGCATTATTTGCTTATCTGGATCTTCATTTTACCTACCTTGGAAGGATGTTAACCTTAACTTAGTTAACCTTGAGCCCCATCAGGATCAAATTCCAGACTGGGGGATTGTTAACTTGCAATACTGCACTAACTACTATGTCATCAAGTTTCTATGTTTGGTTTCAATAAATCAAGGGTCAATATATTCTAAATAATCTTAGAAATCCCAGATGTAGAAAGACTAATATTTCCAAAATCCTTCAGATTTGGAGGATTTATTTAAAAGCTACAATCTAACAATTTGATCCCGGTCCCATATTTATAAGATATTAAGATTCTTATAGAGCTTACTTGTGGCATTTTATACATATGAAAAGTATTTTTTTTAAAAAAGTGGATCTATTCAAAATGTCTATTTATTGCCACTTATCAATTATAAACGGTATTTGTGTACATCACCTGCAGGATAACTTCTGCAGTTGCCAATTATGGGGGATGTCAAGCTGTCTTCTAATTACTCAACATACATGAATGGAAGGAAATATAGAATAGAACAGAATTCTTTATTGGCCAAGTGTGATGGGACACACAAGGATTTAGTCTTGGTACAAATGCTCTCAGTGTACATAAAAGAAAAGATACATTCATCAAGAGTCAAGAAGCATAAGGTACAACATCATGTATATATTATTTTTCAGCCTAGTATTGATAATTTTAAATTTGGTTGTGCTTGGCATGAAGATTTTACACATGCATATTTAATAACATGAAATACAGGCGTAAAAACATCCCATTTCAATGTTTCCATTTTATGCTTTTACTTTTTCAACTATTCTGCAAGGTTGAGGCAATTCAGGTTTTCAGCTGTGAATATTGACTGATGTATAATGTAGCAAGCATTGCTTGTGTTTCAAAGGGAAAAACGAACTAGGTAAATGGAAGCTTTCAAGAAGAATAATATATACAGTGTTTTAGACACAGGTCTTGTGAATAATGATAGTCTTGTTTTTAATAGTCAACTGAGTCTCAAAAACAATCAAGCAAACAAAACCCCCCAAAACAAATCAATTCCAAAACAAAGAAATATCTTTATCTGGATCAAATTAGAATCCAGTGTATTGGCAAGTAACATCTTATGCTTTTCTTTGGTATTTTTAACTAAAAGAAAATAAATGGGCAGGTAGCAAATTGGAAAGAAAGCATCTGCCCCTACCATGATTTTTATTTAGAGAAATGTCTCTGAGTGCCACAAATGTCACATAGACTTTCTTTTAAAGAAAAATTAAGGAGGTACACATTGAGTTGGCTGTAATACTGTATAGTGTTTGACTAGAGGGTTGTAAAATGCAACTGCTTGTTGCAAAGTAAACCAAGGTGATAAAATGGTTTCTAAATAAGCTGGATGAATGACAAGAAACAGTTTCAGCATTTGCCATCTGGCAAATGGATGCTTTGTAACTGGCTAATTCAAGAACGATGCTGTTTTATGAACAGGTAAGAACTCTCCTGCCTCAAGCAGTCAAAACACCTGACCATTATTGATATCAAAAGCTCAGCTGGATGGCAGCCACTTACCAAATTGAGCCCTGGAAAATGGAAAAAGAAATATGTAGAAACCCCACAAAGTTATGGAAAGACAAACACTTATAATATAATGTAGAAAAGTTTGTAATTTCAATTAGAATTTATTGTGGCTGTGGAGCCACAAATTTTCTTATTAGGTATAATTCAGGAGGAAAAAACCCTCCAAGAAGTAATGTAATTATTTAAGGAGAGATTGCTTAAAGGAGAGACTTTACTTTGCTCAACATTGGAAGAATGATACAATTATTTTATTGGCAACTTAAACTTGGAAAATTGTAAAACTAACAGTAGATGTGCACAGCTAAATAAATCTAAATACGAATAGTTTCCATATATACAGCATATCATGTGGCAAAGCTTCTAAGGGGGCATAAATGTTGACAAATAATGCAGATTAGCAGATATATAGAAAGGAGGATGTCAGAAACCTAATAGTTTTTTTTTTCTTTTTTCTCTTTTTCTACTGAAATGTTGTTTTAATTCTTGTGCTTCATTTATTTTTTTCTTTCACCAACACGTATGTGTATACATAAAACACAATGTAGATTATAATATTAAGCAATTAACAATTATAATATTAAACATTTCTATTTAACTGCCAAACTATATGGATCTTTATTGATCGCTAGAGGTTGAAAGGGACTCAAAGGAGTATATTTAAAGCCTTCCTCATGGCACTCTTTGAAAGAGTACCCAAGCTGGTTTACCAACTGCAATAGTCCTCAAGTGCTAATAAAAAGTTATTAAATTTATATGTTTCCTGACTCCAAGCAAGTTTGAGTAGTTATGTATCCTACTTTCCTGTGAGAAAAATCAGGAAGGAAAACTATACGGAACTATTGAATTACATGGACCCATTCAGAGGTGATCAGTATACAAAGTAGACTTTTTAACAAAATAATATTTAAAAACTATGCATCCCAAAAGCAAAACGGACCCCAAAAATATCAACCTCATCCTCTTCAGACATTTGTAGAGCAACAACACTATGGACACCTGTCAAATGGCTATAAAAGAAAAGTAGCAGTCATCAAATAAATCATATTCAGTGGAGAAAGAGCAAAGAAAATATGAAAAACATAAATAAATCATTCAGAAGGAGAACTAATAGTCAATGGGACTAAAGGATAAGTAGAAATCATTGAAGAAATAGCACCCAATGGGAAAATATCCCTTAAAACGAATTCATAGCAATAAGCATGCCCTGGGATTGGCATTGAATAGACTGCATCGTACATTTGTTATGGAAAAGGATAAGACTTTATAAGCTGTTTTGTCATAGAGAGAGAAGGGGGAAACAATTTGAGAGTATGTACTGCAGGAGGAGAAAAGAAATGTGTATTTCCATTGCACTGGAAATTAGGCACTGCAAGTAAAAAGAAAAGGAAGACTGAGAACCAGTCAAATATAACAGGTGGATAAAGCATGGGCGTGATATAACAATAGCACTTTGACTTATATACTGCTTTACAGTGCTTTACAGCTCTCTCTAAGCGGTTTACAGAGCCAGCATATTGCCCCAACAATCTGGGTCCTCATTTTACCCACCTTGGAAGGATGGAAGGCTGAGTCAACCTTGAGACTGATGAGATTTGAATTGCCAAATTGTAGGCAGCCGGCAGTCAGCAGAAGTAGCCTGCAGTACTGAACTCTAACCACTGCACCACCGTGGCTCAAGGTGGAAAGGGGGAAGCCAGGGAGATGCAAGAGAATCCTTGTCCATAGTCTTATTCCTAATTTTTTTTTCTTGCCTTGCCTCAGCATGCACTTTGGCTTCCTGAATGCACAATCTTTCTGGAGGTGAGGAAGCAGACAATTTCAGAGAATTGGCATTGGTAAACTATTTTTATGTCTGAATTGGAGCCCAATGATTAGTTAAAGCTAATTCAGCTGGTGCTGTTCTATGAAAGCTGGGCTTTGATGAACTAAGGAAGCAATGCTTGGGAAGTTCTAAATTCACTTCCTGAAAGGGGCAGCAAATTCCTTGGCCCTGTAGCTGCAAGTTCAGCGATGGTTACTGGAAGTTGTCTAAGTCCTCTGCCAGTTTTGTTGTTAACATTGGTCACAATCAATGCTATGGACAGGTGGTTCCAGATGGTCCAAAGAGATTTCCTTGCATAGGCAAATACCTATTTTGCCAGGAGAGAAATGCTCAATTATGGCTTCCAAGGGATGTAGCTTCTCTTGAATGACTTTAGCTACAAATGGAGAGAAGATCACAAAAATTGGTATTTTCTTCTTTTTTTTAGTAGCTTGCCCTAGTCAGGCTATTTCTGTGTCTGCCTAATCTAAATAATTTAGATAGTATAGCCTTCCATTCCTAGCTGTCTCACAAATGCACTTTTTGGAGAGTTTCGTCTTATATTCCAGTTGATTATCACTGGTTATATTCCTAATATTAAGTCAATTTTTTCATAGGGTTGCTTTACCTTCATCACCCCAAAATTGGATATTTTACCTTGATAGGCCGAATTGGTGTTAACCATGAGCAAAAGCTCATATTGCTATATTGCTCATATGGCCAGGGAGTCAGAATAGTGGAAAGAGTAAACATAATACTGTATCTGCCCAATATATTCACCATGACCAGATCCTTATGCTTCAGTCTAAATGAGGAAGAAAACTGCATCTCACTTATTTCGGCCATGTCATGTGGAGAAATTCACTGCAGAAAGCAATTATGTGGAAGAGTTAGGCATAAAAGGAAACCAGGCCATCAAAGAATATAATGGCTGCACACCATCAAAGTTGACACCCGCTAGAGCATAGAAAAACTCAAGGAAGTAAGTGCAAGATCAGAAGATATAGCGGATAGAATCTCCAAGACTCAGATATGACTGAATGAGTAGCATCATCTTAAGAAGAGACTTGTCTGGAATGATATAGGCTCTTCTATTTAAACAGGGAGTTGGATTAGATGACCTCCAAGGTCCCTTCAAACTCTGTTATTTGTTATTCATTATCATTGGTATTTCAGGAATTAGATTGTCTCAGAACAATCTACAGGAGAAGAATTTTCTTATAAAAATGGGGCCTTCTTTATAAGTTTTGTAACAGGTAAAGGGCACCTGACCGGCAAGGAAAACTGAACAGCAATAAGCCACATTAACTCAAGCAGTTTATCTTTCCCTATTAAAAACTTCTCAGTTAGCATTATTCAGCTTCGAGCAATAAAGGAATCCGTTGTAATGGTTCTTGTGTCACTTTCTTGTCCTACTTAGCAGGAATTAGGTCAGATAGAAACACACTCACTTTCAGTCGTAGAAGGGAACCATGGATCGTGAAACTTGTTTTTCAAAGAAAAGATTTTGTTAAGATATACAACATGCTGGCAGTGACCTTTCTGGGTTTTATTTTTATCCCTTTATCAGGATAGGAATAGCTTTTGGCTTCAGTAAACAGCTGAGTGGGTTTTGTTGATTTCTTTTTCTTATCATCTGATGCTACAAATTATGACAGAAAAGCAACATGGGTAATATTATGGCATAATTTAGCCCTCAGTCATTTTGAGTTTCTTTAAAACAATAGCTATTCTTTTAAATTATAGTAATGTTAGAAAGTACCTAAGTGGGGGGAGGTCACCTACCTGCAGCAGGAATTTTCTAAATGAGATGAATAATGGGATTCTGAATTGGCATGAGGGGAAAAAAAGACAGTGAAGAATAGTGAAGTATTTTGTATGGCTTTCTATTGCCACAATAACATATAAATAAAATATATTAAAATCTCTGAAAACATATCTAATCTAGATATAGAATAGATAGAGATAGATAGATAGATAGATAGATAGATAGATAGATAGATAGATAGATAGATAGATAGATAGATAGATAGATAGATAGATAGATAGATAGATAGATAGATAGATAGATAGATAGATAGACAGATAGAAGATAGATAGATAGATAGATAGATAGATAGAAGATAGATAGATAGATAGATAGATAGATAGATAGATAGATAGATAGATAATAGACAGACAAATGATAAATAGTTGATAGATATGATTTTAGAAATAAAATGTTTTTCAGAGTAGAGGTAGTCCTTGACTTATAACAGTTCATTTAGTGACCGTTCAAAGTTACACCAGTGACTTATGACCAATTTACACACTTATGATTGTTGTAGCATCCCCATGGTCATATGATCAAAATTTAGACAGTTGGCAACTGATTCACATGTATGATGACTGCAGTGTCCTGGGATCAGGTGATCACCTTTTGCAACTTTCTGGACAAGCAAAGTCAGTGGGTAAACCAGATTCACTTAACAACCATGTGACTAACTTAAAAACTGCAATGATTCACTTAACCACTGTGTTAAGAAAAGTAGTAAAATCATGCAAAAACTAACTTAACAAATGTCTTGCTTAGCAACAGAAATTTTGGGCTCAATTGAGGTCGTAAGTCAAGGACTACCTGTACTGAAATTATCAAGTTGATATAGATTCCTTTCAAAAACAGAAGACAATGGATCAACACTATAACAGCAAAACAATAGGTTACAGGGGTAAAAAAACCAAAAAGACCATCCAACTGATTTTGTGGCCAGATCCTATGTTCCTGACCCAGCCTATACCACATTTTTTGAATATGAATCAAAATTGGAGTTATTGGCTTAAAAAAAGTTAATGATTAGTCACCTCTTCAGCATCTTCTTTTCTCTCTCCCTCCTTCCTTCCTTCACTTACTCACTTACTCACTCCCTTCCTTCTTTCCTTCCCAAAAACATGTGCATATGACTATATTGATTTATATAATATTTAGAGAACTAAGAAAAAATTAGTACAATTAAAATTCATAAATGGAAGGAAAGATTAATATATATGCTAAATGAAGAGAAGAAACTGGAAGGGACAGTGAAATAATAAAAGTTAAACTGGAATAAATTTTTAAAAAGGAGGCCTGAGCAACAGCAGAAATAAAAATAGCAACTTTCTTGAAAAAGTAAACCAGTCACCACCACAGTTTATTCACAAACAAGTATTTAGTAAAAGCAATCACTCAAGGCCAGAGTCTGGATGATTGTGATGAATGAACCTTCCTCTCTCCCCAACCCCCCATGTCAGCACTCTATAATAAACTGATTTAAGAGCAAGCTATTAATCACTAAATCCAATACTTCCCTGTTTCCTCTTCGCTTCTCATCATGACGTTTTGTATGTGTAGGCATCAAAAAGAGTTTAATTTTTTCTCCTCCCTTTGGGATAGTTGTCATGGTTTCATGTTTTGTGGATGGCAGAAGTTCTAAATTGTTCACAGAAACAAAGCTTCACTGAAAATATTGAATCTGGACAGGGTCAGAGATTCCTATCTCACCTTGACAATAAACCACATTGGATTCTTCATGCAACCATGGATACATCGCTTGCCACAGGTGAGAGCACAATATTAATAAAAGAAGAACTAAACACCAGAAACCAGGAGACACAAGCTTTTAGCAGGATGTTCTCATAGATGAACAGGACTGTGAGATTTATAATACTTCTAATCCACTTAGTCACAACTTTGAACATCTTCATTAAATTGTATTATTCCCTTTATGAGATGAAGGCCAATGAATGCTTTGAAAGGGCACTGAAAATTTCATGACTGTCCATTTTACTGCATTAAGAACCTGGTGTGCATTTCTAGCTGTGCACTTTTATTGCTCATTGACAGAATATGAAATGAATCGTGAAGCAACCAAACAAATCAAAACAATCTTTTTGCAGTAGCTTATCAATGGAAGGAGGTTAGACCTTTTAGATTGTAGATTTTTATTGTTGTAAGTTGCCAAGGTCATTGTACGTGTCTTGGGCAGCCATATCAATTTGTTAAATAAATGCGTAGAGGAAAAGAAAAATATTAATCAGTCAAAGGTCTAAAAACTAAATTAAAAATAGCAATCCCTAATTCATGAGTTATGGTTTGGAAACAAAATGAAACAACTTGAGACTAAAAAAACTGGTATTTTAAAAATAAAATAGTGTGGGAAAGAAAAGATTATCTTCATCCTACATACATTTTAGAAGTTGGAAGCACAAAGAAAATAAGGCTTATGGAATATAATTTTAAGCGGTTAAGAACAAGAAACAGCTTGTGAGAGATTTGAATGGACTGCTTGTGAATAAGATGGGGGAGAGAGAAAGAGAAAAGGACAGAAGTTGCTACTATGAAGGATGTAAACAACAGAGACCCAGCCTCACTTCCAGTGATATAGGATGAAATGGTTCCTTTTCACATGATTCACAAATCTTCTAGAGTTCAGATCTACAAAGAAAGTGATCTTCCGAGTGTACAGTTACTTAAAGTGGTCCAGCTAAAATGGAAAACTGAAAAGTCCAAAAGGGTCTAAAATTATGGAAAGAAGCACCACAATGTCAGATTTCATTTGACAAAATAAATCAATGACCCACAATCTCTCACTGTTTGGTAACATAGTGCACACCCACAAAATACAAAACTACTAGTTTTAGCAATAGTTTTACAATAAATATTGTACTTTCACATTGCTACATTTTTCACTACATTTTCCTGTTTGCTTTGCAAAGGTTAGATTTTGGATTCTTTTATGTTTCTTTTATTTTTCTTATATGGACCCATTTCATGTATTCATAACTATGTATATACTTATACCTATTACCTTGTAAGCAATTGACAAATCAAATAAATAAATAAATTTTACTGAGTTGAATGGAAGAATGGCTTCTTAAAATATAGACCTTCTCATCTTCCGAATATACTCACAAGGGAGATGGTGACATAATCTCAACAGCTACATTTTTCTCATTAAATGCTCCAATTGTAGCCACAGACGGGAGAGTCAAATAACCAAGTATGAGTTTTATTTATCTTATTCGTTAGCTTGAAACAGTTTCCAGAATACTATTTACTGGAAAGAGAGGAAGTATGGAGGAATTAGAGGCAGGAAGAACTTTCCGAGGGCAAGGCTGAAATACCTTTTTGTGAATAAAATCACTTAAAATACACTCTGGCATTCATATGAATGGGGTCGGAAGAGATAATAGGAAGTAATATTTTAGTATTGAAGTTATCTGAGATTCAGTTCAGCATAAGACTCTGGAAATGTTGATAGGATGATCTGCGGGGTATGTTCAACTAGTTTAAGCTTGACCTATGCCACTATCTGGCTCTTTTGGGAAAAATGTGAGGAACTGAGTCTGGGAATTGTCAATGCATCTCTTAGTGAGAGACCATGCCTACTATGCTGAGTATAACTGAAACAGCTGGTATATAGCTGTTAATCACTTGGCCCCTGAGTATCTGAATGCACACCTAATTCAGTGTTCAACTCAGACATGAAAGAAAGAGCACATTACTTTTCATGGTATGGAAGAACTTGTCTTTCTCCTGGCAAAGTATTCATGAACAGGCATGTCATAGCTCTTTCACAGAATTTCTGATTTTGAATTTACTCTAATGCTAGGATTTATGTTATTGAGAGATACAGCATGATCGATCTCTCTCTCTCTCTCTCTCTCTCTCTCTCTCTCTCTCACACATTTTCATGTGATCTTGCTTTGCATTTAATTTACATTTAGGCAGCATTGCTCATGTCTATTTTCAATACCACTGGACATAAAAAACGAATATTAACTTTTTCATTTCTGATATCAATAACAATGCTCTATTTTACATGTAGTCTTTGACTTTCGATCACTATTAAGCCCAAAATTTCTATTGCTAAGCAAGATAAGTAAGTTTTGCCCCATTTTATGACCTTCCTTGCCACAGTTGTGAATTGAATCATTGAAGTTGTTACATTAGTAATACTGTTATTAAGTAAACCTGGCTTCCCCATTGATTTGCTTGTCAGAAGGTCACAAAAGATTATCACATGACCCTGGGAAGCTGCAACTGTCGTAACTATGAGTTACTTGCCAAACATCTGCGTTTTGATCACATGACCATGGGGTTGCTGCAACTGTAGTAAGTGTGAAAACATGCCATTTTCAGTGCCATTGTAACTTCAAACAGTCACTAAATGAAATGTTGTAAGTTGAGGACTACCTGTGTAAGGAACTTCTCAGAAAACGTCTCAGAAAACAACAACTGAATGAAAAATTGCTGGTGACCTCCTACTGCTGCATCATAGCAAGCATTTTAACTTACTGCATCTCTGTATCAGGGGGTGGGTTTCTACCAGTTCTGTCCACCTTTGTAGAACCGGTAGCTCTGAAGAGCAGCAGACATATAACCGGTTCTATGTCTGCTGATGTTTTTGCCCACCCGGGCTCTTAACTGACCTTTATTTCCTGATTGTTTTCAACTTCAGCTGCCGTGCAAGGCACAGCTGCAGTTAAAAAAGCAGGAACAAAGGGTTTTTTGAAAGGCTGCTTCTCTGCACGCAGCATGCTGATGATGATTTACAGGCGCGCGCCCAGCAGTGTGCAGGGAAGCACATCGTAAATCACCGAACCTCGTAAATGACCGAACTGGTAGTTAACCATGTTGGATCCCACTGTATGGTTTGCCAATTGCACAGTGGCAGATAGAAAAGCACTCCAGAGGGTTAATGTCATTGCCCAGAAGATCATTGGTTGCCCTTTCCCCTCTTTGGAAGAGCTTTATAGCTCCCGCTGCCTTAAGAAAGTTCAAAACATCAAAGATCCACCTCATCCTGGGAACCCTTTTTTTTTTTTTGAACTATTACCATCTGGCAGATGGTACAGAATAATAAAAACAAGGACCAATAGGCTGACAAACAACTTCTATCCCAGGGCAGTAGCTCTTTTGAATTCTGCTGTATAGTGCAGGGTTGGTGTAATGTCGGGGTGAAGGGTGAAGGATGTGTGTTTGTGTTTATTTTCATGGTCATGGTCATGGTGTGCACTGAAGATGGTGTTTGATTTCGTTATACGAGGTGCAGTGACAATAAAGTAAACTAAACTAAGCTAAACTAAATCATCTGACCACATTGTCAGGCACTTCCAGATCAGAGGAAGTTTTTTTCATCCAGTGCCAAAAGAGAAGTAAAGGAGTCCTTTTAATAGAGAAAGAATAGGAGTGAGGCAGTTGGGTTTCGAAAAGAGGATGCTATAACCCAGAAAGTGAGCTTTTGAAAATAAAAAGTCCAAACATCAAACTTGGGGCACAGTTGAGTGGTTCCTAGTTGTTGAAATTGTAAGGAAAAAAAAAAAGATTGTAACACCAAAATTTAGAATTGCTGATATTTTTTCCAGAAGTTTAACGTTTAGTGCTAGACACCAACATGCTTTGTTTCACTGTGCAATTGGAGAAATTAAATTGGGACAGAAGTGTTTTTTCCGTTGTGAAGGTACACTCGTATAATTCAAATATCTTTGCAATTACTTAAAAATATTGCTAAAATATAAAGCTTTTATAACAAAATTAAATATTAAAAATACTAGCATCCAGGTAGCAAAATTGTATTAATGCAGCTCAACATCCTTTAGGTAATCAGTCAAATATGCAGGATGGAGATACTCATAAACACAGTAGGTTGTGATCAAATGGCAAATGTTCTCAATACATTTAATTCAATACATTTAAAGTTGGTCAAGACGGTGTACCTGATACTGCTTTATCATTTGCTATTTCTTTACTAGAAACTAATAGCATCTTCAAATCTCACCAAACCCTCAGTGTAGAGATAATAATCTTGTCCTCCTTATTGTTATGCAGCAACTCAATGGTTGGATGATGTTCTAAGAAGCCATAAATCACCAGTGAGGTATTACCCTCTGTCATTAGTATTGTTGGAAGTTTCAATTTCCCCCTGCTCTCCTAGGAAAACAGCCCCCACCTTTGTCAAGTAGGGCTATTAAAATAGCTAGTGGCAGCTTACTTTTCACAACGAAAGGAAGGAAAAAATTACAGGCATGAGATACAGAGAAAAAACCTTACAAAATAGCTAAGATCCTTTCCATAGAAATCAAAAAGGCAAATCAAAGGGCATAACGGGAAACTCAGGATATTGCAACCTAATGCAACAAACAGCTACTATAAAACAATTAGATCCCAATATCAAAAGACAGGAACTCATCACACACACACACAAATCAAAGACTTCAAGGGTATAAAAAGGGTTTCTCTACTCACAAGATTAGATTAATCCTAGAACACTGTATATTAATAAACTGATTCTGACTTTCAACGCAGCTGACCAAATCATTTTGCATTTCTCCTAGCTGGGAAATTTGAATCTACAAAGGAAAGAACTTTGCCTATCACAAAAGGGGAAGGCTTCTTTTTTCCTTTCATCAGTATGATGCAATAAAACCTTTTTTAATTTTACTAACCATTGTCTTGTAATTTGATGAAAAGGGTCATCAAATGGTTTTTCTATTTTTTTCATTATAGGAGGAAAAAAAATGATATATTTCCCCCGACAGTGATGCAGTGTTTCATGTAATGCAACTTACATTAGTTACCCAGGGGCCAAGGGCTGCATGTGAGTATCTTCATTGTCCTTATTTTCTCCAGCAGTCATTTCCTGTATTTCAATTAAATCCAAAAAGAAAAAGAAAGGAAAACTTTCTCAAGGGCTTTTTAAAAGATCAGAAAATGCTGACAGCTAAGAGAACTGCAGATTGATAGAGTAACAAAAGAACATTACAGTTCTACACCCATGGCCAGTTTGTAACAATAAAGAAAACTCAAGACATCCACCAAGAAAAGTTTTAAGCATCTTTGAGAACAAAGTGTTAAAAATGAAGCTTCTTTGACAGGGGAAGAAAATTTTCAGAAAATGAACATAGATATTGGCTCCATATTAGTGACTACCTATATGACTGACCAGTTTTACAAAAGAATAGGACTGGTGAAACACCATGGTTTCAGCTTTAGCTGGTATCTAAATTCTTTAATTAGAAGAGAAGTGAAAAAGATAAGTCAAAACTAAGTTAAGCAACATGTAAGATTGTAATGATGAGAAAAATAGAAAGAAAAAGAAGATGACCAGCAGCAAGGCAAATGGACTATGATGGAGATGAGGACATCATTGGGAGACTTAAAATAATAGCTTAGGGATAGATTGTCATTAAAAAAACCTATGTTGTTTGAAGTAAAAAAAAAATGTGATGCCATATAATCAATCAACAAATTCCAAACGTTGTTTGGAAAAAAATATTAAGAATGTGTAAGGTTCTTATACATTTAAAAAATTTAAATACAGCATTATTTATGCTGTATATATCATTTATATACAGCATAATATACAGCATAAATAAATAAGATTCACTTATTCATATTGCTTGCTTCATTCAGATTTTAAAAAATGATATTTAATATATATTGAGAACCACAAAGACTGAGGTAGAAATTAGGTTAGAGTTCTGCTTACAGTTTTTAGTCTGGCAAGATTTTTTCTATAGGCATGAAACAATAAAGAACAGCTTGGAAGAATTACCACCTGTCATTCTTGGTTTGGGGTCTGACAGTTGCAAAGTTAAACTATCTCCAGAATTGTCCCAGTTGCTGGAATGAAAGCTATATTGCCAGAACAATAGTGCCATCCTTCTGTTCAGATCACTTCATGGTCTTCCTAACAGCCTTTTAGTTACTGAACTGGAAAAATCTGAGCATGAAGTTCTTTTTACAGTACAAAGGTGACTGGATTAAGCATATCCTTGAATCCAGCTGCAGAATCTGTCAATGTGTATGAAAACATACATTCTCTCTCTCTCTCTCTTTTTTGCCACTACATGTCGCTTGATTCTTTGAATAAGACCTCTGGCCTTATCCCACTCAATAAATTACACTGCCAACACTTCAGATCTGGCAGATGCAAATCTCAGTAACACTAATATTGGGTGTTTCTATGTGATCAATCAGTGGGCAAGCCTTTTGCAGGCTAAGTTATTAGATTAAATGAAACAATAATATGCTATAATGTTAATATCTACTTCCTGAGTAAGCAAGAATGACTTTCATCAAGAAGATGGATAATATAATTGCCTTTCTTCTAGCAAAGAACATTTTAGATCATAGTATTCAATTGCTTTCTACTGTCATTTTATATCTGTACCTGGTGTCAAATATTTTTAATTAATATTTACTTGGTAATAATATTCCAATATGCTCTATTTGGTATGAATTTAGTATGATGGTAGTATCAAGTACATTTTCTTGCTCTTTTATTTAATGAATAAACTTAGAACTTTGGGGAAGGAATCTATAAGATGAAGGTTATGCTTGCTTTACCTGACCTATTCACCATTGTTTATACAACGATTTAACTGCCTTGTTAAAAATAGTTGCATTTTGGAAATGAGAAGTTCTTAGGAATCATACTTTTCTCTTGCAGCTTCCCACGCATAGAGAAATTTTGCTCTTGTCATCTATGCTTCCTGCTTGCCATTATCAGAACAGTGAGCTTAGGAGAAAGAAGGCCAATTTGGAAGGAGAAAGGATTTTCCTTCTGATTCAAATTAGAATATATTCACAATGGTCACACCTGTTTGCAGTTCTGATGTCATGTCCAGAGAATTTGAAATTCATTAAAAACATTGTTAGAAACATCAAGGGTATCACTTATTATCTGAAGGTAAATCCCTAGTGTTTTAAGTCTCAATATTTGAATAATACATTGTAATTCAAATGTTCTTGGCTGACATTTATTGCACTAGCCAGAAATATAAAATAACATTAAAAGGCACTGTTAAATTTAAAGAAGTTCAGACTTTCAGCTACTTTCACCAGGCTTAAGTCTAGGAAACCAATTTGGAATAACATAGCACAGTCTTATGATCTAGAATTCTAGAAGAAGAATGGTGATTAAGATTGGTGACTTTTAATAAGGACAAACCAAACAGATCATACGGATCCAACAAAACCACTTCCAGGAATGCAATTGTCCTGAAAAATATGGGGCCACCTGAAATCAGAACAGGCCATGCTAGAAGTAAGGCAAAGCTCTTTAAGAAGGAATAGCTAAGAACCTGCAATGTTCTCAGCTGTGGTGCTCAGGAACAAATTATAACACATATAGTTCAAGAATGTCTCCTCGGGAAATTTCAAAGCACCTGGGATGATCTCATCACAGCCGCAGTAGAAGCAGCTAGATCAGAAGTGTCAAACTCGCAGCATCACATAATCATCATGTGACATATTGTGACATCTTTCCCCTTTGCTAAATCGGGGGGGGCGGGGGTGAGCATGGCCAGTACATGATTCATCCAGCCTGTGGGCTGCGAGTTTGATAGCCATGAGTTAGATTATTACCTCCTTAGATGTCATATTATAACTTCTATCCCATTGCAATTCTATGGCTCCATATTATGGTGATTTTATTATGGTTATAACTTAATGTTTTATCTCCTATATTGTATTGTCCTTCTCTCTCTCTCTCTCTCTTACTTCTCTTCTGCTCATGCTTTATTTAAACCAAATGTATATATCAGTGATTGTATATATGCAGATGCCATAATGTTAAATAAATAAATAAAATAAACATTCATTTCATAGGTTAATAACTGATGACTTCATCAATTCAACTTCTTGACTTGATGTGTTCCCATTCTGGCTTTGTCTAAGCAAAAATAGTTATTGAATCTGACTGAATGCAACCTATTGATTCAACCTCTTATGTATTAACAATAGGGAGCTAATGGATGTGATTTATGTCTATTGGAAATAGAATAGAAGTGATATATTTTTTGTTTTTAATGTAATAAAAAAATCAATAAAGTTTTTTTAAAAAAGAAGTGAAAATCCTTCTGTTCGTCTTGCCAATGTCTGAGCCATCCTGGTTTTCTTACTTCATACCACTCTCATATACAAGCTAGGCAGGTGAAGTGGTAGGGGGTGTTTGCCCAAGGACCCTTATTGATTGCCTGTTTGGTTTTGAAACCCATTTCCCATGTCAAAGGGCAGTATTGTAACTACTATGCTGTTCAGTCAGTATATATATTCGATACTTTTGTAACTGGAAAATTGATTTAGATTACAATATCTTTTTTCTCTAGGAATATCTTTGTTTTAAAGGATACCAGGAGGAACACTGCTCCTTAAAAAAAGGTTGGTGGTAGTCTTGCCTATTTGAAAGCCAAAGTCTAACCCTAAAGCACTCAATTTTTATATCAATCAATTTGTATATCAGAGGACAAAGAGCACTATTTTATAATGCGAAATTAAAGAAGAGAGAGGTAGAGAAAGAAAGTTTGATTCCCTTCCCCCCAAAGCGCATAAGTATTGAGCCTCCAGTACATTAGGGGTATAATAAATTTACTTCATGTCTGTCATGACACCTGGTACTGTATAGATTTATATTATTCAGAATTACTGCAGCTACTGGCCATTATTCCCAATTATACCAATGTTCAGTGACTGGAGGGTGTGACAAGACTGGAAATTAACTACAAACTGAACTCTAACATCTGCCCATTCCCTCTCATAACTTTTGTTTTACAATGTATAATACGGGTCTCAGAGTACTAAGATTGTGCACCCCAATTTTTAAATGCTACTTCAGAGAAAGTGAAAACTAAATTACCAAAGCACCAGGTAACAATACTAAACCCTGCTTGTAAAATGAATACAAAAATTCAATTACTGACTTACACAGAAAATCCAATGTGAGCTTAAAGCTACTTCATTGAGTTTCAGACAGCTTGACTGATAGTGGCCAGATGTTTTGACAGAATACACTGCAGGCTGCTATAGAATGTGACAAGCAAGGGAAAGTATTTGTCAAAGCAAAGTGATTTGTTAGCACTCTTTTTCTAATACACCAAATTTGTAATAGCCTTAGCAGTAATGATTAGTACAAAATTAGCTCCATACAAGAGGTGGCCAAAGCTTGCCTCCAATCACCTCCCCAAGCACGTTTCTCTTGTGTGCTGCTCCAGTGTCATCTGGTCAACGGACCAACTGGCCCTTCTGTGAAAATCAATCTGAGCAGCAATTTCCTCATTCACAAATAGAAAAGTCAGCCAGATGGCAGGCCACTCCAGAAAGCCATGCTTCTAAAGAGCAATGAGAGTGGGCCACGAGTGCAGCAGATGCTGATAGCTTTGTTCTGCCTACTGGTAGGGCTGGTCTGGAATATTTTATAAAATTGATAGAGAATAGCTTGTCCTTCATTCTGGAGGGGGATACATATTCCCAGTTGAGACAGCAGCTGATCAGGCTTGTAATATGTCTTCTAGAGTGCTTTTATATCATAAAGGATACATAGCAAGTACTCCCAACCAGATCATCCTTGATTGTGCATTGCAGGAAATATGGATAAGTTAGATCATTTGTCAATTAGGTGATACCAATATAAAGGATATAATAAAAGTAATGGCCCATAGCCTGGTCCATAAGCTGATCATATATCTAAGATCGCACACAAATACCTAAACCTCCACACCCCTACATACAAATAGAAAATGTTACTGTACTTAGGAATGTTCAAAAGTCACGCTTCAAATGATCAAGGAAGTGTTTAGAAGAAAATAGGAACCCTATTCAAACATTTAATGCAATTTAATAATAATTTTTCTAAGGGAACTGACTATTGGTACACCATGTATATCAATAGATTTATTTGAAGAATGCTAAATGCCTCTCTTGTTTAGGTCCCACACTAGTTAAATATACAATCTTGACATGTTTTATTATGCATCATTACTGCTTGTTAAATGATTTGGGACATTTAAATACCTCTTCTTTCTTCAAAATTACAACTAAAGTATTTTCTGTGACTATGAGTTATCCTAAATCCATTTAACCACTTCAGTGGTTCGCACTTCGCACCGAACACAGGTGAGATCTCATATTAAGACTTACCTTGTGGCGATAGGGGCGGCGAAGTCTTCGTATTTCTCCGCCCTTATTGCGTCAGCAGAAAATCGGCCTGCCGCCCTGTTTAGTGTGACCCGCTCTCTACTTGAACCGAGAGCGCGGGATGACCTCTTGCAGGGTAGGGCAGAGGAGTTTTCCCGATTTCTGCATGATAAAATCGCTCAGTTTCGGGAGGGGCTCGACTCCAATTGGGTGGTCCCGGGGAAGGTGTCCGGGGCAGGTCTTGTGAGTGTTATCTGGGAGGAGTTCGATCCTGTGACCGCCGAGGTGGTCAGACTGCTGGGGGGGCTGAATGCCACCACCTGTTTATTGGACCCGTGCCCTTCCTGGCTGGTTTCGGCCGCCAGGGAGACGACACGAGGCTGGCTCCAGGGGATTGTCAATGTTTCTTTGAGGGAGGGAGTGCTCCCTGCCGCCCTGAAGGCGGCAGTGGTGCGCCCCCTCCTCAAGAAGCCTTCCCTGGACCCAGCTATTTTAAACAACTATCGTCCGGTCTCCAACCTTCCCTTCATGGCGAAGGTTGTTGAGAGTGTGGTGGCGCGTCAGCTTCCCCAGTACCTGGAGGAAGCTACTTACCTCGATCCGTCCCAATCGGGCTTCAGGCCTGGACATAGTACTGAGACGGCATTGGTCGCGTTGGTCGATGATCTCTGGAGGGCTCGTGACAGAGGGTTCTCCTCTGTCCTGGTCCTATTAGACCTCTCGGCGGCTTTCGATACTATCGACCATAGTATCTTGTTGCGACGGTTGGGGGGGTTGGGGATTGGTGGAACCGTCCTTCGATGGTTCTCTTCCTTCCTCTCCGACCGTTCACAATTTGTGTTGGCGGGGGGGGAGAGGTCCACCTCTAGGCCCCTGCTTTGTGGGGTGCTCCCCTCTTGTTCAACATTTATATGAAGCTGCTGGGCGAGATCATCCGTGGTCTTGGAGTAGGGTGTCATCTATATGCGGATGATACCCAGTTGTACATCTCTACTCCAGACCACCCCAACGATGCTGTGGGGGCTATGTCCAAGTGCTTGGAGGCCGTGAGGGATTGGATGGGCGGGAACAGGCTTCGGCTCAACCCATCCAAGACCGAGTGGCTGTGGTTTCCGGCGCCCCGATATAGCCAGCTGACACCTTCGCTGGCTATCGGAAGGGAAGTTTTGCCCCCCGCAGAGAGGGCTCGCAACCTGGGTGTCCTCCTGGATGTACGGCTGTCACTTGAACATCACATCGCAGCCGTCTCCAGGGGGGCGTTTCACCAGATCCGTCGGATCTACCGGTTGCGGCCCTTCCTGGATCGGGACGCCTTGCGCACGGTCACTCAGGCCCTTGTCAGCTCTCGCCTGGACTATTGTAATGCCCTCTACATGGGGCTCCCCGCGGGGAGCATCTGGAGACTCCAGCTGGTGCAAAATGCAGCCGCGCGGGTGATTATGGGAGCGTCGCGTAGCGCCCATGTGACGCTTCTCCTGCGCGAGCTGCATTGGTTGCCGGTGGCTCTATGGGTTCGCTTTAAGGTTCTAGTTTTGACCTTTAGGGCGACCCATGGCATGGGACCAGGTTACCTCCAGGACCGCATTCTGCCAGTGATCTCCAACAGGCCGGTGCGTTCCCACAGAGAGGGTCTGCTCCGGGTACCGTCGGCCGCTATGTGTCATCTGGCGGCGCCGAGGGGTAGAGCATTCTCTGTGGGTGCCCCCGCCCTCTGGAATACTCTGCCACCGGAGCTCCGTACCGGCATGGACCTGAGGGCCTTCAGGCGCGCGTTGAAGACCTGGCTCTTTGAGCAGGCCGGCCTGGGCTGAGATAATGGTTTTAATTTGGTCTCCATAATATTTAATTTTAAATTGGGGTTTTAAGGGGGGGGGGGTCTTTTTAGTCTCAGTAATCAGCCAATTAATTTAATAGTTTTTTAATTTTTGTATATTTGTGGGTTTTAGATGGGCTGTACACCGCCCTGAGTCCCTTGGGAGAAGGGCGGTATATAAATGTAAATAATAAATAAATAAATAAATAAGTTATCATATCACTTCCATCTTATATTATGCTTCTGAGCTATTCATGTTATGTAAGTTCATTTCTATAGGTTTTAGCAGCTCATTGATGATATGGATATATGATGATTCTCTATACAAAACATAATATTTATTTACATATTTATTTCTTCAAACTAAACCATAGTAAAAGGCACAACAATATGTCTCACCAAATTTTGTCAAGATTTATGATAACAAATATTATATAGCAAATTTTCATTATACAAATGTCAGGAATTACATGCAGTTTATTGTTTTCTTCTTTTTATGATTGATTGACTATGTGGCATCATGTCAGTATCATTTTTAGCAACCGCATAAATAGATCTGCCTCAGGAACATCTATTCCCATCCTGGCCATTTAGGTTTGCCAATAGTATAATATTGCCATCACATTTGGCCACATCTATCTTGTTGGTGATTGTCTTGTCTTATTTCTTTCATCTTTCTTAACCTTATGGACTTCTTAAGGGTGCTGGGGTTTTGCACAATGTGTATACAATCTGATAGTTTGAGCATTTGTACTTCAATTAGAATGTTAAAAAGGCTTATTCGAAGAACCATTTTTAGTTTTTTTTCTTGGCTGTCCATAGTATTCTCAAGTGTCTTTCCAACATGGAAGTTCAAAAGAGCCAGTATTCTTTCTATTGTATTTCTTCAGAACTCTAATTTTTATTTTTTTTAAAGTATATTTACTTTGTTTTATCATAACAGGTCAAATACAAAACAAGAAAAAAAACCTCATATATCCAGCGCTAACGACAAAAAAAAATTGTTGTACAAAAAAAGAGAAAAAGGAGATCCAAATACCAAATAAATTTAACAATTAACATATAGAATCTACCCTGGCTGGATTAGAGTAAATTATCTTCCTCTTTCACACACACACACACACACAAAGAAAGAGCAATCAACAGGTTAAGCTAAACATTACACTAATCTTCAAATCCCTCTGTTAACCATCTGTTATTGTATTTAGCGTGTAGAAAATTGCAAATGGTTTTAGGTCTCTGATAAGGCTGTCAAGTCCATTATCTCTGATCAAAGCAGTTAATTTTGCCACCTCTGTTAATTCAATCAATTTCAAAATCCATTCTTCAAATGTCTTTTTCTTTCTGGTGCTTGGCAAGTACAATTCTCGCAGCCATCACCATATGAAGGACCTCAAATTGTTTTTCAACCGACTTGTTCATAATGCCTAAAATGAAAGCTTCAGGTTTAATTAATATTTGTATCTTAAATATTTTCTGCATTGTCATTGCTATGTTTGTCCAGTATATTTTCACATATTTGAAACACCATCACAATTTTTATTTCTATAGAGTGTTATAGGGAAAACAATCATCTGCCCAAGTCTGGTCTTGGTAAATATAGATGCTATGGCATCTGGATATCTTTTCCAGTGCTTTTATTGCTATTCTAGCAAGGACTATATATATATAGTCCTTGCTAGAATAGCAATAAAAGGACTATATATATATATATATATATATATATATATATATATATATATATAGTGTGTGTATATGTGTGTGTGTGTGTATTTAAATAAAGAAAATAATTACTGCCAGTCAAACTGGATTTTCACCCGTTTACCCATCCAAAAGTTCTAACTAAAGTCTGAAGGATATTTTCTGTATATATTTCAATTAAGTTATATAATTCAGTTGAAATTTACCACAACAATGAAGCTTAATTTAGGTCACTTCAGAAGATTCAGAATATCAAAATGTGTTGTTCAAATTAAAAATGAGATTATAAGGAGAAGCATATTAATGCTTTTTTGTGTGAAAAAAAAAAACTTTGAAAATAAGTCTGGGTTTATAGCAAGGATGGTCATCATTTCACAAAAAATTGAGTAATCAATTCATATGTGCAAAGGTAGTTATTTAGAGATGCTAATTTATTCAAATTTCAAAAGAAAATGTAACCACTGATGAGGCAGTAAACATGTATTTGTATCTGAGAATTTAAATGAATTGTTTTGAGCTAAAGTATAAATGATCAGGAAAAAAAACTCTGTACATTCATGATATTTTGGTAAAAATTTAATACGGATGTTTGACAAGTTTTTCATATTCTCAAGTATGTATATATGATAATTACTTATGCTGAACCATACCCATTATTCCATTTAAGAGTTGTGTCTCAAAATGTTTTTAACCTGTATTCAAATTGAAGTTGGAATCATCTGTGAGGAAAAGTGATAATGTCCTGCTGAGAATTTTGATATATATAAAAAAAATTAAAAATGAGTGTAGCCAAACACTTATTTTTAAGGAAATTTATTTTAATAAACTAAGAGGAATAAATACGATACCATAACAAGAAATGTGGCTCATGTTTGTGGCAGTTCCTAAACTCATTGGTATAAAAAAGCACAATCAAATTGTGAAAATTCTTGTGAAAAACAGGAAAAAAAAATTCTAACAGAAAGGAGGGGGGAGAAGTTGCTGTGGATGGCACAATATCTGAAGATAAAAAAAGAGACACATTTAAGTGGGAAAGAATCATACACAGATATAGCTCAGAACGAGAGAAGATTAAAACTCAGACCAAATCAAAATTTATGAACAGCAAACAAAAACTGGGAAATCAGATAATGGGCAGTATTGTAGCTTGAGACGGATAGAAACATAGTCAAGAAATAACTGTTTAGTTTTGAATCATTTTAGATTTCTACAGCTGGCTGAATTGTTTAATTTTGGCTAGAAGAATTAGCTGACAGCCCGGCCAAATTTTTATGTACTTTGAGTAGGTGACTAGAGAAGAGCAAAATTTCTTCCCTATCATCCAAAAGAGAGAAAAGGAAGAATTAAGAATTAGACCTATCAATGTAATATCAATAGAAAATAATTGTGGATCAATAGAAAGCTTTAGACCAGGGATGTCAAACTCAAGGCCTGCAGGCAGCATCCAGGGCTACCATGGAAACAGCATGGCCTCTGCCAATTAAAATGGAGCTCAGGAGGGTTGCGTGTGGCCTTCCTGGGCTCTGTTTTCAGCCGCGATGGCCTCCTGCAGCCCTCTGCCAGCGAATCTGAGCACAGGGGAACCGCATATGCAAAGCGCTGCTGGAGTCTGTCGTTGCCAAAAATGGGGTTCCGGGGGGGGGGGGGAGGACACACAACCCTCCCAGGCTCCATTTTCACTGGCAGAGGGCTAGCAAAGCAAACTAAAAACGAAACAAAAGGAGAAATGTTTTCCCTTTTGCATTTGAGCATGCAAGAAGGGGCAGGAAAGGAGAAAGGGAAAGATAAAGAAAAGGAAGGAAAGATGGGAAAAGAGCAAGGAAGGAAAACTAAGGAAAGAGGGGAAGGAAGAAGAAAGGAAAATGAAGTGAGGGGGAAGAAGAAAAGGAAGGAAGGAGATTATAATGAGAGTGAGTGAGAGTCTAAGGGAAGTTCTGCCCCTGACATGAGTGACATGAGTGACATCGAGCTGGCCATGCCCACCCTGGCCACACCCACCTCAGCCACTGTTGTGTATTGACTGAAGTTCCCACTCAGGTCCGTGCTTTGAGCGGGAAGCACGGACCTCTCCCATTGGTTGATGCCGTTTGACAGCCGGCTATAAAAGGGAGCTGTCAAACGGCATCAGCTGTTGCCGCTCCAGCTGGCTGCCAGTGTTAGAGCGGCAGTAGCGGTAACCCTTTATTTTTAAATAAAGTTAGAGCTGAACCTTTGCCTTTGGTTTTCTGCCTGAGTGATTACCGCCGCTCTACAACAGCCACCTGAGGTCAAACACAACCCTAATGCAGACCTCAATGAAAACGAGTTTGACACTCCTGCTTTAGTTAAAAGCAATATAGATAGTACATGGAATATGGTGAAATTAAAGTATATGTTGGCCTGCCCAAGTTAACCAGATAGAAAATATGACTAGATGGACCAATTATACTGTACATTAACAAAATATTGCAAGTGTGAAAGTGCAGACTTTCCACCATTACTTTTAACTACTTATTTCTTTAGGGCAGGTCCTTCCTAAGTTTATTTCTCTAACCATTAAATCACTGGGGCTCCCGTGTCTCTAGCCTAGTTTCTTAGGCAGCATCTATTTTTCTCATTCCCCAATGTCATCCACACTTTCCATTACACTACAGGAGGTGCAGGTAGCAGCTGTGGCCAAGAGAATCTTTGTACAAATTCAACTAATGTATGAATTGTACTTGGTCTAAGAGGTTTTGCTCATGATCACTCATACTTTAGTCATCTCCCTGTTGCACAGTGGAACTGTCCTTGAAGACTATCTCACAACTACATTTGCTTCAGAATGCAATATATATAGTTATATAGGCTTCCAATAAAATCTTGACTGTAATTCAAGTTATTGTGATTATGACCAATGAGGAATGAGGTATATCAGTTATATTATCCCACCACACACGATCTTTCTGCCAATATTACTAGGGCTTTTTGGGCCCCCCAAGCGGCATTTTTACAAAGTCAGCTTATTGTCCCCAACAATCTTGGGTCCTCAATTTACCTACCCCAAGAGGATGGAAGGTTGAATCAACCTTGAGCCTGGTGGGATTTGAACCTGCACTAATTGCAGGCAATTGAGCTAAGTGCTAGATGATTAACAGCCTGCACCACCAAGGCCCTAGAATGGAACTAGGAAACATACCCAGGGACCCACCCAGTGATACAATCTTTCCCTTGATATTTGATTACTTCTGATCCTGTTAGCCTTTTGTAAAGCATAAAAACAATTTGTTTTTTGACCCTGGGCACTCAAGTTGTGATGTTACATCTTAAGAGATGGTATGATGTAATTTGATGGCCAGATTGTATGTTTGTTTGCTTCGGGATTCTCTGCAAAGGGAGACTATACTCAAATGGACCTAAGCAATATCAAGATTCATTATATTTTTGGAACAATGGGCAGAAAGGAAGAACACTGGCAGTTTGGACCATATTGAGGGAGTGGCAATTCAAAGATTATGAAATGCCATTCCAAGAAAACTTGTCCACATTCATAAGATTGCTTTAGTTCTGACATACTGGCAGTGCTTCTTATCCCTCATTATTTGCATGGCTGTGTTGCATTCTCAGCATACACTGAAGAGACAGAAGAAAAACGCTTTTCTTTGAAATATGAAACAGTATACTTTTGCACCTTGTAATAAAATGGGTATCAAATAGTTTTGGAAATGCAATCTTTTCCTTGAGCCAAATTGTAGGAGAAAAGCTGTGCCAATGTGAACGGCTATTAAGAGCTGTATAGCAACTTAAAGATGAAAAAATTGTGACAATAAGTTTCATATGCAAGAGAGGCATCTCTCTGAAGAGGTTTTTGCCAAAAAAGCTCGTCGTACATGTACATACACCCAGTTCATCTTTAAGAGGCAACAAGAAACTATTTTTGCTTAATATTCACCAACAGAGCACATTAGTGTGCAAACTCTTTGAACTTGTACAAAAGAAAACAATCATTTTAATGAGAGCACTCACCATGCATGAACGATGCCAAGAGCCAGCTAGATTGGCAGTTCCCTGTTGAGAATAATATAATTCTGCCATTAGCTGAATGGCAGCCAATAAAAATCCATTGCCTTTGTGATGAGACACATGATGCATGATTCTGGATTAATACTCTGTGAATAGCTCCTTAGCCTGTGTGTGTTTTCAGTGATATGTGACCATAGGGACGCAATCCTTTGACAGACTTGCATATGGATCTTGTTAGCGGTAGTTATTGCTTTGCAAAGAACATAAGTGTTTAATATTATCCTCTTTAAATTTCAAAAAATATGTGTAGGAAACCAGCACCTTAGCAATAGCAATTAATAAACAGATGCCATGTTGAGCACTTACTGTTTACTTCACTTGCTCTCCCACCAGTCAAGGTTGGCAATTAGGTACTGAAGCTCAGATCATTGCTCAAAAGGGAAGACCTGTTCCAGACTTCGACATATGGATCACATCACTGCCAAATATACTGCCTGACTGGCATTAATGCAAGAGTATATGAAGAAAGGACAAGAAACTTATGTTAGGAATAGTGGCAAGAGGAAAGAGAGGTAAACAGTGGGTAGCAAAACTCTATTCCAGTTCCACTGTGCACAGTAGTTGCTTTGCCTTTTATTTTAAAAAAAGTGTTGCCCAAAGCATTATATTCTTATGTTGTTTGGTTAAAAAAGGAATGCCTGTGTAACAGAGTTAACTGGAATAAGTTAAATTGCTAGATTTTAATACTGAGTTTTGAAATTTGACCCTCCCTGAACTTCTGCAACTTTGGACAAATAATAATCTATTATTATTTGGAGCCATAATACTATGTACTAAGATTGGAATACAGTGATAGCAAGCACTATTATATCACAGCGGTTATTTGTTCAAAAGGACTATGTAGCAATGCCACCCAAAGCATCAGTTTTTCTGCATTTAAGGGGCACAGAAGATACTTGGAAGTGACTGCAACATATTAACAAAATTTTAGTTTGTTTTTTTTCTGTGAGTCCTTGGGGACCTCCAATATCCAGGCTCTGTCCAGTGATAGACACTAATAGCAATGATTTAATGTTAAGAAGAATAAAAAATAGCTTAAGGGAAGGGTGGGTGGTAACAAAATATAAACTTTAATTTTTATATTAGGGCATTCTGTCCTTTAAAAACAAGGGTTGAAACCAATGGTAGAAGAAAATGTCATTTGTAATGGAGATTTTTAAAAAAACAAACATCTGACCTTATTTTGTGTGTGCGGCTTTGAGTCAGTATTGACTCATACTACAGTTAATACTGTACTCCAGAGTCTTTTCCAGAACTACTTTGGAAAGGACTGTGAGCTTGAAGCTGCATAAAGAGATGCAATGGATGTGTGTGTGTTTGTGTGTTGTGTTTTCACAGGTGCCTTCAAGTCAGTGCTGGCTGCCTGAATAAGTCCATACGATTTTCTTGGTAAGATTTACAGAAGTGGTTTACCGTTGCCTCTTACCATGGTCTGGGAGAAAGTCACTAGCTGGTTTTGTGTCTAAAACAGGACTAGAATTCATGCTTTCTTGGTTTATAGTCCAATGCCTTAAACCATTACATCAAACTTGCTCTTAGTCAAAGACCTACTTTGTCCATGCCGTATTTCTATAGCCTTTTGATTGAGTCACAGGATGCTTTTCAAATGCATTAAAATATTCTCACACGGAAGTTAGCTTAGGGTGTCATTGTCCTTTGAACTCTTCTTAACCTTGAGCTTCACGTAAATAGTTATTTTTTTTTTCACATTTTATTCTTGTATTCTAGCTTACAACTTGCAGAAAGAACAGATTAATTTTTGACAGTTATTATTGCAACCCTCCCTGAAAATACTTTTTTACAATATTGAAGACAAAAATTAAACCCAAAAAGACTGTTTATATTCAATTTTATTTTGTATGCTTGTTATGTGAAATGTTTTAAAATCAGATCATAGAGTTAAATCTGTCATTTACACCTCAGCAGGTTTGTTCCTGTGAATGACATTTCTAATTATTTAATCTTGTAACAGCGGAGCTGTATAAACCTACAAATTCCCTTTTGGAATATAAATTGATGATCTATGCCCTTCACAATATGAGGAATAAATCTGTATTATTATTATAGATGAACATTTGAAATATAAAAGATTAAATGCTCTATAGAGCATTTCTATGGAAGAATGTAAAATGTGTGTTTTCCATAGTAATTATTTAATTCAGGCACCTCACAGAACATTACTTTGAGAACACCAATATTCACTTATCTTGTTTTGCTTTAAATTCTATGGATCACCTTAACATGAATTTATATAGGGTGTCATATTTACATGCTCTTTATGAAAGTACCAATATGCCTAACCTTCTTGTCTTTTTTGCCGTAAATTAAAGATAAAAAAAGATTATAGAAGACTTATATCAACTTTTATCTTCTCAGACGAATGAAATTACCATTATAGTGAGTCATATAGAGCAGGGGTCGCCAACCTTTTGGATCTCAGGGACCACCAAACTCATAATTTTAGATCCCAGGGACCACTAACTGGTTCTGTGGGTATGGCCTAATTTGTGGGTGTGGCTTGGTGGTCATGTGACTGGCTGGGCATGGCTTGTATGTAAATATAAATATTTATATAAATATTGAATTTTTTATAAAAAAAAGAGCAACTTTAACCCAAAATCAGGCAAAGCAGGCAGATTGAGTTACTCACAGAATCATAGATTCATTCAGGGATATATCTATCTGCCATTGGCTAGCTCAGTCTGTCACATAAAATTTGCTTGCAAGCAAACTCATAAAATTTGTTAGCAAGCAAACTCACAAAATTAACTCACAACACACCATGCATGTAAATATTGAATTTTTTATAAAAAAAGAGCAACTTTTACACAAAATCAGGCAAAGCAGGCAGGCAGATTGAGTTGCTCACAGAATCGTTCAGTGATCTATCTATCTGCCATCGGCTAGCTCAGTCTCTCAAATTTGCTTGCCATGAGTCTGCACTGAATTTGCTTGCAAACAAATGTTAAGTCCTAAGGGAGGTTCGGCTGTGCTGAGCCGAAGATCTAAAGACTAGCTAGAAAGCAAGAAATCCAACCATTTCCTGCTTCCAGGCTAATCTAAATCTCCCAGCACAGCAGAACAGCTGATGGGCAGAAAAAGGAAAAATAGCAATTTAGCAGACAAGTTTACCGGGTAAGGAGTGAGTGGGCAGGGACGGTTCCCATGGGCCATGTGGGCTGAGCAGCCTTATGTTTCTGCGTAGCCTGGATGAATTGTTTTTTTTGGGGGGGTGGTCTGGGGTGAGATTTCTCTGTGGCCCACCAAAATTTTCTCATGGCCCACCAGTGGGCCGTGGCCCACCGATTGGTGACCACTGATATAGAGTGTCTAGAAGACAACAAGTGGGTGCAAATGGTATCAAAGACAGTTATAGAGTGTAATGTTGAGATTTTTCCAAACAAGTAATCTGTCCATCTCTTAATCTTCCTCAATCCAATTTTCTGAAACACCATTGTTTGGCCTGACTAGCATTTGGGTTTGATATAACTGCTGTTCAGAAGGTCCTGCGGAAAGTCAACACTTGAAAAGCTGTGAATCCCGATAATATCACTGGATGAGTACTTAAGGAGTCTCTCATTGCATCAGGCTCTGGTTCCATCATGTTTTAAGACTGCAATCATTGTACCAGTGCCTCCCCTCAAAAAAATCTGTCTTAATGATTACCGTCGATAGGACGTAATATTACTTTAATAGAATGGGTGAAGGTCTGGAGTAGAAACAGCAAAATCACAAAATCGGCAGCCTACAAGGAAAATAGCTATAAGATGTTTTACAGATGGCATCTCCCCCCTTCGAGATTAGCGAAAATGCACCCCAACATGAGTCCGAACTGCTGGAAATGTAAAAAAAAGGAGGGAACTTTTTTCCATATGTGGTGGTCTTGTATAGAGGCACAAAAATATTGGCAGAAAATTAGAAAAGGGCTGGAGGAAATGACAACAGAACAGATCGAATTTAAACATACATACATACATATATATGTATACATATATACATACATTCGCATAAGGATCAGTTGTATAGAGGGTATAAAATAAGGTTGAAAATAAGGTCCCACAAACTGTCAAGGTTGAAAGTGTTTTTAATTGTTTTCTGATTTTTCTTTTTACTTTTCTTTTCTGTTTTTTTTTCTTTTTCACATTTATGTACGCGTTTGTCTGTTTTAATTGTAAAATTAATAAAGTTTATTTTTTTAAAAAAAAATGATTACTGTCCAATTGCACTCTCTTCCATTATGATGAAGTGTTTTGAGAGATTGGCAAAAGATTACATAGTTTCATGCCTTCCCCCTACATTTGACTTATTACAATTTGCCTATTGGAAGAACTGCTCTATAGATGCACTTTCCTGTCTGTGTCATCTTAGGTTGGCGCACCTGGAGAAGAATACTCATGTGCGAATGCTATTGTTGATTTTAGTTTGGGGCTCAGCACAATCATTCCTCAGCATTTGGTGAACAAACTGTGCCTATTAAGTTTCAATAACATGTAACTTGGATACTTGATTTCCTTACTGATAGGCCCAGTTTGTGCAAGTTGGAAGAAAAGTTTCCAACTCCATCTCCTTGAGTAAGGTTCCCCACAAGGCTGTGTCTTGAGCCTATTACTGTTCACCTTGATGACCCACAACTGCTGTGATAAATCTGCTATGAATCATATTGTGAAGTATGTGGGTGACAGGGCACTGATGGGTCTTATCTGGGATGACAATGAAGAAGCTTATAGGGAAGAGGTGAAGGCTCTGGTGGACTAGTGCAATAAAAGTAATAAAACAAAGGAAATCATTGTAGCTTTTACGAAGAGCCAGTATAGATTCCACTCAGAATCAAGGATGCAGCTGTAGAGGTGGTCAACAGTATTAAGTATCTGGGGGTACAAATAATTAACAATTTGAATTGGTCTCTCCACACATCATTCTTAATGAAGCGTGCAAACCAGCATCTGCATCGGGTGAAGAGAGCATATCTTTCTCCTTCTGTCCTGGCCACTTTTTACAGAGGCACAATTGAGAGTGATTTAACAAAGTGTATCACTGTTTGGTTTGGTGGTAGCAGCAGTGCCTCAGATAGAAGGTCCATACAGAGAGTGGAAAAGGACAGCTGAGAAGGTTATAGAAAGCTCGCTTCCTGATATTCAGGATGCTGCTTGTAAGTGCTATGTGCTTAGAGCTTGTAGCATTGTTAGAGACCCCACACACCCACTTCACTGTCTGTTTCTGTTGCTCCTCCTTTGAGAAGGTTTTGAAGTATTTTTAGTGGGACTAACAGATTCTGTAACAGCTTTGTTCCTTATGCTATCCCATCTGGTAAGCTCGCAAGATCCATGAGATAATAATTCAGGAAGAAAGTTACACTGGGAAAAAAATAGGTTATAGCACATGCCCCTTTACAACTTCACCAATGTCTGGAAGACTCACCTAAGAATGGCACAAAGGAAAAGTCATTTCACTGTGAAAGATGAAAGACTTTAGTAGTAGATCCTAAATATTTAAGAACTGGAATTGAAATATGTAGGATTGGAAAAATAGGCAATGGTAGCAAAATTACTGTCAGTTAATTAGAAATCAGGAAAAGTTAAAGGTATAATTGTAGAAATATGGCTATCATCATCATTGTCATCATCATCATCTCTAAAACCACACAATATCCAACCTATTAAAATGGTAGATTGTTAGTTTTAAATTATTCTTTTTCAGTATGCAAACACTCCCAGAAATCTGTGTGACAATCACACAGAAGAAAACAATTTGACTTCTGCTTGTTTTCATATTTGTCATAACAAAAAAAGGAAAAAGATAGAAAAAACAAGTCAATTCTTATTTGTAGAGTTTGGATGCCATAAGTGTGAATTGATGGTTGGGAAATAATGTATACAATAGGTGTTAAGTGTTCATATAATACTTTTCTGTATGCATCATTGTCATTTTAGTTCTGCTGATTATTTGCCTACAGTCATTTGCCTACAGTCAAGTTTGATGTATACTCCCCAATTACTTTTCAATATATCTTGTTTGCTATTGTTTTGGACAGTTATATCTAGCTTCATGTCCAATATCATTTGCATTTTCCCCATTGTTGCATCTTATGAATGTGATTTAAAGATTTGCTTTGATCATGGTAACATAAAACAAGTTTGGAGTGAGGATAGTACTTCTAATTTTACTATAAAAGCAAATGCATTTGTTTGGGTTTGCAACTCATATGCACATAAATAAATACATACTCAGGAAAGGGCAGTATGTTTGTGGCTGATAAAAGTTACATTTGAAAATAAGCATGTTATATTTTTGGTTCAAAGCAAAAGATCTTAAATTTCTAAGAGTCTTGATGTTCCAAACCAATATCTTTCCGTCTTTGTCTCGGTCTCGGTCTCTCTGTGTATGTGTGTGTGTTTCTGTCTCATCTTATACTGTTGGAACATTAAGAAATACTGTTCCTACATAAGTTATTTTTAAAGTATGTTTGCCACGCATTTAAACTTTGCTATTTCTAAAAAGCAGCTTAATAAAGTTATCTCCTATGACCAGCTTACTATCTTCCATTTTAAATTCCAATTAAAAAAATCTGTTTATATGAACTACTTGTGAAAGTTAACTTTGGTAGTAGATAACCTGAAGCTTCAGGAAGTTTAGTATGACCCCGTCCCCGTGTTTGTATGTGTATGTGTGAGAGAGGGGGGGGGGAGGGAGGGAGGGAGAGAGTTTGTGTGCCTTCAAACTAGAGTTGCCTGTTGATGACTCTACAGTCATCAACTAAATTAATACCCCTACAGTCCCTACAATTAAAGTCCCTACAGTTTTCTTGACAAGATTTTGGAACTTCTTTCTAGGACTGAGAGAGTAGCTGGCCCAAGGTCACCCAGCTGCCTTTGTGTCTAACACAGGACTAGTACTAAGTGTCCAGTATTTTAACTACTGCATTGAACTGGCTGTCAGTATTATGGATTAGGAGTAGTACATAAAATACAGGAGTACTAGATTCAGGTCTTGTGCTTTAATACATATTCAAGAAAATGATTGATAAATGCAAATAATCAGACGCTGAGTATTTCAATATAGGTTTAGTAATACAAGGTAAAGTTTCATGACTGTTTTTCATTGTATCCACTTTAGTTTTGCACTGTGCTTGCCTATCTGACCTGGTGAAACTAATTAGTTGTGGCTGATCTAAGGTCACCCAGTTAGATTCTATGCCTATCACAGGACTAGAAACTTCTTACTCTTAATTGAGCATTTTAATTACAATATCATGCTCATTGTCAAATATGGGAAATCAATAATGATTAAAAGTATAACAATAACCAAGTTAATTTCTAATTCATTACAGTCTGGGTGTATCTGCTTTCAGACTAGTGCTAATAGATTGATTTTGGAACTTTCTCAACTTATTTATACTATACTGTTACATTGAAGGGAGAATCACAATTTTGTTGGAACTTGAAGCATTCTCTGTGTGCATCTGAATGTTCCTGGGAGAGTAAATAAATGATAGGAATGGACAAAGACTCCAAGAACTTCTGTTCTGTGACTGTGTGCCTGTTTGCGAACCTGATGGTGGCTTAGAAGTGAAAAGCATATACAGCCAGTTCTTGATTTATGACAGTAATGGTGCCTTCCCATTATGGTTTTAAGACATGACATCATAAAGCCATCACATAATGACCCAATTTTGCGACATTTTTGTGGAAGTCATTAAATGAATCATCAAGATCATTAGGTGAATGGTTGCTAAGGAACATCATGGTTGTTAAGTGAACCCATTATTTTCTATAGGGCATTTTTCCCTTTTGGCAAAAACAACATAAATTGTGGCCATGGGACAATACAGACAGCTGTATATTCAGGCTAGCACCCAAGTGTTTAATTAAATGCAGTCACGTGATTGTGATGGGCAGCCATCAGAACCTCTGAGCCTGGTAAGTACCTTTTGTGGGATCCATTGTAATTAGAAGTGATCTGAGACTGACAATCTGTTAGACAAAGACAGGACACAGAATAACCATTTCCATCCATACTCCACTGTTCCCTGGTGCTCATGCAGTGCTGAGGACTCCATGTGTTTAATATTTCCAGAAGTTTGTTTTTGAGTGACTGCATATTCTTGACTGGTTGGACGTGATTTGGCTTCATGAGACATAGGAAGAACAGATAAATATAACTGAAAAACAGTCACAGAATTAGTAATTGGATACCTTCCAAATTTTCTTTTTGAATGCGGATCATCAGGAGACTACGAATGAA
Organism: Bungarus multicinctus; assembly: GCA_023653725.1. Classification (NCBI taxonomy): domain Eukaryota; kingdom Metazoa; phylum Chordata; class Lepidosauria; order Squamata; family Elapidae; genus Bungarus; species Bungarus multicinctus. Next base: position 7,688,601 of record CM042848.1, on the reverse strand, counting down.
CAGAAAAAGAAATGTTAGTAATTCAGGACCCAGATGAAAGGCAGCTCTGTTGTCTATGAGTTATGCAGAGTCTATTAAGACATGTGCTTTACTTATACTTGAATTCTTTCAATAAGGTAATGAACTATAAAATATTTGTTGACAGTTCTCTCCATGTTTGCACCTAAATTTTGAAAGGAGACAAAATTATCAATCTATCTGCATGACTTCGGCTCAGCAGCAAACAGATTGTTTAAATCATGACAGAAATGTGCATAATTAATCAAATACCATTTATAAAATTAAGCAATAAAATGCAGGGTGTGTTTATGTGAGAGTGTAATTAATGAAGAATGCCAGAATGCAATTAGATTGGTAAAGACAGGTGACACAGCAGTGAATATTTCTTTCAAACAATTAAATGCAGTTCCCAATTTAAACATTGGCCTAGCTGCAATTCAGGGATTACAGAACATTATATAGCAATATACTTGAATCCATTCAGATATATTTGTGCATACTCACAAGGGATGGTGAGGATGTCTTCATCTGTTCATCAGTATTGTCTACTTTGCTGTGCTTTGTTTTCCTTAAAGTCAAAAGGAAAGCAGGGTTGCCCCACTTTTGCTCACATTTTGCATCCCACTGGTACAATAAAATGGCATCTCTCTTTATATCAATCAATTATAAAGAGTTATGTAATCACAACTAAGATTAGTTGAAAAGGCAGTCATAAAACCTATTCATTGGATTATAAATCTGTAAACTACAGATATTTAAACATCTGTAGTACAACCAGGATCAGGAAGATGGTACATGTGTTATTAACTGGGAGGGAAACAACTTACCTTATATGTGGCCAGAATTTATTAGGAAAAGATATTACAAGAAAAACAAGGGTAGATAGCAATCACGTGCACACAGAATTCCCAATAAAATCAATACAGTCAGTTATTTATTACATCTGTGAATAAGTTGGGTTTCAGTGCATGTTCAGTTTGCTGCAGAATCAGAGAGAATTTCTAGGCCTCCTGATTAAATATTGAGAGGCAGCATCTTCTGTCTCATATTACTTTTTCCTTTCTTTTGAAGGATATTGTTGTGGAGCGACGGAAATACTCAGACAGAGACCAGGGCAAGGCTTCAGCTTAACTTTATTTTTTAAGAATAAAGGGTTACCGCTACTGCCGCGCTAACACGGCAGCCAGCTGGAGCGGCAACAGCTGATGCCGTTTGACAGCCGCCTTTTATAGCCGGCTGTCAAACGGCTCCAGCCAATGGAAGAGGTCTGTGCTTCCCGCTCAAAGCACGGACCTGAGTGAAGACTCAGTCAATACACAACACTCCTCTCTCCCAGTGAGGAGCATGCGTAGTCCTTCAAGTAAGTTGGGCGCCTGCGTACTCGTCCGGATTTTCTCAGCTCAGTCAAAAATGGCGCCGGGTTTCTGTCTTGTGCCTTCTGCATGTCTTCTGACGACGGTGGGGCTGCTGGACTGTCTGGAGCCGGGTCAGCACCTTGGTCAGCTTCTTCATCAGGTAGGCTGTCGTTCCTGGTGGGCTGGAAACTGGTTTCGTCGGATGGTGTGGTTGCTCTTATATGGGGCCCGTCTAGATGACCTTTGGGTGCTGTGCTCCAACGCTTCCTCAAGTGGTCTACGTGACGCCGCCAGGTCCGTCCATCAGGTAACTGGACTCTATAAGACTTAGGACCAGTTACTGCTATCACACGCCCTGGTAACCATAGTGGTTGCCCAGCAAAATTCCTGACAAACACCTTGTCATTTACCAGGAACCCTCTGTCTTGGCTGTTTGACCCAAGGGGAAGCAATGGGGCATAATTTGGGTGCAGCCTGTCCAGAGTGGTCCTCAGCCGGCGTCCCATTAATACTTCGGCTGGTGACCTATTTGTGGAGGCACAGGGTGTAGTATGTTGGCTCAACAGGTATTGGGCCAGCTTGGCATGCCAGTTTATAGGACCCAATCTTTGTAGCACCTCCTTGGCAGATCTAACTGCCCTCTCAGCCAGCCCATTGCTGGCAGGATGAAAAGGGGCTACTAATATGTGCCTGATGCCCAAACTTGCTAGAAACATCTCAAACTCACAGGAGGTGAATTGGGGGCCATTGTCGGATACGACGGAATCAGGAAGGCCATGTGTGGCGAACATCCTAGTCAGTGCCTTGCTGACTGCTTCCGTAGTGGTGGAGTGCATTAAGGTCAATTCCACCCATTTTGAATATGAGTCTACTACCACCAGGAAAGTGCACCCATGGAAAGGGCCTGCCAAGTCTATGTGTATTCTGGACCAGGGGCTGCCTGCTTCCTCCCAGGTCCTAGGGGTGGCTGCTGGTGGTAATGCCCTGGTGGCCTGGCATGCCTGGCAAGAATTGACCCAGTTAGAGATTTGGGCATCCATGCCTGGCCACCATACGTAGCTGCGGGCGAGGGCCTTCATTCTCACAATCCCTGGGTGACCCTCATGCAGCACCTTCAGTATTGAGGTTTGCAATTTGTAGGGAATGACTACTCTGGTTCCCCATAGTAAACAGCCTTGCAAGGAGGAAAGTTCCTGCTGGCGTAATTTGTAGGGTAGGAAGTCTGAAGGATAAGGGGCCGTAGGCCACCCCCTCCCTACCCAGTCCAGGACTTGGGATATTACCTGGTCCTTGGCCGAATGGGCAGCGATGTCAGCAGCAATGACTGGTAGCTTGAGTTCGTTGATAAGAAAGACTGTGGTTGCAGGTGCTGGGTCCACGACTGGAACTGGCAAGGGGCATCGGCTGAGTGCATCAGCATGGCAAAGGCTTTTTCCGGATCGATGGATTAAAGTGTAGGAATACGCAGCTAGAAAAAGCGTCCATCTGGTCATCCTTGGGGACAAAATCTGGGGAGTTTGTTTAGTGCCGGATAAAATACCTAACAGTGGCTTGTGGTCAGTTATGAGTTCGAAATGATGCCCGTAGAGGAATTCATGGAACTTCTTCACTGAAGCCACTGCAGCCAAGGCCTCCTTGTCAATAATTGCGTTCAGTGGAAGATAGTGTCCTGGAAAAGAAAGCTATAGGTGCTTCTGCACCATTGGGCAGTCTGTGGCTCAGGACGGCCTCAATTCCGAAAGGAGAAGCATCAGCTGCTAGAATGAGTGGTAAGTCTTTATTGAATTGGATTAAGACGGCCTTTGACGTTAACAATGACTTGACTTCTTGGAAAGCAATAGTCTCCCTTGGTCCCCAGCGCCATGGCAAATTCTTGTCTAAAAGTCTATGAAGGGGCTCGGCAACAGAAGCTTTATGGGGCAGGAACGAAGCATAGAAATTCAAGAGGCCCAGGAAAGCTTGAAGCTCAGTTTTGTTAGTAGGAGTAGGTGCATCGTGAATGGCCTTGACCTTTGACTCTGTTGGGTGAATACCCTTGGCATCAATCTTGTAACCTAAGAATTCCATTTGTGGAGTGGCTATGGTGCATTTCTCCCTTTTTAGTTTGAGACCAGATTGTCTAAAACGGTCAAGTACACTTCTGACCCTTTGTAGTAATTGCTGTTGATTGGTAGCAGATACCAGAATATCATCAAAGTAAGGCACAACGCCTGGCAACCCTTGCAGTATTCGTTCCATAAGGGACTGGAAAATTCCAGGGGCCACACTAACTCCGAATTGTAGGCATGTGCATTTGAAAGCCCCTCTGTGGGTTACTATTGTTTGCAGTTCAGCAGTTTCATCATCAACAGGAAACTGTTGATACGCCTGGGACATGTCCAACTTTGCAAAAATGGAGCCAGGCTCAAGGGAATGGAGTAGATGTTGTACCACAGGGACTGGGTACGCGCTGACTTGTAAATATTTGTTTATCGAAGATTTGTAATCAGAGCAGATCCTTAAATTTCCGTCCTTCTTTAACGGTGTTACTATGGGGATTTCCCACTTTGAGAAGTCTGTAGGTTTCAGTATGTCCTGCTTAATTAATTTGTCAAGTTCCTTGTCAAGTTTAGGACGAATTGCAAAAGGAACTCTGCGGGGCTTCAAACGAATTGGTATTGCCTGGGAGTCTACCCTGAAGGATATTGGGGTTCCCACGTAGCAGCCTAGGCCCTCGCTGAATACATCTGCATAGTCCCTGAACAGAGATTCAACTTCTGAACTCGTAATGGCGTGGATTCCCCCTATGTGGAAGCCCAGGGCTGGGAACCAATCTAGTCCCAATAGGCTTGGGAGGACGCCATCCACTATCACTAGAGGCAAGTGACCCTTAAACCCTTGAAATTGGACTAAGAACTTGCCTTTTCCGATGACAGGGATGGTTCTGTCTTGGTAGTCCCGAAGTGTTAGATTGCAGGCTGGAATTTTCTGTCTTGATATCCTGGGGAGTAGCTTCTTTAAGGTGTCCCATGAGATGATGGATAATGCAGAGCCGGTGTCAACCTCCATTCTGCAGGGTTTACCTTCTACAGAAACAGTGACACTAATTTTGTTAGATTTGTTTTTTTGTATCTTAGACTGGTAGCATGTGAAACAGTCCTCAATTTGTCTAGGATATTGAATGAGCTTCTGGGGCCTTTGTGGCTGATTGAAGGTTTTCCCTGCCTGATATATTTTGGCCAAATGGCCTTTCTTTTGACACCTTAAACATATGGCATTCCTGAATCTGCAGGATGCCCTGAGATGGTTGCCCCCACAGCTTAAGCATGTAATTTGTAAACGTGGGGTTTGGCTTATACCTTGCCTGAACTCTTTTTGATTTGTGTTGGGCTGTCTGAGGCGATTTACCTCAGTAGCCTCTTCTGAGCCATTTTCTGTGGAGGCTTCCTCAAAATATACTGTTGGATTTTCTAGTCTGCTGGGGTTTCCCTGTATTTCAGCTGCTGAGAGTGCTGATAGTTCAGCAGCCTGGGATTCCTCTATGGCTTGCTTTAAGGTTAGATCTCCTTTGGCTAATAAATGTCTTTGTAATTTGAGATCTCTAACGCCACAAACCAGCTGATCTAACAGCATATCGTCGAGGTAATCTCTGAACCCGCAATGTAAGGCAGCTGTTCTCAGTGCTGCCATATAATCACTAATTGTTTCTCCCTCTGACTGGAGGCGCCTTCTGAAAGCATGGCGCCTAGCAATTCTGGAAGGCTTAGGGGAGTAATGATTTGAGAGAATTTCTTGCAGTTCCTCCCAGGGAATAGTCTTAATAGATCATGGGGCCAGTAATGCTGTTGCGGTGTCAAAAACCGTGGCTCCGCAAAAGCTTAGGAAGTAAGATTTTTTTCCTATGCTCAGAAATTTCTGACAGGTCTATAGCATCTAAAAAACAGTCAAACCAGTTCCTGTATGACTCCCATGTCTCTGCGGTCGGTCTGAAAGGCGGGAACACAGGATTCGAAGTCATCTTTCTGTCAGCTGTGCTGTTTTTCCTTAGGCGAGTTAGAGACGGCGCTTCGCGGATAGAGGCAGCAACTCTGTAGCGATTTCAGCTCTCGGCTAGTGATTTCGCTCTTTTCTCTCTTCCTTGCCTGGCTTGCCTTTATTTAGTATCCCGTCCTCGTCGCCAGTGTTGTGGAGCGACGGAAATACTCAGACAGAGACCAGGGCAAGGCTTCAGCTTAACTTTATTTTTTAAGAATAAAGGGTCACCGCTACTGCCGCGCTAACATGGCAGCCAGCTGGAGCAGCAACAACTGATGCCGTTTGACAGCTGCCTTTTATAGCCGGCTGTCAAACGGCTCCAGCCAATGGGAGAGGTCCGTGCTTCCCGCTCAAAGCACGGACCTGAGTGAAGACTCAGTCAATACACAACAGATATGATTGCCTTGAAAGCAATCTAGACCTCAAGAAAAAAAAACCAGAACAAATACTCTTAAGGACTTAAGTAATGTATTACTTAACCTTGAACATTCTTCAGTTATTAAAACTGCTTTCTTTTAATAAAATGTGAACTTCATCCTCTAATGTTCTAGATGAATCTGAATAATACGTTATAAGGATCTTGATATTTTTCCCTACTGTATCCATAGATTTCAAGGATCTATTGTTTTCCCTTCAAAGCTACTATCTTTGAAATGCATGGCTAGGAGCAAGTACATTTTGGCTTCAGCAAGATCTAATGGATCAATGAGATCAAGTCTAGGGCTTCTTTTTATTAGAATAATATTATAGTTTTTTCTAGGTATTTCTTTTTAACCAAGAACCTTATGAATCAGCTTCTTACAGTCTGTGGTTCAATCTTCATGAACACTTGATTTCACTGATGATTTGAATTAATTTTATCTGAGACTTGTAACTTTCACCAGCTCCTTCTGGACATTTTTGCTGCTTTGCCCTGCACTTTATTAATTAGAGAGTAATTGGTCCACTGATAGCAAGGCAGATAATTAGCAAATTTTGAAGCTTGTTCCTTATGTCTTTAAGTTCTTTTTGATTTCCTGCATTAATATCAGTATATGTCATAATCCTGACTTTTCTTTCGTCCTATCACATATTCTAAAGCTCATTAATCTTCAAGAACAAGCATAGATCTATGGATATGCAAAACCTATGATGAGGATGAGCATATTTTGTTTGAATTCACTCTGCACTCTCTGTAAAAACTTTCAGGAGAATGTGCCAATATATCTTATCTCTGTTCAGTGAATTTTTTAAAAAAATATAGTATATGCTATAGAATGTTTTTTTAAAAACCCTACTTTTAATTTTAGACAGGACAAGCTTAAAAGTTTTAAGCACAAAGTTTGTGGTATATATAATCTATTGAATTCTTGTGTTCCATAAAAAAGAAAATATTTCTCTTGTTCTTAAGCACTTCTATACAACCATCACTTTTATGTTTCAGTCACTAAAACAATCAGAAAATCTCTGAAAATAAGAGCATAAATAAACAACACTGACCTAGATCCTAGAGAAATAAAAAATCGTTTACTTTCACCCTATGCAAAAGAGAAATAAAATGAATTAAACCCTCTTTTTCTTATATTGTCTACATTTATCTAGTGGTTGGAAAAATAACCTTAGTGATTTTGATCTCAGAATTTGCAAAGGCATTATGCTACCTTCCTCTTTGAAAAGACTGATCAAGTAAGAAGCTGATAAAGTAAGATTTCTTGAATGGAGAAATGGATGACTTAAACATTCCTCAGGGCTGTAATATTTCAAAGAAAACATTAATCTGACTTCATATTTCAAAAAAGTGCAGCTGAAGCAGAACTAAACTGGGTCTGCTTTTGAATACTGTTCATGTTATAGAGCCACAGAGATAGGGAGCAGCTTTCAAATCTTGTTTAATAGTGCTATTGGCTTATGTAATCTTTCTATTGCAGTTCGTATCATCATGTTGTTGGTGCTGTAGGGACCAATTTTCAGGGCCAAGCCTAGCCCCAGATCAGAAGTATCTGGAGATGTTGCTGCAGTATCCCTCATCATTACTATGCTGGTTGGGACTGCTGCTAATAGAGTAATGAGCCATTGCTCACTTAATTAACTCCTTCTATAAGTCTTTAGCAGCACACTGCTGTATAACTCAATAGGCAATGGCAACTAGTAATTAATTAAGTTATTTTACTGAGGTTTATTCCCAACAGCAGAGCTGCACTACCTAAAAGTTACTTAATTTGATTTACTTCATGGGAAGTTGAAGTTCTGTATTGCAAATTACCTCAGGGGCTATCACAAAGCTTTCCTTCTTTCAGTTGAGTTCCTGATGTGTTTAAACTGTTATTAGTATGTCACAGAGGTGGTATTCAGCAGGTTCTGACAAGTTCTGGAGAACCAGTAGTGGAAAGTTTGAGCAGTTTGGAGAACTGGCAAATACTACCTCTGACTGACCCTATCCCTATCTATTCTCTGCCTCCTGAGTCTCAGCTGATCAGCTGGGTCTTCTTTTGTTGCCCTGCACAGGAGAACGGAGCTGGAAAGCAGATTAGTGGGGTGGGGAGGGAATGGAGTTTTTACAGTATCCTTCCCCTGCCACGCCCACCAAACCATGCCCACCAAGCCACGCCCACAGAATCGGTAGTAAAAATTTTGGAATCCCATCACTGGTATGTCATTTCATTTTCTGCAAAAACTGGACTAATAATAAGTGACTTGTTTTTGTACCTTCTTTGAAACAGTTAGGGGGCATTAGAGTGAATGCTATTACAATCAATACTATGCAGGTCTTCAGGCAGACAACAAGAAATGAATGAAAACAGAAACTCCACATTTATTTTTCCCTGAATATATTTTTTTTGTTCGCTGGACATTTACTAAGGAGAGTATGTGGATTTTGAAGTGGATTGCAGTGTTTACTGGCCAGATTGAAATTAAAATATTTAGGAAGGAAGCACCATACAAAGAAAGATGAAGAGGCTTTGGGACATTAAAGAGAAAGCAGTGAGTTGGATAAAACACAGAGATCCCAATAACATTCTCTTTTAATTAGCTTAATATTCTCTAATATCATTTTGACATCATGTGAAACAGGAGGTCAGAGACATTGTCAGTGCATGAGGTCAAAAGCAATGTCATGCCAAAGTGGTGCATCTTTTGCACGTACATCTTTATCTTGCATTTGTGTGCAGATGGGAGCAGAAATTATATTTACAATAGCAACACTGCTTTCATCATTTTGATAAAAGCATGGATCTCATGGATGCCTCCGAATAAAAATTTATGTTTCATTGTTCCAATGTGCCAATGGCTCTCACCAATGTATCGAGGCAGCTCAAAGCAGAAAGAAATGGTGCAATCTATTCTCTGGGCACATAAAATATTTGTCATTTCTCATATTCTAAGTGATGTCCCAAATAGTCACCAGTCCTTAAGGATAATATCCTACATGTGTACCTGTATTAGGATTGAATGGATATGGAAAGAAGTCAAATGACAATGTTTATATGTAACAGAAAAAGTGATACACACATATTATGATTATTATTTATCAAGTTTATATACCGCCCCCCTCTCCCAAAAAGGGACTCGGGGCAGGTGAACAGCCATGATAAAACATACAATCAGCAAAGTTAAAATAAATTTAAAAGTTATTAAATAAATGGCTGAATTAAAAACTATGAAGCCAATAAAACCCAATAAAAATTTAAAAATTAAGTTAAAAATTTAAAACCCTTCTTATAACATTAGGCCAGACTTGCCTGTTGGAAAAAGTGGGTCTTTAGTGCACTTCAGAAGGCTCGCAGGTCAGCAATAGCTCGCATCTCCGTAGGTAGTTCGTTCCAAAGGGAGCGGTGCTCCCACGTACACATGTACACACCCAAAATAAGTACAGCAGCATGATATGATATCAAATCATTCCACAAAATGGGATGACTAAAAGAAAGTCCCCATAACAATATATCAACAGGAAACAATTTAAGAACTTGTTTGCCATAGGCCATCATTGTCTCATAAATGCCCAGAAAATATATATATTAGTCATCCTTTCTTTAAAACCTGATAGCATAAGGACCAACACACATTCTTAATGTGAATTCAAAAATTAAGAATTTGCTGCCCCGAAGGCCCAATCTCTCATTTTTATTTAGAATATTTTATTACAGAAAATTCAGGCAAGAACATTTGAACAACAATGCTAAATATACCAGCTAGTAGGTATTTGTATTCTTTTTATGCCTAAAAAACTGAATTAAAAAGAAAGAAAGGAAAAAAGAAAGAAACTAGTTATAAGGAAAAACTAGCATACCTATATTTCAGCTGAATTTTAAATTATTTAGTTTTAAAGATTTATCAGTTTTGCCATTGTATCAGAAGAGTGTCAATTCATCAATGGAGAGTGAACACAAGGGTTATTCTGGAAAGACTTGGATTATAGAAAAGGCACCGTCCATGGTCATTACACTATGGGGGGGAAAGGTTATTATACAATTCTAGTGCCCAGATCAGCTGCAAAAAGTAGAGGTTTGAAATGTATGGCTCGTATGTCATTTAAAGCCATGTATCAGCATCTTGCATTGAATTTATTCATTCACATGCAGCAAGTGCCATGTTTGTATGAAGGTGACATATGATTTAACAATGATGCGCTTGATGTAATTCATAATGTTTGCATTATATATTCATGTTTTGGTAGCTTCGTCTTCTTTGCCTCTGCATTATAATGCTAATGGTGATGTATCAACCAAGTGAAGCATTTTTTTTCATTTCTTCCCCAAAGAGCATACATTCCCAAAGGAAGAGTTTTCTCTACCAGCATCCTAAATAGTAAACTATATAGTCCTGTAGATTAGTGCTTTTTATATCACAGTTGAGGGGTCTGGTAGATGAAAGGTGAAGACTAAGTTTACCACTAAGGCTGATGAAGTGAGAGGGCTTATTATCTTGTAAATTCTAGGTGCGCTAAGAGTAATGCCAAATATTTCCTGGTGAACTAAATTTCAAAGGTGAAACTGCTTTGACTTCCTATATAGAAGAATTGATTCCTGGTCTAGTAGCAATTGCTGTTACAAATGCAGTCAGTGCACACATACTCTTCATCAGTGAAGAAGACTACTCCCTTGCTGGTTCATAACATTGTTGGAAATAAAATCAGAAAGCATCAACTGGTATATTTAGGAATATATTAGTTTTAGACAGAAAATAATCCAGTTCCTGAAATTCTTCTAGCCTTATGCCATCCATCTCAATACACAATATTGAATGGAATGGAACAGAATATAGTACTTTTATTGGCCAAATGTGATTAGATATACAAGGAATTTGTCTCCAGGGCGAAGCTAGGTATACATTTATTTATTTATTTATTTGTTCATGCTTCCATACCGCTCCCTCTCCCAAAAAAGGGACTCGGGGCGGTGCACATTCAACAACGAAAACAGTACAGGTAACGGAGATGAAATAAATAAAAATCTAAAATGGTTAAGAACAACACCCAACAGAAAGATTATCTAAAATTTAATTTAACCCGAATGATTCAATTGGCTAGACCGGCCTGCTTGAACAACAAGGTCTTAACTGCGCGCCGGAAGGTGAGGATATCCGACATGGCTCGTGTCTCCGAGGGGAGACAATTCCAGAGGGATGGGGCTCCCACAGAGAAAGCACGTAGTCTCGGGGCTGCCAGTCGGCAGTGATTTAGTGGTGGGACCCCGAGCATGGCGACTCTGTGGGAGCGTACTGGGCGGCGGGAGGTTGTTGGTGGCAGAAGGCGGTCCCGTAAGTATCCAGGTCCCGAGCCATGGAGCACTTTGAATACTATTAGTACCACCTTGAATCGAATCCGGAAGGCCACAGGAAGCCAGTGCAGCCGGCGGAGAAGAGGTGTTATGTGGGCGTCCCGAGGGGCGCCGATGATCATCCGCGCGGCGGCATTCTGAACTAACTGTAGCCTACGGAGAGTCTTCAAGGGGAGCCCCATGTAGAGAGCATTACAGTAGTCCAAAGAGGAGATGACGAGAGCAGAGGTGACTGTGCGAAGTGCGCCCAGATCCAGGAACGGTCGCAATTGGTAGATCAGACGAATCTGATAAAAAGCACTCCTGGTGGCGGCTGCAATATGGTCTTCCAAAGACAGTCGCACATCCAGGAGGACATCCAAGTTGCGTGCCCTTTCCACAGGGGATAGTGTCTCTCCTTCTATGGTCAGCGATGGAATAAGCTGACTGAATCTGGGAGCAGGAAACCACAGCCATTCGGTTTTGGTCGGGTTGAGACGGAGTCTGTTTTGACCCATCCAATTTCGTACGGCCTCCAGGCACCGGGTCATCACCTCGACGGCTTCGTTGGGGTGGTCTGGAGTGGAGATGTACAGCTGAGTATCATCAGCGTACTGGTGGAATTCCACTCCAAAGCCACGGATGATATTACCTAGCGGCTTCATATAAATGTTAAACAGCAGGGGAGAGAGCACCGACCCCTGAGGCACCCCACAGAGTAGGGGTCTCGGGGTCGATCTCTGTCCCCCTGTCAACACAAATTGCGAACGGTTGGATAGGAAGGAGGAGAACCATTGAAGCACGGTGCCTCCAATCCCTAGCCCCTCCAACCGACGCAACAGGATACTGTGGTCGACAGTATCAAAAGCCGCCGATAAATCGAGGAGGACCAGAACAGAGGAATGGCCTCTGTCCCGTGCCCTCCAAAGATCATCCATCAACGCGACCAACGCCGTCTCAGTGCTGTGCCCGGGCCTGAAGCCCGATTGGAGGGGGTCAAGATAATTCGCTTCATCCAGGTACTGCGGGAACTGACGTGCCACCACGGTCTCTATAACCTTCGCTACAAAGCGAAGGTTGGAGACAGGACGATAATTGGATAGTAATGCTGGGTCCAAGGACGGTTTCTTGAGGAGGGGACGAACCACCGCTTCTTTCAAAGCAGTGGGTAGAAACCCCTCTCTCAAGGAAGCGTTTATAATGCCTTGGAACCAGCCTCGTGTTACCTCCTGAGTGGCTAGAACCAGCCAGGAGGGACACGGGTCTAATAAACAAGTGGTAGCATTCAGTCCCCCCAGTATTCTGTCAACGTGTTCTTTGGTAACAGAGTCGAACTCAACCCAGTTGACCTCACCGATATCTGATCCCGCCCTCTCGTCTGGAGAGGACCAGTCGGAGTCCAAATCGTTCCGAATCTGAGCGATTTTATCCTGGAGAAATATGGAAAATTCCTCAGCTCGACCTTGTAAAGGGTCATCCTGTGACTCCACTTTTAAGAGGGAGCAAGTCACCTTAAACAAGGCAGCTGGGCGGTTTTCTGCGGATGCAATAAGGGTGGAGAGGTAAGTTCTCCTCGCCATCCTTATCGCCACTAAATACGTCTTAATATAAGCACGTAGTAGTGTTCGGTCAGAATCAGAACGGGTGGATCTCCAACTACTCTCTAGGCGTCTTTTCCGGCGTTTCATCTCCCTCAGCTCCTCGGAGAACCAAGGGGCTATCTGGGAGCGGCGCCGGGTCAGAGGCCGCAAGGGCACAACCCGATCAAGTGCTTTAGCAGCCGTCAAATTCCAGGCGGCAACCAAGTCCTCGACCGAGTTGTGTGTGTGAGTTTCGGGGAGTGGCCCAAGCTCCATCAGGAACCTTTCAGGGTCCATCAGGCGCCTGGGGCGGTACCATTTTAATGGCCCCGCCTCCCTGCGGTCAAGAGGTGCACAAAACAAAGTAATAATCATAATATCAAAGTAATAATCATAACAATGAAACTAATAAGAGAAGGTAGTGGGGCAGATGAGAAGGATAAAAGTAATACAGCCATACTGCATAGGTAAATATACTTAGACATAAGACAGTACTGTGGGAATTAGATTTTCAGCAGAATGATGGCACAAGGGGGAAAAAAACCTGTCTCTGTGCCTAGTTGTTTTGGCAGGCAATGTCCTGTTACATCCTGGGGGTTTATGTCCAGGATGTGAGGACATTTAGATATTTGCTTAGTCCTGTTTCTGAGCTGTGAAATATACAAGCCCTCAAAGGAAGGAAGGAAGGCTGGTTGCAATAGTTTTTTTTCTGCAGTCCTAACTTTCTGTTGAAGTCTGTAGCTGTTCTTTTTAATTGCTGTACCAAAGCAGACAGTTATAGAAGTACAAATGAGAGACTCAATGATTCTTCTGTACAGCTGTATCAGCAGCTCCTTGGACAGGTTGAACTTTCTGAGTTGACACATGAAGAACATTCTTTGTTGTGCTTTTTAAATGATGGTTCTAATGTTAGTGTCCATTTCAAATCCTGGGATATTGTAGAACTCAGAAACATGAAGGACTCTACTGTTAATACTGTGTTGTTTAAGAGGTGACAGAATGGGAAGGCTGCTCCTAAAATCCACTCTCATCTCTACAGTTTTAAGAATGCTTATCTCCAGATTGTTCCAGCTGCATCGCAGGGCAAGTTGTAAACCTCCCATTTATATGCAGACTCAGCATCATCTCGAATAAATCAATGACTGATGTATCATCTGCAAACTTCAGTACTTTAATAGAGGGATCCTTAGTCATTGGTATATAGAGAAAAGAATAATGTGACGGATGTTCAATGTGATTTTCTCAAGCTTCACCTGTTTCTATCTGCAGAAAGTTTATAATCCATCTACAATTATGGGCAGGTGCAGCTAGCTTAATCAGTTTAGAATGAAGAATTTCTGGAATGATGGTATTGAATACCGAGCTGAAATCCACAAAAAAGACCAGTGCAACGATGTAGTGCAGTGCCATATTGACAGTATTCTCTGCTGATCTATTTATCTATCTGTTGATCTATCTAGCAATGGATATGTAATGGTTCTCAGGTTGGCCAGCACTAACCTTTCAAAGATTTTCATAACTACAGAAGTTAGAACAACCAGTTTATAGTCATTCATCTCCTTGATGGAGGGTTTCTTGGGCACCAGGATGATAGTACAGCATTTGAAGCAAGAAGGAACATAACACATTTCTAGTGATTTGTTAAAGATGCGGGTGATAAAAGCTGGTTAATTAGTACAGACTTTCAAGCAAGAAGGAGTTAGTCCATCTGGGATTGGTGCTTTTCTGATCTTTTGTCTATATCAGAGGTCACCAACCTTTTGGACCTCAGGGACCACCAAACTCATAATTTTAAATCCCGTGGACCAGAGACCCTGGGAAAATCCCCCAAAAAGTCTGCAGGAAAATTCCCCACTCCGGTTTCCTACCGATCGATCGTTCTTTATTTGGAATCGCAGATACTGTCTTCAGCTTTGTTCTCAGGGGGACAGAGAGAGAGAGACTTTTGGCTTCATGCAAGGAAAGCAGCAGAAGCAGCAGAAATCTTTCTTTCTCTCCCCCAAACTCTGCCAGAAATGAGTCTTTGTGAGACTTGTCGCGCCAGTGTGCAGCACTTGGAGCAGGATGCCTTGCAGGATCTCAAAGACTCATTTCTGGTGGAGTTTGGGGGAGAGAAAGAAAGACTTTTGCTACTTTCCTTGCATGCAGCCAAAAGCAGAAGAAGAAAGAAGCAGAAAGAAACAGCCCAGTGGCCAGACGAGGTGAGTGAGTGAGGCAAGTGCCCATTCCCCCCCTCCCCTTACTACTTTGTGTTGTTTGCAATGCAAGTGACGCAAGTCTTGTGTTCCCATAGGCCATGTGGACAGTGCAGCCTTGTGTTCCTGCACAGCTTGGATTAATTGCTTTGGGGGTGACATTTCTGTGTGGACCATCAAAATTTTCTTGCGGACCACCAGTGATCCCCAGCCCACTGGTTGGTAACCACTGGTCTCTATATGACATAGACATTGCATATAATTTTATACAAAGTGAATGTGAATGTGTTTTTATAAACATGCTTCCATAATATTTTATGGTTGTGTGATTTCCTTTTTTTCCTTGATTTAGACTACAATGGCTGTTCTGCTGTACAGACTGTGGGAGGCCAATAATTCAGACTCAAGGGAGAAATGTTCAGGAAACATAGATGTAAATTTTTTTAGAAGTTGTTGACAGCTGTAACATGAATGCTTCTACAGTATATGCTTAAATCACCTTTACCCCTTCAAACCCAGATCACTGCACAGCTTTAATAGAGATAGCATCCGTTCCAGAGAAGTGCAGTGTATAAAATTGAAGTGCCCATCATTATGACACTAATTCTCACTAATTACACTGTGCAGATTATCAGTTATTTCATGCAAATGATTACAGGCAGAAGAATAACAATTTCTTGTTATGGACAATTGCTCAGATTTGTCTAGAAACTACTTGAATTTAACAAGGGACAGTGACACAAGTCTTCAGCAATTTATCTGTCTTGTTCTATGCATATGTTTTCCTCTCTGATGTGTCTCTTGGTTGCTTTGAGGATTAATTTACACTTTGTGAATAGACCACTAAAGTGAAGCTGAAAGGAGACAGGGTGCCTGAAAAAGCCATTAAAGTCTGAAGATCTATGGAGTTCCGACAAATAATTATCATTCAGTGTCATCTGATTTATACAGAATTAGAGAAGATATTGTTCCTTTGACAGTACTATCCTACTGCTTTTTGTGGGAATTTATAAATGAAGAAAGCAAGTTGTTGTAAATCAATTGCTAAAAGAATAAAATGTACTCATTGAACCATGTAGTAGTCATTAAAATAAATAACTCAGGGCCTTGCTTTTTCTTGTAGCCCTAGAACCTTATTTACAAGTTGTTTCGCAAAGAAAGAAGTTTCTTAGTTAGCAACAGTAGATCTCTATGTCTAGAGAAAATTATGTTAGGAAAAACATTAAGGAGGATAATAAGTTATGGCCAATGGTGGGATTCAGCTAGTTTGCACCAGTTCAGGAGAACCGTTTGTATACTTTCTGAGCAGTTTGGTGAACTGGTTGTTGGAAGAAATCATTAGGGCAGATAAACGGTTGTTAAATTATTTGAATCCCACTACTGGTTATGGCATTTGCATGTGCTACATTAAGAGGCATAGTGGTATAGTGAATGCAATACTGCAGGCTACTTCTGCTGACTGCTGGCTGCCTGCAATTCGGCAGTTCAAATCTCACCAAGTTCAAGGTTGACTCAACCTTCCATCCATCTGAAGTCAGTAAAATGAGGATCCAGATTGTTAGGGGCAATATGCTGACTCTGTAAACCGAGAGAAGGCTGTAAAGCACTGTAAAGCGATATATAAGTCTAAGTGCTATTGCTATTGCTAGATTAGAAGGGCATCACAAGGAACTGTCGACATTATAAGCAGTCTTGAATGAATCTGCACCATTGGTTAAATCAAGATCCTGACCAATTAAAACAGGTTGTTGAGGTTGGGAGGTTAGACATAATTTGAACTTTCAGTTCAGCATGATTCAAGATGGTGAGTGTTACTGCATGACCAATGCCTTTTTATCTCTCAGATATGAAAAAGGAAAGAGTGTGTACATCACTGCCATAATGTCCATAGAAGGTTGTTTAGTTTTATCTATGGGCAAATGAAACCAGAATCTCAGTTGATACACTGATTAAGGTGTTTTCCTCAAACTGGGACATTTAATATTTGTACTTCAATTTCCAGACTCAATCATTATAAACATACTTGGAAACAAGCATAATTCATAAAGAGAAAGATTGCTATTAACTTAGTTGAATTGGGAGGTTACAGAAATTGAATGGATTTTAAAAATTAAATAATTAAGTTTTATTGTAACTCTGCCAACATCAAGCTTTTAAATATGCAGAAAATATGCAACAGCTGGACTGAAAAAAACCATGATAGAATTATAAAAGATGTGACTATGAAATTTAGGTCTTTGCTGTGACTAAACATATACTTCATTTTTACTGAACAATAGAAAGAAGATTCAGTCAGCTAACAGCACATACCACTGCATTAAACACAAAATGGATTTATATTTATTCAGGCTAGCATTTCATAGTGCTAGAGTTTATCTTACATCAAAGCCTTTGCTAAAGTATTTTATTGTTTAATGTTGAAATGGAATGTTGGGGCCTTAGAACAAATAATCATATTTCAGAGCAATATGAAATATTATACAGTAATATGGAGAAGAGGAGATATTGTTGCCTTGGTATTTAACTTTTCAGGTCTTTGAAGTTTTCTCATTTTGATCCTTCTGATATTTTCCAGTATGTATATCTGAAGTGGATTACTTTATCTTTTTTGGTGCCATTAGGAAACAAACAGACATAGGAGAACCTTTCATGGATTATTCAATGACCAAATTTAGAACATCAATTGAATATCCATTGCTTGTGATACTGACTCCTAAATCAATCCACCCCTTATTACATCTCTAGTTTAAGAAAACAGAATTAAAGAAAAAGGGAAAATTCTCTCTATTTGTAACAACTTTGGAATGACATTAGGCCACCACTTAGACAGCTGAAAGTCATACTCAGTTATTCCAGTTTACAGACTGTACTTTCTTTCATCTGCTCATGAATTTTTATTTTTTGGCCTCAGACTAATCTGGGGATGTTAGCAGTGATATTTATTTGATTTATTTATTTATTAATTTTGTCAAGATAATAATCTTACAAGATAATAGGTATAAGTAAAAACATAGTTATGAATACATGGATACATATAAAAAAAATTAAAAAAGAAACAATAGGACAGCGATAGTAGGCACGTTGGTGCGCTTATGTACGCCCCCTACAGACCTCTTAGGAAAGAAGGTGAGGTCAATAGTAGACAGTCTAAGGTTAAAGTTTTTGCGGTTTGGGGAAGAAACCACAGAGTCAGGTAGAGTATTCCAGACATTGACCACTCTGTTGTTGAAGTCATATTTCCTGCAATCAAGTTTGGTGCAATTAACCTTGAGTTTGTATCTATTATTTGCTCTTGTGTTGTTATGGTTGAAGCTGAAGTATTCATTGACAGGTAGGACATTGCAATGTATGATTTTATATACTATACTTAGATCAGACTGAAGGCGGCGTAGTTCTAGGTTTTCTAGGTCTAGAATTTCGAGTCTGGTGGCATAAGGTATTCTGCAACGAGTAGAGGAGTGGAGAACTCTTCTTGTGAAATATTTCTGGACTTTCTCAACTGTGTTAATATCAGATACATAATGTGGGTTCCAGACTGATGAGCTGTATTCGAGTATTGGTCTAGCAAATGTTTTGTATGCTGTAGTTATTAGTGTAATATTACTAGAAAAAAAGCTACGTAAGATTAGGTTAGCAACTCTTATATGATTTATATGATATGGTTGGTGACAGATCAAGAGGCGGAATCTGTCCAATATCTATTGGTCATTTTAGCTTGCTGCAGGCATGCTCCCCCCCCCCCCATTCCTGCCATTTCTTTCTATGCCATTTTGGCTTGGGATTCAGGACAGCTCAACCATCTGGCTTCCACAGATGTACTACTTAAACACTTTATACGCAAGAATTTAGTGCTTTTTGAAAGAGTGCTAAAACTTGCTTATTAAATTTAGGTTAAGTGCTTTCTTGCTAGACCTGCACTTAGAAATCAAGACTTGTATTCTCTAGAGAGAATGCTAATCCTGTATTGCACAGAAGGATGTTTTAAACTGGAAGGCAAGTTGGATTCTGCCTGCTATTGTGCTGTTTATTTGGTCAACAATTAGTAAACTATGGATTTCCATTGCTTCCAGTCCAGGGGTGGGATTCAATTTTTTTAACAACCGGTTCTGTGGGCATGGCTTAGTTGGTGGGTATGGCTTGCTGGTCATGTGACTGGCTGGGCGTGGCCAACTCAACATCACTCACATCAAGGCACGCATCTGCTCGCCTGGTCTCTCCTGACTGTGGGGATGCTGCAATAATTATAAGTGTGAAAAATGGTTATAAGTCACTTTTTTCAGTGCCATTGTAAATTTGAATGGTCCCTCCACACAAGCAAAGTACCAGCAAAGGAGGGGAAAAGAAACTCCAGAGACATTCCTGAGACAGGAAGTCTAGTCCTGCCAAGAATGTAATAAGGGTTAACGGAGAGGCAGTTTCTGTAAGCAACACCAGAATGTTTCCTTCCTGCCTTCCTTACAGGATTAGGCCAGTAATTTCTTCTAACAACCGGTTCTCCAAACTTCTTAGAATGTTAACAACCAGTTCTAGCGAATAGGTGCGAACCTGTAGAATCCCTCCCTTGTTCTAGTCAATGGGAGTCCATAATTTTTACTGTTTTAGTTATCTGGGGTGTAGATCATTTTGCCTGCCTGTGTGTCACTTTACATCTTCATGGATGCTTCCAAGTGCCACAAGCATTGTCATTCTCTTGCCACATCTTCAAGGATGGAACTTGACAGTTGGTGATTGCTCTCTCCTGCCTTACCACATGCCCTTTTTCTGTACCTGCTAGCCCAATTAATATTTCACAGGTACAATATAGAGGCAGAGTGCAGGTGAAGCATCAGGGAGTGTCATTGACGCTTCTTCTGTACCAGAGGTGGAATTCTACCGATTCGCATCTATTCGCTAGAACCGGTTGTTAACATTCTAAGCAGTTGGGAGAACCGGTTGTTAGAAGAAATTACTGGCCTAATCCTGTAAGGAAGGCAGGAAGGAAACATTCTGGTGTTACTTACAGAAACTGCCTCTTCGTTAACCCTTATTACATTCTTGGCAGGACTAGACTTCCTGTCTCAGGAACGTCTCTGGAGTTTTTTTGCCCTCCTTTGCTGGTACTTTGCTTGTGTGGAGTGACCCTTCAAAGTTACAATGGCACTGAAAAAAGTGACTTATGACCATTTTTCACACTTACGACTGTTGCAGCATCCCCACAGTCAGGAGAGGCCAGGCAAGGAGATGCATGCCTTGATGTCAGTGATATTGAGTTGGCCACAAACAGCCAATAACTTGACCACCAAGCCATGTCCACCCGGTCACATGACCACCAAGCCATGCCCACCAACTAAGCCACACCCACAGAACCAGTTGTTAAAATTTGAATCCCATCCCTGCTTACCACATGCCCTTTTTCTGTACGTGCTAGCCCAATTAACATTTCACAGGTACAATATAGAGGCAGGGTGCAGGTGAAGCATCAGCGAGTGTCATTGACGCTTCTTCTGTACCTTTCACCTGTCATTTGGAACTAACATTCCCTATCATTTTATCCAGAGCCTTTCCTCTATACCACAACCTGATTTCCAGCGTGTTCAGTAGTCTTTCAAAAGAGCCCTAAACTCATCTTGCAGAGTATGCCATCTTAAAGTCACAGGTGTCAAGCATTACCATGCCTGCAACTTGACATTTGGACAACTGGAAATATTTCTAAATTTATCCATTAGCCTTTGTATTAGGTCAGGTCAATAAACAGCAGCAGTGTTTTTCATCTTTGGCAACTTTAAGATGTCTAGACTTCAACTTCCAGAATTCCCAAGCTAGCCTGCTGGATGCGGAATTCTGGGAATTGAAGTCATCCCGTTTTAAAATTGCCAAAGTTGAGATCACTGGGATATAGGAACAGAATCTTGAAAGCCTGACAGCCTTTCCCCTCTCTTCTTCTTATACCAGGGGTAGGGAACCTTGGCTCTTTTATCACTTATGGACTTCAACTCCCAGAATTCCTGAGTGAGCCATAAAAGGTTCCCCATCCCTGGCCTACTGATTTTTCAGTTGTGGGGGAAATCAATTTTTGACTGGAATGGGATTGTTTGATATACAAATGTAGGACATATAAAGAATATATAAAGAATATGTCCTACATTTGTATATTAAACAGTCCCATTCCAGTCAAAAATTGATTTCCCCCACAACTGAAAAACCAGTAGGCCAGGGATGGGGAACCTTTTATGGCTCACTCAGGGATTCTGGGAGTTGAAGTCCATAAGTGATAAAAGAGCCAAGGTTCCCTACCCCTGTCTTATACCAAGAGATGTAATGCAGTTTAAGCATCTTTCTAAAGTTCTCTTCTTTTTCCAAACTTAAATCATGTTTTGCAAATTGTCCCATTATTTTCTCAGCATCATTTGCATGGTTCTCTAACACCATCCACCAATACTTATCTAGCCTTGCTAAGCTCTGTTCCTCCATAAGTGACAGAAAGCAATTGGCATTTTTTTTTTCTTGTTGGCTAGTGAGATGATGCACAGAAGAAGCAACAATGAAAAGAGAGGACTCCATTAAGTGTTTTCTTAACTTACCTCTCATTAAAACAGTGAGGAAACTCTACTTGCTGACTTTATTTCATAGGCAGAATAGGGAAATTTATACTAGTTTTTTTGTTAACACAGAGACTGCAGGATAGGACATTTACAGGGTTGCATGACTGTGCCCGATCCATGCAGTGTATTTATTACTCTGTGTGTGTGTGTGTGTGTGTGTGTGTGTTTGTGTATGTCTGTGTCTGTGCATGGGGAGGCATTAATTTAGGTTGAAAAGCATGGCAGAAAGAAAACTGTGTTGACGTTTTTTGGATTATTTCTTCAAAGCATTTTTTCTTGTCTAATGAAAGAGGCATCTGTTTTTCTGCTCATCCCCCAGAGTTGTTTAAAAACCAATGTATACCCCTAGTCAGTTTATCTTGGTTTATCTAAGGCAGGGGTTGTTGATAACTTATAATGGATCTTAGCCAAAATCAACTTCCAAACTATTTGCAGTCAGAATCATTCTTTTATTGTAGAAAAATCAAACCAATTCACGTCCATGCTCTCCCCCAGATACCACTCCTCCAGGAGGTAAACAAGAGTCTGTTCAAAACCAAAACAGAGCATCCTTTATAACTGGTGGGAGGGGAATATGCAGTGATGCATTATGGGACTTGTATGCTTAACCAGTTCGACATTTTACCTTAAGCTCAGGAATTCTGGGACTTGAAGTCCACAAGTCATCAAAGGGCCATGGTTCCCCATCCTGGATCTAACGGCCATACTGTACTTTTATCCATAAAAATTTCTTGCACATTTTTTGCCTCTAAAAAATGGAACTATTTTCTTTTATTTCAAATACACACTCACACACACACACTCTCTCTCTCTCTCTCACACACACAAGATAGATTTTCATGAAACGGTTATCTGAGGGACCACTATGGATACCCTCAGGCAAGGACCAACATATGGCAGTTTCCAGGTAGCAGACTTTCTCTGCTGTGGCACCCATCTTATGGAATATTCTTCCCCGTCATTGATTGATAGTTAACTTCATCTTTTTTTATTTTTCTGGAAGTCCCTCAAGACCTGGTATGTTATCAGGCCTGGAGATCCCAGGAAACGACATTTGTTCAAATGGATCCAACAATTGAGGTGAATACTCACTCTCCCACTTTCTGTTTAGAGTTTGTGTGTATATGTATGTATGTTTATTTCTAATACTGAACTTTCTATTTTTAAATTGACTATTATATGCTACCCTCACTTTTCACAAGATGGGTTATTTACGTATAGTACAGAGACAGAGATAGAGAAAAATATATATTTTCTTCCCATCCCTATGGGTGGTATGTGTCTTCTTCAAACCTTCAACCACAGGCCTGGGAGTTTGAAGGTTTTGTTCAGTATCTATGCTGTTCCTAGCAGTGCACTTTTCTGGACAAAGAGCTCTGATGTTGTTCATGGATCTGTTGGACCCATTCTTTGAGTTTAGGAGCCACAATTCTGAGTGCTCCTACCACCACTGGGACCACTTTAGTTTTTACATTCCACATCCACTCTAGTTTCAGACCCTGGTATTCCTCCAGCTTCTCATATGCCATTTCCCTGATGTTGCTGTCACCTGGTACTTCTACACTGATCACTATCACTGTCTTCTTGCCTTTGTATACTGCCACAGAGTCTGATTGATTAGCTATTACCTGCTTATTCATCTGGATCTGGAAGGTCCCTACAATTTTAGCCCTGATATTCTCTACAACCTTCTGTGGAATGTCACACCTGGATTTGGGAGGATTGAAACTATACAATGTTCCTGTACGCAATGCCAGTTATTTGGTTGTGCCATTCAGTGTATGCTATTCCTGTCTGCTTATTATGCCCTGCCACTATGTGTTGGGCTGTGTTATAGCAGGCACCTGAAGTCCATCTAATGCGGCAGACTCTGCTTTTATGGATCTGGTGATTAGTAACTGTTCTTGTATTGCTATGGTCAGTGCCTCAGTGAGTTCATCCCTTTCCAGGCACTAGTAAGTTTTCCTAATGTCAGCTACTTCAGTTGCTGATGGGGATACATCTCATGCAGGGTCTTGTCTTGCCATGGCATTTCCTCTGTTTGATCTTCTTCCCATGTCTGGTACTGTCTCAGGCATTCTCTCAGAAGCTCATCTTTGGGTGCTGCGTTGCTGACATATCTGTGGATGCACTGGATTTTGTCAAGGATAGTGGCTTTGACTCTCATCAAACTCTGCATGCCTGTTTCTGGCTGGTGTCCAGTCTCTGGATGTTAGATCTGGGATGGAAACCTCCATATATTGTGAGGAACTTCTGGGTCTTCACATCAACAACTTTCATGTCCTCCTTTGGCCAGCTCATTAGACCACCATGGTATGGTGACTGGCAGGACACAGGTATTGATGACATGAATCTTGATCTTCCCATTGATTTGGCTCTTCTGGACTTCTTTGCTGGTACTTAAATGTTCCTGTTTCTTTGCATCCTCACCGTGGTTCATGGTTTCCATGTGGCTTGGGATAACAAGGTACTGGTAGCTGGCTTGTTTGCCTGTTACAGAATATGGCCCACTTCCTTCATTGTTGGAACTCCTAATTCCTTCAGAACTCCTAATTCCTTCTCCTATTCCTTTTCAAGCAGGAGTTTTATAATGCAACCCAATTACAAATTGCGTTCCAGAGCAAAAATTATTATAGGACAATGCTATATAACTCAAATTTGTGAGCACTTTAAAATCTAACATATTTGTAGCCTTTATACTAAGAAAAGACTCTGG
This sequence comes from Bungarus multicinctus, assembly GCA_023653725.1. Classification (NCBI taxonomy): domain Eukaryota; kingdom Metazoa; phylum Chordata; class Lepidosauria; order Squamata; family Elapidae; genus Bungarus; species Bungarus multicinctus. The sequence continues at coordinate 7,664,425 of CM042848.1, read as the reverse complement.
CAGGTCTCTGCAATAGGATTTAATATTGCTTTTGCTGCACATAAATGAAGGGATTATATTATCAATAGCTAAGCTTAATTCTTCTGGCATGAAATCCCATTAGGGATGTATCATGGGCCATGTTTTTATCCCCTGGATCAGCAGATGTGTTTGATTATAACATCCAGATATACTCTATGTGTTTCGTTGTTTCAATGTGCTATATTTTCATGGTTTACCATAAGCTCTTTGATATGGAAATTATGACCATAATAACATCATAGATGGATTTAACACAGTTATTAGATCACTTTCAGGATCAATCGTACAAAAGCTTATGTGATGATGCCTTTGTTATTCAAAATGCCATAAGTTTCTTTGTAGTAGGTATTGCAAAAGAGCCAGTCTGGTGTTCTGGTTAAGTGACTAGGCTAGATATCAGGAGAACTCATAGTCCAGGCAGCTGCCTGGCCTTGGACCAGTCACTAGTCTCTTAGACCTAGGAAGAAGGCAAGGGCAAAGCAATTTTAAAATCTGCCAAGAAAACTGCAGGGACTTGTCTAAGCAGCTGCCAGGATCAACGGATCAAAGGAACAAAACAACAACAACAAATTGTTGCAAAGACTAAAATACTTCCCCTTTCTGGAAGGCGATTCTGGGATGAGTAACTGAGGCCATGGCATATTCTCAACCAAAGTTCTCTTCCCATAAATCATATAGTACATTATCTCTTCTTTCTCCATTAAAAAAAAAAAAGCTACATGCATAGAGTTTCTATCAGTCCTGCACAATCTAATATATAGAAATCCTGTCAAAAAGGCCTAAAGAGATGATTGGGCCTTTAGAATCACCCCTAAATATCCTAAATAAAATACTCCATTTTGCTGATTGTGGATTTCTTGAACCAGGTACTTTTTGTTGTCTATTTTATGAAAGAAACCTTGGCAACTATTATATAGGGAATAAGTTCTACTTTACATAATATAGAGAAATGCTTTTGAACAAAAAATGTAAACAGAAAAGCATATTTACAATTAGTTATCTTAATAATGACTAATAGAGCGAGACAGAAAAGACAAAAATCCCTGAGGGGAATAATGCTAAATATGGATTCTAGTTTACACTGAAGTCTCTTGTATCAAATGGGAAGCTTTAAAGCAGTTGCACTTTTAAAAGGATCCCAGTGTAAAAAAAAATTAAGCCACCTGGACCTCGTTTTGTTGCCAAAGTGGAGACAAACTGTTGAAGAAAAACTGGGTGTTTTATTATTATCATTATTTTTATTTGTAGTTTCTTTTAACATAGCACTCTATTGAGGCACAGTTTCCTCCAGGCTAATTTCAAGCAGTCCATTTGTTCTCTCAAAAAGCACATGAACTTTTAGCTAGAGAAATAACCCCGGCATGAAAAAACGGAGCAGAGGCCCTGCCGACCGGCAGAAACAGTCACTACAAAAGAACACTTTCAAGAATACCACATCCATACTAACAAGTTAAAGGATTTTTTTTTTCTCCTTATTCTGATTCCATATGTATGAATTGACCACCCAGGGGCATTTTCAAGATATCTTTGTAGATTTTCTGCTCTGTCTATTTTTTCCTTTTTTAAAATATTTTCTTTTTATTGGTATTACACACCAAAAGAAGAAGAGATTATGAAATGAAAATTCAAGCAAACTAATGTACCCTAAAACTGTGTGCATACAGCAGCAGCAGATTCATCTGAGGTCTACCCAAAGACCTTTCCTAAGAGAGAAGGCTTAACCCCTAGAATTTAGTCTGACTCCAAAAAAGGAAAAATGCAACAACTCATTGATGTAAAAGGTTCCATCTTTTAAAGCAAAGACTGACTGAGCAACATAGTGTATATCTAATAGGGTATGGGGAAACCATCTTTTTGAACAGATAACTGGCAGGCAGGCTAGCTTTATTTTGAAGATATAGCATGACATTTTATTTCCCTATGCAAGACTTTTGCTAGATAAATATGCTTCTCAAAGCTTGGAGTCAGTTGGTTTCTTTTTATTCAAGAGCCATTGCAACTAGTTCAATACACAGCATTTCTATGTGCTGGAAAAGGATTCAGGAATGGCCTAGCCTTCACTTTTCAGCTTTCCAAGCTCTTAATCACTATCATTTAAAAAAAAATCTTATTATTGTGTATTTTGTACTGCTAGGCAAAAAAAGAGTGGTTTATAAATATTGTAAATTAATAAATGCTTAAATGAAAGAAGAGGAAGAGTTATTATAACTGTAGATATTGTCCTGTTTTAAAATGGCATAATTTTAAATGGCCCATTTTTTATCTGGGGATAGCAACTTGTAGCTCAGGAGAGGAAATCCCAACATACCAGTGACGTTTATTGTAAGCCAAGGACTTGGAGAAGGATATGAAGATATATATAACAAAGCAGAATAACTAGTTTTATGTAGGTATGTTTTATGTAGGTATATTATATTATATTATATTTATTATATTATATTATATTATAGTATAGTATAGTATAGTATAGTATAGTATAGTATAGTATAGTATAGTATAGTATAGTATAGTATAGCATAGCATAGCATAGCATAGCATAGCATATTATATTATAGTATATTATATTATATTATATTATATTATATTATATTATAGTTATTCTATTCTATTCTAGTTATTCTATTCATTATATTATATTATACTATATTATACTATACTATATTATTATAGTTATTATATTATATTATAGTCATTATATTATTATATTATAGTTATTGTATTATATATTTATTATATTATTATATTATATTTATTGTATTATATTATATTATATTATATTATATTATATTATATTATATTATATTATATTATATTATATTATATTATAGTATAGTATAGTATAGTATAGTATAGTATAGTATAGTATAGTATAGTATAGCATAGCATAGCATATTATATTATATTATATTATATTATATTCTAGTTATTCTATTCATTATATTATATTATACTATATTATACTATACTATATTATATTATTATAGTTATTATATTATATTATAGTCATTATATTATTATATTATAGTTATTGTATTATATTATATTTATTATATTATTATATTATATTTATTGTATTATATTATATTATAATGTGTATGCATATGCGTGTGTGTGCGTTTGTGTGTGTGTGTGTGTGTGTGTGTGTGTGTATTTAAGAGCTTCGGTGGCGCAGTGGTTAGAGTGAAGGACTGCAAGCTAACTCCTACTGAAATTTGGCAGATCGAATCCCACCAGGATCAAGGTTGACTCAGCCTTTCATCCTTCCAAGATGGGTAAAATGAGGACCCAGATTGTTGGGGGCAATATGCTGACCCTGTAAACCGCTTTGAGAGGGCTGTAAGGCACTATAAAGTGGTATATAAGTCTAAGTGCTATTGCTATTGCTATTTATATATATAATACATATGCATATGCATATACATATACAACATAATATAATATAATATACATACATAAAACATACGCACATAAAACTAACTATTCTGTTTTGTTGGGAGGACTGAGTTATACAGATTACAAATTTGAATCCTTTCCATCATTGACAAGGATTATTTCCACAAAAGCTCTATCTCAAATGTTCTGAGCTGGAGTTGAAATAATTTATGGGCTGAGTTGATAAGATTCCTCATGGGTTTTACATGCCAGAACTTGTAAATTAGATCCAGGCTTAATTTATAAGTTGGATCCAGACTTAGTTATGCCTAAAGCAGATTCATTGCCAACTGCATTATTCACTGCAGTGGATCAGTTGGAAGTATGATGGGGTCTGGATTCAGCTCTTTATGTGTAGAAATTGCATGCACACAATCTTTTCTTTTAATTAGGTATTTTGAAAAATGTATGCCATGCTGAGCACTTAGAATTAAATTATATTAACATTTATCCAAATTAAATTAACTCAGCCTGCTTTTTAAGTGTTTTGGACTTTAAATTTCATAACTGACATCCTGGTATATTTTATAGGGTGTGTAGTCCAAAAATTGGGAGGAAGCTAAGCTGGGATAGGCTTCACTACAGGTTTGTTTTCTCTCTTTCCCCAGTTCATTTAACTAGCTTGGGAATAATTTCCCTCCCTGTCAGTCCTCCTCCTGTTTTACACTCATGCGTACACATGTATGTTTGCCTAGTGTATGGCTTCTGATTTGCAAAGCAGGCCTTAGAATTATCAGTAATATTGAACATGGCATGAAGGAAAGAACACAATGCTTGATATTCAAAGCTTTACCTGCTCTAATGCTGAAGAGAATGCTGGAAAGTTAATAATGATTCACAAATCAATGCCAGATACATGATATGGGCTTCACAGTTCATGGATCTGCAGACCGTAATTAAAGCTTTCACTTTATTTTAGTGTCCCATGAGAAAACCCCATTTGCTGTGTTTCTTTGACACAATTACCATTTCCTCTGGATCGTGAATATCATTCTGGTCCCTCAGGAAATGAGATCTGTATAAAGGCATATACTTCAGAGAATACAGAAGATCTGGAGACATTTCTAAAGCTACTATTCCATATGACTCTAGAGGCTTAGAAGATTACTAATGCCAACTCAGTGATATAAATGAATAATGAAACACAAATTGGCATTATTTCAAACATTTCCCCCAAAAATCTTCAAATCATAGTCACGATAGACACAATAGGAATTTCACAAATGAAAAGGCTTTCAAGAACCCACTCCATGAATCCTGGCTGAAAATTATATGCACACCCACACTCAGATACACATCCATACACAATGACCTAAGAAATGATTCCCAGTTTTATAGGACAGAATTCATCTGCATGTGCTATTAGAAGGTACACATAGTTTTATGTCCTCCAAGCGAGAGGCTCATAATTTTATCCTGTTGCCTGGCAACAATATTTTTAGCTATTCAAACATGTGTATTTTCGCAAATTAATTTCAGCACATTGTTAACAAAATGTTTTTCAAAGAGTATCTATTTTGTAGTAAAAAATACAAATTAGCTATGTGGCTCTATATCTGGCCATGTTAAGAGAATGTTTCGGATCAGCCAAATGTAAACATCTCCTATGCAGTCATACTAAAAGAGCATATTTTTAATGTTTGGTCGACATAACTAACCATTATCAATAGAAAATGGAACATCTGAGTTTATAAGCAGCAACACAAAAATGTCTACCTTATATATAGTGAGGGGTTCTGGTTGTTGAAATTCAACATCACTTAGAGTGCCATGTTTTGTCCACTCATAATCCAGTAGTACAATGGGAATTTACAAAGAGGCAAATAATGTTACTCTCTTCATTCCATCATGAATAATGTTATTCTCTTCATTCCATCATGAATGAATGGCCCGTATACACCATTTCAGTCATTGGATCATTATTCAACTAATACATAGTACAGATTATTTGTGCAATCATGTTCCATACAATGTTACTTGGCATTTATATGACCTGTAAAAGGATAGATCATACATCTAGCAGCCAAGTTCTCTTATCAGAGATGAGATCCTGGTATGAAACCATTTGTTCTAATCGCTATTGAAAATGCTCTGTCAAGTCAGATCCTTGGAGGAAGGAAGAGAGTACCTGTAATCCAATATATAAGATGCAGGACTAAAAAGAATAATAATAGTCTGTCACAAAAGGCTTGTGGTTGAAGATCTCTTTCAAAGCACTATCACACATATCCATAGGAGAGGATCAGATATGTCTCAGAAGATCATCACTGCTATTTAAACATTTATATTTCAGAGAAAGTGGCCAAATGTCCTGTTTTCACACAAATGTTAAAATTACATGCATGGTATCCTGAATCTGATAATCACAACTAAAAACTTTATCTTACATCACAGTAACTTAGTTTTTGAATGGATCAATATGAAAGGAAAGAGAAACCATACATCCCCAAATCATATATTTATTAGATTTATATTCTGCCTTTTTATGTTTGTGTGCTTAAAATAATATAGAAATATTTCCTATTTCAGATTTATTCCTATGACAATTTGCAAAGAAGATTTGGTCTAAAATCATCCTGTAAACTTCCATGGCTGAACAGGTCTTGAATTTGACTCTTATGGACGATGAACATCATCATCTTTATTATCATTTTAACAGTCTGGCTCTCACCTCTGTTACTAGGTCAGGAACCTTTTGTAATGGCACAGGGAAAAGACTTGGGAGGTGGAACAAAGAGATTCTGCCAAGGGAAAAGGCATGAGAGAAAGCATAGCCAATACAGTGGTACCTCTACTTACGAAATTAATTCGTTCCGGAAGCCGTTTCGTAACGCGAAAATTCCGTAAGTAGAGACTGAGAACGCGGCGCGGTGCACTACCTCTCATCCCATACACAAAGATCCCTCCTAGCCAATGGGATGCCAGGAAGATGCTGGGAGATAACCAATGGCAGAGCAGCTTGGACGCGCCATTTTCAAACCAAGATCAAACTGCGCAAATTAGCGTGAATTTTGAAATTTTTGGCCTTTCGTATCTTGAAACATATTTCGTAACTAGAGACGATATTTTCTCGACGACGCGCTTCGTAACCTGAAACTTTCATAACCAGAGCCTTTCGACAGTAGAGGTACCACTGTAGTTAAATAGTGTGTGGGCAAGAGACCTTCCCTAGTTTCCTGGGCTGTAAAGGTGATGGGAGAGAAAATAGCACTTTCCTACTTGCGAGATTCTATCAATGTAGCTGTACAATCAAATAGAATTAGCTCATCTGATTGCGATTCCTATCTGGTTTACCCTGTGAGGCCAACACTTGTTAACTGTATTTGCCCACGTTCCTATTTCAATCATCTCTAAAATGCCATTGATTTTCTATGCTTGCCTAAGAATTATGAAGCACACATTTTATTTTAAAAGCAAGTAAACACCCTTCTTTTTCAAAGGCCATTGCTTATTGCTGTGTTTTATAAGCTGTTGTGAGACATCCTTGGGCTTCTTTGGAAATTTATTGGAGTTTCATGTTGGAAGTTCCATTCCAAACCCAGACGATGTGTTAGGAGAGTTTACAGCTAGTTTGAATTTGGCTTAGGGTGTCATATGAACCCAAGATTAGGGTATGTGCACCACATACCAAATCACAACTGGCATGGCAAAGCAAACGATAGTAAAGTAAAATGCAAAGTGGGGGCTCTCGTTTTCTTTGAAACTGCAGATTGTCTTGTTCACTAAAACATGGAAAACAATGTGTTTGCGTGTGTGTGTGTGTTTTCATACTTGTAAACCATTCACATTATGAGAAGGTAGTTTATAGTTGTCAAATAAAAGCTTTTGTGGAATGTTGCCAGCAGCCATTCTTTATTAGAAGTATAGGGTAAGCTTCCTCTGCCAAAAATTGCTATTAATCTGCCACTTACAAAGAATATTTGGCTCGTAGACTCAATTTGCTACTAGATAATAAAAACAGAGTTCTTTCTACAGCCTATAGTAATACAACATTGGGCATAACAATTAGTCTTTGACTACTGACCTTTCTCCAATTTTAGACTGTGTGGCATCTTAGTTAGCTCTGTAAAGATTTGTAATATCTCTTCTGAGTTCATAGTTTAATTTCTATAATTTGTAAAGCGTCATTTGCTAATGATGCTTGCTTTCAGATGGATGCGTATAAAATTGTTTAGAATGCTGTATTCATACAAATATCTCCTGCCTAGACTATGCCAATGCTCTCTACATGGGGCTCCCCTTGAAGAGTACCCAGAGGCTCCAGTTGGTGCAAAATGCAGCCGCGCAGGTGGTTTTGGAGGCTTCTCGGAGCTCCCATGTTACATCACTCTTGCGCGAGCTGCATTGGCTCCTGGTAGCCTTCCGGGTGCGATTCAAGGTGTTAGTGACTATCTTTAAAGTGCTCCATGGCTTGGGACCTGGGTACTTATAGGACCGCCTACTGCCGTCATCGATCTCCCGTCGCCCAGTACAGTCCCATAGGGTGGGCCTCCTCGGGGTGCTGCTGGCTGGACGGCTGGCCAGTTGGATTTTTGCCTGAATAGAAAATCTGAATATATTTGTTAAAATGGAAAATTGAGTGGGTATTTTATAGATTTAAGACTTGCATGTAATCAGAACTTTTGTGTTCTCTAATGGGCTCATATGTTCCAGAATATGGCACTGAGTAATGGTTCAAATTAGACTCCATCTTGGAGACATGGCCAATTGATAGCATGAGAGATAGATACTATGGACCCACTGCAGTTAAGCATTCCCATAAGCAAGTAAAGAAAAATGGACCAATAGATCTAAGACAGATTTAAAAACACTGTATATTTGTAATCTATAAGTCTGATGATTTATGGGCTTTTCCTTAGCTAGACCATATCCTTGTTGCTGCAACAAATCTTGTAATATTTTTAACAGAGTTCAGGCAAAGGTTCCAGTAGCCTCCATAGGAAAGAATGGCAGCTAAACTAGAGTGACAAATTGGATCACCGGCTGATATAAATAATACATACATTGCAAATAAAGCTGAAAGTTCTTGCTATCAGAACAGATAAGGTTTCATCTAAGCCCTCTGGTCACATGAAATGATAAACCTTCTTGCAATAAAGAATGGCTCTTTGTTATAGTCTGTGCATCAATTTTCTCTTACCCAGGAAGATTTGAAGCTTTTGTCACTGAAGAAGAGAAGGGAGACATTATCTATCTATCTATCTATCTATCTATCTATCTATCTATCTATCTATCTATCTATCTATCTATCTATCATCCATCCATCCATCCATCCATCCATCCATCCATCCATCCATCCATCCATCCAACCATCTATCCAGTATATATGTTGCAATGCCATCTATTGACCATGTCCTGGAGATGGACTTTAATTTAAACCATTACATAGTACCATACTGTGGAATATATGAGCCCATTACAAAACACAAACTTCTGACAACATGTAAGAACTCTAGCATGTTTCCTCAATTTGTTATTTTAACTAATATACAGTATTTATATAATCTATTCAGGCTAACATCCAATTGAAATATCCATTATTGTTAATATCAGTTTGATAAATAGTATTGCCTTGGTGCCAGCTGATTTGTTTATTGATTTTTAATATATCTTCATCTATCCATCCATCCATCCATCCATCCATCCATCCATCCATCCATTGTCATATACTTTTTTATACTTTGCAATAACCGAATGTCACAGTAGGTAATGAGATCAAAACACTTCTTTCATGCTGTTATTTGTCTCATGAGTCAAACAAGCTGGTTGGTGCTATGGTACATGGTACAAAACAATACTTTCTCTGCTCTGCTGAGGCATTGGGAGTAAGATAACCACAGCATTTTACAATCTTGCTTCTTGTTTTATTCAGTTTTTGTTACCTTCAATGATAAGATGTACTTACCTGATCTCCTTTGAAGCCAAAATGCCTACACTAACACATTAATTACAATCAAAGCCAACAATAGAGCATTTCAATTATGTTCTGACTTCTTTTAACAGCTAAGGAAGAATAGCAAAAATAGGCAAAAAATAGAGCTTTCTGTTTTCTAATGAGACTCCCTGGCAATTTATGAAACAGAAACAGCATTCAGAAGTAGGCTTACACAGTTAAGGTCACATTATTTTGGCCTTAACACAATGGCTTGCAAATAAATATCTGTGAATTTGAATAAAACTTAATTTTGAATAGATATCTTTAGAACCACACAAATAGAGTGTTTTTAGCAAGATTGTATGAATGCAAAGTATTGATTTCTTTTTTAAAATTTGTTGAAGAAAAATGAAAAGAGACTAAATTTTATTTTGAAAACATTATTTAGAGGCATAACTATCTCAGGCAGAAAATGAAATTACTTACATAGGCCAAAGAATAGGAAGGAAAAAGAAAACTACCTAATCATTTAATCATAGCATTTGTTAGATAACATTACCATGACATCTATGATAAGATATATCTTCTGCGGCAAAGAAGACATGCTCTCAAGTCAGCATAGAGAATCTTAGGACTGGAAGGACGGATGGATGGATATACTAGCTAATACATCATTAATTACTTCAATAGAATTAATTTTTGCTCTGAGCCAGCAGATTTTGTTCATCTCTAGTTGTAGGTACAAAGAAATGATTGAATGGTGGATATGGGCATAGAGACCAGTTGTTGCCTGCCCTCATTTCTTGAGGTGACAGGACAAGACTGTATCAAGTAAAACAATGTCAACATGAAACTGGAAAATGAGCACCCCCCCCCCCCCCCCAAGCCCTAGGTTGAAAGGCAGAAAATAGAATTAGAGTGGTGTTTATGATGTGGCTGATTAAAGCTGAAGGGAAGCCAGGCTGCAGATGAACCTAAGAAAAATTTAATGCTGCAAAGATACATACATTATACCATTGGAAAGTGGAATGTCAGAACTTATGAACCAAAGCACACATGATGTTGCCAGGGGATAAATGTCAAGACTAAACTTTGATATTCTGGGAATCAGAAACTGTAATGGACTGGAATAGGTCACTCCATGTCAAAGAAACTTCAGTTCTACTTTTGACAAAAGGCATAACAGAAATGGATTACCCATCGTTATTAATAAAAGGCTCCATCCAAATGATAGTATTATCTCAATTCAAACCCAAGCAAATATCACATGGATCCAATAATCCAACCACAGATAGTGGAAATAAAACAGTTCTATTGTGACTTCCAACTGATTCCACACAAGAATGGAGAAGATATCCAAATTATAGAAGACTGGAACATTGAAGTTTAATAGCACCTCTAATATGAAAAAAATGACCAACATAAAGCAGATACAGATTAATAAGAGTTCTGGTGTTAAAAAATCAGTGTTACTAATGAAACCTTTTGCCAACAACCTAAAATGAAACACAACATATAAATATCACCTGTAGGACAATATGGAAATTAAACTGTCTATATATTTTTCATGTAAAAACACATATTTAACCAAAACAAGTTAAGTTTGACAATGCCTTTGGTTCAGATCATGAACTCCTTCTAGAAAAGTTACAGCTTAAAATATATTTAAAAAATAAAAATACGGTCTCAGCAATATTTTATATGATATGACCATAGTGAAGATATAAATTTATTAAATTATATCTGATTAAAAAATCCCTTAAAAACTCAGATCTGAAAGTTGTAACATAATTTAAGATGAAGCAAACAAAAATAACCAGAAACATAAAAAGAAAACATGACTGTTGATATGTAAAAAATAGGTGAAAAAAAGAAAACAAAAAGTGAAAAAAATATTGCCCAAATATCTGCTGAGTTCTAGAGAGGAGGTAAAAGACATAAATGATTATATGTAAATAAACAGTGCAGAACATAATTCTGGTATTAATTGAATTGGAAGAAGAGATTTTTTAAAGAAAAATTTCAGAACATTTTATGCAAAAATGAACATAACAAAAGACAAAGGAGAAAGAAAAAATAAATAAGAGATGTGAATATGTAGAATAATTACTCTAAAAAGACCCACATATCAATGATATATACAAATACTTGATCACTGGACTAGATAATGATGTTAAATGGGTCCATTAAGCTACAGGGATTGATGAAGTTCCAGCAGTATTATTTAACATATTATAAAATAATACAGATAAAGTAATGTGTGCTGTTTGTAAGCAGATATGGAAAACACAGCAGTGGCAAGGGACTGGAAAACAGCAATTTATATTGCAATGCCAAAAAAGGCAGCGCTAATGAATGTTCAAACTACTGAACAGTTGTACTTATCTCATATGCTAATAAGCTAAAGCTCAAGACTTGGCAACATTTTGGGTAAAATGATAATACAATACTAGTGAACTACAGTGAAACTGTTCATAGACCATTAATGAGGCTCAAGTTTAAATATTTTAGAGACATAATAGAAAAGTAAGTGTCAATTGGAAAGACCCCAATGCTTGGAAAAATGAAAGGGAATTGAAAAAAAGAAGCTGAAAAAAACCAAGATTGGTTCACCAATTTTCGTAAGCATGAGGTTATACTCAAAGATGCAGTCAGTGACAAACAATACTGGCAAAATGATATCCCATTGGTCACACAACGAATCAAACACAACTGAACAACTGAATGACTTCCACTCTTTCATTACATCCTATTTTGATTCTTGCAACTCAGGCTGCTTACTAGCTTGAGGTATGGTAATTACATGGTGCCTATACTGACTTGGGCGTTATTTATCAGGACAAGTTATGAACCCTTGATAATCAGAGGAATGTGGAATGCATTCTTTTAGGAGTGGTGCTTGGCTCCATGCTTTATTTAGAAAAATCTCAAGGAACACATTTCTTTTGTCTCTTAATTATTAATTTTAGTTTTAATTTTTTAGTTTTATTAAGAACTTGTTTTGTATTTTCATCACTATTGGACAAAATTAGTATTATGTGGAGAAATATGATTATTATCAAACACAATAACAATAATAGCTGTGCTGTTATTGCAGTAGTTGTTTAAGACAATAGCTAACTTTCAAAAAGAAGAATAGGGAATGATTCCCTTCTGCTTCTTTTAATCTAAAAGATGCCTGATGTTTTCCACCTCACAAATTGTGGACTTAGGATGTCCTATGTCCTTACTTGCTTTTATTACTCCTTTCTTTATTGATTCCCTACTGCCTGAAAAAGAATCTCTAGGTGTTGAAGATTCTAAAGAGTTTTCAGCTAATTGTTCATTTCATTTAGGAGGTCGGCCAAGCTTCTTAGAAAACGTGTCAAGTAAAACAATGTGACTATGACCCTGAAGGAACTCATTGTTTTCTTTTCTATGCTCCCTTCTATCCATTCAACAGATCTTGATAAACCTCTTTTTCATGGAAATTTATCAGTCATTACTAATTTTCTAACTAAAAACCATCTTACGTTTTTAGAAGACTTTTGGAAAAAAAGTGAAACCATTGATTAAGACGATGAGCGAAGTAAATTCTATATAATCAAGCTTGCACTTGCTTCTGTTTTACAGATTTTTCTTCATTAGACCTACTCATAGTATTGAAAAGAACATTCTCCTTTCTGAGATGCAGCAAACTAAATTGTCCAAAGAGATAATTACTAGGTTTTGATATTTACTGAAGAAATGCCTATACCAAGTTAACAACACTATTAAATATTGATGAAGTCAATGGTTCATATAAATGCAATGATTTAAATTATTAACTACCCCTAGAACATTTTGTTCATCACCTAGTTTGGGAATTGCATGAATTAGAGAGCTTTGAATTAATTATAATTCCAAAGACCCACAAACCTCTGTTAATACTTTATGAAACTATGCCAGTTTCAACTTTCAAGTCTTGAAATTGTCTGCAAATTGCACAGTCACTAGTTATGGTGAAAGAATCAGTAATGTATGCATTAAAAAGAAGTTAATTCATTGAAAGTGTAAAAAGCTTGTCAAACTTGCTGTAATATCAACAACCTCACTAGAATTTAGTTGAAACTATTAACTTGGTGAAGCAGGTCTGAAGCCAGTATCAATTTTTCAACATACAAATTTATTATGCATTGGTTTCCCCCATATATGGAGCCACAAGTTTTCCTTTTGGAGCAAATGTTTGAGAATGATTACTGGATCAGCATCAAGAAGAACCCTTGGGTTTTCTAATAATTATTTGCTAATTAATTGTTCAGAGTATTTTAAAAGTTTTCATTTATTTGCACACTTTATGCAATTTGTGTAACTACTGTAATCCAGTCAAACTCCAGGCAGTACATAAGAGCACTTGAGAAATTATGGTAGTTTAGCTAGGTGTGGATCAGAGGTGGTATTCAGCAGGTTCTGACTAGTTCTGGAGAACCGGTAGCAGAAATTTTGAGTAGTTCGAAGAACTGCCCAAATACCATCTCTGACTGTAGATTTTACAGTATCCTTCCCCTGCCACACCCACTAAGCCACACCCACAGGACCAGTACTAAAAATATTTGAATCCCACCACTGGTATGGACCTCAAGTCAGAAGTAAATGGCTCCCAAAATGGGAGTCCAAAACAACCTAGAGAGAGGAAGATGATTGCAATGGCAAGCAAGTCCAGAAACATCTTTTGATTAACTTCAGACCTGCTGTAAATCATTAGAACTGAAGCTATTCATCTGCTTATTTGTTGTCTTATTAAAAATTATAAATAAGGCCTTCTGTATGACCATATAGAATATGTAGATTGTACCCTATGACTGTCATTAAGTGTTGTACATTATGATTCTTGATTCTTAACGAATGTATCTTTTCTTTATGTACACTGAGAGCATTTGTACCAAGACAAATTCCTTGTGTGTCCAACCACACTTGGCCAGTAAATTATTCTATTCTATTCTATTCTATTCTATTCTATTCTATTCTATTCTATTCTATTCTATTCTATTCTATTCTATTCTATTCTATTCTTTAAAATGCAGTCTTACACAAACAATAGACTATGGGTTATTTTGTTTCATGAACCCAATCAGTGTAATTTAGAAAATCATGATTATACAGATTATATTTTTATTAATAATTTTATTTTATCAAGATATAAAATACAAAAGAAAATGAAAATAGTGAGAAAGTGGGGAAAGGAAAAGGAAAGAGAAAGAAGTGAAGGATAAAAAGAAAAAAAGAAAGAAAAGCATTGACTTCTGACTCTTTTTAGTGCAGTAGATTAAAGTAGCAACATTACAGCCCCAACTTTTTACTTTACCTACTTAACAGGTACTAGCGATTTCTATAACGATAACTTGCTTAATCAGCAAAACCCGAAGTCAAATTTTTTTCCATCTCAAGCACAAAATTCAGAAGCATCTTCCAAGTAGAAACAAAGTTTGATATTTAGCAATCAATTGGCTGCTTTGATTAAAGAAAAAAAATACAATTAATTTTGTTTCTGCTTGGAAACCACTTTTGGATTTTGTGCTTGAGGTAGAAAAAAAAAAGAAATTTTGATTTTGGGTTTTGCTGATTATATAGGATTGTTGTTATAGAAATGGCTAGTATATACTGTATTATTGTGTAAAAGTAAAAAGCTGAGGTTGTATGTTATTACCTTATTCTCCTGCACCAAGAAGAGTTGGAAGTCAATGTTTTTTTTTTCTTTTCCTCTTTACATTACACTTTTCTCTTTCCCTTTTCCTCCCCTATTTTCCCATTATTTTCATTTCCCTTTCTATTTCTACAATTTATATTTTGATAAACTAATAAAATTTTGAACTCTCAGAAACAAGGTTGGATGTATTCTTTTCTTTGATTAAAGCAGTTAATTTAACTATCCCTGGTAGTTACATCAGTTTTTTGAGCTATTCATCCATTGTGGTAATTAAACTATCTATACAGGTTGTTTTGTATTCAAATACTTACCCGCGATTGGTTGCTCTTTCGGCGGGAAGTTTGTATCCCTGTCATTGGCTGGCGAGCCACGAGCAGCCTATATAAGAAAGGCTGCCGCGGCTCCTCGGCATTGCAGTTCTGGAATTAAACAAAAAGAGCTAATCAATTGAATGTGTGCGCCTCGTTCTTCTGCCGCCAGAACACAGGTGATGTCTTCATATGAATATGAACCACATTAAAACATGTCCAAGAACTGATAAAAGCTCTGCCTAATCTAGAATACCCTTTCCTCATAGTATATGATAGATAGAATAGCACCTATCCATTTCTTCTGTTGTAGAATCATTTAAATGGTGGAAGTTGGGTTCTGAGAGAGCTAGACCTTAAGAAATAAAGAAATATTCACTAGAAACAGGAGACCAACAAGCGCTGACTACTGAATTTTAAATTAGACCTTGAGTTCATTTGGATAACCCATTCCTCCCCACACAATTGGTTGAATGTGAAAAAGGCAGATTTCAAGAGGTCAGGTTGTGAAGATGGGCCCTGATTATCAGTGTAAACATTATCAGTGTACATTTTTTAAAAAAATCAGTTATGTCAGGGCTTTGATAAAAGAAAAAGCAAGATTACATTTGCCAAGACTGCTCAACTTATATGGTTTCATAATTTTTCCATTCCCCACTATTTTGGGAACAGAATCAATCTGTTACTGTTTTGCTATTTGTTTGCATCAAAAGGCCTTCACTCAGGTTAGAATACTGAATACAGACCTGCATATTCAATTAATCTGTGAACAAAACTCAAACGGTGAATGGATTATTGTATTGAAATTGTTTAAGAAAAAGGAGACACGAGCATGTTCAGGTGGAATGTTACAGTTTTTCTCTCTCTAAATCTTTTCATTTGTAGCAGATGCAAAATTGATGAAGTGTGACTGACATGTTCTGCCACAATGATTTAAAGACTTACTGCAGCTTGCTGCTCCTATTGTGGTATGAATAAAGGCAAAATGATTCGACATACAATTTCATTTACAATGAATAAAAATGATGTTATCAAATGATGTTTCCCTCCCATTCCCTTTGCAAGGTATTAGTTGCCTTATGATGGATAATGAAAGATTAGATGTTGATTATAATCACATTCCCGGTTACAAAAAACATTTGGGCTTTATTATCAAGCTAATAAAACCTCTCTATCATTGTAACTAGCAATGAAGTGCAAGGAGACTTTCTATATTTGAAGAAAATGTTAGAGTCTGTATTAAGTGCCAGTTCTTGTTACTCAGGACACAACCAGTTGCATATACAATTTAAACTGGTTCAGTGCAGACTTCTGTTCTAGATACAGAGGCACAGCATTGCAGGGATATGACTCTGCTTACCTCCATTTCACATATTGAACATTTTCAATACCTGAATAAGGTGAGGTTAGGATAAAGGAGAACCATGGTGGCACTAAGAACCATGGTGGCACAGTGGTTAGAATGCAATACTGCAGGCTACTTCTGCTGGCTGCTGGCTGCAAGACATTTGGCAGTTTGATCCTCACTGGTTCAACTGTCTATGGAGATTCTCAGTCATTCAGGTCCTGGTTATCCCAAAGGTGCTTTTTAAAAAATACAACTGGACTTTGTTTTTTCTTTGAAGATGTTTTGCTACTCATCCAAGAAGCTTCTTCAGTTGAACTCTGGAAGGCCGAAAAAGGCCTCAAACCAGCTGAAAATCAGCTGTGAGGCACAGTGTAGGTAAGGGGGCAGCAGAGGGTGGAGGGATTGCGCATTGCCTTCTGGGTGCTGGCACGCAAGGCCAAAAAGGTTAGCGACCGCTGCTATAAGAGATACTTGTCAAATTTAGATATCACTGTCTACGTCTGAATACTCTTTATTGCAAATAGGGGAACAGAAGTAGAAAACAATGCAAGTGGAAGCAAAGACATTGGTGATATCATACATTATGCCTAAACATTACAACCAACACTTCCCAGTGAAATTGTTCCATAATATGACTTTGGCACAATTATATCCCATGTTGTGGAATATCCCACTTGAAGCTGCACAATAAATATTCTGTACAAGGAAAAGGTTGAGCTTGGTTCAAGAAGTCAGACACTTCAACATTTGCACAGAATGGAGTTTATCCTCAGCGCTGATCATTAGCCACCGCAGTCAATTTTTAATCTACAAAATGGATTTCCACTTATGGGAACTGCTCGGATGAAGTATTAGGTGTTCTTCTATGACAGCCACAGACTCAAAATAGAATTCAAAATGATCCATAACTGCATGAATATAGATGAACTAAACTTTCCCTCTCAAATAGGAAAAAGTGGAATAGATAGCACCACCACCAGATGGATTCACTACTGGCTGACAAACCCTACTCAACAAGTAGTCCTTAATGGGTCTAAGTCTACATGGAGGGAAGTAAGCAGTGGGGTGCCACAAGGTTCCATCTTAGGCCCAGTCCTCTTCAATATCTTCATTAACGACATAGATGAGGGAATAGAAGGGGAACTTACCAAATTTGCGGATGATAGTAAGCTGGCAGGAATAGCTAACACCCAAGAAGATAGGCTCAAGATCCAGATGGATCTTGACAGACTAGAACCCTGGCCGTATCTAACAAAATGAAATTCAATGTAGAGAAAAGTAAAGTCCTACACTTAGGCAAGAAAAACCAAAAGTACACATATAGATTGGGTGAAAGCAGGCTTAATAGCAGTAACTGTGAGAGGGATCTTGGAGTCTTAGTGGACAACCAGCTAAATATGAGCCAGCAGTGTGCAGCAGCAGCCAAAAAAGCTAATGCAATCCTAAGTTGCATTAACAGAGGGATACAATCAAGATCAATTGAGGTACTAATACCACTAATACCAAAGCCTTAGTAAGACCATACCTATAATACTGCATCCAGTTTTGTTCACCACATTATAAAAAAGATGTTGGGACTCTAGAAAAAGTACAGAGAAGAGCAACTAGGATGATTAGGGGACTGGAGACTATGGCATATGAAGAACGGTTACAGGAACTGGGCTTGGCTAGTCTTGGGAAGAGAAGGACCAGGAGAGACATGATAGCAGTCTTCCAATATTTGAGGGGCTGCCACAGAGAGGAAGGGGTCAAGCTATTTTCTAAAGAACTCAAAGGCCAGACAAGAAATAATGGATGAAAACTGAATAAGGAGAAATTTAACCTGGAAATAAGGAGAAACTTTCCGACAATGAAAACAACCAATGGAACAGCTTGCCCTCGGAAGTTGTGGGAGCGCCATCACTTGAAACTTTCAAGAAGAGATTGGACTCCCATCTGTCAGAAATGTAGGGTCTCCTGCTTGGGCGGGGGGTTGGACTAGATGACCTACAAGGTCCTTTCCAACTCTGATTATCTGTTATCTGTTAAATATATCCATCTCATAGAATTGCTGGACTGGGACAAATTTGGGTGGGAAGTGACCAGTCAGTGTTTTAAAAGACTATATAATGAACAAACAGTCTTTGTATGTGAAAAAAATAACCATAAAAGACAAGCATACCCATTAAACAAATCAAAAATGGACACATTATGTTATTCAATCTTTATAAATATATGAACATTCCAATCCTAAAATCTACTACTAAGGGACCAAAGCAATTATTATTGCTGAATGAACTTTTCATTCATCTGTCTCCTCATTATCATGCACAGTAGCAGCTTCCCCACAACTTCTAGTATTAGTGCTCATTTACTCTAGGCCATTTGCATATATTGTAATTCTTGCAGTTAGGTCTATAACTTTGAGTAAAGCAGCAACAGAAAAACTTATTGCTAACTCTAGTGTCTTTTGTTTACTCCAGAGGTGGTATTCAGCAGGTTCTGACCAGTTCTGGAGAACCGGTAGCGGAAATTTTGAGTAGTTCGGAGAACCGGCAAATACTACCTCTGACTGGCCCTGCCCCCATCTATTCTCTGCCTCCCGAGTCCCAGCTGATCAGCTGGGTCTTCTTTTGTTGCCCTGCACAGGAGAATGGAGCTGGAAAGTAGGTTAATGGGATGGGGAGGGAATGGGGATTTTGCAGTAACCTTCCCCTGCCATGCCCACAAAGACACACCCATAGAATCAGTAGTAAAAAAATTTGAATTCCCCACTGGTTTACTCCATAGAAAAGATAAAGTAATGCCAGCTTTTGATATTGGCTTAGGGTGAGCTAAGATCATTAAATTGAGACTCAATATTGAAAGCTATACAGCAGAGGTGGTATTCAGCAGGTTCTGACCTAGTTCGGAGAATTGGCAAATTCCACCTCTGACTGGTCCCGCCCCCATCTATTCTCTGCCTTCCGATTCCCAGTTGATCTTCTTGTGTTGCCCTGTACAGGAGAACAGAGCTGGAAAGCAGGTCAGTGGAATGGGGAGGGAATGGGGATTTTGCAGTAACCTTACCCTGCCATGCCCACCAAGCCACGTCCACATAACCGGTAGTAAAAAAATTTGAATCCCACCACTGCTGTACAGTAAAGGACATATACATTCCGATTGTTTTAGCATTTATTATGTTAACCACTAACATCAATAATAATGCCTTCCTAATAGATTTACAGATAATACTGCTATCAGTTGCTAGTATTTTTTTAGAAAATTATCCCTGGTTTGTTTTTATTTTAAATTCTATGATTTATTTTCCTTTTTTAATTTTGAGGATAAAAATAACAATTTATTAACTGAACTTTGGAGTCGTACTATGACCTAAAGTATTCAATGTGTGCATTTTAGGTTTTGTACGTATTTTTAAAAATAAAGTAATTAACAGCAAAACCCTTCTGCTATTTCTGCATGAGAAAAATCTTGTCAGGAAAAATTAAGAATAATTATTAAAATTGGAAATGTAAAATGTTTAAATAAATACAGGTCTTCCTTAATTTACTACCACTTGACTTATAATCTTAGAAAAAGTGTTTATACCACCTGTATTCACACTAACGAGCATTGCACCATCCCTGCAATCACATGACTGAAATTCAAGCACTTGACAACTGGCTCATATTTACAACTGTTTGCAGCGTCCTGCAGTCATATAAATTGGGAAACGAAATTTTTTTGCCTCCAAAAAAGTTACAAAAAATATCCATGGGGAAGCTGGGTTTGTTTAATGGTCATGTGGTCCACTTAATGATTGTGGCAATTTGATTAATGATTTATGTAAAAATAGTCATAAAATCTGGCCCCATCATGTGGTGACTCAACTTATGACTGTACTGACTTTTGATCTAAATTCCAGTTTCTATTGTGATCACTGTAAAGCAATGGTATTGAAAAGACAGACATATAATTCTGTTTATACAATCACCCTTTCTTTTAGAAGTAAACCTCAAAACATTGACCATATGTTTATCCAAGGAGAACTATTATCTACTGTGCTTTTATTATATATTTATTTTATGTATCTATACTCCAGATCTCATTGTATTTTCCCTACTCAAAGAGTAAGCAAATGTTATATCCTCAAGCCTAAACAAATAAATATGATTTAAGAAAGGAAAACTCTTCAAGCAAATTAGTAAAAGCCAGTATACTTATTAAAGCAAATTTCCCCCCATGATACATAATTGTTTTTTAATGACTCTGGAGTTTTGCCTCAATAATTTTACCTTGAAGGCAAGTTTACACTTTTCTAATTCTCTACATGGAAAAGATTTGACAGCTGTTCATTTCTGGTGTCTTTGAGTTTCCCTTTTTCAAAATTTTGCTTTAACTCTTTTGAATTCCCATTGCCAGAATTTGCTAAAACAAAATATTCTATTGCTTCTTTTATGAGCAGACATAAACTCCTATGTGGCTTATGACTCATTATCAGGTAAAAATAGCCCAAGAGTATAAACTTTTGTAGCATATCTAAGACGAAAGATTTCTTGATTGTGACTTTTTTATTTGATACTTCAGCACAAAACCTGGGAAAGACTACTTCCTTTTTTCCTCTCAGAAAGATAAATGCTCCTGAATTTATTTAACATATTTAATATAATTAATTTAATTAAAGACAAATTTCTTAGAAATTATTTCAAATGAGAAAAGAATTTTGGATTCATAAAGAATATAAATGGTCACTCTTACTGTGCACTAATGTTGCTAATAGTTTGTTTGATTTCCTAAAATTAAAAACTGGAAAACATGAAGAAAAAATTCTCTGTGGAAATTCTTCATTCACTGTCACCATTATGGAAGATTGTTTTGTTGAAAGATAGTTGGAAAATTTCCCTTTGACTAGAAAAAGTTTGGAGACTTTCTCCATCCGATTTCTCTCTGCACATATGTGGTAGAAATTTCAACAAGCCTTAAAGCTATTTAAGATTTTTAAAGTGATCTAATATAAATGCAAATGATTGACTGTGGTATTACTTGACAATTCACTAAAGGCACATCGTTTGAAGAACATATTCATAAAGCATAATCAGGTTGCTGCTATTGTTTTACCCCAACCATAGAGCATATTGAAAAAAGAAATCAGCTGAACTACATACTGCAGGTATTCAGCTAATTACATGATTATATGCAAATTGCGGAGCCTCATGTGATAAGGGTTCTTTGACATCTTTTGTATTTGGCGAATGGAATTATGAATCCCTGCAGCTCTCCAGGACCTTCAAGAGACAATTTTCTCTTTCATTTTCCACCTTACTTCTAACTAGTGATGCTAGTTCACCACTGATCTATGAATATTTTTTATTATTTTTCTGAAGGGATTAAATATATCCTTCCTAAGTATGGACTGAGCTACTGAATTAGTCTTTAGGCCTGTGTAAAAGTGGGCATGGATTTACTTTGACAAAGCATTTCAAGCCTTGGAAATGAATTGATTTGCTTCAATTATTATCTATAGTAGTATAGATGCATACTAATTTGCTGCAACATGGTGGCTTCTGAATGGTTCACTTCAACCTTGTTCATCAGAGCTCACTGAAGGCAAATGTAGCTTTAGGATTGTATCCAGCCGTTTCTGAAGCCATCCACATTGGAGAATCTTCAACAGAATATCAACAAAGACCGTGGGGGAAAAGAGGATCTTTTTTCAAAGATGCAATTCAGCATACAATCTCTTTTAGCCAATGGAGTGAGAGAAAAATTCTCTCAGCTTTCTCTCAAAGAACTATCAAAATAGTTTCTCACAATCATTGGTCAGCTGGGTGTATGAGAGAGTCCAGCTACATCAGGGCTGTCAAACTCCTGGCTCGCTGCGCACACCTGGTTTAGCAAAGGGAGGGAAAGTCCCAATACATCACACATTACTGCTGTGACGACCGTGAGTTTGACACCCTTGAGCTACCTGGAAGCTTGTCTGATTTTTTATTTCTCTGAATTATTGATGCAATGGGATAGAGGCAGGTTGTGCATTTTTGTCTTGTTTCATTTATAGTAGTAAGAAGCAATAAATATATAATTCAAAAATCATAGATATAAATTATTTCCAGTGTTCCCATTTAGAGGGCAGCTGATATGGATACTGTTCTGAATAATATATATCTTCCTGTTACATAGGCCTTGAATACATTATTGTCTGCAGGTATATTGTTGGAAATGCATTATTTCAAATGGTCTAAGCCCAGGAGTAGATTACATCACAAATTATAATTGTAGGACTCATATTTCTTCTCATTTCTATATGCTATGGGGTGACTAAGAATCATGTTTGATATCTGGTAATTTTACTTTTAAGTTTATCTTCCTGCATGTTGCAAGAAGATAAACTTAAAAGTAAATTTTGATATTCTGCTGAACCTTACCATATTTTTATGTAAAAGTTCTTGTCTGTTATTTTTTTGTTCCACCTCACTTCCATACAATGTCTTGTATTTTTTTAATGAGTAAAAACTTAAAATCATATTGCTGTCATTTCTCACACTGCAATGATAGCTCATGAACAGTTGGTCTTTAGTGGTCCTATTACTACACAATGGAACAAAACCATCAGCATTCACCAGTACTTCTCAGGCTACATAACCATGAAGGAGTACATTTTCATATGCTGGTTTATTGACCATGATGAATGAAGAAGGATGCTGACCTCCAATGCTTGTGACAGAATTATGACATATGCATTTATTAGGGCTATTTTTTTCCTGATTCAGCCTCCCACAGAGACCTGCAGTAGAATATTATTGACCCACTATCATGCATTGTGAACGATATTGATTTTTGAGTACAGTATTTTATTCTAGGTACCTCAAATGATTTGCTATGTATATATCTGATATGTATCATATTACAGTACTAGGCAACTTGTGTCTTCAGTTTCATCCTAGGACTATGTGACGTGATACAACACAACTGACCTATTCAGCACTGTTTTAGTTCTGGAGAAGCTAAATGACAGCAATTCATAACAAAACATTAACCTAAAAAAGACCATAGAATGTGTAATATGCATTGATTATAATATTAAGGAACAAAAAAAAGTCATGCCAAATAAAGGCATTTTAGAAGAATAACATAATCCTAAAAAAAGTAGAATTCATCTCATTCCCAACAAAAAATATAGCAGAGAAGGTATCAGCATTAAGGAAATATTAATGGCAAAACAAATTAAAACATACCTAACAAATTCATGGTTCAAATGCTTTTACAAGAATAAGATATTTACCACTACAATCAGTCCCTAAATATGGAAGAAGGAATCAGAAATGAATGCAAATCTTTTAATTGCTATAATTTGATTAATCAAGTAATTACCTTATCATTGAGATGGTACCCATTTCATTTCTATTTACTTTTGCAATCTCTCCAGGAACTATTATACTATATGCTGTTGTCCTCTACATTAACTGAATTTTAAAATGGCCAACAGCTGGATGTAACAGCTTGCTTCTCTTTAAAACAGCCTTTGTCAACTTTAGTATATTTAAGATGTATGGACTTCAACTCCCAGAATCCCCCCATCCAACCATGCTAATTGAGGAATTCTGAGAGTTGAAGTCCTTACACCTTAAAGCTTCCGAGTTATGTATGTATTTGCCACCTATCTTGCTGTGGAGCTACTCTAGGTACCTTACAACAATAAAGAGGAAGAAAAGCAAAGGAGTGCAAACATAACAGAAGTAAAATAAGAGGTTCAGAAACATTGCTAAAAATTTTAATAAATCCAGGGACATTTGCTGAGAGAAGAAGGAATGTAAGAAACTCTCAGCCAGCTCATCAAATAGGCAGCCTATTTTAAATAAGATGTTGTGATTTTCATCAATATCTCACAACAGTTTAAAAAGGAAAGGTTATGCTCTGTTGGAATGATCTGGCAAAAGCAAAATAAGAGAAGTTATAATAATTAAATGCAAAGGTAAGAGCTTCTCCACCTGGAACGCATTGTTGGACAAAATAATTTGGAAGCAAAATCTTCCTGCAGCATTAGAGCTGAAGTGACCTTATAATGCTTCCCATTGTGTTTCTATAGAATTTGGTTTCATAGACTCAAGGTAATTGATAGACATTTATAGCATATCTCATTCTCACAACAACTGTGAGAATTTAGAGTATATATTGTTTCTTCATTGGACTATTCAAGGCCTTCTGATTCCAATAATTCATCTCTTAAAGATCCATCCTTTATCTTTAGGGCATACCAATCCCTGTTTTGCAATATAACATTTGAAAGATACTTGTTCTGCAGTATTGATAGAAGTTGTAAGAGTAGTAACATAGATGAACTTAGAAGAGTAGTCATATGGATCAATCCATGGTACTTCACAAATTACTTTATTGGCTTATTATTTCAGTCATATAATAAATTTACTTGAATTTTAATTACAATAGCCAAATCATCTAAATTGATAGTCCAAATTAATATAATTTACATTGTGGTCAAATAAGCACTCTATCTCCACTCTAAGTATATTTTCTATCAATCCCTCTGTAGAAAGAATGATTACCTGAACATATTCCTAAGTAGAGAATACAAACTACTTGTTTTCTGAGAGGAATAAAAATGATTTGATTTGACTAAGTAAGTAAATAAATAAAATAATGTAGAGGCTGCTGGATACAAGGCTGGAGTAGGTTTAATTATCTCTCCTCAGTTGCAGACAACCTTGAAATTAAAAATTCACTGAGTGACTTTTATAAGGACAGCGAATAAGAGTTCGGGGAGGGAATTAAGAAAAGCTGAAGAGCTAAGGAAAAACAAAAAGATACTTCTGATTCTTTGCTGTCAATAATTGAGTGTTCATTGATGTTGACAGTTTTCTGAGTGTGGTTGATGGACTCTCTTGCCTGATTAGAATGTTGCTTTTGCTGTCATAGCTGAGGGTAACATGTAAGGAACCCACTTTCAAAGAATAAAAGGTGAGCAAACAGAGAGTACCACAAATAATTCAATAAAGGAAGCTCTTCTCTTTCTCCAGGCTAGTTCTAACCCAGAGAAACAACTTCTGAAAACTTGTGACTAGGTCAAACTGGGATGCCCTTGGGGGTGGGGTTCTAGCTAGGAAAGTTGGTGAGCAACAACTCTAAGCAAGCTGGACAAAAAGGGAAGCATTGTTATGTTTTGCAAGGTGAGTGTTGTGTATTGACTTGAGTTTTCACTCAGGTCCGTGCTTTGAGCGGGAAGCACAGACCGCTCCCATTGGTCGATGCCGTTTGATAGCCGGCTGTAAAAGGCGGCTGTCAAACTGGCATCAGCTGTTGCCGCTCCAGCTGGCTGCCGTGTTAGCGCGGCAGTAGCGGTAACCCTTTATTCTTAAAAATAAAGTGTGAGCTGAAATGTTGCCTTGGTCTCTGCCTGAGTGATTCCGCCGCTCTACAACAGTGAGTGCAATATTTACCTTTCTCTTTGAATAAGACCCAAATTTGTACTTGTGTCCTTATTGGAAAAGAAAGTGAAAGAATTTGAGGTGAGACACTGCAGTTTTTGGACAGGACAGCTGAAACTCTGAAAGAATGGGAAGAAAAGAGACAAGAAAAGTTTGTTCAGAGCAGTGGAGCTTTACCTTTCTAGAGGATGATCTTGAGTCAACCACTTGACCAAATTTTGTAGAAGACGCCTTACAGAGGAAAAGTGTGCTGTCGTGGTGGATGATTCCTTGCTAAGAAAAACCAAAGTGTCATGCTAATAATTTGCATGTAAGTGTAAGTGGGCTTTTAAATCTAGTCATACGTGCTATTTTTAAACTATTGACTCTACACTCCATAGATACTGCTGGAAACTAGTTACTGTAAATGAAATTGTAAATTATTGTAAGAAAGACAAAATGGGAAATATACAAGAAACTTGCATTAATACATGGAATACATTCTAAAATGCTGAAGGAAAGGGGACATATACAGAAAAAAATGACACAAAATCAAAGGAGAATACATGGTAAATTTCTGAAAAATTTGTCAGAAAGACTTTGTCAGTAATAGTCAGAATGAGCAGATGTTTATGGAAGGGTTGTTGTTGTTTTTTTTGTGGGGGAGACATATTAGAAACAAAAGGAAAACCAAACATGTTCTCTGTATATGTGACTCATTATCACTAATTTGCAAATAGCTTCCCAAAATAAACTGCTTGATTTGTAGTAATTGTAAGACATTTTGAGAACACTTAATGATAAGAAGACTACATAAAGATTATAGAAACGTAAATGTAAAATCCATTAATTAGTTCATTGTAGAATTCAATAATTCATTAGTATGTATTAATGAATTAACAATATTGATGTATTAATAATTAAACTTATGCAAAAGAAAAAGTAGATGGAGTCAGCTGAATTATTTTTTGATAAAATGTAATAAATACTGTATATTAGCTATAAGTACAGCATATTAGAAACATTAAGAAACTCCAACACATGGTTATACTTAATTGCTAATCTGTCACTGAAAGATGATGTTTTATTTATATACCAGTTCTGACTACAAATAGACACCGCAGTGTCCATCACAAGTTCCTATGTCATCAAAATAATAATTAAATAATGATATAATGATGTCTGGAGCTGCATATAAATTGCATTCATATGATTTCATGACATGTCTTGCCATTTCTTCTCCTCATTGTCTATGCAGCTGTCACTATATACATCCACACTTGTGTACATGTATATAAAAACTGCTGCATGTGGAAAAATAGCAGTAATGCAAATATGTCAGCTTGATCTGGGTAAACATAAGCGCATTTTCTTTCTCATCAACAATAGGAATAATTTCCCTTTGTACTGTCATTACTCTTACAGTTAGAGGAAAATATGGAAATATTAGAAACTACTTTGGCTATGCATCTGTCAAACACACATATGCAGATCCAAACAGAAGATGTGGGTTAATGTCAGTATTCACCACTTGAATGTCCATCCGGTGAGTTCTAACATTAATCCTCATTTCCCCATTTGGAAAATAAATTGTGTGAAAGCTCCATATGTTGTCTGTATATTCTAAAGCTCAGAAATGCAGGTTAGAGCCACACCCTTGATTTTTAAGAATAGAATACAACAGAATCTTTAATGTCACTTTGGATGGACATTGTTATTTAATTATTCTTGCCTCCTTCAGATTTGTAAAGATGATGAGCTATAGAAGGTTTTCTGTGTAGAATTGACTTTCACCAGAAAAGCTTCTCATATGTTTCTGTATGCCTCTGAGTTTGATTCTTAACTTGAGTTGATTGATCAGCAATAATTCTTACTCTTAACTTCCAGGTCGAATTATCTGTGTAAATCTCAACCCAGATATTGTCTCATATGGGTCCACTAGACTTGTAAGTAGGGGCAAGACCAATTGTTACATAGCTTTCTTCTATTGATTGGTAGATTTTCTTGCCCCCCCCCCCCTTTTGGAAATTTCCTGTTAAGTGGGAAAACCTCCTTATTACTGCTCATAAATATCTACAAAAAGCATAGAGAAAATTCACAGAGCACAAATTCATTGAGGTACTTCCTGAATTAAGATGATTTTAATTGATTTGCATGTGTTCAATCACTGTTGGGTAAGTTGTTTGACATTATTTAAATCCAGAATATATCCCAGATCATTTTGAACTGGGATATTTTGGTGTATGTCTTCTGAGTATTTATTAAAACACTAAAATATAATAAGCGTCATCTTTTTGAAACTTCAACTTTGAAATTATAGGAAGTTTTTTGATGAATATGTCACAGAATATCATTCCTGTACTTCCTGATAAGAATTACATTTGAGTATTTATGCCATTTATTATGTAAACACAATTATCATTTTACTAAATCAAATAATGGAATGACTTCTGCAAGGAGATTTAGTAACTACAATTCTGGAAGACAGTATTGGAAAGCCAAATTTTATTTTTGGCTAGGATTTCAACTTAGTCTATAAATGCTTCTAAGATGCTTGTTATGGTTTAAAATGGGATCTGTTGCTAATAGCAACTGTTTCAGTAATTGTAAAATCCATAAAATTGAGAGGGTTATTTAAGATAGTTAAAATTTATAGCTTAGTATATTTAATTAATGTATTCAAATGTGAGAAAGCATTAATGTTTAAAACCTGAATCAACATTTTTTTCTATATTCTCTATATATGTTTATTAACAATAATTTATACAGTTCTGTGAGTAGTTATAGAGCTTTGCTGCATGTATTCACTTCAACAAGAACTCTGGACTGGCTTAGGTATGTCACAGGTAGAATTAATGTGGAAAGTATTTCCAATCCCAGTTGACAAGTGACAATTAAAGAGTATTGGCCATATTTTAGACCGAGGGACGCAAGTAATATTTGCAATAGATAGAATACAAAGGATTTCTTTAGCTTTTCTAGAGCTTTGCACATCTATTGGAATTCTTGATTATATGTTTAGCATACTTTTTTCCTTTTAAGATTCCTGCAACACTTAAAAGTAATTCATTAATGTCAAGCTTAATGTGATATTAACAATGCATGCCTACTCATAAATAATTATACTGAAGTCAGTGAGGTTTACCTCCCACAAAACTGGATATAATGTGATGGTGTGAATGTATTATTCCACTTGCGATGCATGTTTTATTAATTATGGAACTTGCACATTGAGGAGTATTGGGACCACAACACAGGTGGGTAGGGAATTTCCACATATGGACAGGGAACTGTTATGCTGTAGTTCTTCATTTAGTGATTTTGACTTAATTCTTTTAAGGATGGATGATCCAACATGGAGTGTTTAACATGTTGAGCTATGACTAGGGATATTCATGTTCAAATTTACCCATGGACACGGAAACTAACAAAGTGCCTCCAGGCCTGTTAGTCTCTTTAGCCAGATCTATTTTTTTTTATAGAGTTGCTATAAAAAGGTGAAAAACCTGAGCTCCTGGAGAAAATTAAGTTAACAAATAAAATAATTATCTATAAAGTCATAATGTAGTGGACATCATCTATATCAATCCATTATTCCACTGCTCTAAACACTTTAAAAAAATGAATCGTGAAATTAATCATAATTTAAAACTTCTTAAACATTCCAAAAAGAGATTTTGAACCTAGCAATAGGTAGCCCATAAAAGCCTAATCAATGGCCTGTAATATTAAACAATAATGTTAGAAGGGATAAAAAAGGAAATGCCAGAGTCTGTTGGAAGAAAAAATCAGCAGTATAAAAATGAAATATGTGTGCATTTATATGTGTGCATGTGTGTACGCACACATATGCATATGTATGTCTCTGTGTGTGCATATATACAGTATACTTAGTACATAAAGAATGATGAACAGAATAGAATTCTTTATTGGCCAAATGTGATTGGACACACAAGGACACACATTTGTCTTGGTGCAAAAACTCTCAAGTGTACATAAAAGAAAAGATATATTCATCAAGAGTCAAAAATTATAAGGTACAACACTTAATAACAGTCGTAGGGTACAATAAGCAATCAAATCAGGGAACAGTCAACATAAATCATAAGGATACAAGCGACAAAGTTACAGTCATACAGTCACAAGTGGGAGGGGAGGGGTGGTAAAGAGTGATGAGAAGATTAATAGTAATAGTAGTGCAGACTACTATTATAAATAGTACAGTGGTGGGATTCAAATTTTTTTTACTACCGGTTCTGTGGATGTGACTTGGAGGGGAAGGATACTATAAAATCTCCAGTCAGAAGTGGTATTTCTCTGAACTACTCAAAATTTCTGCTACTGGTTCTCCAGAACTGGTCAGAACTTGTTGAATACCACCTCTGATATAGTAGTCTGCACTATTATAAGACATAGATATAATACAAGGTGACTTTATCCTTTAAGTATATTTTAAAATGTGCAGTACTTGTGGGGGCAGTGAAAGTTATAAATTCAAAGCATGCATTCAGTTCATACATTGGCAGATTTCTGAAAGCTGCTGCAATGTTTCTTATCAAAGGAAAGTAAATGATCATTTCCCCACATGTTACTTTAAAATGCTTTCAAAGGACATTGCAATTTAATTCACTAATTGACCATTTCAATGAAGGTGAGAATAGACAAAGATAGTGACTTATATTTATTTTTGTGCAATCTGTGAACAAGTACAAGAAAATAGATGCTATTAGATTGAGACATCAGTACCTTGAAAATCTGTTTTTATAAATAGTAAATGCTTTTGTAGCATTTATACAGTGGTATTTTGGTACTCAAGTGCTTTGAAACTTATCAAATTTGGTACTCAATTAATTTTGACATGAACATTTTGTCCTTTTACTCATTGTTTGTTTAATATTCAACCCACAAACTAGAACTTGTCAGTGCCAGTTGCCTTGTGACTCACTACATTATACCTTATGAGAAAAATTTGTTTGGTATCATTGTACCTCCAAAACCAATTAACAATGAGTACAAAGGTACCAGTATATTTGCAAAAATGATCTTGACAAAATATCTGGTAAGATTCCAAAATCAAAAATGGATTACTAGAGATTCCAAATATTGTGTCATAGGATGCTATATTTAATTAAGACCTAATTCAACATTTTAAGCAATTACTGCAACCGAAACAGTATTAACTGCTGATTCCTATACAGGTTTCCAAAAATTGGGCACCATTACTCAATCATAAGTTTCCACTGGTATCCACAATAAAATTATACACATACAATGATGTCATGGTACAAAGCCTCCTCTTTCACACTTGTGTCCTGGACACAGGTACATAAATCATAGGGTTATCATAATGAGGGTAGGATTCGTATGTTATCACTGCCCCCTGAAGATCCTTTGCATGCTCTTAGTATTTAACTTTCTTTCAATATGCCCTAAGAATATTCAAACATTGTTCCAGAACATTGCAATAGGAAAACCAAATTGTATTCCTAAGTAATTCACAGCAGGAATGCAAAATGGAGTCTGCCAGTCCTACAATTGTTCCAGTGGTGGGATTCAATTTTTTTACTACCAGTTCTGTGGGCGTGGCTTGGTGGGCGTAGCAGGGGAAGGATACTGTAAAATCTACAGTCAGAGGTGGTATTTGCCGGTTCTCCGAACTACTCAAAATGTCCGCTACCAGTTCTCCAAAACTGGTCAGAACTTGCTGAATTGTTCCCAAGAAGATCCAGAGGCCTCTTTTTTGCTTGTTTTTTTTTGTGTTGAGAATTGTGAGAAGGCAATTAAAGATCAACAGATGTGCCTCAAGCCAAGCTGAAGTTTAGCTACTTGTAAGAATCCTGAAAGTTTCCTCCAGAACTGAAGCCCTTTAATATATTGTCTATTTTTGCTCAATGCCACATAAGCTCAAAGGACTTCTGTTGAATTCTCCCAGTGTTGGAAAAGCATTGTTAGGAACAGATGTTCAAAATCTGACTTCTATTCTGTGTGCATGAATGCAAACTAGATACGGGAGATTCAGTTTTGGCACAGAATAACCAATATTTTAAATGATCACATGACATAGATTGCAGGATTTGACATCCAAGCAATATTAAACCATACTGCAGGAAAATTGTCAGTTAATAAGTTCTAGCTAAATAACTAATATTTGCTTAACATAAAGACAAATCATCCAATATTTGAATGGCGATGTAGGGTGACTTTATTCTCTAAAACAACATTGCTACTTCTTCAATGATATGATCTTATTGTAGAAATAACATAAATTCTGAAATATATGTCACTTAGTTCATGACACAAATGATATGCAGTATTTATGCAGCATTTGTGGCATAATTGCTGCTCCCTTCTCCTTGTCTCACCTATGGATGTCTAAGTCTGCAACTAGCTATCCAGATATTCAATGTCTTTCCTGAGAAACCTTTTTAGCAATCTGTTTTTACAGTGGCCAACAAAGTGCAAATAAGCCCAATAATCTTCCAACAGATGGGCTCCAGGTGCAGTCATTTTGCCATCGAGGCTAAAATCTGTTAAATCTTATGATTTCCATGAATTGCTCCAACCTGTTTCTGAAGTCAGACAAGCCAATAGCTAGCACTATACCTCATGGTAAAAGGATATTTGCAGAAATCTGCTGATTTAGGTAATAGAACTAAAGAAAATTGATGAACTATACCAACACTAGTAAACTATAACAACACTATGAAGATCATAGTATTAAGCTTAAGACAAAACTTTTTTTATTATGTAACAGTTTAATAATGTATTTTGAAGTTGCTCATCAATCCCACACTTATCTTTAGATGTAAAGTTTAAATAAGCTTATGGTAATCAATGTTAAGAAATTGACTTTAGAAATCATAGCTAATATTAACATAAACTTTCTTATTTTCTATATGTTTAAAGAATTAAGTTACCTAAATCATTAGTGTTGATAATCTTCAGTCAACATTATGTAAATACCACTGGACCTAAATGATATAAAGTACTACATATTTTATAATGACACAATAAAATAAAATATAAAAAAGAACAATGATCAATTAAGACAATGCAAACCTTTACAAACAAGAAGATTTTTCAAAATGATAGAGCTAATTTTTTAACAAATCAAATCCAACTCCTGAAAATACTGACACAATTTTATAAAGCTAAGATGCTTGATTGTCTTGGATAACAAGACAATTATTGAGAAAATCTCTGTTTGAATGTAGGGTAAATAAATATATTAAATATTAAAGGCATAAATTATGTTCTACTTAGAACAGAGTTAAGTAATACAGGCTGTTTTCCCTAGCATATGTAACTGGGTCACATTTTAGATGATTGTATTATGCAGATTCTTCATCCAGAACAAATAATATACTTAACTTATCTTGAGGGGGTATGATTTCCTGCAGTTAAGAAGGAATAGATTTCTGTCTAACATCTTTTCTTATCTTTGGGTTACCAAAGCAAGTACCCTGTCATTAACCAACTGTGCATATTCGCTAAGGCAGTCACCAAAACTCTTATTAGAGTTTTCCTCTAGATAATAATACTCAACGCAGAATACTAGCGAGAACTATATTGAAATCATCTATCAGCAGTTTCTGTGAATCCAAGCACCGCATCATCTCTACTTATCTTGGGAAGACCATTGTCTTTAAAAATACCCAGACTAGCAGGATTGATTACATAGGACAAAACATTACTTTCACACTCTGCAATGTAATTTGTGTTATTGAATGTCATATTTGATGCATAGGTAAAATGCTACGTGCTTTTTGTAATTTTTACAAAAGTCGCAACTGTTCCAGAATGCTGTGGAATGCACAATTTTGGATGCCCCACAATTCACCCAAGGAGCATCAACGCTGCAAAGCTGCACTGGCTTTGAGTTGTTTTCCAGGTACAATTCTAGGTACTAGTTATCTCCGTTAAAGCCATACATGGCACAGATACAGTGTGGATTGTTTCTGTCTCCAAGATTATCTGCATATCCTATTAGTTGGATAGCGTGGATGTGCTCCAGGTCCCCTTTGTTAAATATTGTCACTTGATGGGACCTTGGACATGCACCTTTTTGGTAGTTGGTCATAGCTCTTTGTAACAGCACCTAAAATCTGAGGGATCGCTACCCTTCTAAACTTCTGGAAGGCTGTGAAGACCTTACTCTTCCCACAAGAGAAGGGTTGGGCTGGTTAGCTCATTAAGAGAATGAGCTCTAAGGATGTTTGGTCTGGCACTGTGGAGAAGAACATCTTTTTGTGACCTGCCTAGAGTCACTGTATGAAATAAATAGCCATATTGAATTCTCTAAATAAATAAATAAATGACACAATTAGAATTGACAGTTGCACATACTGTCAGTTCAGATAATCAGTTTAACTTGATCTGTCAATTATTATAACAGAAATATCACCTGATCCATCAGTGCAGATGAAAAGAGAGAAATACACCCAACCCCTTTAATTTGTCATGGTAACCTTTCCCAACCAGGGTGGCTTCAGAAGTATGGACTCCAATACTCATAGCTAGGATAATCACTGATGAAAATTTAAATTGACACAGCTGAAGTGTGCCCAGTTTGGGCAAAACAACCCCACAAGCAACCTTGGGAAGCAACAAGTAACATCACATACCTCATTTTGAATTATTCCACTTTTGCGATGCCGTAACTGCCATATGGGCTACAGTGCAGCATTTTAATTTTCATTGCAGCAGTTAAAGAAAGCAGAAACTGAAATGCTTGGTTTAAAACTGCTGTTACTATATAGTCACACACATACCCATATATATATATATAAACATACAACTAGAGTTCTTTAGATATGAAGTCAAAAAAGTGCTGGATTTGTGTAAATCTCCACCTGTCTGTGATGCTTTAAATCAAACACCTCTTTTCAGGAATTCCCTTGCTACTTTAAAGGGAGTCATGTGATCTTTGAAAAAGATGCAGGTGCTTTAAAGAGTTGTAGAGAAGTGTCATGGAAGCACCCTTATATGTCCTGAATTCCACCTTCCAGTCCTACTTGTTGAGCAATTCTAATATACAGTATATGGCTGCATTCTTTAACTGCACTAACTGCATTCTTCATGGATCTAAAACTGTTTTGTTTTAAAATTTCTTTCATACCAAATATGTACAAATTTAAGTAAGGCTGTGGACAGCAGTTGTCTAAAAAAAACACCTGGTGAAGCTTCTATATAGTGTTCTGCAATTCCCTATGCTTATCAAAAGGCAAAGAGAGGATATGCAAAATAAAAAAGTACTACTCAACACAATTTTGTAGGTCTTTGACCATTGGATCATGTTTCTTGGCTACTCATAGCCAACCAAGATTAACAGATACACTGTGATGCCATTACAAAAACTCTGCTCATACTCGGGATCCTGTATCATATCATGTATGGCATGCTTTTCCTGCTGTAGAGCTTACCCTCTAGAATACTCAACCCCCTAAGATTAGGATGATCCTGACCCTGACCCTGCTGGCCTTTTGGAAGGTTGACACCAACAGATTATTATAACTCTTGGTGGCTATTTGTATTTAATTTCTTTTTGTATCATTTTTCAAATTATTTAATTTATTCACTACCCAGACTCACTGATTTGAGATGGGCAGCTATGGAAAGTCAGTCAGTCAGTCAGTCAGTCAGTCAGTCAGTCAGTCAATTTACTTGTTCTCTATGACCATTTCCAGTTACTTATGGATGTTCCCTCTCCAAACAGGACTCATAATAATTTTAAATTCTATGTTATCTTAAATAGTTACGTTCTGCGCGAAGCAAAAATAAAAGGATTCTACCAAATGCCAACCTTCTAATTTTCCACTGCCAGCTCTACAAAGAATTGTAGGTTTTCTTAATCTGCATCATTTCTAAAACATATGCAATTCCTTTTTTCTTCCCGTAAAATGTGGACTTTATTCTGGCCCGGAATGTAAATAGAGAATATGTACAACAATGATAGTAGAACTCTGCTTTCTCAACTGTGGAGTTGGCTCTCCAGGCAATTCAGCTAGCACTGATGTTATAGACGTTTTTATTTGGCACTTTCAAACTGTCCTGCTCACTCAAACCTGTGATGGCAAAAAATATGAGTCTACTTCTCATTTTAGTGAAACTTTAAAGCTGTCCCACTTAAATACATCTTCTTTGTCATACTGGCCCATTTAAAAGCTCAAGATTGCATTCTTTAAGGCTGTACTTTACTGTATTCTTTAATCTAATTGAAATATACCTTAAAAGCCAGCTTTGTTAGAAAACTTAAACAAGGTCAACTTAGAGCTATTATAACTCTACCTTTATGCTGAAAAACTTTTGCAGAAAACTAAATGTTCAGTAATTCCAGGAAGATTAACATCCACAAACTTATTGTGCATTAATGTAATTCTAACAAAGTTCAATGGCCACATTATTTATAAAATGAAAGATTTCTAAATAATTCATTCTTCCTTTTAGCTACATGAAATGTGCTTTGTTTAAATAATTGTACGTTAAGTAATAGAGAATGTTCCCTATGCAGAATTTTCTTTTATCTCATTTCTGATTGATCTGATGGAAAGCAGTCATTTGTCCTTTTTTTATAGCTTCCAGCCCTACTTCTTCAGTGGACTTTACTTTTCACTGGAAAAAGCTAATAGGCAAATCAATAAAGTCTTTGATTTCAATGTAATTGCTTTCATCCTTAAAATTCATTGCATATTTCTGTGGTCTGCTAACTGACTAAATATTTGGTGTGGATAGGATTCAAATATAACAAGAGAAAGTTAAAAAGAGAAAAGGAAAAAAAAATTACAAATATTTTCTTGCAAATTGGCCTTTGCAGTGTTAAGACCAGGATGGAATTCAAAATTTTTTGCTACCTGTTCTATGGGCGTGGCTTGGTGGGCGTGGCAAGGGAAGGATACTGTAAAATCTCCAATTAAAGGTGATATTTGCTAGTTTTCTGAACTACTCAAATTTTCCGTTACCGGTTCTCCAGAACTGATCAGAACCTGCTGAATACCACTTCTAGTTAAGACTTACAGATTCCAGTCCTTAAGTAACAGCCATTTTACATATATATTTAAATGGTGGAGTATTGGCAAAATTTATGAGCTGCTGGGATTCCTGAATAAGATTCATATTACTGGCATTTGAGCAAACCTTGATGACAAAAAAATAAATAAATGACCAAATTTGTGATGAAATACCATGGTGGGAATACTATACTTATCAGAGGCAACTGCAAAAGTCACTTGGTTGGCATTGTGATATTAAAACAAATGTTTCATCATTTGCACCTCCTTGCTACTATGGGGGGATAACCCAATACTAAGAGTGAGAGATCATTAGAAAATTCACAAGCTTTAACACAAAATTTAGATCACTTGATCTAAATGATGCCTTTCATCTGAAAAGGTTGCTGATCTCTGATGAAGAAAATTCTTTGCTTTAAGGTACTGCTGTATAGAGAAGATGGTATTTTGTTAATTTGATTCACGAATGTGGGCTTGTTACTTGCAGGATAAAATTAAACACAAAAATCATGAGATCTGAATGTCCAGGATTCTATAAAGTGCTGTTAAGAACTATTATTTGCAGTGTTTGAATCTGCTATTTCTTAACTGAAAAACTTGTCTTCTCCCTCATTTTATTACATAAGTTAATTATTGGAGCAGGAATGAAGAATATCAGGGCTTAATTCTCAGCCTAAAACTAAAAGGGAGAATATATGTAAAGAATAACCTATTATTCCACTACAGAAATCATAAATAAAGCAAAGCCAGGAAAAGTTCACATCATTAGCAAAGGTAACAGCAGGATTGGGACTGAAATTATACCATCTAATTAGAGGATTTCATCCTCAGTGCATGAAATACTCTTGTGTGGAATATTTACAATGTCCACTATTTATGCATGTTGTGAACCAGCCTTGGTATAAGGCTTGCAACCTAAAAAAGTGATAGTCTTAATCAAACTAACAACAAGTGAGATCACAGCCAATGACTTAATAGCCAGCCATCACATAAATACCACACACAAAACAGCCCAAAACACACACTCTATTAAGGAGAAGTTCCCTGAAAATGGACTCCAGCACCATTCTGAAATCTCAAAAGACAAAATTTCTGATCCAGGTAACTGACCCATATTGGATCCTGCAACATTATCTTTTGCCTTCGTTTGTATAACAAAATCCTCTCTATATAATATATTGTGATAAATAAATATACAATTCGGGGGGAAAAACACACAGAAGAAGAATACGGAAATCTAGTTCATTTTTACCAGCTTGATAAAAGAATTAAAGCACTAGAGCAAACAAGTTTTGATATAGAGCGAAAAAGAAAATACAAGATTGGAAGCAATCGTATTTGTTATGAAGATTCTTACATGCTGATTTATTATGACCAATAATATATTGGTGCCATATTTTCATCCCTGGTTTGTATATTGCCTTCAATGTGTTATCAAAAAGCATACAGCATAAATGGACTGTAACTCAGATTTTGGAATCCTATAAAATAAATGGCAAAGATTTCATGAAATAGGAATGAAGAAGACAAAAAAAATATGTCCCAAGTGTTGGGGAAAGCATATGGAATGTACTCAGCATATGATAAAGTTCCAAATTAATCATTTTATGGCATGCTAGCTGTGAGAGTTCTTGTTGCAGTTTTGTATCAGTGATGAGCATTCTCATTTGAAATCTGATTTTCATTAATGTACATAATGGCAGGCGGCTAGGCAGAACAGCTAGGGGAATAAAAATGCATATTGCATTTATATTCATATGGTTGTTGGCATTGAAAGAATCTGTAGCACTTGGGGGCTACAGCTCTATGAAATTTCCATGACAAGTTGGAGGAAGTAAAGCTGTATTATTCATAACAGCAGGAAGCTAAATCTAGGAAACACTTTTTTATATGAAAATATTCTGTAATAAATCAGAGGGTGGGTGTTTTGTCTTAATAGAGCATGTTTTTAATATTTTTCTTTTGTTCTAAGCCAAGAGTTTTAAGGAGCATCTTTGGAATTCCTTTGATAAATGTTGCAGCAAGAGAGAGAAAATAGAAAGCTGGTATCCTCAAGAAACACCTTTTTAAAATGTTACAATATCAAAGTAATCAAAGAAGAACAAAAATATAATAGAGCCGTGTTAATATTGTGACTTTAAAATTTAATTAAAAGGAAAAGAAGAATAACAGCCTAATCCATGTCTAGATGACACCTTCTTCAGGGGTATTTATTGCACTTGGAAAGATACAATATTTTTTTTTTACAGAAGTGGTAGATGTTTCAGCATCTATTTTACCCATAAACATGAACCCAGCAATCTGGATTTAGGGCAGAGGTGGGATTCAGCAGGTTCTGACCAGTTCTGGAGAACCGGTAGCAGAAATTTTGAGTAGTTCAGAGAACCAGCAAATACCACCTCTGATTGGAGATTTTACAGTATCCTTCCCCTGCCACGCCTACCAAGCCACGCCCACAGAACTGGTATTAAAAAAAATTGAATCCCACCACT
The DNA here is from genome assembly GCA_023653725.1 of Bungarus multicinctus. Lineage (NCBI taxonomy): Eukaryota > Metazoa > Chordata > Lepidosauria > Squamata > Elapidae > Bungarus > Bungarus multicinctus. The sequence continues at coordinate 7,624,901 of CM042848.1, read as the reverse complement.
GATTTAGGGTCTTAGGTGCACCAGGTGCTCCATACTGATTTTAATTCAGTTCCCAGACTATTGTTAGGACAACATATAAGAAAAAGATTGGCCATGGCCAATCTATTTCTAAATCTATTGGCTAAATCTATTTCTAGATTTAAAGAAGGTTCAAGGTTTTCAGAAGTTAAAAAAATCTTTAGGAAGTGTGTGGGAAAGATGCTTGGAAATCAGCAAAATCAGAAGGAAATATAATTATACAAAAGTGTTACTGTTTTTTAAACAAATCAACAAACTGTGGCTTATTTGTTTTCTTACTAATAGATGTGGAAACTCCATCCCAGACATATAGCTACCAAGAATTTAATTTCAGATTGCAATGTATTTTAAACTGCACACACACACAAACACACACAAAATCTCAATGTTCAAGTTCCCTTATGGATAGTGAATTCTCAAGAGGGGCATTGTTGATTTCAAAGAGTCTGTGGAATTCAATAAATGCCAGGACTGAAAACCTGGCACACTGCATGGATAAGTGACTGTGCAGTTAAATTGTTGTTATCCCTGCACTGATAGGTGACCAAAACAGATCTGAAAACCTGGTAGAAGGGGATTGGGATTAAGTACAGTGAGTTCTCATTTTAACAACTGGACAGTTAATAATTATGATAGACTCAAAAATGTTTCTTACAATCCATGTTGTAAAACATTATGTCTACTACACCCTACCAATATATGATTGTATTTCAGGCACTTGGCAACTGGCTGCATATACAATTGATTGCACTTTCCTATGGTCACATGACTGTAACTTGCAAAATGTTTTGCCGGTTTCTGGGTTTTTTTTCTTTCTCGGGAGAATGGATTCACTTAACAACCATGGGGTTTACTTATCTACCATATGATTTGTTTAACGTCTGTTGTGACTCACTTTATTTTGCTTGTAAATCATTGCGGTTATTAAGCAAGTTACCACATGGCCTAACTTGATTTTATGACCATTCTTTACTATGGTTGTAAAGAAAGCGCTGGCCTTCTTTAAGTTTAGGTAAATCATATGGTTGTTAAGTGAACCTTATGGTCATTAAGTGAATCCATTCACCTGAATGGGCATTTTTTGTTAGAATCTGGCAGAAGTATGGCAAATAACAATCACATAACTGGGAGAGCTGCAATCGATTAGAAATGTGAGGTGGTTTTTAAGAGCCTAAGATGTGATTATATGATAATAGAATGTGTGTTTTCTCTCTCTCTCTCTCTCTGTGTGACAGTCATTGCCTTGAGGATGGATTGTAAGTAGTTTTTTTAGTCTATCATAACTTTGAATCATCATCATGGGACTAGCCATTAAGTGAGGACTATTTGTATCAGTTGTCAAAGTCCATACCTATGGAAGTCCGAGTAGCTTCTTTATAAGGAATCATTTTACAATGAAATAATCAAGGATTTCAAATAAAAGCTTTAAATGTATTTTTGGATTGATAGTTGCAAAGCTGGAAAGTTGTACATTTCTTTGGGTTTGCCTGCTGCACAAGAATGCTGCCTATCCTTTTTTATCCCTTAACCACACTCTTCCAAGTCCTCTTCCAAACAGCAGCTCAATTAAACCATCTTCATACACTGGTGTTTCATTCTCCACTATAAAATATGTACTAGACATAGTTTTGACACTGGGAGAGAATAGAGAAAAAATATGTTTTCCTCTGCAGGAAAATTACATTTTTATTATCGTTACTGGTATCAAAGCTTCTAGTAAGTTATGATAAACAGGTTTGACATTTCTGTCTCCTACTTTGTCATCCTCAAAATGGGTTCACAAGAAAATACATATATTTAGAAATGATGAACCTTTCTTTGAGTGGTATGTTTTCTCTTTACATACCAAAGCATCACACTATTCCTTTTTTGGGTAGTATTCGACTTATTTTAATGATTCACCTAATATACTGAACTTTCACTTCCATAGAACAAAGTGACCAAAACAAAATATTGTAAACATTATGACTTATTTTTTTGTTTGGTGCAACAATATATCTAATATAATTTCTTAATAATGTTAGTCTATTTGATTTGATTTGATATCTTTACATTTCTCCATTTTTTTTTATCATTTTAGTAAATATTCTAATAAAGTGCACAATGTAGCTAGTTGTTCTAGTAGTTTTGTTATTCATGAATATAATTTTCCATTATTGGCTCAATTTTTTCCATCAAATACCACCTTGATCTGTGATACATTATTATTCCAACATACATTCCTTGTTGAATCATCTACATACTACTAAAATTCAGATTCTTGAAACCTTTAATTGGGCGAAACAATGTCCCTCAGGACAAAAATTTGGAACCAAAGTGCCTCAAATGGATGCGTCCCAAATCCAGGACTTGTGACTCCTATGAGTCTGAAATTTGGCAAATTTTATAAAACACTTCATGACTTTAAATTATCATAAAATGTGTATGACATAATGCAAAATGTCATAAAATATTCCTTCTGCTGATGTTTGACTGTGCTACACAGTTCAACATGGACTATTTTCAACACAGATCTATCTCTAATTGTATCCCAGCTTTTCCAGTGAACGTAGTACAGAAAAGTCCAGTTGCCTCCTGAAAAAGCATATTTGGAACAATCATGACCTGGATGACTGAGAATCTCTACAGAGCTTTATCTATACAATTTGGGATAAACACCCTGTGAATGGTGTGGGAGTAAGAATGGATTTCCAGAGAAAAAAATTGCAGACTACAGTGAACAGGAGCACTACACAGGTGACCCTGAGGACACAGGTAAACTTCCAAGTGCTTCAATGACCCTCTAAAAGGATGCAAATTACCAGCTATTTGTAAGAAATACACATCCTTCCATTCCCTGCTATCCTGTCAGAGCTGAAGAGGCTTCTTGGATGAGAAGTGAAACGGCTTCAAAGAAAAAACAAGGAAGTCCAGTTGCCTCCTGAAAAGACATCTTTGGGACAATCATAACCTGGGTGACTGAGAATCTCTACAGACTATCACTAGCTCTGCCATTGTTGAAGGCATTGAGGAATCTGGTAAGAAAATATCTATGAAAGGATGATCCAAGGAGTCATGCGTTATCAAGTAGATTCTAATATTCCCTGTAAATAGTGTGGCTTCTCAGACAACAGTAAAAGTACACAAACATTCACATCAGTGGTGGGATTCAAATTTTTTAACAACCGGTTCTGTCGGCATGGCTTAGTTGGTGGGCGTGGCTTGGTGGTCATGTGACTGGCTGGGCGTGGCCAACTCAACATCTCTCACATCGAGGCACGCATCTCCTCGCCTGGCCTCCCATGACTGTGGGGATGTAGCAATAGTCGTAAGTGTGAAAAATGGTCATAAGTCACTTTTTTTCAGTGCCATTGTAATTTTGAATGGTCACTCCACACAAACAAAGTACCAGCAAAGGAGGGGAAAAAAACTCCAGAGAAGTTCCTGAGACAGGAAGTCTAGTCCTGCCAAGAATGTAATAAGAGTTAACAGAGAGTCAGTTTCTGAAAGCAACACCAGAATGTTTCCTTCCTGCCTTCCTTACAGGATTAGGCCAGTAATTTCTTCTAACAACTGGCCCTGATTCACATCCCCAACCAATAAATTTTGAATATCGCCACCAGCATTTCATATTAAAAAACAATAGAATGTGTCTTAGAAACTAACATTTATTGCACGTATTTTGTTTCCCCTTTTCGGTATATCATTCTAATTTTCAAAGAAATCTCTAAAATATATCTTCAAGCATTCTCTCACTTTCAGTCCCACAGGTTCATTCCAAATCACTTCAACACTCATTTTGCTTACAAGTCCATTCACACTGCTGGAGTTCTTTGTCTCTTCATTCACTCCCAAAGCAATGTTTTATTTTCAATAAAATTGCTCTGCATTTTCTCTGCCTCTTGACAATTCCTTGCGTTGGGTTACATTTTTTTTTTGCAGTTACCTGTCATGCCACTGGTGGAGACTGACTCTGAGGAAGAGGAGGAACAGCTGACAGGGAGTGGAAGGTTGGCTCCAGAGGTGGTGGAGAAGGCTGGGGAAGGGCAGAGGCCGGATGAGCAGTCAGAGGAGGACCCAGGCCCATCACCTCTCCATCCTAGGGCACGCAGGGGACGAGAGGATCAGAGTAAAACGTGGTCTACTCAGGAGGAGAGGGCCATGATCCTCTTAATGGGTTGCAGGTGTGAGGTCTGCATAAGAGTTTGGACCTGCGTGCTAACAAATGTTGGAGACAATTAAGTATATTATTCCTAAAGAAGGTTTATCTTGGTTGGCTGTTCTTCCAACAGACTGTTCCTGGTTATCTTTCTGAAGCTGGCAATTATTTATCCTAGTCTGTCGAAGAACTTGATTTAATGCGGTTTGTTTTTGGTTTCTGCTTTGTTATCGGCTCTTTGACTGTAAACTGTTTCTTGCCTTTGAAACATTATTGTTATGAGTAAAATTTGGTTATTATACTTGAGAATATAAAGAACCAAACTGTAGCCATTTTGTGTCCGCAGTCTGAACTTTTAAAAGCTCAGAACAGTTATGAAATGTGTTTTTGTGAGACAAATATGTTAGATTGCAAAATCGTGTACTTAAGTTGGAAATGTGTTCCAGGCGCTCTGACGATATATAGTCACTTTAAGAGAAATTAATAACCATATTATAGCCCTCCGATAATTGCATAACAGGAAATCTGGAGATAAATCTGAATAAAGAATGTTGATAACCATCCAATGTCAAGTGGGGGAAGTTCTGTGGAAAGACCCACAACTTTCTTATGGGATTCTGTGTATTTTTTATTTGAAAAACAAGATGTGTTATGTAACTGTTTATATAACTATATTTGGGTATAAATATGTGGTCTTTCTGGGAAAAAGGCGTCTCCTTTTTCTCATGCTATGTCTGGCATGTGTTAAAGGTTGATCGATACTGCAGTATCTTAAATAAAAGCCAGTTACGTGTTTCAGCATATCAAGTCTGTGATTTTCATTTCTGCTCTTACGTGTAACAGTTATTTTGAACCTAGTTTACTCCTCCACTGTGAACAATTTAACAGTGAAGCCAAGTTGAAGGCATTAAAGGATTTTTAGTTACGGTTTGGATTTTGGTGTATTTCTGATATACCCTGGGTCATCACAACTGCCTTTTTCTCAATCATACATGCTGTACAATATCTCATTCTTATTTTTTGCAGTCATAATTTTCTAACATGCAAATTTTCATATTTTTCATTATCTATGATAATTTTGTATTATATGATATTACATGGTCTCATATTTTCTCATCTGTCAGGCTCATATCATCAGGTCCTGCTGATGGAAGTGGGAGAGGAAGGCTTACTGGCATTTTTTCACATGCTTTTGCTATAACTGGGATTTACAGAGATGGTTTGTTTTGGAGATGGAGCAGATAGTTCCAGCCTGGTTCTACCTCAGAGTTCTCAAAACAATGTTGCAGCAATAGAATGGCTGCCGGTGGACTGGTCAGGAGTGGAATGGGACCTTTAGGCTTCCACCCTTACCCATGCTTCCTCCAGCCTGCCACCTCAGCTCACTTACAGCCAGCTTTTCTCTTCCGCTGGCCCTCCACCACTAGCCAATTGGGTGGCAGGGAGAAGCCATGGTGCTTCTGCCTGCCAGCACACAATGAGTGGTAGGGGTTTTGGAGCTCTTGGGGGGGGGGGGAGACCCGGAGGCAAAGAGTGGTGGTGTGTGGCTTCTGGCATTGTGGGGGCACATGGCAGAGCATGGTGAGGAATGCAGAGCCAGAAGTGCCCTTTCGGCATCAGGCGTATAGGCAATTTAGGCATAGACGCAACAGAGGGGAGGATGGACAAAAAGGGAAGCCGCTGCTCTGCAGGGTTTTTTTTTAAGCTGGCAACAGGCAGGCAATGGTGGGCATTTTACCCTCCCTGTTGTTGCCTTTGAGCCTGGATTCCATTCTGATACTACTGCCCTTCACCTGCTGTGTCCCCCACCCACACACAGCCCCTGCAATCGCCTATCGCCCATCGTAGGAAGAAGCACCATGGCTGCTTCTGCCTCCACCCGACTGGCTGGCAGCTATTTGTCCTGTGCATCCAAAGGCCCGGGTCAAAGGGTGTCTTGGTGAATGGGCTGGGCTGAAGGGCACGGGGCAGAGGGCTAGGAGCCCATTGGCTGGGGAGAATGACCGGGGGGGGGGAGGGAAGCAGAGGAGGAAAGCTAGCTGTAAATGGGCTGAGGCAGGAAGCTGGAGGAAAGGAAGCCCAGCCAAGGTGGGAGCCTAAAGTCCTAGACCTGGGATTGCGGGGTTGGATTTGGGGATGAAATAATTGCTTTGCCCTTTGCGTGGGCTTTTTCAGATTTTGCCTGACTTTATTGCAACCACTTTCTCCCAGTGAAGGTTCTTTTGATTCAACTCAAGAGTCCTGCTTTCCTGAGGGAGCAGCTGGGCCAGGTCCTTACATTCTCTTTTTAAATTAATTTTGTCTGCTAAGCAATACTTTTCATGGTTTCTATTACTCTAATAACACACTTATTTTGAATTAACCGTCTTCTAATACTTCTCCATTATAATGCATTCTTTGTCTTTCAGTGGTTTTTCTACTTTTTTAATTATTATTTTTATCCACTTTCCTTTTTGCGGGATAGGAACTATAAACTGACAATGGCTACTGCATATAAGGAACATCTTTATAAAATGTTTTATTGGTGGCATTTGCCACCGGCACGATTAACAAAAATGTTTAGCAATATGTCCACCAAATGTTGGAAGTGTAATCAAACCCCAGGAACTTGCTATCATATGTGGTGGACTTGTATGAAAGCAAGAAAATATTGGACGAAAATACATACATGGTTGGAAAAAGATGATTAAGCAACACATAGATTTGAAACCAGAAAAATATTTGTTGGGTATAATGCCAGAAGGATATGATAAAGGGACTATATTATAAAGATAATATATTTAATAGTTCATGTCACCACTGCAACGAGACTAGTCCTTGCCCAAAGATGGAAATGTAATGATATGCCAGACGAGATGGAAATAATTAGAAAACTTTAGACGTGCGCCGAAATGGATAGAGTAACTCAAGAGCTAAAAGATTTAGTTTTGCATGTAATGATAGTTGCAAGGATTGTATTTGCATAATATTGGAAAAATGAGAAACTCCCATTAGAGGAGGAGGTATAATTAGGAAAATACTAGACTGTGCAGAGATGGATAGATTGACATTAAAAATAAAAGACAAAGACGACACAGAATATTACTTAACATGGAACAGATTTTATTAGTGGTTAGAGATAAGAGATAGAAATTAGGTGAAGAAAGATTATTGTTATGCATGAATTAAATACAAAGAGGATAATTATAAATATGTTGATAAAACTAACACGATTATAAATAAGCTAATACAAAGAAATTTAGTTAAAATTGTGTTACACTATCATTATTGCTATTAGTATATATGTTGATACTTCTGTTTATTTTTCTTTGCTTTTTCGTAAAGGATATGTCCTGATAATACACTGTATTCATAATGTTTATGAATAAAAATAAAACATATACTAAAAAAAAAAATTCCAAAAATCAATTCTTGATACTACCCAAAAATGATTGGCTCCACATTGAGAGCCATTCATTTATCTTTATTTTTTTAATATTATTTCTTGTAATATTTTATCTCAAAAATCAAACACGCACGCGCGCGCGCGCACACACACACACACAGATTTAAGGCTTAAATTATGTATTTAGTTTTTTTTTTCTTTCACCCAAATAGTCACATTTTTATTTATTCTTAGGTCTTCAAATAGTACAACATGTTTTGTTGGAAATGCAATAAGGGAATTGGAACATACTACCACGCATGGTGGAAATGTGAAAAAGCTCAAACATACTGGCTGGAAATTAGCAATTGGTTAAAAGAGATGTGTAAAATTAAAATAGAATTCAGATCTGAATTTTTTCTATTGGGTATCAATGTGAGAAAATATAACAACAAGATAATATATTTAATAGTTCATGTCACCACTGCAACGAGACTAGTCCTTGCCCAAAGATGGAAATGTAATGATATGCCAGACGAGATGGAAATAATTAGAAAACTTTAAACGTGCGCCGAAATGGATAGAGTAACTCAAGAGCTAAAAGATAGGACTGAATCTGATTATTACAAAATCTGGGAGAAGTTTTACCACTGGTTTAAAAAAAGAAAGGAATAAATGTGTTAATGACGATTAACATTTATGTATATATGTAAATTTGTATTCTTTGTTATATGTATTATTTGAGGATGTAAGACAAGTAGGTGTGTTGGGATGTATTTATTATTGATTGATTGATTGATTGATTGATTGATCTTCTATACTGCCCCCTCTCCCGGCGGGACTCGGGGCGGTGTACAGCCGAATAAAAATAAATACAATATTTAAAATAGAATTAAAAGAATTAAATAATTGGCTGAAAAATTAAAACTATCAAAGGTTAAAAGCTAAAAAAACATTTAAAATCAATTAAAACCCTGCAAATAACTCTAGGCCAGACCAGTTTGATGGAATAAATGGGTCTTCAGCGCGCACCGGAAGGTTAATAGCTCAGGGATGGTCCTCATCTCCAGGGGTAATTCGTTCCAGAGGGAGGGTGCTCCCAGAGAGAAGCCCGCACCCTCAGGGTCACCAGCCATTCAGCCGGCGGCACCCCGAGGAGGCCCGCCCTGTGGGAGCGCATTGGTTGAAGGGAGGCCGATGGTGGCAGTAGGCAGTCCCGTAAGTATGTACTTACGGGATGCACCACGTTCATTGTTTTCAAATGTTTTTTCTTTTTATTGTTTCATTAATATTTTTTTTTGAAAAAATAGCACAACATTTTTTGTCTATTCATGATTTATTCCTCTCCCCCCATCCAAATCTATTCATGTCACCTAACAAAATAATCTCTTCTTCTGAGGTGAATTAATTCACTTTTTTGCACATTTGCCCCCAAATTCATCTATAATCATTTTATTATCCTTATTTACTGAAACACAATTTGCAGCTATCACTAACTTATATATTCCTAAAGTCATAAACATTCATTATAAACTAGATTACACCAATTCATCATTTCTGGCATACATTTTAGCTCTTCCAGTGATCATTAAATTTACATCTTCACTTTCCTCCATGTTTGCATTAGAATAACAGAACAGAATAGCAAAGTTGGAAGGGACTTTGAGGTCTTCCCCTGATTAATTGATGGTTCTGTCAGGGAATTTCTCATTAGTTCTAGGTTGCTCATCTCCTTGATTAGTTTCCACTGCACAGGATCAGGCCAAGATCTCTCACTTCTATTCGTTTATTTCCCTTCTGTTTTTATAAATACATGATATAACTTTATAATGTAACATCCTTTTTGCATTTCATTTGCTAATTTTCACATTTTGCTTTTACGCCTCTTTCATTTAAATTTGCATTCTTCCATATCCCATGATAATCATGAGATGGGTCTCTAAACATTAGCCACATATTACACCTTTGATAAATTAAGGATTTCTTATAGCACTTTTTATTAAAATAGAAAAAGTGTTTGATAGGCTTTAGCCACTCCTGTGCTACATGCAGTATTCCATACTAATGGTAAACATAGTTCATGCAATCATGTCAGCTTTGGACCATTTGATGAATAACGCACAAGTGCAAATAAAACCAGTTTTGGAAACATATTCATATTTTTCTATACAAACTAGATTAGCTATATGTAAGGTATTGACACACGTTGGGAAGCTTTTCCAAAAGGGGAAAAATAGCAGGATTATTAAATTAGCATAGTTCTGTTATTGTAATGCTTCATCAATGGATGCCAGATGTAATTTTTTAAATCATCCACTTTAGAATACATACAATTTATTACCACAGAGACTTGTAGATGTACTCAATAATTTTCTGAAAGGATTCTGCATTATAAGCATTTCATAAATCAAATATAAGGGAATGTGTATCATAGCTAACATATAGCTTTCCTTATATATTATGTATGTATTTATATATGTATGTATGTATGTATGCATGCATGCATGCATGCATGCATGAAATATGTAAACCATTTCACATCCAAAATATTCTCTAACAACTGTTTGGAAACCCAATAATAAATTGGTAAGAAGACAAAGTGAGCTAAAGTAACAAATCATTTACTATCATTAGTTCTTTAAAATTGTTTTGGCAGCCTCGATCTCTGCATTTATCTAATTATCTTACATAAATATTATTTTCAAGTGCCTTATTCTACTTTTGTCAGTCATTTGCAGAGTAGAGCAATGCAGTTGATATATACCGGCATAATGACATTCCCTCTTTAAAAGTGATAGGAGAAAAAGCCAGCTTTGTTGGCATAAACACTCTAATTATTTGCATAGTTTGAGGCAATAGCTATGCACATATTTTAATGAACATGTGCAAATTCACATCCTTAATAGGACGATAGTAAACACCGGACTTTGGGATTATGCCAGCCTCATTGGCTTTATAAGTGCCATCCATGTCATTTGCTGCATTCTATTTGTCTTTTTTGTAGCCAAAAAGTTCAAATAGCAGCTCATATTTATACATGAGCAGATCTGCTTTGAATGCCCTTTGGGTAGAAAAATGGAATATCAACCAAATTATTGCTGTTGCCCACCACGTTTGAAATTGCAAATAACTTTGGGAACATTGCAAAAAGTCAGTATTTTCTACACTGATGTTGTTTTTATACTCTCCTCTTTTCTATTGTTATTACAAATTTAGTGCAGTGGTAAAAAATGCTAGAAGCTTCTGGTAAATATGCTGTAAAGAATTTTCAAAGCCATACTCTGCGGATATTTCCTACCTTGTTTTACCATTTGAAAAGCAAACCCCAAAACCAACCAACCAAACAACAGAAAAAGGAATGATAGTGTTGTATATTTTCAATAGAATCTATCAAATTACAACAAATAATAGCTTTTCCATCCGTCTGGAATAGATTTCAAGGAGTTTGGGAATTGGAGAATGGGCATAGTGGAAAAGGGAACAGGATCCTTGGTGCACCCACTGGAAGAATGATAGATTAAAGTGTTTCCACTGGTTATAGAAGGACAAATAGTTTCGACTAGTTATAGAAGGACAACCATCAGCAGAAGGCATCCTTGAATACAACACTTTGTCTGCAGTTCTTAATGTACTTGTATTATTAAGATTTATGCCTTACTGAAAACAATCAAGGCAGAGGTGGGGTTCAGCAGGTTCTGATCAGTTCTGGAGAACTGGTAGCGGAAATTTCGAGTAGTTTGGAGAACCAGCAAATACCACCTCTGACTGGAGATTTGACAGACTCTTTCCCCTGCCACGCCCACAGAACCAGTAGTAAAATAAATTAAAATATTAAAAAGAAATCAAACATTTTTTCTTAGTTATGATGTTTCTTAATGTTTTAGCCATTTTTTTTATCTGTAACTCTTACAAAAAAATGGATTAGAGAGATTTTGTGAAAACTCTCAAAGCATTGACTGCCAAAGATATGGAGAAATCAAGAAAACCAGCAAAACAATGAAAGTTGCACTAAACTCTCTCCAGAACTCGTTTCAAATTACCTGTTTCTAATCTTAGAGCATAAGTTGATGAATTAATTATCATCAATGGTTGTTTCAGAATGGAAATTCTCCAAGGAAATGCTGGTTTTTAAAAAAGGTAATATTGGTGCTTAATGGAAAACTTAATCTCAGAGGAAGTCTCAGGGGTGTGATATCAGCCATCAGCTTTATACTACATCTGAAGGTAAAAGTATGTTTGCTATGCTTTTGTCCCTTGTATTTGAAAGTCAACTTTTAATATATATTTTTTTCAAAAGAGGTTTTTTTTTTATTATTTTAAAATTCCAAATCATTCTTGCGAATAGGCTGTTCTGGGGATAACACAAAACAATGTATACTAATAGGGTAGCAACTTTCCTTTCCCCTCAAGTTCCACATCTGTTTTTCTCTTCCTTCAAGCTTGCCAGAGGGAGAAATATATCAGCAATTTTCCTCTTTTGAATTTTTATTCATTTTTTATTCCTTTATTAGATTGTATCCTATTGTTTCTCCTTTCTCTTGTTTTTTTTTCTCAGCAATGACACTCATGGGGAGATTGCTTAGGCTGAGGGAGAGCAATTAGCTCAAGGTCATCCAGTTAGCTTTCATGTGTAAATTTAGTTCTGAGCTGTGTCTCTCCAGTCCTAATCCATCCCTTTACAATATCACCTTGGTTTTCTGAATCTTGACCAACTATGGTCCATTTCTGACAAATAGACTCAGGTAGCTTCACAACATGTTTGATGAAGATGGTCTATTTTGTGAGCATTTTTTTTTTATAATTGGATGAGCATTTAGAATGCAGTTAATCTAATTGGAAGCCTTGGATTTCTGCATAACCAGATAGAAGATGTGGCAACTAGTGTGGTACCTTAAGTCATTCTTCTCATGCCATGACAGAGAAAATCATTGTACTCAATGCACCCAATATCTTGAGCAGACAGCATGTGTATTTTGGTATCAGATATTCTAGTGAATATCTGTCATGTGTTGGTACACAAGAGATTTGAATCAATGGGTATTATTCAAGCAGCTGCAATTATTTCATCAGAGAAAAGAAGAGTGGGAACTTCATCATGTATGTAAATGTGTGTCCCTCATGACTTCATAATTATACAAACAGAATTGTCAATATACGTGAGTGCTTATCCACATGGAATACCAGAGTTGAGAGAAAAAGAGAGATGTGAGTGAAATAATGTACACATTATTTTAAATATTAAGGAAGCATTTTTATTTATATAAAAAGTAAGGCATCTGGAGCAGACCCAAACTAGGAAAATCAGTCAGAACTTTGCTTATTCCTTTTCTGAGTCATTTTGTGTCTCTAATTTGTTCTTTACTATTTCATATATAATAAAATTGCATAGTTTCCTCTTAATGATAAGTCTCTTCAGAACTTTATTATCTCTACCATTTTAGTCCCTTGTATTACCACAATATAATATGTAGTATGAAGTGGTTCTTACTAAATGTTAGTGGGTCTAGGAACTCAGTGAACTGCACATACAGGTGGGGGAAGGAAATTAGGCTTTTTAACAAGCATAGTTTTACACCTATGTAACAAATATATGCTAGACTAACAACTTATCAACATCTGTTCATCTATGTATGCATGTATAGACATGTATATGTATATGTGTGTGTGTTTAATTAAGCAATTTATATAGCCACTTATCTTGCAGTAGCAACTCTGGATGGTTGACTTCAGAAGTGGGATTCAAATTTTTTAACAACCAGTTCTGTGGGCGTGGCTTAGGTGGTGGGCATGGCTTAGGTGGTGGGTGTGGCTTAGGTGGTGGGCATGGCTTGGTGGTCATGTGACTGGGTGGGCATGGTTTGATGGTCATGTTATTGGCTGGTGTGGCCAACTCAACACCACTCATATCGAGGCACAAATCTCCTCGCCTGGCCTCTCATAACTCATCCTCTCATGAGGATGCTGCAACAGTCATAAGTGTGAAAAATGGTCATAAGTCACTTTTTTCAGTGCCATTGTAACTTTGAATGGTCACTCCACACAAGCAAAGTACCAGCAAAGGAGGGGAAAAAAACTCCAGAGAAGTTCCTGAGACAGGAAGTCTAGTCCTGCCAAGAACGTAATAAGGGTTAACGGAGAGTCAGTTTCTGTAAGCAACACCAGAATGATTCCTTCCTGCCTTTCTTACAGGATTAGGCCAGTAATTTCTTCTAACAACCGGTTCTCTGAACTGCTTAAAATGTTAACAACCAGTTCTAGCAAATAGGTACGAATTGGTAGAATCCCACCCCTGGTTGATATTTAAAACATCATACCAAACCAATCTTGCTTGAGGAATCTTTATTTCCTTGCTGTTAAGACTTACACATCTGACTGCATGCTAGAAAAGAAGTATATATTGAATTAAACTAAAATGTATTTGAATAGAATATATATACCCTGTGGTTGAACTATGGAGCCCTTAGTGCTCTCTGAGTTTGATTGTTTGCTTGCAGACATTTAATCACCCAGTTAGGTAACATCATCAGTGCAAATATGTATGTGGTTTGTTCCCTGTATATATACAGTAGCTTGCCCTGCCAGTTTTCTCCTAGGTAGCTCCTTGAATAAGGTATTGTTTTCTGCTTGATAGTTCTTATCTAATGTTAATTCCTGCTGGACATTGACTATTGGAAAGATGTATTCTGATAGTTTCATTTCTTTCTTAGCATTTTTATTGTTTATTCTGAATGTATGTAAATATGGTTTATTTGTGTGTCTACTGATGACTGATTTGCCTGAATGTGAAGCTTCCAAGAATTCTCTAGCATTTTTGGATTTAGCTTGGTCTAGAATACTCACAGTTTGCCAGTTAAAATTGTAACTGAGTCTTTCCATGTGTTGTTAGATTAAGACATTTTCATTGTGTCTTCTGACTTCTAGTTGTCATTCATGGATGCACTCTGCTAAACTTCAATCTATCTTTCCTATATAATGGCTGTTACAGGCCTTACAAGGGACATGGTGGCTCAGTGGCTAAGACACTGACCTTGTCTATCAGAAAGATAGGCAGTTCGAATCCCTAGCACCGTTTAATGGAGTGAGCTCCCGTTACTTGTCCCAGCTTCTGCCAACCTAGCAGTTCAAAAGCAGGTATAAATGCAAGTGGAAAAATAGAGACCACTTTGGTGGAAGGTAACAAGTGTTCCTTGCACCTTTGGTATTTAGCCATGCCAGCCACATGACCACGGAAATGTCTTCGGACAGCACTGGCTCTTTGGCTTTGTAACAGAGATGAGCACCGTCCTCTAGAGCCAGAAACAACTAGCATGTACAGTATGTGCAAGGTGAACTTTTACCTTTACCTTACAGTCCTTACACTGTATAATGTAAATGGTTTTTTTAAATTCTTGGGCTACTGGGTTTTTGTTTTACTTAATATATTTTGGAATGCTTTAGCTGGTTTGCATGCTACAGTAATGCCGTGTGATTGTAATCTGTTGTAACAGTCTATTATATTTCCATATGAGCCACTTAGTGATGGGTTTATTTATTTATTTTGACTGTTGTTCCTTATTTTTTTTTCTATACTTGTATATGGAATCTTTTAACAATGCTCTTAAATTAGCAGCCAGCTTCAATAGATTCCTAGAAAAAACCCAGTGCAGAACTGACCGCTGCATGCTTGGTTCTCACTGATGAATTGTTAATTTTCATGAATTCTAACTGGATTTTGAAGAGTACTGAAAGTTTAAGTGAGTATTTACAGCTACTTCCACCTATGTAAATAACAAGACAACTGAAATAAATTGAAAAGAATGCCATTGCTGATAGATGGATCAGTCATTTTATAATCTTTCCATTTCTTTCCTTTTTATTTTCTAAGATCTTTTCCCCCCAAAATGTTCTTTATGGGTTTTTTTAGAACATTTTGAACTCTGAAGCCTTTCTATTAAACTCAGCAGTGCTGACTTGTTATCTAATACTAGCATATGTCTCATTAGGAGTCTTATTTCTCAAATGACCAAATTATTTTTGACAATAATAGGGAAATATCCTTTTATTTGCATGCTTTTAATAACATCTGCCTCTTTTGAATTTAAGCATGCCTGGTTTTTTTTCTTCTCCACTTAATTTAAGAATACTGATTATTATACCAAGACAAGGACAATTCCAATTACATTATTCACTACATCCAAGGGTGGGATTCAAATTTCTTTAATAGCCGGTTCTGTGGGCATGGCTTAATTTGTGAGTGTTGCTTCATGGTCATGTGACTGAGGGGGTGTGGGTGTGGTTGGCATGGTTTGGTGGTCACATGACTGGCTGGGCGTGACCAACTCAATGTCACTCACGTCAAGGGGTGCCTCGCCTGGCCCCTCCCCTCTCAGCCATTCCTTGTCACACCCAGCCTTAACTTTATAGTTCTGTAAAAATGTTGTTCACCTTTTTTTGACTTTATTATCTACGTGCTATAGATGTACTTTCATGGACCATTGAAAGGAGGAAATGGCTCACATGCTTTGCCCAAGAGTCTGATAGGCAACAGGCTTTTAAGGGGCTGTCAGAAAGAAGGGAGGGCAATTTATTTTCCAAAAAAGCAGAAGGCAAAATTGAACAAAGAGAGAAGCAAACTGAGACTAAGGAGAAACTTCCTGACTGTGAGAACAATTAACCAGTGGAATTGCTTGTCTCCAGAAGTTCTGGGTGCCCCAACACTGGAGGTTTTTAAGAAAAGACTGGACAGCAATTTCTCTGAAATGGCATAGGGTTCCCCCCAAGGTCTCTTCAAAGTGTTATTCTGACACCTTTCCCAGGACCTCCACTCAGATCCAAAATGTGGCTGTGATAGTTGATCAGAGCTCCTCTGTTTTTTATATGCAGCAGCTTTAGCGTTTAGGACAGAGGTCTCCAAACTTGGCAACTTTAAGACTTGTGCATTTCAACTCCCAGAATTTCTCAGCCAGCTCTACTGAGTCCACAAGTCTTAAAGTTGCCAAGTTTGAGGGTGGAGAGAAAAGTACAGAGTTGGGAAAGAAGCACAAACATAAGTGGTAAATTAAATAGTGAGTTAAGTAAGTGAGGGATTGTTACTTAAAGCCTGCCACCAGATGATTTTGCTCCAGTTCAGGGGAAAATCAGAATAAACACACAGGGAAGACTTCACTACAGAAAGGGCTTTATTTTGCTCCTGGAGAAAATCAGAATAAAGAACTGGAAAAGCCTTCACAGGAATAGGCTTTTTTATTCTGCTCTGGAAGAAAATTAGAAAACACAGAAATCTTCACTGCTTTTGCTCCAGAGAAAACCCACAATCAAAGACCCGGGAAGCAGAAAGAGGCTGAATGACCACCACCTGCGCTTTTCAGTAGTTCAGCACAGCGATTCCCTTCCAGATGAGACCTGAGACTTTCTGCTTCTAGAAAGTAGAAAGGAAGGCGGGGGATAAGGGAGAACTCACCCTTCCAGCAAAACAAACCAAAGATCCAACACATTGAGGAAGTACCGAGAAAACTATTCAAAAGAGAGAAGGAAGGGGAGGGGAAGAGAGTCCAAAAGCAACTCAGCCAGCAGTTTTGGAAAAGGTGCAAATGAGAATGGTTCCGTCCGGAGACACAAGAGGGGAAAGGGGGTTTCTTCCCTCCCCCATTCCAAGCCTTGTTGCGCGTGCGCGCGCACACACACACACACACACACACACACACACACACACAATTGGAAAACTAATTCTGCACCAAGTGAGAAATCAAATAAGTTCCTAACCAACCTAACTCACAACTTTGTTGTCCAAAAGATAGAGGGTGAAACTAGAGGGACAGCCATACTGGATTTAATTCTTACAAATAGAGAAGAAGAGATAGAGGGAGTTGAAACTGCAGGAACCCTGGGTGAGAGTGACCGTGTCATACTAGAATTCAACTCAACACAAACACACACATACACAAAAAGCCTTCTCTGCTGCTAGGCTGCAAAGAAAGTGCAAACTAACTCCTTTTTTGACATGCTTGGACATGCTTCTCATGATGTTTTCCGCTCCATTGTCACAGCGCTGGGTTGCTGGGGGGGTGGGGGAGACCTTAGGCATACACACACACACAAATACATGCACGCACGTGCGCGCATGCGGGCTGGCCATCAGGCAACAACAGGGGAAGGGGATCAAAATGGGAAGCCCCTGCCCACTTTCAAAACAAAACAAAAAACATGGAGCTTTTTCCCTTTTTGTCCACCTTCCCCTCTGTTGCCTCCATGCCTAATGCCAAAGGACACTGCTGCTCCCGCCCCCCCTCTCCCCTGCAATGCCAGAAGCTGCAGGCCTCCACTGTTTGCTTTCTGTCCCCCCCCCTCCAAGAGCCATTTCTGTCCCCCTGCTTTCTGTCCCCCCCCTGCCCACGGCACGCTGGCAGGCAGAAGCCCCCTGGGTCCCCTCCTGCCCTCTCCTTCCTTCCTCTCTCCTGCTCCACGCACAGGTAGTGATGTTGCTTTCCCATGCAGGGGTGGGTGGGACGGTCCCAGGCAAAGGTGGGATTCAGCAGGTTTCTTCCCAAAACCCCAAAAATTTTAACCTTAGACTGTCTACTATTGACCTCACCCCTTTCCTAAGAGGCCTGTAGGGGGCGTGCATAAGCTCACCAATCGTGCCTACCATCCCTGTCCTATTGTTTCTTTTATTTTTCTTATAAGTATCTTATCTCAGGTATTCAAAACTATATTTATTCTTATACCTGTGTCTTGTAAGTGATTGACAAATCAAATAAATACTAAATAGGTTCTGACCAGTTCTGGAGAACCGGTAGTGGAAATTTTGAGTATATACCACCTCTGACTGGAGATTTTAACAGGATCCTTCCTCTGCCACGCCCATTAAGCCACGCCCACAAAACCGGTAGTAAAAAAAAATTGAATCCCATCACTGGGACTCCCAGGGAAAGGCCAGTGAATGGGGCATGGAGGCCCTGGCGCCACTTGCGGCCAGCCTTAGATCCACATTGCCGCCTCGATCCCGCCCACTGGGCATGAGCGCAAGAGGCTCCCAAGCATGAGAGGACTGGGCTGGCAGTGCCTCCTGGGTGAAGGGCAGCGCTCAGCAACCAGACCCCCAGGGATGCCAGGCCCTGTGCACTCGCCACCTCCTGTGTGCATGCCCAGGGGCCGGGGCAAAGGCGGCGCTGCAGATCTAAGGCTGGGCCTGGGAGAGGAACTAGAGGAACTAGGAGGTTATACAACTTGCCTCGTGGTGTAACCAGAACAATCTGGAACTGAACACACTCAAAACCATAGAAATGGTGGTAGACTTTAGAAGAAACCCTCCCATACTACCACCTCTTACAATACTAGACAACACAGTATCAACAGTAGAGACCTTCAAATTTCTAGGTTCTACTATATCACATGACCTAAAATGGACACCTAACATTATCAAAAAAGCACAACAAAGAATGTTCTTTCTGCAGCAACTCAAAAAGCTCAAACTGCCCAAGGAGCTGCTGATATAGTTCTACAGAGGAATTATTGAGTCTATCATCTGCACCTCTATAACTGTCTGGTTTGGTTCTGCAACCCAACAGGACAGACATAGACTTCAGAGGATAATTAGGACTGCAGAAAAAACAATTACCACCCACCTGCTTTCAATTGAGGACTGTTTACTGCACGAGTCAAAAAGAGGGCTGTGAAAATATCTATAGACCCCTCACATCCCGGACATAAACTGTTTCAACTCCTTCCCTCAAGACGACGCTATAGAGCACTGCACACCAGAACAACTAGACACAAGAACAGTTTTTTCCCGAAAGCCATTACTCTGCTAAACAAATAATTCCCTCAACACTGTTCAACTATTTACAAAGTGTACACTACTATTACTGCTAATTTTCTCATCATTCCTTATCACCCATCCCCTCCCACTTGTGATTGTAGGACTGTAACTTTGTCCCTTGTATCCTTACGATTTATATTGACTGTTTCCTAGTATGATTTGATTGTTGATTGTACCCTATGACTATCGTTAAGTGTTGTACATTATGATTCTTGATTCTTAACGAATGTATCTTTTCTTTATGTATACTGAAAGTATTTATACCAAGACAAATTCCCTGTGTGTCCAATCACACTTGGCCAATAAAGTATTCTATTCTATTCTATTCTATTCTATTCTATTCTATTCTATTCTATTCTATTCTATTCTATTCTATTCTATTCTATTCTATTCCATTCCATTCCATTCCATTCTATTCTAGAGAGCAGCCTTGGCTGTGGGCATAACTCTAGGCGAGCAGCCAAGGCAAGATAAGGAGAGGTTCTCCGAATTGCACAGAATCATAACAAGGGGTTCTCCAGAACCGGTCCCAACCAATAGAATCCCACCTCTGACTACATCATAATAAACAGCAAAAGATAAAAAGATGATGAACTTTGGCTTTCTAAATACTTCATTGTTGGAATACAATTCACTTCACTAACCGTTCACCTTGCTAGCTAAAGCTAACGGGAGCTAGATTTCAATATCATTTGGAGACCCATAGATTCTTTACCAGTTAAGGAGCAGACAGAAACTGTAATGAAGTTCCATATCTTTTTCTGGTTGGCAGCTGCAAATAAACAGAGAAATGCACATTTGGGAGGAGAAGGAAGACACAAAGGATAGGTCAGGAAAAGGAAGTAAGTAAAACAATGCCAAAATGAAAAGTATTTGATTTTAATATAATTGAAAGTAATTAAATACAATTTGTATTAATAGGTCCCAAGTATCTAATAGTTGTTCTTCTCTGTTGTATTAAACAACAAACCAGACCCATTTTTAGAAGGTGTCTGTAGGTCAAAATGATGTTCAGCAAATTCAAGAGCTTGAAACCACCATTCTTTATTGAAACCTTTATTCTGTACTTTTAGCTTACCAATAAACTCAAAGATTATAACAATCACTGCTTGTTAGAAAGCAGATCTAATTATGTATATATTTCTAACTTCTCCATCAAGTTACAGCTGTTATACAAACAGCAACAAATATGATTTCACCTGGAATTAAATTTTCTATCTTCCACTTCTATTTCAACAGAAATAGATGCTATCAGAAATCTCTAATTAGTATTACTATTTTTTTTAAATAAATTATTGAAGCTGTCAAAAACATCAAATCAGTACAAAGTTTTATTATGTACTTATCTTGACTATTGACTTCTTTCGATTCATTTCCAATAATATTTATGCATTTTTGTGGCATGTCTAAAGATATGGGACAGTGCGGTGGCTCAGTTATTAAGATGCTGTGCTTGTCGGCTGGAAATCCAGCAGCCCACGTTTGAGACCCAAGCAACCTGCAACTGGGTGACTTCCCGTTCTTAACCCAGCTCCTGCCAAACTACAGTCTGAAAGCATGTAAATGTGAGTAGATAAATAGGTACTCCTTCAGTTGGGAAGGTAACTGTCAGCTTTGGAAGCCATACTGAGATACTGCCATATTGAAAACTGGGCCTTCCCCAACCAAACCAAAACCCAATCAACCACTTGCTTGGATTGTCAGAAATCTTTTGAAATTTTTAAATGCCTATTTGCCACTGAGCCCATCCTCCAGCACCCGGACCCAACCAAACCTTTTATAGTCCAAGCTGATGCTAGTGATGTGGCTGTCGTGGCGATTCTTCTCCAGAAGAACTCTCAAGACTAGCTAATGCCTTGTGCTTATATGTCCAAAAAGTTGACAGACACAGAGCATAGGTGGAAGGTTTGGGAAAAAGAGGCATTTGCCGTGCGATGGCTTTACTGTCTTCAAGATATTTCCTGCAAGAAGTGAAGGAGCCTTTTGAGGTGTGGACTGATCATAAGAACCTTGAGGCTCTAAAGACACCTCGAAAGCTATCACCTAAACAAGTCCACTGGGCTCAATACTTCAAGAGATTCAACTTTAACATGAAATATATCCCGGGGGGAGGGGGGGACATATTGGCTGATGCCCTGTTGAGAAAACCCCAATTTGACAGTCACTGGGAGGAAGTAGTTCAAACTATGATATCAGAAGGCCAACCCACAGGCCAAGTAACCACCCAAGACCAAGTCAACCACAGTCCCAGCCTAGGAGATAAACTGACAACTGAGTTGAAAGCAGCACTTTTAACCGAATCATGGTTTGTTGAACATCAAACCAATTTGACAATGAATAAAGGATTGGCTTGGAAAGGAACCAAAATTTATGTACCTAAGACTGATGGTACTGAAACATAGCCATAACTTGCAGTTGTGGGGGACACTTTGGGTTCTTAAAAATCCTGCATTTAGTCAGAAGACAGTTCTGGTGGCCAAAAATGAAACCTTATGTTGAGGACTATGTGAAAAGCTGCTCAATTTGTGCCATGACGAAACATAGAACTGGGATATACATGCAGATAGATTGGTTAACCAATTCCATGACAAATTCCCTGACAAAGCAAAGGGTCCCCTTGAAGGGGGGAGAAGGGTTAAGGGCATCACATTAACCCCTGGTTGTTTTATTTATTATCTCTTTCAGGAGGTGATTTTTTTCAAGGGGGGATGCATGTCAGCTTTGGAAGCCTTACTGAGATTCGATGCTTCCAGGCTGCCACAAGCCTAAGAAATTGGGAGAGGTAGATTCAATTGAGTAGCTCTAAGTAGACAAAATAAATTCTTTTGTTACTTTAAGATCATTGAGTATGGCACAGGATGAAATAGGGATCTTTCTTTTGGACGAATCATGTTTGGACCATGTGATGTGATGATGGCCAAGGGGGGATGGATTTGTAGTTTGGAAAATTGTAGGAAGCCCAGAAACTTTCAGATTCGGGATTCCACAGATGTGCCAGTTTATTATCCTGATAAAGGTACTTTTGAGATATGTTTGTCTCGGAATTATTGATTGAAATGGAGGTTTGCTGGAACTGTGACAATATCAGTGCTCTGTGATGTCATGCTGGCCACATGTGGAAATGTCTTCGGAAAGTGCTGGTTCAATGGCCTTGAAGCGGAGATGAGCACTGGTCTCTATGATCAGCAATGACTAGCACAGTAAAATCCACAGGGACTTCCCTTTTTCTAAAGACATATTCCTAAGTTATATTCCAGGAAGAGCATCTGAGCACAATGGAATATGTATGGTTTATCTAAAATGGTTCCCAGCTATTCAATTTCTGTAATGATTGACATAAGCTTTCATTACTCCTGATTTGCCACCATTTTACTTATGTTTAAGTTAATGAAGGTATTATCGAAATCATTTGAAAGTGGTAAACAGAAAAGACCCTAAGGGTCGTTCAGCAATAAATTCTGAAACAATGTAATGCGCTAAGAAATGTTTTATTCAGCATTTTGAAAATCTATCACAACTTAATTGAAAGTGATTTTTTTAAAAAAGAAGGTGATTAAACAGGTTGAGCATAACCTCCAGGTGGAACTGTTCAGATATATACCATTCCTGTTGCCTCAACTGCAAAGACACACCTTTAACCTGTGAAGAATAGCTTGCATTCTAAGAAGAACAGAATTACTTTTCCTCTCTACATTATATGATAATGAATTCACTATCAATTTTGAGAGGAAAAGAAATGTTGAAACAGGTCATTGTATAAAATGAAAAAGAAAGAAAGAAATATTGTAATAATCTAAACAGCGGATTCAACTGAAATAATCATTATAGCACCCCACAATTGCTAGTGAATCAAGTGGTAGAGTTGAAAAGGCAATTAAAACTGGCAAATATTAAAGATTAAAAGAAGGGCTTGCTCCCTTCCTACTCCTTCTTCATTGTGTTATAAAAATTTATATCCAGGAGAACTTTCTTTTTTGTTGTTTAGTGTTTGTTTTTTTAATCAGGACAGAATATCACAAGTTTTGAGGCTCTGTCATTTTGAAAGATGCCCATAAAAATGCTGGAGAAAATAAATGGGTGAGGCAACATAGAATTTCTTTAATTTAACTTGTATTAAAATTGAAATGAATAAAATAAGAGAACACTCAATTGGCAGATTGAATGTAACACTAATAATCTGCTGGGAGATTTTCTTGTAACAAATTTGTTTATTGGATATATCAGAGCAATTCTTCATAAAGAATTTTGTAGACGACTCCTGTCCCAGGGGCAGCATAACCCGATCATTGATTTCCCTTTTCCATTTATCAGTACCTATATTCTTAGGATCCATCTTCTCCTTTTAGAGGACCATCGAAATATATGATTAATGGAATACAATTTACTACTGATTGTGGAGAATAGCAATAGCAATAGCGTTTAGACTTATATATCGCTTCACAGTGCTTTACAGCTCTCTCTAAGCAGTTTACAGAATCAGCAAATTGTCCCAATAATCTGGCTCCTTATTTTACCAACCTCAGAAGGATGAAAGGCTGAGTCAATCTTGAGCTGGTAAGACTTAAACTGCCAAACTGCTGGCAGTCGGCAGACAGCAGAATTAGCCTGCAATACTGCATTCTAGCCACTGTGCCACCATGGTTTTTGTAAACCAGTTCCTTCCCCAAAAGACTTAATGGTAAACTCTGAAGAACTGTGTTGAACGTATATTCTGAATTCCCATGAACTTACCCAGGCTTGTAAACTTAAATTTGTATTACCGTTTTTTTTCTCTTTCTTTTCCCTTTTTCATTCCATGCTCTATATACACTTTTTGTATAGCTCTACTGTAGTCTATTGTTATAATTGCACAACTTGTTTGAAACGAATTAGCAAATTATGCAAATACTGTGCCCTAGCAAACTAAATGTAAACTAGCCGGGGAGATGGTTTGAGGCTAAACTATCTGTTTTCAGATAACTGCATCTTACAATCAAAAATGACATTGAAAACCAACAATGCAAAACCAGCACTTACTTAAGAGCTTGGTCTATCATTTTTTTTTTTTAATTTTTGACCCCTCTCCCCATATAGATTGAGTTAGAAAGAGGACAGAAATGTACAAATCTAATGGACTCTTTTTGGCTTGGGTGATGAGTGTTTACCAGAAAAATAAACACCATGAAGTAAAATCTTCCAGGTTTCTTTACAGCAGCTGGGAAGACTTAAAAATAACAGTTGTTCAGCTGATAACTCATTATACACTGTTGGTTCACGGAAAGCCCCAGAGAGCTGAACAATTATATTGTCCAAACATAGCTATTGATTTTGGCTAACACATATGGGTAAGAATTAATTTGGTTTGGGATTTTATTATAAGAACTTACCAATATTTATAGATTCCTTTTCATTAAAGTGATAGAAACAAAAAAAGTTTCTTTTTTTAAAAAAAAAAGTTAAATAAAATATCAAATTTAGACTGGATGTTGTTTAAGAAAAGGAAGTCAGGCACAACTGTGGAAGCTGTAAGTATACAAGACTCTCCCAGACCTTGAGAAGATTGGGATGGCTTGAGAAGATTGGATTTTTTAAAGGGGATATTGTTTCTATTCCCTCCAATATATTGTGTCTGACGGAAAGTAGGACTACAACAAATGTTGGTAATATGGAAGTGAATAAACCTTCTTTGGACAGGAAGTAGAGTCTTCCTTTCTGAAGGTAGCAAACTTGTTCTTAAATGAAGAAGATTTTATGCTTCTGTGAAAATATTATGTAGTAGGAAAGAGATTTGTTTTATTGTTTCCCCACTTTTTAAATTTCTTTTTTCTTTTGCACTGTTGAATATTGTTTGGATTACTTCTCAGCCATTTCTTTCCTTTTGTGGTCATTTCCAAAGTAATTTTTCTTTGTCCTTTTTAGCTTTTTTCTCCTTTGCAGTGATATCACTACCACCAATACCAACTTCTTCCTAAGCTAAACATGTGCCTTCACGTGGTGGCAACTTCTGCATTACATCTGAATTATTTTCATGCCTTCAATTCTTATTTGCAATAAAATTTCTTTAAAATAAACTGTTTTAAACTATGATGGAAAATCATATATGTATCTCTACAATGCTTCAAGGTATGAATTAAGCCAGTGGCCATAGATCAGTGAAAACTTTATAACATGCTTTATAATGAATTCCAAGCTGAAATAAACCATCTCTAGTTCTTTTTTGATTTCAAGCTCTATAGTTAAGTCTTATTATTTTAGAAGAAGCTATTTTCTAGCTTCTAGAAGAAGCTAACTTCTAGCTTTAGAAGCAACTATCTTCTAGCTTCTTCTTCCTACAGGATATCTTGCTAGAAAATAATGAAAATAAAAAATGACCATGCAAAAAGTAAGATTTTTTTTTCTGAAGGCAAATCCAGAAAAATAGGACATGGAACTGTCAGGATATATAAACTCCACTATTACAGATTAATCTTCAGCATGAAAAAGGTGATATTTCTATTTATAGTTCTTATGAAAGCCTTTTAATTAATATTAAATTGCATCTTATATCAGGTTCTCTACCTATAATAGTCAATTAGGTAAGGAACTGTAGAATTTGGAATATAACTTTAAACAAAATCTCATCAGAGATGAAAGTTAAAGATGAAACTTTAAAAAGTGAACTACCCCCTGAAGATATTCGGGTAAATTCTGAACTTTATAAAAAGAAGGAAAAGCCATTCAACATGTGAACAAAATTTGTGGCCAAGAAAATATAAAATGATGGGCAATGAAACCTAGCTATTTTTGGCTGATCTTGAAAATAACTAAATCAGATCTGGTAATTATTTGACTGGGATGATCTACAGAGATTGTAAGGTTCAATAGGAAAAGAGAACCTTAGCAATGTCTAGATTAAATTGGAATAAATGCGTAAACACAGAAAAAACTCTGAGCACTCTGAGTTCACTATGGACATACAGGGTTTGGATAGTAGATTTGCCATAATATCAGCTCAGTTATTTACTTACTTACTACTCCGTTTCAGCTTCTTAAGAAACAAGTACTAGAAAAATTTCATCCAATATCTTGTGTTCACTCATCTGATGAACCTGCTGTTCTAGGAACTTTTAACTATTTGGGAAATGGGGAGTATGTAACATATCAATTACTGCAGAGACATTAAAGAAGCATATAATGTCTCAGAATGCACAAATAAGTGCTTTTCAACCAGTCCCAAGTTCACTATATCATTGTGAATGATAAATTGGCTAATTCTGTCCCTAAGGAAATCAATGTGTTAAATTTATTTGAAAACATAATTATCAGGATGGCGACACCTTTTAACATTGTTTGAAAGCTTAAATGGAAAAGATTATTTCAACAGACCTGACAGAATATTGAACGGTAAAGAGGCTGGGTTTTTTTCCAGGAAAATAAATCATCATCTGCTCAAGAGTATAATCATTTAATCATCCTTGTCAATGTTGTTCTAAACCAAAATCCATCAAGTTTGTTAAAACTAAAGCAAGGCAGAAAAAGAAGGAAATGCATAGATAGATAGATAGATAGATAGATAGATAGATAGATAGATATAGATATAGATATAGATATAGATATAGATATAGATATAGACATCTGCTGTCTAAATAATTCTGAGCAAGCTATCTATTAAATGTATAAGTAAAAATACTTAATGATTAAAAATGTTGTTAGAGCTGGTAAAATATTGATGCTTATCTTAATATATAGTTCAGCATCTATGAACTGCAAATGTCTTTCTGAAATAGGATTTTTTCCTCCTAGCCTTTATCAAACACTGATTTAGAATCGGCTTATCTGCCACTGGCTTCTATGTTTTCTTTAAAAAAAAGAAAAGAAAATCCATTAATAAAGTAAATTACCACTTAGTTGCAATGTTTAATCTCAGTCACTACAGCTTAATGTGACTAAGCATATAAACTAATATAGTAGATGTTTTCCTAACAATGTGATCGTAAATTATTGCATTAAATGTCTATGGATATTCTGAGTTATCCAGGTTATGGTTGTCCCAAAAGTACTCTGTCAAAAGGGAACTGGAGTTTGTTTTTTCCTTGAAGGCATTTGGCTTCTTATCCAAGAAGCTTCCTCAGTTCTGACTGAAGAAGGTACTGTATATAAATCCTTCCATCTTCCACCATTCATTGTAATGTATTCTTGCTCAAACTTAAAAGAGTCATCAAACTATATTTACCGTTAGTAACTCCCAAAAACAAAACAAAAATAAATTACCCATAACAATAAGGAAACTTCAATTAAAAAAAAATCTTTATGGCGTAAAAACAAAACTAGCTACATAGCAAACTTTAAAAACTGATACAACACTTTTTGCTGACAGATAAAGGCAGAATGTACAAATTACCACTGCAAGCAAGAGGAAAACCTCCTATGCACAAAATCAACCTGTGCTTTCTACCATTTTATAAACACCAAACTTAAAGACTCAAGAGCCATCCTACCCCTAAAAGGATCAAATGGGAAAGATTGCAACGATGAAGCCATTAAGGCCAACCTCTTCAACACATTCTTCAGTTCAGTCTTTGTAAACAGCAATGGCTCATGCCCCACATTTCCTAGTCGTACCACAACTAACTGCAATGATCTACTACATATTGACTACAGAAGATAATGTAGAAAAAACACTACATAATCTAAAACCATCCCTATCTATTGGCCCCAATGGATTATGTGCATACTTCTTAAAAAAGTTCTCCACTGCCATAGCAGAACCCCTAAGCATAATATATGAGATCTCATTCAGAACCAGCTCCTTACCAAATCTATGGACCTTAGAAACAGTCATCCCTATCTTCAAAAAAGATAACCCCAGCCTGGTTGAAAATTACAGACCAATTTCACTGTGTTGTTTGTGTTCAAAGTCATGGAATCAATCATTAACCAATTCATCACCCTCCACTTAAAGTCAAACAACCTAGTCCCCAAAAAACAATTTGGTTTCAGGAAAAAATTGTCCTGCAATCTATAACTCCTACACTGTAAAAACATATGGACTACTCTACTCAATCAGGGTAAAGCAATAGACACAATTTACATAGACTTCTGCAAAGCCTTTGATTCAGTGGTACATGACAAACTATTGTTAAAACTAAACTCATACAACATTTCCGGTTCCTTTCATAAGTGGATTACTGTGTTCCTGTCAAACAGGCAACAAATAGTAAAAATAGGGAGTGCTATATCAAACCCTGCTCCAGTTAACAGCAGTGTCCCCCAAGGCAGTGTTCTAGGACAGGGGTCGCCAAACTTTTGGACCTCAGGGACCACCAAACTCATAATTTTAGATTCCAGGGACCACTAACTCATTCTGTAGGCGTGGCCTAATTTGTGGGTGTGGCTTGGTGGTCATGTGACTGGCTGGGCATGGCTTCTATGTAAATATTATAAATACTTATATAAATATTGAATTTTTTATAAAAAAAGAGGAACTTTTACCCCAAATCAGGCAAAACAGGCAGGCAGATTGAGTTGCTCACAGAATCACAGATTCATTCAGAAATCCATCTATCTGCCATTGGCTAGCTCAGTCTGTCACATAAAATTTGCTTGCAAGCAAACTCATAAAATTTGCTAGCAAGCAAACTCACAAAATTAACTCACAACATACCATGCATGTAAATATTGAATTTTTTATTTAAAAAAAGAGCAACTTTTACCCAAAATCAGGCAAAGCAGGCAGATTGAGTTGCTTACAGAATCATTCAGTGATCTATCTATCTACCATCGGCTAGCTCAGTCTCTCAACTTTGCTTGCCATGAGTCTGCACTGAATTTGCTTGCAAACAAACCTTCAATCCTAAGGGAGGTTTGGCTGTGCTTAGCTAGAAAGCAAGAAATCCAACCATTTCCTTCTTCCTAGCTAATCTAAATCTCCCAGCACAGCAGAACAGGAAAAATAGCAATTAAGCAGACAAGTTTGCCGGGTAAGGAGTGAGTGGGCATGGAGGGTTCCCGCGGGCCATGTGGGCAGCGCAGCCTTGTGTTTCTTTGCAGCCTGGATTAATTGCTTTGGGGGGGAGGTGCTCTGGGGATGAGATTTCTCTGTGGTCCACCAAAATTTTCTCACGGCCTACCAGTGGGGCGTGGCCCACCGGTTGGTGACCGCTGGTCTAGGACACACACTCTTTATATTCTACATAAATGACCTTTACAATCACCTTATAAGCAACTATGTCCTCTTTGCAGATGACGTAAAACTATTCAACACCACTGACAATACTACTGTCCTTCAAAGCGACATTGATTATATGTCTGAATGGTCAAACAATTGGCAATTCCAAATCTTGATCAACAAATGCTCTGTTCTATATATTGGTAAAAAAAATCAGTACACCAAATACAAGCTAGGCAGATATGATCTCATTGACGACCTTCACTCTGTCAAGGACCTTGGAGTGCTCATATCAAATGATCTAAGTGCCAGAGCTCATTGTAACAGCATTGCCAAAAAGGCATTAAGAGTTGTAAATCTAATCTTATGAAGCTTCTCCTCCAGAAATATTGAATTGCTAACTAAGGCATACAAAATCTTTGCTAGACCAATACTTGAATACAGCTCATTTATTTATTTATTTGATTTGTCAATTGCTTACAAGATACAGGTATAAGAATAAACATAGTTTTGAATACATGAAATGGATACATATAAGAAAAATAAAAAGAAACAATAGGACAGGGATGGTAGGCACGATTAGTGCACTTATGCACGCCCCTATAGGCTTCTTAGGAAGGGGGTGAGGTCAATAGTAGACAGTCTAAGGTTAAAGTTTTTGAGATTTGGGGAAGAAACCAAAGTCAGGTAGAGTATTCCAAACATTGACCACTCTGTTGCTGAAGTCGTATTTTCTGCAATCAAGTTTGTCTGTATATCAGACATTAGTACAATTGAGCGAATCCAGAAGTATTTCATGAGAAGAGTACTACACTCCTCTGCTCGCAACATCTACATCACCAGGCTTGAAATTTTGGGCCTGGATAACCTAGAACTACACCGCCTACAATTGGACTTAAGCGTAGTACACAAAATTATCTGCTACAATGTCCTACCAGTCACTGGCTACTTCAGCTTCAGTTGCAATAATACCAAGAGCACACAACAGATACAAACTCAATGTAAACCACTCCAAACTTGATTGCAGAAAGTATGACTTCAGCAACAGAGTGGTCAATGCCTGGAATGCACTACCTGACTTACGTCCTCAAACCCCCCTCTCCTTTAACCTTAAACTACCCACTGTTGACCTCACCCCATTCCTAAGAGGTCTGTAAGGGGCGTGCATAAATGCACAATCGTGCCTACCATCCCTTTCCTATTGTCCCCATTTATTCATACCTATTTCCTGTATTCTTATTCATGTTTATACTTATTCCTATTATCTTGTAAGTGATTATAAAATAAATAAATAAATAAATAAATAAATAAATAAGCTTCTTGGATGAGGAGATGAGAAAAAGCACCTTTGGGAATATTGATTTAAACATGAAGGGAGAATAACATGAACTACTGAGGAAATGAAAGCTAAGATTTCAGCTCTTCTCTGATTATTTTCCTACAAGTATCACTGATATCAATTGCAGAGCCATGTTCATGCTTAATTCAACAGGATTCAAAAATGTTTAACATGTGCATTTTGACACCATATTAATACTAATATAGAAACAAGTAAATGTCAAACAGTTGTGGTTGACTCATTTCAACCTCATTTTTTTTTTGGTGAACTATCTAATTTCTGCACACAAAAAATTGATTTTTCTCAGATTCATGTAAGTGTACTTGTTCATTTAAATTAACTAGGAAAAAGTATGGGTAATGTTTCTTCCAATCCAGCTAGAAGATCTACTGTAACAGGCTTTGTCATTGGGCTGTTGTGCAACATTTGTATCAGTGCAGCTGTTTTCTGATACCGAAAACCTTTAATCCATCTGCATGTGATATGATTCCCCAGTGCCACACACACACCAAAACAAGCTACTGAAGACATAGATTTCTCTTTCCAACGGTGTGAACTACTGACATATTCAGAAATATTGTCTTTCCTCAAGAGCTATTTTTGGAAAAGAAATACTGGATAGGATAACATTATGGTGCCTATAGTAATTAGAGGACTCAAATCACTAAATGCAGTAGTTGAAATATTTCCAGATAACAATTCTAGTTTGCTTAGATCCAGTTGGATAATATTAGGAATGAAAATCATCAACTTTTTAAAGAAATGCTCTGTGTCAGTTTGAATGGTTGTCTAAAAATATAAAAGAAATGAATTATGGTACAGTAAAGATGCATTAGGGGTATTCCATTTCAGAATAACATCACAGCATGTAGGTGTCAAGCATCAAATGTCATCAAAGAAGAACCAAGGTACAGCTGTCTGCTTGATGTTTTTATTGGCTATCCTCTAGTGGTTTTCATTCCATTGAAAGTTTTTATCACAGAAGTAAAACATTTGATTTTAACTGAATTACTCTGAAATAGCAGTAGATCTGGTCTTGAGCCTTAGTTTTGGTACACTAGGGTATGTAGACATCTAAACTTATAGCTAGCAGAAAATGAGATACAAACTTAAAGGCATCCCTGAAGTACATCATGTGATTACAACTTGCATATATCTTGTCATACATTTGAAAATATATAATTTGCAATCAAAGTAGTTAAGAAAATAAAAAATGAAAATGAAGTTAAAAATATTAGACATATAAACAACAAGCACGTGTATATTCTCATCAAACTATTTTCATTCAGGTAAGGCAATAGTATTAGAAGCACAGACTAAGAGAGAATAATAAGAGAAAATATGTTAATAGTATATATGTATATGTAGAAAGAGAATGAGAGAGAGAGACAGAGAGAGAAGAAAACTTGCTTACAACTGTCTGCTTCTGCAAACCATTCTTGCTTGTACCATATTTATATATCATTCTCCATTTCCTTTGTCCCTGATGCAAATTACAATTAAGAAAATAAAAAATGAATACAAACTTTTAAAAAATAGAAAGTTCAGAAATGAGAAATAGAAAAATACATAAGAATATGGTGAAGAAGAAATATATATAGAACAGCAGTGGGCCGTGAGAAAATGTTGGTGGGCCGCAGAGAAATCTAACCCCCAGAGCACCCCCCCAAAGCAATTAATCCAGGCTGTGCAGAAACACAAGGCCTCACCGCCCACATGGCCCGCGGGAACCCTCCCCACCTCCCTGGGATCTAAAATGGTAGTCCCTGAGGTCCAAAAGGTTGGCGATCCTGATATAGAATATACTTGCAATTTTAGCACAAAAATTTTAGTAATCTATTGCCTTCTTTTAAAGTACAAAAAATGATTTTTTTTCTTTCCAGATCCCATCTGTTATCTATAAACAGATCCTTAAAGCCACGTCATTTAGTCCTGAGCAGGAAAAGTACATTGTTACCACAGATAACCTATTCATTTTAATTGTGATCAAATAAACCACTTTTATATACCTTCCTTTTAGTTTTAATAATATGGATTTTTAAATAATGTCTTATAGATTGATTTCTTTTCATTTTTGTTTTTGTCCTTTTCTAACAAAATCTTCAAAATTTTAACTAGCTCCTTTTATAAATCATCTATAGGAAAGTTATCCAATAGAGAAAAATAAAGTCTTACACTTAGGCAAGGAAAACCAAAACTACACATATAGACAGGGTAAAACCAAGCTTAATAGCAGTAACTGTGAGAGGGATCTTGGAGTCTTAGTGGACAACCAATTAATTATGAGCCAGCAGTGTGTGGCAGCAGCCCCAAAAGTCAATGCAATCCTAAATCGCATTAAAAGAGGGATATAATCAAGATCGAGTGAGATACTAATACCACTCTATAAAGCCTTAGTAAGACCACACCTAAAATATTGCATCCAGTTTTGGTCACTACACTATTAAAAGATGTTGAGACTCTAGAAAGAGTGTATAAAGAGCACCAAGATGATTAGGGGACTGGAGACTAAACCACAGGTGGTATTCAACTGGTTCGCACCTATTCGGGTGAACCGGTAGTGGTTATTTGGTATTGGTCACCGAACCGGTAGTGATCCCTGGCTGGCCATGCCCCTGACTCAGTCGCCCAGTTGCTCACTTGCCCCAGTCCCTCTCCTAGCTTTCCCTACCACATCACGGCCGTGGCGCAGCTCGGGTGGATGTCACAGGGCTGCTACACATGTGCACTGCATGTGCAACCATTACACATGCAGTGCACATGTGCAGCAGCCCCGGGCCATCCACCCGCCTGCCTGCCCTCCTGGAGTACATTTTCTTCCTTCTCCCAGCTGATGCACATCTTTCAGCCCGGCCCAGTCAGCAGGTGGATGAGTGGATATTCCGGGGGTCCTCTCCCCGCTTGTTGTGAGATGCCTGCAGCTGCTGCATGCTTTTTTCGTGTGGCTGCAGTCCAGCAGCCGCACCCAAAAAAGCATGTCCTGTTCTATTTACCAGGCTCGGCAAGTCCGACCAGCCAGCGCATAGAACAGGGAGGGGCCGGACCGTTGAAGAAGCGGAGTGAAGCCAGAGATCAGTAGCCACCTCTTTCGCAGCACAGAAATCCTCCCCGAATGGGCCAGCTGGTCATCTCCTTCTCTTCCCATGCAGAACAAATAGGAAGAAGAGAAGGGGACAACCAGCCGTCCGATTTGGGGAGGATTTATGTGCTGAAAAGGCGACTGGAGACCTAAAAAGAGTCACCTCCAGCAGCCACCCCTTTAGCCTGCTGATCTCCTCCTTGGCCATACAGAACAAACAGGTGGAGAAAGAGAAGACTAGCTGGCCAATTTCTTTCTTTTGTCCCCCTGGACTGCCGCCAGCCATGTCCTCCTTCTCCCCAGGGGGAAAGGAACAACACAAGGTAGTGAGGGAAGGGCAGAGGGGGGAAACTTGCTTGGCCACTGGATTGCTTCTTTCCACTTCTTTCATCTTCCGCTTTTGGCTGCCCACAAGGAAAGCAGCAAAAGTCTTTTTCTCTCTCCCTCAAACTCCACCAGAAATGAGTCTTTGGGACCTTGCAAGGCATCCTGCTCCAAGAGGCTGTGCCAGCAAAGATTCATTTCTGGTGGAGTTTGGGGGAGAGGAAGAAAGCTTCTGCTAGTTTCCTTGCATGCAGTCTGAGAACGGAGCTCAAAGCAGACTAGGAATGGGGCTGCCTTGGAGGGGGTGGGGGTGTGAGGGATAGCTGTGTGTGTGTGTGTGTGAGTGAGTGAGTGTGTGTGTGTGTGACAGAGAGAGAGAAGGAGAATCACCAGCCCTCCAAGGTGAGTTCAGCTCTTTCTCTCTCTCTCTCTCTCCTTCTGCCTCCCCCAATGTCAGCTAGCCAGGTCAGTCAAAATTCACATTAACGATCCCTGCTTTAAAGTTCTTCAAGGATTCCCCATGGATGCTGCAAATATTGCTTTCCCCTCGTGAGTTAAAGTGCCTAGAGTGAGAAGGAGTGAAGTCTGACAGAGGGGGTGGGAGAATTCACTCCAGCCTTGGAGAAATTTAAAGAAGCTGCTTCAAAATGCATGTCTGTTAAGCTACAAAAGTGTTCTCTGTGTTTGTGTGTTTGCCTGTATGTGTGTGTATGTGTGTGTGTGTGTGTGTGAGAGAGAGAGAGAGAGAGAGAGAGAGAGAGAGAGAGAGAGAGAAAGAAAGAAAGAAAGAAAGAAAGAAAGAAAGAAAGAAAGAAAGAAAGAAAGAAAGAAAGAAAGAAAGAGGAAGGGAGAGAAAGAAAGAAAGACAGAGACTAAGAAAGAAAGAGAGAGAAAGAGTGAGAAAGAAAGAAAAAAATAGGAAGACAGAGAGAAAACTTTGTGCTATTATTTTTAATTGTTCCATTATTTATCATGTGTTAATATTTTACACTGTCCCTACACACAGAGTGATTTTTCTGCCTTTCTTTTGCCCAGGGCTACCACATATTTTTCAGGGTTTACATCCATTCAATGTCAATAGTCCAGAGCATAAAATACACACGTGTTTTACAAGAGTTGAAAGGGACCTTTGAGGTCTTCTAGTCCAACCCCCAGCTCAGGCAAGAAAACTGAGGATGCCAAACTCTGAGTAGAAATCCTGGGAAAGGTGTCAGAATAATACTTAGAAGGGACCTTGGGGTGAACCCTATACCATTTCAGAGAAATGGCTGTCCAGTCTTTTCTTAAAAACTTCCAGTGATTGAGCACCCAGAACTTCTGGAAACAGGCAGTTCCACTGGTTAATTGTTTTCACTGTCAGGAAATTTCTCCTTAGTTTAAGGTTGCTTCTCTCTGTTCAGTTTCTATCCATTGCTTCTTGTTTGCATTCTGCTTCTTTGGAAAATACATTGTCCCCCTTTCTTTGTGGCAGCCCCTTAAAAGCCTGTTGCCTATCACACTCTTGAGTAAAGCATGTGAGCCATTTCCTCCTATCAGTGGTCCATGAAAGTACATCTATAGTATGCAGATAACAAAGTCAAAAAAGGTGAACATTTTTACAAAACTATAGATAAGTTGAGGCTGGGTGATAAGGAATGGCTGCGAGGAGAGGGGCCAGGGGAGGCACCTCTTGATGTGAGTGACATTGAATTGGCCATGCCGACCCAGTCACATGACCACCAAGCACGCCCACCCAATCACATGATCACCAAGTCATGCCCACCCGGTCACATGACCACCAAGCCACGCCCACCAAATAAGCCACGCCCACAGAACCAGTAGTTAAAAATTGAATTCCACCACAGGACTAAACATATGAAGAATGGTTACAGGAACTGGACATGGCTAGTCTAGTGAAGACAAGGATCAGAGGAGACATGACAGTAGTGTCCCAATATTGGAGGAGCTGCCACAGAAAGCAGGGGTCAACCTATTTTCCAAAGCACCTGAGGGCCAGACAAAATATAATGGATGGAAACTGAACAAGGAGAGATTTAACCTGGAAATAAGCAGATTTTTTGATTAACCTATGGAACAGTTTGCCTTCAGAAGTTGTGGGAGCTTCACCACTGGAAGCTTTCAAGAAGAGATTGGACTGCCAGTCAGAAATTATGTAGAGTCTCCTGTTTGGGTGGGGGATTGACCTATAAAGCCCCTTCTGATTCTATCAAGCTGTTGGTATATTCCTTTTCATTATTAAAACCTTAGTTGTTTTCATTTATATAACCAGTGTATTTTTTAAAATATCATTCTCGTAACCTGTCATTTTAAAATCCAATTTCAGATCAGTGTTGGTCTTGTGCTGTTAAAATTCGTTCCTCTTCCATAACATAATTTTGGATACAGTTCATCTATAGAGGCAGACATTTTTAGAATTAACTTCTAAGTTCAATATCCTTCAATACATTTAATGTTACAGTATTTTGTTCCATTCTGCATTAGCAAGTAAAATTGAAATGTTTTTTTAATTGCAATTTTTAGTTCAATCTGGTTCTGTCTAGTGTCCAACCTTCAAAGTTCCATCGATCATGGAACTATTTAAAAAATAATAATAATTCAGAACAAAACATTTTCCCATAAGAAGGATTCTTACAATTAATTCCAAAATCTTATTTCAAATCCATCTGGACCCATTTGTAATTTTCCAAAATCAAAGTTCTGTTCTTTTTAGCTGGTTCTTTTTTTTTTTTTTTCATATTTTCATAAAATATTTTCAAGTCTTTAAAACATGCTTTAATCTTCTTTTTCTAAAGATTGAAATAAACTGACAAGGTCTTTTAAAGCATGTCAGTTTAAATGTTCCTATTAGTTGAAAAACAATTAAAAAACTATTACAAAAAGTGCTTAATTAGAAAAGGAAGGATATAAATTGGTATTGACAGTAGTGTCAGTAAAAATGACCTTTCCTTGTCTTTCAGAGCTCTAAGCCCATCTGAGACTCCTGTCTTTGGTCTCTCTTCATGAGGAGAAGCTCTATGAAGCACTTTGGATTATCTCAAGACCTTTCCTTGTCTGGGGAAGAATTATGATGAGCTGATCTACCTTCCAGGTCTTCATTCTACCATGGTTATCAGCTCAAGTGTTTGTGCAGCTGTCTTCAATTTGCCATTTCTTCTCTGGAAGTCCCTTAAGTAATATACTCTCACTGTATTTAACTTACTTTTATGTTTCTCCTGATGTACCCCCTCTCATTTCCATTCAAAAAAGTGAGTAGAGGAATATTTTTACACCCATCCCTTTTCATATTTTCAACAAACATTTCTTCCTTTCCACAATTCACATATGACCCACTTTACTACCTGTATTTACACATCTTAAAAAATTTCTCAATCGATTTCCTCATCTTTAATAAACATTCTATCAATATTCATGGTTCTCCACTTATTCTAGTTTTCATTCCTTAGATATAACTTTTAATCGTTCACTCAGTTTTCTTTATCAAGCCTCATACTTCACGTTTCAGATAATGCTTAGGTGCCCTTTACATCATGTAAACATCTTCACATTCAGTTCACAATAAACTTGAACAAATGTAATAAAATAATATTTAAATATAATGAAGAAAAAGCTAAAGAGAAAGTTTGGAAAGTTATCTCGTGACCTATGAACTCCAAAATTTTGATCGGATGCTTGAAGCTCCTTTTTGTTGCCCATTTGTCTTAAACACTTTAAAATTAATAATGAATTTAGCCCAAAGTAAATATAAACATGTCCTTACAATAATTTAGCCTTTTTAAAGTGCAATTTTCAATTAATAAGACTTTTATGGATCAAAGTTTTCTCTATGATATTCTTTTTTGCAGCATAAAGTGATCCTTGAAAAAAAATAAAACCCAATTCTTGACAGGTTTTAGTGGAATCACATATAATAGCTTTCAGGCTGAGCCC
This sequence comes from Bungarus multicinctus, assembly GCA_023653725.1. NCBI lineage: Eukaryota > Metazoa > Chordata > Lepidosauria > Squamata > Elapidae > Bungarus > Bungarus multicinctus. The sequence goes on along the minus strand of CM042848.1, from coordinate 7,586,789 downwards.
AAAGAAAGACTGAATTTTGACATTTTTAAAACATATTAGTGAAGTTACTGTCTGGGTTGTTGTATATGCACAGCAACAAGGATACTTTATGCACAAAAAATGGAAGGATGTTTTGATTCCCACAATGGACGAATGTCTGCAAAAGTTGATGGAGTTAACAGAAATGGCCAAATTGACTACTTTGATTAAGAAATAAACACAATTTTGTTTCCATTGGGGAATTGCTTTTGGATTTTGTGCTTAAGGTGGGAAACTTTGGGGTTTTACTGATTAGATAAGTTTATTGTTAAAATGGCTACTATATATTATTATATAAAAATAAAAACTAGAGATGTTATATTATTATCTTATTGTACTGCACCAAAAGAAACTAGAAGTCAATACTTTTCATTTTCCCTTTTCCCTTTACCCTACACTTGTTCTTCTTCCTTTTCCTCCTATTTTTCAATTATTTTCATTTTTCTTTGCATTTCTGTACTTTATATTTTGATAAACTAATGAAAATACTTGAAATTGAGAATATCATGGACAGCCAAGAAAATAAACCAAATAGATATTTCAAATAATCAACCCAAATTTCTTAGACAAGGAAAAAATAACTAAATTCAAAAATTATCATTTTGGAAACATTGTACAAAGAGCAAGCTCTCTTGCGAATATGAGAGATGGCTATACCATTCAAAGATCTGAAAGAACAAATTAAGGACAGATCTTCCTGGAGAACATCTATGTAGTTGTTAAGACTTGACATACTGACTTTATGTCACGGAAGAAAATAAAATGTCCTGTAATAAAGCTAAAAAATCTGGAACACTGAATTCACTTTTCCCAACAGCTAATTCTCATTTATACAGGGAAACTATTTTCCTGTTAGAAAATGTTATTTAATAATTAATAAATCTATTAAAACTGTATAAAAATGCAAATTATTTGGGGGGGAAAAATCAAACTTGCAGATAAATTCAAGCAAATAATTGTCATCCAAGTAATTAAAAATCACAGATTCTTCAGTATTAAAACAGAAGACAATAACCTTTTCCAGTGACAATAATAGCAACTAAAGAGTTATTGGAATAATGAAACTGCAGAGGATTGAATAAGTGTCCATTTGAATGCATGTCATTTTGACCAGAATATGTTTACCACACACATGTTCATGCTCATTCTTCTCTTCCCTGAAGCTTCCAACTCTACATAAAATGCTTGGTACAATTTTTGATTTTTATAGTAATTAAAAAAATTGGCAGAAGCTGTGTTCTCTAAATTTCACCAGCAAAAATGGCTTATATTATCCTTGAATAGAGGAAAGAATATCTACACTTAGTGCTGACTGGAAACTGTTTTCTGTTTTTGCATGAAACAGAAAAAATAATAATTTTATGATTTATGGCTTTGTAACCATAAAGCAATAAATAGTTTTGTAGTACTTACATTTACTGCAGAGAAAATTGGACGCTACTTCTATTTATTTTCATTGTTTCTTTTTGTACTTTTTGTCTTTTTCTCCTTTCTTTTTTATTTTGTATTGATTAGTTTCCATCTTCTTTCCAAACTCTAAAAATAAAGAGGAGGAAAAGAAAGGAGAGTCTTTCAGTGAAGTATACCTGTTCTTTATTATGGTATAATATTGAATCCTAATTTGATCCACATAAAGCATATAAAACATATTCATAACTTCCAAGGATTTCTATTTTTGTTCCATTTCATTCAGGCTGAATCAGTCATGTCTGGTGAGGTTGTAAACTTGTCCTTATAATTCCTTAAATATTTATCAGCTTGGGTAATTTTAGCAGGAAATAGAAAACCCTATTACCTTGTTGCACAACTATGGAAATGTATGGTATTACACGGAAAATTGCTATAAAATTATTTAAATGCTTTTCCTTTTCCAATGTGAGCAATACCAGCAACAAATTAATAAGTTACAGAGAAAGGGAAGGAGGGAGGGAGGGAGAGGAGGGGGGAGGGAGAGAGAGGGGGGAGGGAGAGGGGCAGGGAGGGCAGGTGGGCGGGCGGGAGGATGGGGGGAGAGAGAAAGAGAGAGAGAGAGAGAGAGGAAAAAACAATCAAACTTCAAGGTTGCAGAAAACACCATTACAGCTACAGTACATGCCTTAGTTAGCATGATGTGAATAGCAGGATATGATACAGCTGGTGAGCAGAATTCCTTTTGGGAACGGTAAAGTGAGTAACCTCTAATGATGTGTTTCAAATTGTAAGGGAACGAACTTGTAATTGAAGCAACAAGCTTCAGATTTGTACCTCCCTCATGTCTCTTTGTCTTCCAGGCTGTTGATGAATTTTGGAGGAAGGAAGGAAGGAGCTTGGAAGATGGGCTGTTTATTGGCATCAAAGAGCAGATGTGTTTGATGAGCATCTGGGGTGAAATGTGTACAGCTATATATTACATAAAAATTTCTCCCCCTTATCATTCTCAATTAGTCTTTAGGAAGCAGTGAGTACAATGTCACCATCTGCTTTCTGTGCAACTTTCTGCCTTCTGCAAAGGGAAATAGAGGTTTGCAGTGGCTGCCACCTGATATTTTATTCTAGCACCCTTAAAGAAATGCTGTTAATTCTGCCTTCTTTTACATTTAAGTCCCTGGATTCTGACTATTCTTGTTTCTGTTGAATACAAAGAGAAATACATAATATCTGTACCCTTATGTTGCATAAATCAATGTTCCTCTGCTCTCTTAGTACAAATTTCAATTTATCTTTCTTAAACAGGGTGATCAGAATTTAAAGGGATCCTGTGCTTTTACAATAGTTCAATCCTATTAATATCTACTTAGAAATAAATCCTATGGAGAACAGTGGCACTTACTTTTAAGCAAATGTGTTTAAGATTTCTAAAAATGTTAAGATGAGTTTGCTAAAGAGGGCTTTTTAAAGAAATTTGACTGGTGTAATGTGATGCTTGAAGGTAATGACTTAAAGTGGCAGACTTTGTGATATTGCATATATAGATGTACAGAGATATTATTGTATTTCTCAAATGAGATGTTATGGAAGTGTCCTTGTTAAGAGTTGGAGTATGTAATGCCCCAACAGGGGTACCTATTTTCAGAAGTTCCAGCAACTAGTAACCAACAATACTAGACTTAACAACTGCCTCGATCTCATCTTCTACAATAATTTGAATTTAATTTACGGAATACAAACTAAAGAACCCTTTTCCAACAGTGACCACAATATGATTGATGTTTGTCTCAACATACGCTCACACAAAAATCATCACAATGACGTAATTCCCAGTTATAACTTCAAAAAAGGCAACTATGATCTTATAGACAATGATCTCTCATCCCTTTATTGACAATCTCTATTCATTGGATGCAATACTGCTGAAGACCATTACAACATATTTTTACTTGAAGTCAAAAGAGTCATCAAACTATATGTACCAATAACAACTCCCCCCTCCCCCCAAAAAAACAGATTACCCATAACAATAAGGAAACTTCAATTCAAAAAGAGATCACTCTGGCGGAAAAACAAATCTGGTCACGTTGCCAACTTCAAAAGCCGATACAAAAATTTATGCCACCAGATAAAGACTGAATGCACCAATTTTCACATTAAACAAGAGGAAAATTTTCTACGCACCAATTCCACCCCTGCTTTCTACAATTTTGTAAACAACAAACTAAAAGACTCAAGGTCCATCCCACCCTTGAAAGGACCTAATGGTAAAGACTGCAACGATGACACTATTAAAGCCAACTTGTTTAACACATTCTTTGGCTCAGTATTTGTAAACAGCAATGGATCATGCCCAGTATTTCCTAGTCAAACCACAGACAACTACAACGATCTAATACATATCAATTTTACAGAAGACAATGTTGAAAAAGCACTACGCAATCTAAAACCATCTCTATCTATTGGACCGGATGGAATATGTGCCTACTTCTTAAAAAAGCTATCCACTGCCATAGCAGAACCTCTAAGCATAATCTTTGAAAAATCTTTCAGGACCAGCTCCTTGCCTAACCTATGGTCACAAGCCACGGTCATCCCCATCTTCAAAAAGGGAGACCCCAGCCTAGTTGAAAATTACAGACCAATCTCCTTATGCTGCGTCACCTGCAAAATTATGGAATCAATTATTTACCAATCCATTATCCTCCACTTAGAGACAAACAACCTATTCTCTAATAAACAATTTGGTTTCAGAAAAAAACTATCCTGTAATCTGCAACTCTTACACTGCAAAAACATATGGATTACACAACTCGATCAGGGCAAAACAATAGACACAATCTACATAGACTTCTGTAAAGCCTTTGATTCAGTAGTACACGACAAACTACTCCTAAAACTAAAATCTTATGGTATTTCTGGACAACTGCATTACTGCATAGAAGCATTCCTGTCAAACAGACAACAAATGGTCAAAATTGGGAGTGTCTTATCAAATTCTGTACCTGTCAATAGTGGTGTCCCCCAAGGCAGTGTTCTTCGCTGATTATGTAAAGCTGTTCAATACCACAGACAATACTGCTACCCTTCAAAAAGAACTTGACTATGTATCAGAATGGTCAAACAAATGGCAATTTCAAATCTCAACAAATAAATGCCCTGTCTTACATATTGGCAAAAAAAAAAGAAAAACAGAAAATAAAATACAAGCTAAATAGTCAAGACCTTATTGATGTAAAGGATCTTGGAATACTCATCTCTAATGATCTAAGTGCCAGAGCCCACTGTAACTACATAGCCAAAAAGGCATTAAGAGGTGTTAACCTAATCCTATGAAGCTTTTTCTCTGGTAATATCACGCTACTAACTAGAGCATACAAAACATTTGCTAGACCAATACTCGAATACAGCTCATCAGTCTGGGATTCACATTACGTATCTGATATTAGCACAGTTGAGAAAGTCCAGAAATATTTCACATGAAGAGTTCTTCACTCCTCTACTCATTGTAGAATACCTTATGCCACCAGACTCGAAATTCTAGACCTAGAAAACCTAGAACTATGCCGCCTTCGGTCTGATATAAGTATAGTATATAAAATCATACATTGCAATGTCCTACCTGTCAATGAATACTTCAGCTTCAACCATAACAACACAAGAGCAAACAATAGATACAAACTCAAGGTTAATCGCACCCAACTTGATTGCAGGAAATACGATTTCAGCAATAGAGTGATCAATGTCTGGAATATTCTACCTGACTCTGTGGTTTCTTCCCCAAACCCCAAAAACTTTAACCTTAGACTGTCTACTATTGACCTCACCCTTTTCCTAAGAGGTCTGTAGGGGGCGTGCATAAGCGCTCCAACGTGCCTACCCTCCCTGTCCTATTGTTTCTTTTATTTTTCTTATATGTATCCATTTCATGTATTCATAACTATTTATATACTTATACCTATTATCTTGTAAGCGATTGACAAAGCAAATAAAATAAAATAAATAAAACTGATGTCTATGTCAAGCTTCATGTGGCTCAGGTCTTGGGGGCTAACCCAAATTGGATCCTACATCATTATCCTTGGACAAGTATATTTACTTTCATTCATAAAATATATTGCAATATGGCTAGGTAGGAAATTCTGGATACTGAAGTCCACAAGTCTTAAAGTTGCCGAATCTGGACATCCCTGGTGTACACAAAGCAGAACTGTCTGTGTTCCTTCCAAATTCCAACTTCTCCCCAGTTTCCTTTAGGTGTATATACTCTACAACAATAATAGCAGATAGTTGCCAAGTCATTTTTTTTTTGCAAATACAAATGATAGCACTTTGTTGAATACCATTAATCCAGTTGGATTCTGAATCAAGAATCTCTACCTCTAATGTACTAGATCAGGGGTAGGGAAACCTGGCTCTTTTATGACTTATAGACTTCAACTCCCAGAATTCCTGAGTGAGCCATCCCTGACCTACTGGTTTTTCATTTGTGGGGGAAATCAATTTTTGACTTGAATGAGACTGTTTAATATACATATTTGTATATTAAACAATCCCATTCCAGTCAAAAATTGATTTCCCCCACAACTGAAAAACTAGTAGGCCAGGGATGGGGAACCGTTTATGGCTCACTTAAGAATTCTGGGAGCTGAAGTCCATAAGTGATAAAAGAGCCAAATTTCCCTACCCCTGTAGTAGATAAATAGATCTACAGAGTGCATGGAGTAGATGGTGGGAAAGAAGCAGTGCAGAGCAGAGCTGCTGCATTGCCTGGATTATTCTAAATTTAATTCTTATTCTCTCTTCCTAATGAATCACAAGTTAATATAGCTGCAAAAGATGCTTGCTGGATGCTCCAGAGACATGCTGTTGCCATCAGTAAAAATGGCACTGCATGCTACATTCACTTACGTGACATAATACTTTTGATATTATAATCAAAAGTTAATTTCTACCATGGTGTCTCTTTGATGAAACTCTTTTTCCCAGAAATGCAGCCACGATGAAAAAATATTGGATTATTCCAATAGTAATTTATTTTCCTCAGATTATTTTCTGCTACATTAATTATTAATGAAACTTAACAAAAATTGCAGTTAACCTGATTTTAATGGCTTCAGTTCATATTAATAACTTCAGAATATAATTAAATGAGTTTATAATGGTTTTCTCTTTAATATTGGAGATTTTCCTTTTAATACAAGATGGTGGATTTACATGATTCCAACCCAAATAAATTTGCAGTTATCATATGTATCTACAGAAGAATATTTAGACAGAGAAGAGCTTCATATAAGTAATAGCAATGGAATTAATATAAAAAATCAATAATCAATAAAACTCTGGTTCTCATGATCAGCAACTGTATGATTTTAGAAACTAGAGACTAGAGTGGGCTAAAGATTCTAAGTAGAAGGGAAAAATACAGGTCAGCTTTGGGTCTTGGTTTACTGGGATAATATCAATAGTATCAGTAATTATGTAAATTCTCTGGATCGATTCTGTCCAAAAGATGTCAGTGAGGCAATGACAGGTATGCAGGAAATTTTGTCTGACAAGACAGAGAAAGTACCAAAAGTGGAACTACAAATGATTGGCCAAGACAATGATTTGGAAACAGATGCTTTATTGGATATACAGGAGAAACTGGCTGAAGTTTTATACATTAAAGGAAAAATACAAATGACAAACCAAGAGAATGGTTTGGGAAATATTCTCTTATCTGATATGTAAAACAGACTTGTTAACCTCTTGAAGAATACAGTGCAATGGGATAAAAAGAATTGAAGAGAAATAAAATCTTACTGACAATATTTGAATGAACTAAAGATTAAGACTTTACTTAAAGAGATTTATAACCTGTTAGAAGTAAAAGGAAGAACTGCAAAGTTGATTTATCTGATCAAGGTTAAAATAAGACATTTATTTGCAAAGTTCTGGCAATCCTTTACAGACTTTTTGCTGAGACCATGATTAAAAAGTTGATGTTTTATGGATTTGCTGATAGATACAGAATGGGATATGGAATGAAAAGGTATTTGTTTATAACCCTACATGGAGTGATGAGTACACTTGTTGCAATAAAATTGGAAGTCACTTCGTTACATATTTCTTATATTTTTCCTTATCATATTGTTTTCTTTCTTTCTCTATTTGTCCCAAAGCAGTGGACAAAAATAATTAAAACACATATAGTCTATCTCTTCCTGTCTCCCTCCCAATTCCATTTATTTTATTTTAATTATATGCTCAATTTTAGTTTTGCATAGTCCAAGTGATCAGAAAATAATTACAATATACTGAAATCATTCTCAAAAAGTCAAGGAAAATATAATGAATATATTGTGCAAAATGATCTAATACTATTGCAGAATAATTTCTTTGAATAAAACTTCTTTTCCTCTGGGAAAATCCATGTTTTTTTCTTATTTTGCAACATTCAGATATCTGAATATATAAAGCTTATAAAATGAACATTAGCATATCTAATAGTCTTACTGAGAAGAAATAAATTCTCTTTTAAGTGAAGATGAATTATTCAAAGAAAGATTAATTTGCAATATATATATATATCTTTTAATAAATTAATAAATATTGCCTAAAAATTCATGTTTTAATTTGTCAAAAATCAACCTACTCTCCACTTTTCAGTTTCAGCTGAAAAGAAAACTTTTTCCCATTTGCAAAGATTTCAGGATTATGGAAAAAGTACTCCAGAGACATAATTTTTTTATCAGTTTTGAAATGGATGAATCATTTATCCTGACAGAAAAAGCAGCAAGAGAAGGAGACAAATACTTTATTCTTCTTTTCAGTTAATGGAAGATTTGGGAAGAGGATGAAGAGGAAAAAAATGGCACAGAGTAAAAACAAAAAAAGCACAATGACAATCTCTGTTTTTCTCCCTTCTTTGTTCCTGGTGTTAGTTTGAATCAAACAAAATATATACTAGTGGAAAGCATGAATGTGATTCAGATCTACCATCTGAATTAATGTAGACTAGAGCCCACAAATATTTGTTTGAACTTCTGGAGAACATTTTTTCAGGGAAAGAAATTGGGTAAACAACTTATCTAAAAGTCTCTAGGGGAGAAGACATTCTGCAACAATTTCTAAAGGGCAGGATCTTGGTTTGATAGAAACAAAGGTGCTACTCTGAAAATGCCAACAGGAAGAGCTCCTTTATGATGAATTCTCTTAGGATTTAATTGCCATGTGGGAAGTATTCTCATGAATACTGGCTCAGAAATTATGGCAGTTGGAAGTCTACAGGGGGAAAAGTTGCCATAGTGGCCCACCTCTGCTCATAGACAGTGTTCTATAGGAAATGGTTCTTCCCCATCAAATTATTTATTTGTTTATTTGTTTATTTATTTATTTATTTATTTGTCAATTGCTTACAAGATAATAGGTATAAGTATAACATAGTTATGAATACATGGATACATATAAGAAAAATAAAATATAAAAGAAACAATAGGACAGGGATGGTAGGCACGTTGGTGCGCTTATGCACGCCCCCTACAGATCTCTTAGGAAAGGAGCGAGGTCAATAGTTAGACAGTCTAAGGTTAAAGTTTTTGGGGTTTGGGGAAGAAACTTCAGGAACATCATACTCAACTTATAAAGATTTTTCTGACAGTCTCTTTAGTAAGAATTTCTAGTGAAAATCACAGTGGTTTTCTAGGAATTAAGAGCAAAGCTTCTATACAAATACTACTTTCACTATTTCTGATTATGTTTTCCAATAGCATATGGGAAGTTTCTGTTGCTGGCTTGGAATGGGAGTGGCGATGCAGCAAGATTGTTTAAAATGAATCACATCTTCCATATGCATTTCAGCCATTGGTGATATCATAACCAAAGGGGGGGTAAAAGAAAGGCCAAGTATGATAAACCGTTTTATCTTTCATTTTCTCTGCCATTCCCACTTGACCTTTTATCTTTCTGCTATCAGATTTTGGCATCTTCCTGTGAAAGATCATGCCACAAAAATAGATGGGACTAAGATTTAGAAGGCGACCCCACTGGCTTCTTATCTTGTAATCTAAAACTCAGGGCAAGGGGCAGGACTCTTGGGAAGAAAGGTTTCAAATTGAATGAATCCTTCTTAGTGAACTGAGGGTTAGAAATCAGGGTTAGAAATGAGGGTTAGAAATTCCACTCTCAGTTCCAAGATTTTATTTTATTTATTTTTTTCAGAAAGAGAAGGAAGAAGAGGAGGAGGAAGAAGAGGAGGAAAGAGATCATATCGTGAGTGGATTGAAAAAAGGCCAAAAAGAATACTAGGCTCAAGATTTTGTTCTAAAACTATCTTAGCCTGTGGATATACACTTGGAGATGACAAGAAGGCAAGTCTCTGACAAGACTAGAGGATGATTCTTAAGGAAAAGTGGCAATTTCTGCACGTTTATAAACTTGTAGACACAGGAATGTTATCCAGCTTGTGCATGCTCTTAAATTTCTGCTCCTTTGAAGACAGACCTTGGACCTTTTGTGGTACATGTAAGCATGATCATCTTTAAACCAGGGGTGGGATTCTACCCCTGGTTCTGTAAAACCGGTAGCTTGAAGAGCAGCAGACATAGAACTGGTTCTATGTCTGCTGCTGGTTTGGCCTACCCACCCGCCTAGGCTCTTACCTGACCTTTATTTCCTGGTTTTTCACCCGCGGCTGCTTTGTGTGGCACAGCTGCGGTTGAAAAAGCAGGAAAAAGGTGTTATGCACCCCCGCGCAGTGCTGTTCAGCTGTCCAGGCAGCAAGCTGATGACAAATTCTAAATCACCAAACTGGAAGTTACAGCGATCGGATCCCACTCCTGCTTTAAACACGATTTCCACGTTGGAGGTGTCGATCTTGTGAGTTGCAGGCAGATGAAAACTCTTTTCCAGCCCATTTTCTTTCAATTGTGCTTTTGGCCAGAAATCTACAAGCTTAAATCACTCTACTATTGGATGTGAAGACTCTTAGGATGGATCATATGCAGAACAAGAATAAGGGCTAAAGCAGTGCTAAAAATAAGGTAGACCTTAGGTTGAGTTTATCAGTCCTCAGCGGCTAAGAATTGACATGGAGTGGCCACTGGGGTTATTATTATTATTATTTATTAAATTTCTATACTGCCCCCTCTCCCAAAAAAGGGATTCGGGGCGGTGCACAGCTTACTAAAAACAAAAACAATATATACAATTAAAAACAAATTAAAACAATTTCATCAGAGGCCGAAATACAATTTAAAATATAAAACTAATACAAATTTAAAATTTAAAAAATTTAAGATACCTAGTTATTAAAAACCCCAAAAATCGTTACTGGGCCAGGCCAGCCTGTTGAAAAAACAGGGTCTTTACTGCGCGCCGGAAGGTCTGAATGTCAGTATTGCAGGAAGTTTTCAATTTCTTGATGTATTTTGTAAAATTCTTGGTCATGATATCATATTTTCAAGATGGCTGTGCACATGGATGCTGTGGCTAACCGCTCCGTCTTTCAGTGTATGGTGTGTATGATTCTGTGTATGTTTTGGTTCCTTTCCTTGATTGAATCCTGTGGGGCAAAGAGGATCTATAGTCAGCAAGCCTTGTTACAAATTGGACTGAAATGTGAAAAGGCTATTACGGATGATTTTATACATTCTCATAACATACCGAAGGAGGCAGCTAGGCCCCTGGGGGAGCCATGGATCACTATCCCTATAGGAAGGAGGAAGAGACAGAGAAAGAAGAAAAGGAAGAAGAGAGGATGCCGTGCTGGGGTTTTATTTAGGCTGACTAATTTTCCACACAAGCCTTCAATTCCAAGTATATTTCTCTGACTAACAAAATGGATGAATTAAGGCTACAGATTGCAAAAAGTAAATTCATCAAGAACTGCTATGTTTTGCTAATCTCATAAACTTGGCTTCATTCACTCATTCCAGATGCAGCTGTTGAGCTGGAAGGCTGCATAGTTCACTGGCAGGACAGGAGTAGAGATTCTGGCAAGATCAAAGGGGGAGGTTTAAGCCTTTATGTGAACAAAAGCTGGTGTATCAATACAAAGACTGTAGACAGCCACTGCTCCATGGATCTGGAGTATATGACTCTTAAATATAGACCCATATATCTTCCACGGGAATTCAGTGTGGTTTTGATGACTGCAGTCTATATCCCACCTGATGCCAATACTACCATAGCTTTGGGATTCTTGTATAACATTGTTAATAATCAGAAGAATAAGTATCCTGATACTGTGCATATCATAGCGGGGGACTTTAATCAAGCTGATTTAAAATAAGTGCTCCCTAAATTCTATCAGCATGTTAAGTGTTCTACTAGAGGACCAAATATATTGGACCAACATCAAACATGGCTATAAGGTTATACAATTACCACATTTGGGACAATCAGACCATATGTCACTGCTTTTAGCACCAGCGTACATTCCTTTTAGGAGACGGGCTCTGTCTGTAATAAAGACAGTGAAATCTTTGTCAGAAGATGCTTCCCAACAACTTCAGGATTGTTTTGAGAACACAAGTTGGGACATCTTTTACCACCCTGACCTAGAGGTGCATACTGCAACTGTTCTGTGCTATATCAAACACTGCACAGATACTATCACTATGGATAAATGTATTAGGATCTATCCCAATCAGAAAGCCTGGATGACCAAGGAAGTCCAGCGCCTCTTGCGTGACAGGACCAAGGCCTTTAGGTCCGGTTATGGGGCAAGATACAGTGTTGCCAGATCTAATCTGAAGAAAGGTATTCAGAAGGCCAAGACTAATTATAAGAGGAAGATTGAGGATAATTTTTATAGCAATAACATGAGGCAGGTGTGGCGAGGGATTCAACAAATTACAAACCATCAATCAACCAATGAGGGGGATGCTTCATTGGCAGAGAAACTGAATCATTTCTTTGCTCTCTTTGAAGTGGAGAATCAGAGACAGATAAAACAGAACTACCAGCCAATTGTAGCTCCACTTCATTGTGGAGGAACAGGAGGTGAGGAGCATTCTGAGGGCTGTGGACTCTAGAAAGGCTGCCGGTCCTAATGGTATCTCTGGCCGAGTGCTTAAAGACTGTGCTGATCAGTTGGCTAGAGTCTTTACCAGGATCTTCAATCGGTCTGTATCCCAGTCCACTATTCCCTCTAATTTGAAGGTTCCCCCATTGTTCTTTTGCCAAAGAAGTTCCCTATCAATAACCTCAACGATTACAGACCAGTGGCACTCACTGCTATCATCATGAAGTGCTTTGAGAAATTGGTCTGCCAGCACATCATTTCTGGTCCTCTGCATGCATTTGATAAACACCAGTTTGCATACAGAAAAGTTAGATCTACAGAGGACGCTATAGCCATTACTCTTCACACTGCTCTGACTCATCTAGAACAGTGAGAGGGCTATGTGAGGATGCTTTTTGTGGTGTTTAGTTCTGCGTTTAACACAATTCTTCCACATAGACTAGTGTCTAAACTTCTGGACCTTGGGCTTTCTAATTCAACCTGCCTTTGGATTATAGATTTCCTGTCTGGCCATTCACAGAGTGTCAGATTAGGTAATCATATCTCTTCAGCCCTTATTCTTAACACTGGTACACCACAGGGTTGTGTGTTGTACTCTATATTTTTATGTGCATGACTGCATTCCCACTCACGCTAGTAATACTATTGCTAAATTTGCAGATGATACAACAGTGGTGGGACTTATCTCCAAGGGGGATGAGTCTGCCTACTGAGATAAGGTAGATCGATTGTTTTCACGGTGTGGAGACAATAAACTGGTCCTCAATACCAATAAGACCAAGGAACTTATAGTGGATTATAGAAGGAACAGATCAGACATCCAGCCCTTGCTTATCAATGGAGACCGAGTGGAGCAAGTGGCCAGCTTTAAGTTTCTGGGTGTTACTCTAAAAGAGGACCTGACCTGGGGTGCCCACATTGCAGCCCTGGTCAAAAGGGCTCAGCAGAGATTATACTACCCGAGGCTTCTCAGAAAACAACAACTAAATGAAAACTGCTGGTGACTTCTACCGCTGTACCATAGAGAGCATTTGAACATACTGCACCTCTGTATGGTTTGCCAATTGCACAGTGACAGATAGGAAATCACTCCAGAGGGTTAATGTCATTGCCCAGAAGATCATTGGTTGCCCTCTCCCCGCTTTAGAAGAGCTTTATAGCTCCCGCTGCCTTAAGAAAGCTCAAAACATTCTCAAAGATCCACCTCATCCTGGATCTTTGAGAATGTTTTGAGCTTTCTTAAGGCAGCGGGAGCTATAAAGCTCTTCTAAAGCGGGGAGAGGGCAACCAATGATCTTCTGGGCAATGACATTAACCCTCTGGAGTGATTTCCTATCTGTTTTTTAAACTATTACTATCTGGCAGATGGTACAGAATAATAAAAACAAGGACAAATAGGCTGACAAACAGCTTCTATCCCAGGGCAGTAGCTCTTTTGAATTCTGCTGTATAGTGCAGTGTTGGTGTAGTGTCGGGGGTTTTCAGTTCAATGTGTGAAGGGTGAAGGATCTGTGTTTGTGTTTATTTTCATGGTCGTGGTCATGATGTGCACTGAAGATGTTTGATTTCATTGTACGAGGTGCAATGACAATAAAGTAAACTAATAACTAATAATGTGCCCCGATGACAATGGGTATCACTGCTACATGTTTCATCCATAATTGCGTAGTTTCAACAGCCAGGATGCGACATTTTGTGATTTTTCCAGCTCTTTTTCCTTGACTTTGGAGTCAATAAATTGTATGCTTCGATTTTCAACATCTGTGATATCTGGCATGTTGTGTTCCAAATGTCTGTATTCAAATTATTTGAATTATTATTATTATTGTCTCTTTTATACATTAAACATGAAACTCAGTCAACAATATTTAAAATGTATCACAAATATTATTGACTGGCACTGATGGTTGAGAGTCTCTTCATATGATATGGGTTCCTGATTTGCTAGTTCAGTTGCTTACATGAGCTAGTCCTCTGTTAGAGACATGTGCCTTGCACATATGAATTTGTCCAACATACTGTATGTCCTGAAAAATGGAAAGGCTGTAGATAGTATACCTTTTCTAATTCCCTCTGAATTCAAGTACAGCTCAACACTTCTTTGCATTCCATATGTTGAATCAATTATTTTGAGTGAACCAAGTAAAACAGCTTGAGCTACATTACCAAGGAACAAGAAATTAATTGCACTCTTCTCAAACTCTCAATCCAACCAGCAGGTTTAAAACTAAATTTTCTAGCTGCCAAAAGCATACAACAACAGAATGTTCTTCTGCTGATTAGATATGATGATGTTTAGGGTTTAGCAAGTTCACCATTACACCAGAGGTGATATTCAACTGGTTTGCACTGGTTTGAGCGAATCGGTAGTGGTGATTTGGTATGGGTCGCCAAACTGGTGGTGACCCCTGGCTGGCCAGGCCCCCGACCTGGTCACCCAATCACCCAGTCACTCATTTGTCCTGGTCGCTCTCCTAGCTTTCCCTACAACGTGGAGGCCGTGGTGCAGCTCGGGAAGATGTCCCAGGGCTGCTGCATATGCGCACTGCATGTGCAGCTGCTACATATGCAGTGTGCATGTGCAGCAGCCCCGGGACATCTGCCCACCTGCCCGCCCTCCCAGAGCACACTTTCTTCCTTCTCCTGGCAGATGCACCTCTTCCAGCCCAGCCCAGCCAGCCAGCAGGTGACCACATGTCCCGGAGCTTCTCTTGTTGCAAGATGCCTGGAGCTGCTGCGTACTTTTTTCGGTGTGGCTGCAATCCAGCAGCTGCACTGAAAAAAGCACGTCATGTTCTATGAGCCGGGCCCAGCCAGCCAATTCGGGGAGGATTTCTGTGCTGAAAAGGCGGCTAGAGACTGACAAAGAGTCGCCTCCAGAAGCCGCCCCTTTGGCCAGTTGATTTCCTCCTCCTTGGCCATACAAAACAAACAGGCAGAGAAAGAGAAGACCAGCTGGCCAATTCGGGCAGGATTTCTGTGCTGCGAAAGAGACAGCTACTAATCTCCGGCTTCGTTTCGCTTCGGTTACGGTCCGGTGCTGCCCTGTTCTATGTGTCGGGACTTGCCAGGCATGGCACATAGAACAGGGTGTGCTTTTTTTGGTGCAGCTGTTGGACTGCAGCCGCACCGAAAAAAGCACGCAGCAGCTGCAAGCATCTCGCGACAAGAGGGGCGAGAAGCCCTGGGACATGTGGTCACCTGCTGGCTGGCCAGGCCAGGCTGGAAGAAGTGCATCCGCCAGGAGAAGGAAGAAAGTGTGGTCCGGGTGGCCGGGCACCTAATGGAAACCCTAAATGAAGAGATGCAGAACTTCACTACTTGTACATTGAGGCATTAATAAAGTATTCGAGAATTGAATCCAAAGATTGTATGTTTATCAGTAATAATACAATTAATCCAACAATAATTTATTATCAGCTATGCATGATGGCTTCTGCTCTCATGAATTTTACATTAGCTCCATTTTTATTGTAATATGTTGCTGTTGATTTTTTATTATTAATTACCTTAATCATGATCCATGGATTGCCTGCATATAAATATTTGTAACAAATACATCAATTGCATTTTATTTCTGTATAAACTGTATAAACTATATACTAAATAACTATATATTTGCAATAGCTAATCATTGTAGCCTAAAAGATCTATGAAGAGATAAGTCAATATATGAGTATGCTATAATAGAAGTTTATTGCTAGCATATAATTTTTCTTCTTTAAGTTTTGTTTTTAATCATTCCCAATGAATATTGAGTGAATATCAGTTTAATTAGGTTTATTTTTTAGTTTCAAATGGAAACTAATCAGAATATCTCAGAAGATCAGTATGTAAAAAGCTGATCTAATCAGATGTAGATTTCACCAAAGAAAATGGAAACACAGGTTATTTTTAAAAAATCTTGACATAGCTAAATATATATTTTACTACATTTTTTTATTTATTTTTGATTATACAGGTAGTCCTCAACTTACCACAGTTTATTTAGTGTCTATTGAAGTTACAACAGCACTGAACAAAGGGACTTATAACCAGGGGTGGGATTCTACAGGTTTGCACCTATTTGCTAGAACCGGTTGTTAAGATTCTAAGCAGTTCGGAGAACCAGTTGTTAGAAGAAATTACTGGCCTAATCCTGTAAGGAAGGCAGGAAGGAAACATTCTGGTGTTGTTTACAGAAACTGCCTCTCCGTTGACCCTTATTACATTCTTGGCAGGACTAGGCTTCCTGTCTCAGGAACTTCTCTGGAGTTTTTTTCCCCTCCTTTGCTGATACTTTCCTTGTGTGGAGTGACCATTCAAAGTTACAATGGCATTGAAAAAAGCGACTTATGACCATTTTTCACACTTACGACTGTTTCAGCATCCCCATAGTCATGAGAGGCCAGGATAGGAGATGCATGCCTCGATGTGAGTGATATTGAGTTGGCCATGCCCAGCCAGTCACATGAACACCAAGCCACTTCCACCCAGTCAGATGACCACCAAGCCATGCCCACCAACTAAGCCATGCCCACAGAACTGGTTGTTACAAAATTTGAATCCCACCCCTGCTTATAACCAATTTTCACACTTTTGCATAAGTGTGAAAGGTCCCCCAAGATTATGTGATTGGCAACTGATTCATATTTATGACCATTGCTGTGTCCTAAGGTCATGTGATCTCCTTGTGAAATCTTTTGATGAGCAAAATCAATGGGGAAGCCAGATTCATTTAACAATCGGGTTATTGTGTTCCGATTGGTCCTAAGGTCATGTGATCTCCTTGTGAAATCTTTTGATGAGCAAAATCAATGGGGAAGCCAGATTCATTTAACAATCGGGTTATTAACTTATCAACTGTGGTGATTTGTTTAACAACTGTGGCAAGAAAGATTATAAAATGGGGCAAAACTCACTTAACAAATATCTCACTTAACAACAAAAATTTTGGGCTCAATTGTTGTCATACATCAAAGACTACCTGAATCTGTAATGCTTCCCACTTTCTATATGATTGAATTACAGAATGTGACATGGAAGTACAAGTTTAAACTGGGTTTATTTCAAGGCACTAAAAGATGGTTATTCTGATATAGAATGTAAAACCATCAAGAGATTGGTCTTTTGGTATGGAATGGTAAAATAAATTTTCTGACAAGCATTTAATCTTTCTTTCATAAATGTGCTGGGATTGGAACAGTCCACTGAATAGCTTGGAGCCAATTTAGTATTTTAGGTAGTTTTTATATGTTTTATCAGTGACAGCTTAAAAGGGAACAAGATGGAAATGGAATGGATCCACTCCTTTCTGGGAACTAATAATGTAATTAGATGAAAAAGAAAAGATTGTACGCCATCTTGAAGACAGTCAAATGATGTTATCATCAGGTAAAAATGTTTTCAACTTCTCTCCCATAATCATAAGACCTCACCGAATCTGTTATTTTTCAGGAAAAAAATCTGGTAACAAATTCTCTCTAAGTCTTTTAAGCAGTCTGGAATAGAATGAAAACTTGGACAGCCTTGTTACCATAGTACAGCTGAAATATACAATTTGCCCTTGAATCAATATTAGATAACTTGCTTTATTTCTAACATTATGCCTGAAATTCACTTGTTGCAGTACAGTAATAAGCAAGTTACATAATTTAGTTTCTATAATGCCATGAGTTATTTTTCTGTGTCTGAATAAGCCATGCATAAGTATTTATCAAATTAAATTAAAATATTATTGCTATTTTCAAATCTAATAAATTAATAACATATATAATTAAGGCAAGAAAACTCTAAAAATAAACATACTAAATTGGCTTAAGAAGTTAACCTTTTTTTTGTCCTAACATTGTATAGAAAAGAAATCCATATCTATTTGATTGTGAGGGCGGCATCTAATTTAACAATCAAGACACATCTATCTGTAAATCAGATTAGAACTTCAGGTTGTCAAGTTAGTTATTCTCTTTAATGTGAAAAACCTTTGCAACAACCAAAGATCTGCATAAACAGCTACAGTTCAGACAGTAATCAAATGGCATGACATCATCTATTACTCTCTGTCATATGGGAGAACACAGAAAAAGACATCAATAGACACCTGGTGATGCATAAAACATTAATGTATTCCCAGGCACATTCATCTGGAAAAAAAGATTAGCAGCAGGTCCCTGCAAATACTGCTGTATCTGTGCTCCCAAAATTAATTTTGTCCGAAAAGGTCTTTTTTTTTAAATCTCTAAAATAAAAGATTTCAGTGATCTTCTAATTGATCTGATTAGATTCTAGCTGAAGAATCTTAAAAACTCACCGGACTTGGCTATTTCAAGAAATTTGAGGTGCTAGAAAAAGTAGCTAATCTCTGATTTATTACAATGGCTAAAATTTCAAGAGAAAGGCCACATTTGCAAAGTAGCTTCTCTTAGAGAGAAAGGTTATAGATGGTGTCACAAAGGGCAGTCCTTTAAGAGCAGCAGAACAGTCGTTATTGGACAAGATAATGCCAAGCTATGTGTAAGCTTGAGAAATGAAAAGCAGATTCAGACATATCAAAACGATGACTTTAGAAGGCATTTTATCTGTTTGCCAGAAAGTGACAAAGAATTATCTGAGTTTTCTCAGATCAGTATTTGGCTCTTATGTCTCAAGATTTTTAGGATAGGTGGATTTTAATTCCCAATATCCTTCAGCCATTTTAGTTGGGGAATTCTGGGAGTTGAAGTCTATACATCTTAAAGTTGACAAGTTTGAAAAACACTGTCTACAATCTTGCATTGGATCAATTTGAAAGCTCGTTTCCAAAGCAAATGATAGGCCAAAAGCAATTCAGTAGATGGAAGAAAAAAATGTTGGCTGGGGACTTCTAGAACAGGTAGTTCTCGACTTACAACAGTTCATCTTGTGACCATTCAAAGTTACAATGACACTGAAAAAAGTGACTTACGACCATTTTTCACAATTACATTCTTTGTAGCATCCCCATGATCATGGGATTAAAATTCAGATGCTTGGCAACTGCTTCATATTAATGACCACTATTGTGTCCCAAAGTCATGTGCAACCTTTCGACAGTCAAAATCTAGATTCACTTAACAACCAGATTGCTAATTATCAACTGCAATGATTCTCTTAACAATTAGGGCAAGAAAGGTCACAAAATGTAACAAAACTCATTTAATACATGTTTCACTTAACAAAAATTTTGGGCTCAGTTGTGGTTGTAAGTCAAGGATTTCCTGTAATTTCTCTATTTTTATAATTATAAATTAGATTTGTTCGTATTTTTGAAAAGATTTTTCTGAAAAGGATCTGCATAAAAAATGATATGCTCATTCTTTCTAATAAGGAACTCTTGTACATATTTTTGTGTTTTTGTGGATGTGTGTGTATACACATACATACACACAGACATTTCCATAATATACATGCAGCTCTTTATATCTTTCTAAATTTGAGAATTGCATTCCTAGATTTGACAGTGTGACTATTGAAGAAGAGTGTTTCAGTTCATTTGTGTAGGATGTCATGATTGTTCATGCTTGTACATTCGTTAATGTAACATTGATTGCACTTTTGAATTGAGAAGAACTTCTAGAGCAGTGGTCAATGATCCAGGCTTTTCTTCATCAATCTGCTTTCTTCTGGGCATCCAACAGGAGACAAACATTAAGACAGTCATTAATATTTCAGAATGTTTTTTTAAAATATTCAATCTGGAAAGTAAATCAAAACCACCTACATATTTGCAAAAATAAGTAAATCTCTATATTTAACTCTAAAGGAGATAATACTGGAACAACTATTGTCATATTGTTCCTTTTTTATTGATTGTTAAGTAGGCTCTTGAGATTTTGCTTCAATGTCAATTGTTATTGTGATTGTCATGCCCCAACTATGTTCCACCATCGCTCCTCATGGTAATATTCCTGACTCTAAGGCTGCATACTGAGCAGAAATGAATTCTGTCTAGGAACTGTGTTTTACCATTATATGAAGGGAAGGGGGTGACTGATTTCCTAAGAAAAGTTGACGTGCAAAATATTCACGTCAACATGTATCTTCATAGGGCTTCTCCCTTTGGATGGATCCCGCTGCCTTATTTTTCCTTGCAGTTACATATTTTCTCTGAGCCTATTGTCTATTGTCAATGAAATGGCAGACTAGAAGGAGACAATTAGTCCCTTATATTCATTTACTGCCATATCTTGAAAAGCTTCATGGTGCCAAGCAAATTGATTTTTTTTTTTTTACCAGTGAGCATTGATAGTGGGGGCACAAATGCTATTTTTAAAAAGTCTCCTTCCCATCTTTCTGTAAGAGTGTTCTCCGGAATGAGACCAATCCTTTTATCTTCTGTAAAACAGAGTCAGTAATGGTGAAGCAGAGATATCTAAACAGCTTCATGGCTGAACAAGGAATTTAATCAAGGTCTCTGGAGACCTAATATGGCTTTCATATATAGGAAGAAAGATTCATAGTGAAAGAACTTCTCTTTTATAAGAAAACGAACATTGACCAAACAGTAAGTAAAATAATTTTATGGGTACATGATTTCATATTTTATGGTTTCATATCCATTGTTTTTTTTGGCAACAATCCAGTTGTGAGTTGCCATGCCTTCTGCATTTTTGAATATGTAAAACCAATAGTTAGGGTACATCTTCATAGTGACCAGTTCAAGAATGCATCTGTTGTAAACTTCTTTAGCTTCTCAGTTTTGACAAAATTATCTAGGTGTTTTTTTTGTTGAAACTCATGCCATAGGTTGCAAAAGCTGTAATTCAAAGGATTTGTAACTTACTTTTAACAGATTTCTGGTTTTAATGTCAAAGAATTATTATGATCTTTCCCAACTTAAATCCCACTAGTTTTAATTAAAATGCACAAGTAAAAAAAAATTGAAGGAAGTATTTGATCTAACTCTAAAGATGAGTAAAAAAAAAGGTACAGAATTTTTGTCCAAAACAGAGGAGACATCAGCAAGAATTAAATATTTTGTTTCTGAGATATTTAAAGCGTTGTATTGAATATTGATAGGTTGGGTGCTGTAAAATTAATATAGAAGGTGTTATTTTATTTCTTTTGGAGAGCAATGACATATCAAGATGTGTGAGTGAGTGAGTGAATGAATGAATGACATGTTTATGTTGTAATTTTTTATTTTATTTTGTTTTTTTCTAACATTTATTTATCTAACAGACTATTTTTTCTGTTACTTTGCCATTCTTTGAGTATCTCCATTTCATTAATGATGATCAAAACTGAAAAATTGATTGCTAGGTGATTAAAGTAGCACAAATAATTTTGTGCATATATAGTGTATACTGTACACTATATGTACATGTATGTACACTATATGTACATTCTGTATATGTTCAAACTGAGCATGGGTTGCATTTCACTATAGGAAATTATTCATATAAATTATTTGAGTGCCCTTTACTCTTAGTGTATATTTTTGTTAATTATAAAGATATATAGATTAAGCTATGCAGACTCACTACCTACAGTAGTCCTTCTCAGTCATTGGCACTGTAAGGGATAAAAATGTTTCACCTGTTTCTAACCGGCATATAGAAGTTTAGCACTTTCATGAATCTATAGGAGCTAGTTGATGTCAGTTGTAATTAAACAAATTCTATTTTGTTTTATTCACCTACAGACTATTCACTGTTTACCTCATTGTACAGCATCTGTATATTTTCAGAAACTTGATATTGTCAGATTTTTGGAAAGAACTTTCGCCTTGTTTATAACTGTGGTGATTTGTCCCAACTTTTTAAAAATTGCATCCTTCATTGTGACTAACAAATGGAAATATATAAGTGTTTTGGAGGAGAATTATATCAAGGATCATATTAATATTACTTGCAAATAGGGTGTTTTGTGTTATATGAGCTTAAAATATTAAAAATTACTTTTTGAAGTAAAACTTCGTGCCTGGGAAACGCACTGTAATACATTTTGCATAAGATTTTTCTGAAAAACCAACAGTGTATAGCCAAGATTTTTTCAAATAAATATAGTAATTTACTGCTTTATTTTGATTCTTAAAAATGCATTGCAATTGAATTAATGTTATGTAATTTGAACACAAAATCAAGTGATTAAGAAAGAGACAGATTTTTTTGTTGATTTGTTTCTCTTGCATTCATTCCCAACTTACCATTCTGGAATGCATCAGACGATATTCATCCCTACCCAGGACTCCCACATTGTGAACTGTGGATTTTCAGAGTGATAAAGAGATGAATGGTAGAAAAAATGATATCCACAATATCACGTACCACTTTGAAATAGCAAATAGGTTCAGAAACATTTTCAGAAGAAATTCTGTAGAATCCTAAAATGTATTAAAATGTCCTAGAAAATTCTATTTCCCCAGGAAAAAACACTTTGGAAATTTGGAACAATATTCCTGGACAATATTAGTAACAGTTGCCTAAGCAGAAGAGTAATCCACTGAGAATTGACTTAAGGATCATAGCGGCATTAGAATTATGATATCTTATAAAATATAAAAGGGCTCATGGGATGAGATGTGTCATTAGGGCTAAAATGTGTGATGAAAACTAATGCAGAGGTCTACCAGCATAAAATTTGCCCCTAGTATTAAACAATTCTTAGTTCTATTTTTTGAAGTTGTACTAATTGATCCTACAGAGATATTTATTCCATAAGCATGGAAGTGACTGCATTTATAACTAGAATAAATTAAAGTAAATGAAGAGGAAAATTGTATCCTGTATAACATTTAGCTCATTATAGTCTTAAACAACCACACAAACCCATCTTCATCAATGTAGGTTATGATGTTTGCAGACACAAAATATTTTCATCACAAAAGTGTCCATGTTACACAAGCATAGAAATTGGCATGTGATAAGTAAGCTGCTTGCCTTAAAGCCTTACTGGTTATAGTTAGGAATAACTCTGAGAGTTACATGCTATCTTGGGTTTTGATCTAAAATTAGAACGATGGAACATCACTGCATTTTCTTGCAGAGATATATGAAACATGGCTTGTAGTAATACTTTTTTTTGCTCTTGTAAAGTCACCACAGTTTGGGTCAAAGTATTTTCAAATTGCGTTTCTAGCATATCTGAAAGTACCTATGGCCATGAAAAATATGTGTTGTACATTATGTTTGATTCTCAAAAACATTTCACTAGATGCTGTTCATTAGATCCATTGCTTTTCAGAACTACTCTGTTGGGGATAAAAGCCAGGGAGATTTAAGGATATTATGAACTGAACACACAGAGACATTGGGAAAAGAGGAGAGAGAGGGGGTTAGGCCAAAGAAGGCCCATTGCTGATGACCTTAGCAGCCAGCCTACCATGTTGAACTAAGAGGCTATATGTGTCCACTGTTACCTTGTGATGGCATTTTCTAGTATGGAGTCCAAGTCATATTTTCCTTGGTGGCCTCAAGTTAATTATCCCAACACAATGTGACATTTCAGAGAAATACCAGCATCACTTTGTGCTTTCCCAATGAAGCCCTTTGCCCTTCCCCCAAAGGCACCTGAAGAACAAAATGTTTTTAAAGATGACATTTAATATAGTACCAGTACAAGTGAATTGTAGTAGTAAAGCCATTGCAGACATTGAAGCAGACAGGTAGTGCAAGGGGTCAGAAGAGGAGTGGAGAGATAAAATGTGGAACTGTGAGAATGACATGTTGAAAATTATTGATGCAATAAAGAGTTTTAAGTTACAACTTGCCCTTGCATTAAAAAATCTTGAAGAAAGAATACTGCAAATCTAAGAACTTCTCTTCTGTAACTGCATTTACTTGTACAGCATGTTCTATGGATCACCACTATAGCAGTCATATCTATGTTTCCTTTGTTAACAACCATATTCATGTGATGATTCTACATAATGGAAAGAAGAAAAACTCACTTTATTTTTGATAAATGCACCAAACTTTATTTACTATTTTTCGTTAGATATTTGCTTCATTTTAACCAATGGTTTGACTTCCTTCCCCTTATAAACTGATACAATTTATGCCCTTATTTACACTAATAATTAATTATTTATTCTTTATTCATTTACATAAAAAATTAAAATTCAGAGAACCTACTGTCATACCCAAGGCACTTATTTAATATACATATCCAGCTTACTTTGACTCATATTTTTTTTCTAAATAGGTCGCAATATTAACCTAAGTGGACCAGATCTCCTCTTATTATTTCTTCCTCTTTATTTCTAACACCATTCTGTAAGAAGTAAAAAAAGAAAAAACATAGACCAAAGAGATTTCTTGATTTATCATATTTGGCTTACCTAAATTATATACTTTAAGAAGTTTATGACTTAGTTAGCTCACTTTTACACTACAGTACTTTCCAGTTTAACCCACTGTAACATTTGAATAAAAATCATTGTAATTATATAGTTTTCATTTTTGTTTCATAGAATCCTTTTATCTTTAGCACAGAAACTCCTGATTTTGGTTCATCAGACAGGCAGCCAAACGTTCAGACTGGATTTGGCATTTTTATCTGCCCAGATCAGCATAGATTAACTCCAGACCAACAATCAATTAAACGATCAAGAAGCTGCCAAAGAAGCCAACAGCAAACAGTTTGACCAAAGAACCTCTAAGACCACCTTCACCAATACAGACAGGCAAGCCACTAGAATATAAACTGACCGCAAACTGTACTCCTAGCACTGATGGTGTTACCTAATTGGGTAATTTAATGTCTGCAAGAAAACAAGCAGAGAGCATCAAGGACCCCTCATGTCAACCTTGACCTATAAATATTATTATATACTGAGAAATCACCAAAGTTTGATTACACTAAATCTGATTTTTTTTTTTACTTTTTCCCAAATTCCTTGTAGTGCATGCTTGATAGCTGATTAAAAAGCAAATAAAACAAGTTAAAATCTGCCATTATTTTTGTGTAGTGTTTCATGCCTTTGGCAAATGCAGACTACCTTGAGCTTACAGAAAGTACAATCTAAATTTCTAAGGAGTGTGTTTCCAAATGAAGTGAAGCATATGCACTGTCATTCTCCACCGTAAGGCTGATGTGGTCAAACTTGAAACGAATGTATGTATATTGCTTTCATATTAATTAAAATTTGTTCCTGCCAGTCTGGACTCTCTGATCTTGATTGATAATTTGAATAGCCTTGGAAAAGATTAATTCCCAAGAATTTTGATGATGAGAGCCAAGCAGGTGGTAAAGAAAAATATAGAGATGACCTTAAAAGAAAATATGCAATAACTGATAGTAAAACCTGAGCTTACCTCATGAAAATGGCCCTATCTTGATTTTCTTTGGCATAGCAAGGGAAAAAATAGAAATGGTGGCAGCTCTTCAATATTGTAATCTCAGTGCTGCTATCAATAAAGTATAAGAAATTTTTTTTAATGTCTGTTTCCTGATCTGGCTCACCTTGAAGAGCTGACAGGCGGTGTCAAGTTATCAGCAATGTATTATGGATATAGAAGAGCAATTTGATTTGTGGAAGAGCAATTAAATCCCTAGAGATGTATTTCTGGATAGCCAGTCCCTTTTTATGTACAGTACCAATAAGATATTTAAGTCAAATAACCATCTCCAAATTCAAAAAATCATTAGCCCTAACACATATTAATATAATTCTAATGCATTACTACCAGGAGAGATTTAGAAAAGAAAACTTGATATAATAAGATTATGCTCTTCTGGCAAAGGGACAATTCAGAATATGTCTCCTATTATACTGCAACATACGTTTTATAAGAATCAAGGGCTACGTTTTGTAATTCTATAATTTTCAGGTCATTCAGATATCTTCTATGTATAACTGCTGCTAGCTGATCAATATGACTCAGCTTTTTTATGTGGTTAGATTGTTTTACAATCTATATAAAATTTCCCGAAAGCCATCACTCTGCTAAACAAATAATTCCCTCAACACTGTTCAGCTATTTACAAAGGGTACACTACTACTACTGTTAATCTTCTCATCACTCCTTATCACCCATTCCCTCCCACTTGTGACTGTAACTTTGTTGCTTGTATCCTCTGTTTCCTAGTATGATTTGATGTTGATTGTACCCTATGACTAACATTAAGTGTTGTACATTATGATTCTTGATTCTTAACGAATGTTCTTTCTTTATGTATACTGACAGTATTTACACCAAGACAAATTCCTTGTGTGTCCAATCACACTTGGCCAATAAAGCATTCTATTCTATTCTATTCTATTCTATTCTATTCTATTCTATTCTATAAAATTCTCTGGGGAAGCTGCATTGGAAAAAAAAGATAAGTAGTTTTAATCTGGTACCCAAAAATGTAAAGGATCTGCTAGTTTAGTAATAAAATGCCTAACTAATAAAAACAGTTACAATAACCAGTCTTGGAACTGATAATAAAGCTATTGAAATGGTAACCAGATTCTCCCTTTTAGAATCAAATATCAATAGTAAAGGAGAAAGAAATCAAGTAATATGATGTAGATTAACATCTGGTAGAACAGCCATCAAGGCCATAGAAAAGATATTGAGATGACAGAATAGTGTAACCAATTGTATTACATATGACATTATAACGAAGCCTAAATTAACTTGGAAGCAACTGGACAAGCTTTTGAAGTTTGGTGTTGAAGAAGACTTTGGAGAACATCATGTACAGCCAGCAAAACAAACCAGTGGCTTATCAAACAAATCAACCGCACTTCTCAGTGAAGGCACGAATGATCAGGCTCAAATTATCCTATTTTATATACATTGTACAAAGACTTAGCTTTCTAGAGAACACACTAATAATGGGAAAAATAGAATGTAAATTTAATGGAATGTGTGTGTAGGAAGTTAGCATCCACCCCTCTCCTAGAAAATTGAAATAGCCTAGGAAATATTAAAAGGCAGAATATTTCTTCTAAAAAGAGTAGAAACTCAAGAAGCAGAAACTCACCCCAGAAGCAGAATCTCACCCCCACCTTTGTTAATGAGTGGGCCATTAAGGCCTGGGCCAGAATACTTTACATAAGAAGGAACTCCAGGGTGATGGGATTAAGGATGGCCCTCAGGAAATGATAGGATTACCCATCTCACCACATGGTCTGGGAAGATTGCATTAGCCAGCATTCAGGTAAAGCCATGTGGTCCAGACCAAGTCTACAGAGTTAAGACCCCTGCCTCTGGGAGTCTGACAACCAATTAGAATAGAAGCTCCAATTCAAATCCCAACAGAGGGTATAAAACCCAGGTACTCTCAGCACCTCAACACTTTCTTTTTTTCCTTTTTTTCTTTTTCCCCTTTTCCCTTTTTCTCTTCTCTTCTCTTCTCATCTTGAAGCATGTGATCATTCTTCTCTGGACCTCCAGGCCATGTGACCCTGTAACCATTAAACCTTCCAAGCAGCCTCCATGTTTCCAGTGTCTTTTTCCCTACTTGGAACTGAACCCAGAAGGATATTTCTTTCAACATATGGATGATTTTGAGGAATGAGAAGAAGAGGTGCTGCCTAGGAATCAATCAGGCAATAGAGACCAGAGTCCCCAAGTAGCTTAAAGGTCAGAGAAAGAAACATAGGAAGGACCTACTCCAATAGATCAAGCAATTAAAAATGGTGGCAGGAGGTTTACACGTTCAGACTTGAAAGATTCTTTTAATATAGCCTTACAGTAAAGTAGAATTAGTTAATCTAATGTTTCCTGTCTACTTTACATAGGAGGGGCTGATATGTCCTATGGCCCTTTTAACTCATAGTTCAGTCTAAAGATTCCTATAGATCAACAATTATTTTCTATGGATATTAGATTGATTGTCACTAAACCTTTCATTCTTTGAAACACAGGAAATGTTTCTAGACACTTGCTCTAAATTACATAAATATTTGGCCAAACTGTCAGCAAATTCCTTTAATAGTAATGAAGAAATTCAGCTAGCTCTAGAAATTTAAACTGATTCAAATTAAACAGCTTGTGCCAATCTTATTTCATTCTTTGACAAAGTGACTAAATTAGTAGACCAAGGAAATGCTGTGGACATGCTTAGACTTCAGCAAGGCATTTGACAAAGTAGACCACAACCTACTTCTTGCTGAACTAGAAAAATGTGGGATAGATAGCATCACCACAAGATGGATTTGTAACTGGCTTACAAACCATACCCAGTGAATAACCCTTAATGGAACTACATCAGTGAATAACCCATAATGGAGGTAAATAAGCAGTGAATACCACAAGATTCTGTTTTAGGCTCAGTTCTCTTAAATATCTTCATAAATGACTTAGATGAAGGAATAGAAGGGGTACTCATCAAATTTGCAAATGGCACTAAGCTGACAGGAATAGCCAACACCCCAGAAGACAAACTCAGGGTCAAAAAATATTTTGACAGACTTCAGCAATAGGCCCTATCCAACAACATGAAATTTAATGTGGCGAAAAGCAAGGTTTTACATCTAAGCAGGAAAAATCAAAAGTACAAA
The DNA here is from genome assembly GCA_023653725.1 of Bungarus multicinctus. Lineage (NCBI taxonomy): Eukaryota > Metazoa > Chordata > Lepidosauria > Squamata > Elapidae > Bungarus > Bungarus multicinctus. The sequence goes on along the minus strand of CM042848.1, from coordinate 7,557,921 downwards.
TACAGATGAGGTAAAACTTGGCTCAAAAACAGTAGTTCTGAGAGGGATGAGTTCTAGTGGACAATCACATAAACATTAGTCAGCAGTGTATGCAGAAGCCCCCCCAAAAGGTGTTTTGGTTATATGTTTATACAACCATCCTTGTTATTTAAATAGAGGCATAGAATCAAAATCACATGAAGCATTAGTACCACTTTATAAATCCTTACAAAGACCCCATAAGAGCCTCGGTGGTTAGAGATTCTCCGAACTGCTTAGAATGTTAACAACCAATTCTAGCGAATAGGTACGAACTGGTAGAATCCCACCCCTGGGCATGCCTGGATAGCCTCCTGCAGCACTTTGCCACCTAAAAGGGGTGGCATGGGAGGGGTGTGGCCCCATGCCCTCTTTTGGCTGGCAGGGTGTTACAGGAGGCCATCCAGGCTGAAAATGGGGTGACAAGGCCACGCGCGGCCCCCTAGCACCCTGTTTTGCCTATCAGGGTGCTGCAGGAGATGTCTGTCCCATTCTCCTACCACCACCACCGAGCTGGCACACGGAGAAGAACTATAATGCTGATCTGGTCCTCGAAGAAATCCAGTTTGACATCCCTGCATTACAGAAAGAGAAGAAGAAAACCAAGCAAGGTGGATGAACTCAGTTTTAGTATTTGCTTAGGGACAGATTTATTTATTTATTTGATTTATCAATCGCTTACAAGATAATAGGTATAAGTATATACACAGTTATGAATACATGAAATGAGTACATATAAGAAGAATAAAAGAAACAATAGGGCAGGGACGGTAGGCACGTTGGTGCACTTATGCATGCCCCCTACAGACTTCTTAGGAAAGGGCTGAGGTCAATAGTAGACAGTCTAAGGTTAAAGTTTTTGGGGTTTGGGGAAGAAACCAGAGAGTCAGGTAGAGTATTCCAGACATTGACCACTCTGTTGCTGAAGTTGTATTTCCTGCAATCAAGTTTGGTGCGGTTAACCTTGAGTTTGTATCTATTGTGTGCTCTTGTGTTGTTATGGTTGAAGATCACCACATGGGAGCCAAAGCTCAATACCAACTTGATAGCACATAATCAATTAATCAATCAAAAATCTCTGAGATTTAATTGCATCAATGATACAACTATTTTTGTTTATTTTATTATGTATGTTTAACTTATTGGGTTCTTTTAGTAGAATTCTGATCAATGATTGTAATGACCTTTATATGTTTTTTTAATTAAACATCAGTTTTTATGAATTATTTGACCATATTAAGTTTGTGTCATCACTCTACTCTCTATTTGATTTCAGCTGTTAAAAATTCCTGAAGATAATAATACAAAATTTTTACTTAGAATTGTTATGGTATTTGGGGATGGAACAGGATTTTAATTTAAAAGAAAAAAATCTCTTTAAATGCAGTAACTCTCTTTATTCAGACTGGGGCCTTTAACAAGAATTTCTGTTTTATAAATGCACAGTAAATACTTTTGGCAAAACTAAGTAATCAACACTTTTACAGAGTTAGCATATTTGAAATTTATTGCTTAATAGAAATATTGATATGTTGTTATAAGACAGATTTTCAGAGGCTAAACATTCATGATTAAGTTTTCTAAATAGAAAACCTATTAGTCTCACCTTCCATTCAGATTAGTAATCATATATATGATTATACACCCTGCAATTATGGTCAATGAACTGTAGAATTCAATTCCATTCTGTAGTTACTGCTTTATCAAATGCTTAAGTTAAGAAAATAATTAATTGCCAGGAGTTAATATAATCCAAAATCCATATTTAAACAAGGGAGATCTCATCAGAGGCAGGCATTTTGGCTTTTTAAATGCTTTTTGCATATTTTTTTTCACTTTTCTCCCTGCAGATTAATTGAAGTACATGTAATTTCTAGAATGCTTCCAATTTTATTGGGTCTTGGCCTTTGAGAGAACAAAGCCTTAACTAAATAGGTCCTTTATTTGTTGGATCATAGCATGCTTATGTTCTCATATTGTGGATAATGACAGACAGTCCAGCTTCAAAAAAATTCGCAAATCTTTTGAGTGGATATTGCATTTGTTGAGAAAATAATTTGAAAGTTTAACTAGTTGGGGGTTCACTATGTTTAAACTGTCAAGAATTGTTCTCAAGGAGTTTTAAAAGATAGGCATTCTGCCTACAATCTTTTAAGTTTTTGATTGCATTTTCCTTGCTGTGGAATGCAACTGAGAGCAATTTCATACTCTATTTTTGTCCTTATGTAGCTATAAATGAAATATAAATGAATGCGTTATTTTAACTTAATCAGCTTCTCCAGACTTTCGTAGACAAACAGTCTGTGACATAAGATACTGAGAAAGAGAATCTCAATTTACAATATGATTTCATTAATTAACAAAAAAAATACTGAAGTTTGTTTACTTACTACTCAGTGGTGATTTAACCTATTGGAGAGATTGCAATCTCAAATGACTTCAACTGTTTACTAAATATTAGATCTGCACTAAAAGTAAGAAGTGTGCAACCAACATTAAATGAATAGGTCAATGATCTATATGTATTTTTAAAAATTAAACAGCAAGCGTTGGATGCAGGTTCAATTTGCCACTTATTGCATATCCTATGAAAATCACAAAACCACACATACAGACACCATGACAAGTTTCTATTGAGTAGCAACAGACTGTGCACGTATTCCTCTGCCCCAGTGTTCATGGCAGCATCATGAGTTATTATGGATATTAAAGTGATTATACCACGAATTGCTAGGAAGCTAAACAAACAGTTACATGTGGAGAACTACATAATCAGACTATGACTTTGTCCTATTTCCTGACTCATGAGACCATTTCCTTCGTCCCTGGGAATCTGAGCTATGATTGTTCAGCTTAAGATGTTTTTAAAGTGGTCTGGAACTCCCAAAACAAATCTTTTATTTTATTTATTTATTTTTATTTATTTGATTTGTCAGTCGCTTACAAGATAATAAGTACAAGGATAAACATAGTTATGAATACATGAAATGAATACATATAAGGAAAATAAAAGAAACATTAGGACAGGGATGGTAGGCATGTTGGTGAGCATGCCCCCAAACAAAAAAAAATTGTTGCTTGTTAATCAGAAAATTCAGACAGACAGCTCTTGCAGCTTAGGCACATGGACAGAAACTGGTCTGCACCTGCTGCTCCATCTATACCATCTTATGCTTCACCTCAGGGGTGGGATTCTATAGGTTCGCACCTATTCGCTAGAACCGGTTGTTAACATTCTAAGCAGTTCGGAGAACTGGTTGTTAGAAGAAATTACTGGCCTAATCCTGTAAGGAAGGCAGGAAGGAAACATTCTGGTGTTGCTTACAGAAACTGCCTCTCCATTAACCCTTATTACATTCTTGGCAGGACTAAACTTCTTGTCTCAGGAACCACTCTGGAGTTTCTTTTCCCTTCCTTTGCTGGTACTTTGCTTGTGTGGAATGACCATTCAAAGTTACAATGGCACTGAAAAAAGTGACTTATGACCATTTTTCACACTTATGATTGTTGCAGCATCCCCACAGTCGTGAGACGCCAGGCGAGGAGATGTGTGTCTCGATGTGAGTGATATTGAGTTGACCATGCCCAGTCAATAACATGACCACCAAGCCACATCCACCCACTCACATGACCACCAAGCCATGCCCACCAACTAAGCCACACCCACAGAACCGGTTGTTAAAAAATTTGAATCCCACCCTTCTTCACCTTCTCTAGCTTCTGACTCAGTATCTAAACGCCTTGGGAACAATAATAAGTGTGGACTTCAACTCTCAGAATTCACCTATTCTGGCTTGAGAATTCTTGGGAATTGAAATCTATACATTTTAAAGTTCCCAAACTTGAGAAACACTGACCTAGGTTTTTGTTTTCAGAATTTGCACTAATGTTATGACAGCCTAATCAGTCCAAATTTATTTAGCCACTTGTTAAGCCTGAGGATTGCCTCAGTTTTGTTGAGTATCAATATTTGCTGAGAGACAAATGTCTGATTGAACAGACTATCAGTCTGTTTCAATCTGGTTGAGCATTAAAGTTTGTTTTTGTTGTTTTTTCACAATAGTATATGACATACTCTGCCTTTACAATTGGAATGCACTTATTACTATAGAAATAGCACTTAGACTTATATACCACTTTAGAGTGCTTTACAGCCCTCTCTAAGTGGTTTTTATAGAGTCAGCATATTGCCCCCAACAATCTGGGTCCTCATTTTACCCACCTCAGAAGGATGGAAGGCTGAGTCAACCTTGACCCTGGTGGGATTTGAACTGCCAAACTGCAGTCAGCCGATAGTCTGCAGTACAGCAATATAACCACTGCCCCATCGAGGCTCTTTAAGGCACTATAAGGATGATCACTGAGCTTGAATTTCTTGCTAAAGATGCTACATTGATTTAAGTAAGCAATTTTTATCTCATTAAAACCATTACTTTAATTGCAATTTTGTAATACTAAAGAAATTAACAAAATTAATAAAACAAATGCTTGGAAATAATCTGTTTCGAAATGAATAATTGCATGAATTGTGTTTAGGATGCAAAAGTGTTCATCCTAAACCTGCTCAAAATTAGAACTGGCTTTCTGGAAATATTTTATTAGCTGATAAGTTGCCATATTCACACCATGCGGGACAGAAGAGCTTTTCAAATGCCAGGTGGAGGTTTGAGAGAGCTCAAATCTGCAGCCAAGGAAAAGCTGGGGGGGGAGGTGGCTCTTCCAGCCACACCTGGACACAGGCAAAGAAAGGTGTCCCTGGGGGCATTTCGCCTGCTTTAGCACTTCGCTGCCAAACCCAGCCACAGCCAGTGATTATTTGAAGGTGGGGGAGGGGAGAGAGAGAGAGAGAGAGAAAGCATCTCTCACATTACCAAGGGAGGAAAGGAGGTGAAACAAAATTCACTCTTTCACCGGGATCTACAAAACACCAATATACTGTGTTCCTGGAGTTCTTCAATACCACCAAATGCTCCCACTTGCAGTTCCCGTGCCTCCCGGTCCCTGAGATGCACGCTCCCACAATGGCGACAGCAGCAACAACAGTCCCCTCCCCTAGCACCCACTGTGAGCTCTCCCCATTAGTTCTCTAGCTTTGAATTGCAACCGTCTCTCTTTCTTTCCTCCCCCCCCATGCCCACGTGCAGGCAGGAAAGGAAAGGGAAACAGAGCCGTGCACAGCTCTCTGCTTTTCCAGCCCTCATTGCATCTCCCAACACCAAAGCCTCGGAATCACAGGCAAAGCCGCCACAGTGGTAGCGCCCTGAGTTACTTGCTTCTCCACTACTTCCTCTTCGTCCTCCAGTACCACTTCCTTCTCTGGGTATGGCGATTGTTAACTAACCGATCATGCTAAGGCAACTCAGGATGCTACCTCTGCGGTGGCTTTGCCTGCGTCTCCGAGGCTTCGATGTTGGGAGAGGCAGCGAGGGCTGGAAGAGCAGAGAGCTGTGCACAGCTCTATCTCCCTTTCTTTGCCTGCCTGCACGTGGGGGGAGCGGGAAGGAAAGTGAGGCGGGAGCAATTCAAAGCTAGAGAACTAATGAGGAGAGCTAACAGTGGGCTCTGGGGGTGGGGATTATTGTTGCTGCCGCAGTGTGTGGGAGCTGGTTGGCACGTGACTCCGGGGTCCCTCAAAGAGCCAGGAAGCGAGAGAACTGCATGGCCCAGATTCATTGCTTTTTGGGAGCCATTTCTTCTGTGGCTCACCAAAATTTTGCCACAGCCCACTAGTGGGCCACAGCCCACCGGTTAGCGATCTCTGGTTTAGACCGATCTGCACAGTCTTATTAAGATATCTATGTGTTTAAAGACTATTGTACACATAGATTCTAAAATATATTTGCAGTTTAAGGATTCAAGAATGTGAACAATCCTTTCTTAATTTCATATGTTCATTATATCCAACAATGTATCCGTGGAAACTTTATGGATTTGGGCTATTAATAATGGATTAATTACTGCTATATTTGAAAAAACAAATATTTTCCTTTCTCTGATAGAAAAGTATTTGAGACAAGAAACGATGAAGGAAGGAAGGAAGGAAGGAAGGAAGGAAGGAAGGAAGGAAGGAAGGAAGGAAGTCAGTCTTTATCTTATTCATATTTTTTAAAAAGAATCTCCACATAAAATTGTGAAATATAATGTTTGTAATAGGGTACAATGGATGCATTGCCAAAGTGTGCCTTGTGATGTCTGAAAAGTTTTCGTACCCAGAAAAATGTCAACCTTATTCTCACACTGGTTGAGTTTTCTGTCAAATTTCTGAAGGTGAATTTGGCAGGTTATTTTATTGCTAGAAATGACAGGAACTGTCGTTATTTGTCACATATCTTTTCATCATTGGCTGCCCCACTTTGAAAAAACGCAAGGGGAATTTTCCCAATAATGTCTTCACTTCGAACTTAATTGCAACAGGCCTCTGGGGAGATTATGGCTCAGTGAAAGACAAGACACTCTTCCAGGAACTGCAACAATGCCTGATTCTTGCTGATGGGAAGCACATCATTCCTACCGTTCCTTTTTGATGATCTATGGAGGATCAAAGAATTTGCACTCTTAATCCTCCCTGATTTCACAATAGCTATAGAGATTTTGTCAAGGATGCTATCCTCTGATCAAGTCACTCACATACTCCATTCTTCATGCACTTCAAACAATTCCCTTGCAGATGGGCTTCTGGACCAAACCACACTTTCTCCCAGATACAGAGGGAATAAACTCTCACTTTGAGGTGATCAACCTTCAACCAAATGCTTGCTAAGAACTAAAAGACAAGAGAAGAACTCCACTTACAGTCGTATCTCAAAAATATTCTCCTTGACACAGGGTGGTGAAAAGCAGTTAATTGTCATCATCAAATTAAATAGGAATGGGTTTTAAAAATAAATAAAAAATATCAACATAGAAATAGTAGTAATACTAGTGAGCAAACCTCTCAGATTTTAATGGGCTTATTCCATACTACAGTATATGAATTTAGAATTTTATTTTAGCCTCATGCCACATCTACTTTAGTTTGGAGCTCCCTTAGTAAAGCTATATGACATGCATCTTAAATGTAACACTGCTGGCATTAAGTCCAGTGTTGGACATTATCATCCTGTGTGTTTGAGAAGTACAATCATTCTATGAATCTATTGAGATTGAAAAAAAAAAAAATCACTTTTCTTTGATTATAACATCTGAGAATAAAATGCTGTTGATTGCAATTTAGGTACATTCTGAATTACTGATTATTGAATTATTAATTGATCCTTAATTAACATTTAGAATTCATAACTTTAAGCACTGTTAAAAGCAAAATAAAAGCTAATACAAGGTCTAACAATTAGAGATTATATAAATAAATAAATATAAATATAGGTGAATGATGTGTTTATATTAGATGATCTTCAAACTAACTCAGTGTATAAATTGTTTAGAAAAAAAGTCTATTGAAATAAGAGGTTATAACTGTTAGATAAAGCTTTGCTTTTTTCCAAATGTTTAAATTTGTGATCTCCTTGGTTTTAATGCACAATTTAAAGAATGTAAAAAAGAAAAGAAATTATTCCAGACAAGGCCAGCTATACAAATTCCTATATCACTAGCTGTAGAATCTCAGATATGGGCAATTTTTCACAAGTTTGTATGGTTATGTTTGTAGTAGTGAATGCCAGATATTGAATTTCAAACCTAACCATGCAAAGCTTCTAGCTTACCAGGAAAATATAGTAAGTCTACCTTATCCAGGCTTCAAATATTCTCATAACTACTAGATCACCACAAATAGATATGGCTCTAATTATCAACAGCATTGAGTGTTAACAAAATCCTTCATGGATTTTGAGTGTTAACAAAATCCTTCATGGATTTTGTGGGAGCAAGATTTTCATTATTTATTACTGCTAGACTTCACTCCATTATATACACTAATATTAATATGAAGTCTTCTGGCATTCATCTTTCTCCAACTAAATATTAATTAAAATATGTTTTAAAAAGAATTTACACTATAAAACTTGACGAAGTATACGACAAATTACCAAATGACAATCTAATTGGTAATTTCCCCCATCTACTGAAGTATAAAATTGATCACAGTGGGTGTTGAAAATTTCAGTTTGGGGCCTAATGTTCCTTCTCTATTAATGACTTGGACAAAGAGGTAGAGAGACTGCTTGCTCAACTTGCTGATTATATTAAATTGGCTGAAATACTTAATAATGTAGAAGACAGAAACAAAATTCAAAATGATATTAATAGATTGAAGAAGTAATGTGAAAATAGAATGAAATAGGATTTCAGTAGGATTGCAGAAAATATAAGCACAGTTTAAGTCCATAGGTACAGGAAGTATCAGGTCCACATTCCAGAAAGTAATTTGTCATTCTGCTGTACATTAGTTGGACTTCATCCCAAGTTCTACATTCAGTTCTGGGCACCACACTTTAAGAAGGATTCTGACAAATCAGAACAGATACAAAGAAGGGCTAAGAGATGGTCAGCATACTATATGCAATTCTATAAAAAAAGATTGAAGAGAATAAAATGAATATCTTTAAGTAAAGGCTAAGAAAACGAGAAGCATTTCCCCATTAGTCTTGCAACATTTTCTAGTGTCACAGGATGAAGACTGTTTTCGGTACTTTCTGTTGTAACATTGGTACAACGATGAGTAGATGTCTCTTTAAAATGCTCTAAGTCACTGGTGGGATTCTATGTGAGAGAAGATATGATAGCTCTTGTGCTCTGTGTTCAGAGCTCAGATATAGAATAAAATTAAATTACAAGAAGGTATATTTTAGCTGAATGAGGAAAAATGGAATTGTAAAGGAAATCTGGGAAGGGACCCAACTGAGGAGCTAATAATCTTTCTTGTGCTGGATGTGTTCAGGAAGATGCCTAAGAGATATTTGTGGACATGCTTTGATGCATATTCTTACACTAGGTCTAAATAAGTGGAATTAATGACCTAAATTGCTACTTTTCTATGGCTGAGTTGGTGGGGAGTAATGTATCACAACCCAATATTATTACCCAATTATTTGTTGATCTTTTTTTAAAAAAAGAAAAATGTAGTGTATGTTTGCAGGAAGGTTATAATTGATTGGAATATCAATATCATTTAGGCTCATAGGACTATAGAATTGATAGAGCTGTGTAAGTGATCAAGTCTGCACTCTGCTCAGTGGATGAATCCGGATTGAAACATCCTAAATACATGATTGTCTATGTTCTGCTTGAGCACTTCTAGTGAAAGAGAACCTACCTCTTCTCTAAGTAATTTGTTCCATTGTCAAACCACTCCTATTGTTTGAAAGTTTTTCCTAACATTCAATCAGAATCTGCCTTCCTGTAATTTAAATCTATTATTTAATTTCCTGCACTACAGCCAGGGATGGGATTCAAATTTTTTAACAACTGGTTCTGTGGGCTTGGCTTAGTTGGTGGGCATGGCTTGGTGATCATGTGACTGGCTGGGCGTGGCCAACTCAATATCACTCACATCAAGGCACGCATCACCGTGGGGATGCTGCAACAATCATAAGTGTGAAAAATGGTCATAAGTCACTTTTTTCAGTGCCATTGTAACTTTGAATGGTCACTCCACACAAGCAAAGTACCATCAAAGGAGGGGGAAAAAACTCCAGAGATGTTCCTGAGACAGGAAGTCTAGTCCTGTCAAGAATGTAATAAGAGTTAATGGAGAGGCAGTTTCTGTAAGCAACACCAGAATGTTTCCTTCCTGCCTTCCTTACAGGATTAGACCAGTAATTTCTTCTAATAACCGGTTCTACGAACTGCTTAGAATGTTAATAACCAGTTCTAGTGAATAGGTGCAAACCAGTAGAACCCCTGACTACAGCCCATTTCTCCAGCCTATCTTAATTTTTATAAGTGATGGGATGGGTTGCTATATATAACATATATACTGAGTTAGGCAAGGTGGGACATTTTTATATCTTTTTCTTTTGGTGGGAGCTTTCCTCTCATTTAAAGCAGATCCTGGCCTGAATTAGAATGGCCTGTATCTAATGGAAGGAGGGTTTCATTCAGAGTATTCATTCTGCAACTTGGTTGTTACCAGCTTGGTTGTCAGACGGCTGCTGGGTACATCTTCCTTTGTCTGATTAGATTTCAAGAGCAGGGACAGAGGCATTTTGCTTTGTAGATTTCCCTGTTAGCTTTTTCATACAGCAGCTGGCTCCTGCAAATATCTAAGCTATCTCTCAAAGTTACTAATTGCGAGTTTGTGAACCCCACTAGAAGAATACATGAAGAGAAATAATTTGCAGAGTTGTGGTGTTTAAACTAAACTATCTAAACATATTGCATATTATTGTTGACCCAAAAGAAAGCTTGTATTATCATCAACATAGATTTTAAAAACATCTGAAAATTAAAACAAGATCAAAATTTAGTTACTCATTCGTGAAATTAGCTGTGCTACTGCAAACAAACTACAACAGCAAAACCTACCAATGAAATATCATATTTCTGTTTTTATGCAGGGACATTATGCAAACTAAATTTGCATTTGGAGTTGTTTCTAATTCAGAGCTGTGACACAGGAATGACTCCAATATGCCTTGATCATCAGTACTAGTGTAGCTTTAGAAGAAGAAAAAAACTCTATCCATGCTTTTTACTTTTATATTCCCCTTTCTTGAGAAGCAAAGGAAAAATTTAACTTAATCTGGCAATGGCTAGAAATAGTGAAGCCAATTAACACTGTCTATCAAGATCAATATAAGAAATCATTAGGTTTTTTTATCTTTTTTATCCCAAAGTAAAAAAAAGCCAAGGATTATGAAGGAAGTTGAAAGGAAATGAGGGGAAATGAGAATAAGAGGGATGCATTATTAAACTGGATTGTGTAGGAATGTATTGTGTAAACTTACAATTAGGAAATTCATGAAATCAATAGGACAACCATGTAAGTTGTCAGTGACCCAGGAAGAAGAGCTGGTATCAATGACCTAAATCAGGGGTGAGATTCTACATGTTTGCACCTATTCGCTAGAACCAGTTGTTAACATTCTAAGCAGTTCGGAGAACCAGTTGTTAGAAGAAATTACTGGCCTAATCCTGTAAGGAAGGCAGGAAGGAAACATTCTGGTGTTGTTGCTTACAGAAACTGCCTCTCCGTTAACTCTTATTACATTCTTGGCAGGACTAGACTTCCTATCTCAGGAACGTCTCTAGAGTTTTTTCCCCCCTCCTTTGTTGGTACTTTTCTTGTGTGGAGTGACCATTGAAAAAAGTGACTTATGACCATTTTTCATACTTACGACTGTTGCAGCATCCCCACAGTCATGAGAGGCCAGGCGAGGAGATGCATGCCTCAATGTGAGTGATGTTGAGTTGGTCACGCTCAGCCAATAACATGACCACCAAGCCACATTCACCCAGTCACATGATCACCAAGTAACTCCCACCAACTAAGCCATGCCCACAGAATTGGTTGTTAAAAATTTTGAATCCCATCCCTGACCTAAGTCCTTATGCAACTCATCATATGTCATCATATATAGAGGGTGAGAAGTAAAATTCTCCCTCCATGCATTGTAAGACCTTAAGTGAAATTTTGTGTGAAAAATTCATACAATGGTTCAGTAATTTCTAATATGATACTTTGTTTTGCATGAACTTGGTTTTTACTAGTCCTGAAGCAGTCTGCCAGACTATCCTGGAATCTGAAGGATGGCGTCGTGACAACTTTCAGCCAATATTGCTGATCTCTCTTCACCTTGCTAATCTCCCTCTCTCCAGAAGGACTTAAGATGTACAAATTACTATTTTCAACAGAGCTGAACAATTACAGAGATACATTTAATACAAGGGTGGGATTCTATCAATTCGCACCTATTTGGTAGAACCGGTTATTAACTTTCTAAGCAGTTCGGAGAACCAGTTGTTAGAAGAAATTACTGGCCTAATCCTGTAAGGAAGGCAGGAAGGAAACATTCTGGTCTTGCTTACAGAAACTGCCTCTCCATTAAGTCTTATTACATTCTTGACAGGACTAGACTTCCTGTCTCAGGAACATCTCTGGAGTTTTTTCTCCTCCTTTGGTGGTGCTTTGCTTGTGTGAAGTGACCATTCAAAGTTACAATGGCACTGAAAAAAGTGACTTATGACAGTTTTTCACACTTACGACTGTTGCAGCATCCCCACGGTCATGAGAGGCCAGGCGAGGAGATGCGTGCCTTGATGTGAATGATATTGAGTTGGCCACATCCAGCCAATAACATGACCACCAAGCCACGCCCACCACCTAAGCCACACCCACAGAACCAGGTGTTAAAAATTTGAATCCCACCCATGATTTAATATATATAGTTGTATGTAGATATCATATATTCAAGAAATTCACTAAATGAAATTAAGAACTGCAAGTTACATGAGAACATGCACATAAATTCTTGTTTCCTCCCATCTTCTTTGATCTTTAGACACTAAATTTTATTTCACTAAGAGATGTATAATTTTCATTATTCTGTATAACAAGTTCTATTATCCAGAAGGCATTCAATTAACTTTCTCACTTGGCCTGCAGACATTCTATGCTTTTAACCTTGGAACTTTCAGGAGGGTGAAAAGTGATCTCTAGTCACCTTATTCAGGGGCAGAGGTCACACATTTGCATACACATGTCTTCTCAGTCTTGATTAACATGTTTAATAACTGGAAAAAGTTTCTACTCACCTGCAGGTAGGAGACTTTATTGATTTGCCAAGCAGCTTCAGAGGTATATTTCACAAGTCTCTTCAGCAAAATGAAGCACTTTCTGAGCTTGTGCATAATCCTAAATCCAAGAATAAAGAAAGACCAAAAAGTGAAATTGTTTATTTAAAAATAAATAGATGACGAACAAGTATAATGATATAAAATAGAAGAAACTGTTCTCTATTTTATGGAATGTAAACAGTTTGTTCTTGCCAATCTTGATGGTTCTGCATTTTTTTCAAAAGTCAATTTTGTGTCCTGCCTTGGCTGAAATCTGCAAAATAAAAGCTCCTTTGCTTTTTGGCTCATATTAAGCCTCACTCTTCAGCCAAATACAGTATGTCATTTACCAGTCAGGAAATAGCTTATCATGAGCCTGAGGTGCTAGGCTGGTTTTACCAGTGAACCAAAAGAACAATTAGGTCAAAGGCAAAAGACATCCATTTTCTTGAGATCATGCCACTTCTTATTCAATTCCTAACATGAACAATTTTTCTTTCAGTCAAGTTATGTTCCATTGGCAGTAGAGCTGTTGGCTTTCTTCCTCTCACCCAGCTAATTTTGTTCCTCTTCAAAGTGCCAAAGTGGTTTTTTTTCCCTTTCTTTTTTATTCAATATTATTTCCTTTCCTTTCTCTTCCTGCTTCACTTAGATTTATTAGACTAATACTTCTCCCCTTAAGCAGTCAAAAGGATAGTAAAGTATTACTTATATTTCTTGCCCTTTTGCACACCCAGCCTACACTATCAATGAAAAGGATGATACATAAACAAAACTTTAATAATACAAGCATTTTAACAATGACAATCATGAAAAATCCTAATATGAATACAAAGGCATGACACAAAGAGCATTGTCAAAATTGCCTGGTTTTTAACATCTGATTTAAATGAAATTTGAATTCTCATTAAACGGACTGATATATTTTATTTAATGTTAGGCTACAATTCTAAGTAAATTTGCTGTGGGGGAAGCGAATTGTTCCCAAATACATTTACTCATAGGTTAATTTCATTAGTACAATAAATGAAGTAAAATGAACCAAGAGTGTGACTCTTTGTTTAGTGACTACTTCCTATTTGCAAATAAAATGGTAATAAAGGGTAAAAAATGGTAGTAAAAACAATAATATTACACTAATAACTAGAGCATACCAAACATTTGCTAGACCAATACTCGAATACAGCTCATCAGTCTGGAACCTACATTACGTATCTGATATTAACACAGTTGAGAAAGTCCAGAAATATTTCACAAGAGTTCTCCACTCCTCTACTTGTTGCAGAATACCTTATGCCACCAGACTCAAAATTCTAGACCTAGAAAACCTAGAACTATGCCATCTTTGGTCTGATCTAAGTATAGTATATAAAATCATACATTGCAATGTTCTATCTGCAAATGAATACTTCAGCTTCAGCCATAACAATACAAGAGCAAACAATAGATACAAACTCAAGGTTAACCGCACCAAATGTGATTGCAGGAAATATGACTTCAGCAACAGAGTGGTCAATGTCTGGAATACTCTACCTGGCTCTGTGGTTTCTTCCCCAAACCCCAAAAACTTTAACCTTAGACTGTTTACTATGGACTTCACCCCTTTCCTAAGAGGTCTGTAGGGGGCGTGCATAAGCGTACCAACGTGCCTACCATCCCTCCTATTGTTTCTTTTATTTTTCTTATATGTTCCCATTTCATGTATTTATAACTACGTATATACTTATACCTATTATCTTGTAAGCAATTGACAAAAATAAAAAAATAAAAAATAATAATTTCCAAACACTGGCATTGCTACAAGAGAAAACTTTATCAGAAAAAGATGTCAGCAACTAACATTTTTTGTAGTGTCTCTGCATCATGCTTTCATTGAGTGACCATTTTACTTAACAACAAAGTTGCTGGAATCATTTATAGTCATTAAATGAGGAGTGAGTGCCGTGTGATTGTTACAGATTTACTTTTAAAATAATTCTTAAGAAAAAGCTACAGCTGGATGAAGGCAAACTGATTGTTTCAAAGTTACAAAAACATATTTCACGGTCCATTCAAATATATGGAACTGTGACTCTATTGCATACAGATCGAAAGTATGTCTCAGATTTTCTTCAACCCAAATGTTACATTTCAAAATCTTAAAATGATATTTCAATAATGGAATGTGCTTTCCAAAATTGAAAAGCTATATGTAAGTTCAATAAATCTAACTGAAGGGAGCAAGAAAAAAAAATGGGTTAGTGAAGATGTCTTAGTTTTTCAAACCATTTTTAACTTTGCAAACTTAATAATGGGAAAACATTTTCTACAAGTGGCAGATTTTTGTGTTCCATCACCACTATTGACATAAAGAAGGGAAAGCTGACACAGCTTTGCAAGGCAACCACTAATAATTGAAATCCAAAACTAGGCAGCTACATAAGATATACTAGCTCTATGCCTGTGCTTCACTACAAAACTATGTAGTCAGGCTTAGTTTTTGGGGAGGAAAATAAGGGGGGGGAGGAATTCTGCCTCTGCCTACCAGCATCCATTGGTATTCATCTGGATAGCTTCCTATCAGTGTATGAGAGAGTTGAGGGCTGTTTGGAAACTGAAACAATATTTGCTGTGTGAGGAAGAAGGAGACAGCAAGGAGCCTGGACGTGGCTTAGCTCAACTGTTCTGTGCTAAAGCTGGTTGCTGCTGTGAAACTAAAACTGGAACTCTGCTTGTGTTTTGCATTTGGAACAGATTTTTTTTCAGGTGGGGCAGGGGAGTAGAACTCTTTAGCATCAGAGTGTGTTAATAATAATATACAAAATACTAATGTTCTGATGGTCATTTCAAAAAAAATTTTCTTAGTGAGCACCTAGAAGCCAAGAGGAACATATGTGCCAAATTTCAAGTTTGTAGCCTTTACAGTTCTGGAGATTTTGTGATGAAGCATGAGTGGTATTTCGCTTTTATATGTATAGATTTATGGACCACTTGTTATGCGGTTTTATAGAAGTAAAAGGAAATGGGAACTCAAATGCTGGCACTTTTTGGACATATTCATGTAGTTTTCTTGGCAGTAATGCAAAAGTGGTTGCCATTGTTCTTCCTCTGAAGCTTTTTAAAAATTTCCTGTAGTCTATAGATCTGGTTCCTTTGGGTTATCTCACTCACCTAATAACTATGTCTAATCCTATGTAACTTTCCATTCCAGCGAAGACAGGTATTTCCAAACACATGCCTTCTTACTCTAATCAAAATATGCGTAAACTTAGAAATACTTACAGAAAACATTAGACTCAAAAGCCCATTTGGTGATGAAGTTCAGTAACAGAACAGAACAGATTAACAGTTGGAAGGGACCTTTGACGTCTTCTAGTCCAGGGGTCTCCAACCTTTGGGGGCTGAGGAATTCTGGGAGTTGAAATCCACATGTCTTAAAGTTGGCCAGGTTGGAAACCCCTGTTCTAGTCCAAACCTCAGCTCAAATTCTATTTGAAAGTGGTCTCTTTCAAATGAAATTTCCTGAAATATAATATATGCTAGTCAAGATGTGCTAGGCTAATTTATTTCTTCATTGAGGTAGAATCTGGCTTGATTTTAAAATGCTGCTATTAAAAGATTTGTCTCATTTTAAAGGCTTTAGGCTCTAACACCATCTGGCCGAACCACTTGTTAAAACATGACTCTAATTGCAGTTTTTCCCCCAGCTCTTTCATGAAAATGTACACATGGTGTGTTTTTTGCAAAAAAAACCCAAACCATTTATTTTAGGAAGAATAAGATTATTCTATAAGATCAACAAACAATCTTTCGTGTGAAATGCATTCACATGAAATGCATTGTCAGTGACCAACAAGATGTTTTGTTCCACTTACAGCACCTACAATCTCTTCTTATCGAGGTACTTCTTGTAGGCCATATTCCATCCCAAAGGAATGAGAATGATAAAAGCTTTCCATGAATTTCAGTTAACTGTTCAGCGATATATGTTTGCAAACAATCCTACCAGTCTTTATCATCAGGAGCCATTTGTTCTGATAACGTTTCCAAAGCCTATCAAGACCACTTGATATCCTCCATTTACAGTGCCATTCCTTTGTTACTCAACAGATAGTGGAAGAGATTTTTGTCTAGCGCCTTAGCAAAAGAGCTAACAAAAAGGGCAATTTTATGTACCGCTTCCAAAGAACGGGAAAGACAGTCACTTTGGAGAGGATAGGAATTCACTTTGCTTAATAAAGAAATATGCTGTCCATCTGGCATTCATTTTGTGAGCCTAGTCAACAAATCAAAACATTATATGACAAACAAAACCCTTTAATTAACAAACGTGTACAGGAGAAGGACCGGCAGAGACAAGGAGAAGAGTAAAAAAAAGGAATCAGATTAGGGTCATTAAACAGCCACAGATGAAGTAAGTCCAACCTCTCTTGATTGCCGTTGAATCTTATCTAGCTCTTTAGCTCATTAGTTGAGAAGATTCCTGTGCATAGGCTTTTATAAATAAAGTAATTAAATTGAACTTTCTGTGTGGACCTGGCTTTTTGCATATGACAAGTATGACTGAATGATAAATCCATAGCATAATTTTCACCAATTGTAGCATTATATAACAAAGGTTGTATTGTGCTCAGCCTGGGCTGAAAGTTTTTTTGATCTCTTGACTGTATCTAATGATCACAATTTACACCCCCCCATATCTGATAACATTAATATGGGTAAAAGTTTTGTGGATTGGAGGAATTCTTTCTATTTAGGTAATAGAATACTAAAAGTAGTATTGAATTAGTTTATTAATGCTTTAGAAGGCGCTATTGAACTATACTGAAACTGAAATTTATCACAGATGCATTTAAGGAAGGAGTAAGTAAGGAGTAATTTGCTAAAGTACAAGTTGTAGAAAAAATAAGCAATTTGAAATGGATTGTGAAGCAATCCGGGAAGATTCACTATTTTTAGGACCCAACAAAATGCTTAGTTTCATTCAGAACAACCCCTTTGTGTCTTCCTCCCTCTTCTTTATCTAAGCATATCACTTGTGGATTAAACTGCATCCCAATAGGAATTGAAATCACTGAGTCATTTTTAAAAGCCTTTTTAAGGAATAAAGAATATAAGAGAAACTTGTTAGGAAGTGTAGCTATAATTAGTTTTAAAAGAATGGTAATGACAACAAAATAATAGGTTGAATGTTTTCCAGTAAGAGAGGGAGCAAAAAAAACCCCCTACAAACAAGCCTTTAACTATCAGAGGTGATAGTAACAGTAAAGTGAACAAACTACGGATGAATAATTTATTCAGATGTTTTCCTTTCCTTCAAGCAATTCAGAAATGAATTTTAGCCTCCATCTTATAAGGTGGATAAAAACCTGAAGATTAGTCAGGTTCCTACGGGTACTCACAGTTTGAATAGCTGTTTCCCAACGATCAATTTATTATATGAAAGTTTTCCATGACCCCATTGAAAAACATGTTTTTCTTTTGCCTTGTACAGAAAGCTAAAATATACAAATCAACAAACAAAACACTATTCCATTGATGGAAAGAATTCCCTAATTTTATCTCTATCCTGCCCTCTCTTAGAGCCCTCCTCATTATTCCATATTTTCAAGAAACTCTGGGGTCCTTGGTGCTCTGTGGGTGAGACTGTTTGTTTGTATTTTGCAGATATTTCATTAGCAAACTAGGAATATCATTTTTTAAAACCCACCTGAAAACATCAGCTTTCCCGTTCCATTAATAATAGATGATCCTGATAGCACAGCCTCATTTGGAAATTTTGCGAATTCCAAGAATGTCTCAAAAGTTATGCGATATTTGTTTGATATTGTTTGAATCAAGACACATTTCTTGCATATTGGATCCAAAACAAAAATACATGACGAAAGAGTCCCATGGATTTCCATAGATTGGAAAGAAGTATTTTCAGTGCCCGAAAGTTGGGACTGACTGATGCACTTGGTGTGTTTTGAATGTTTATCCTGTTCATTAGCGATGGTTTAGGATTTAAGAGGTAATGATGCAGTCCCTGAGTAGTACTTATAATGTTGTTTCTTTGTATGATTAGGTTATTTTGTTGCTGCTTTTCTGTATCTGACTTTTAAATTGCTTAGAACTAATTTTTCTGAAGCAGCACACAAGTTAGAGTTAATTAGTCAATCAAGCAATCATCCAGACATCTGTATTCCACACATGAAGGTGGTTTGAACTGAACAGTATGCAGGCAAAGCACAGACTACGTGTAACTCTATATTGGATCAATCTGATTTAATTTCCCTGACCACAGCCAAGTACTGTTCTATACAGTAGGCTGTAATATTAACTCTAATCATTTTTAGATATTTTAGAACAATTGTATTTTTCCTGTTTAAGACATGGGTATTTTGTGACTTTCTGGCCTACTAAATCAGCCCTTGGTAAATGGGCAATGGGATGAAATGTGATCAAAACTGGACACACAACTGTGGATCAAAGCCTCACCCTTTGAGTACATATCAACATCGTTGATACATAGATAAAAAGGGGCAAGGCTTTGATCTGCAATTACATCATCATTTTGACTCTCTTCGTCCTGTTGCAGATGGACCTATAGGCCTGTTTCTTCATTGCTTGGTGAATGTGTTCATCAAAAATTCACAAAATTATAGATTTGCCATTAAAAAAAAGTGCCTCCTTCTCAGCTTAGAGAACACGCACATCACCATAAACATTGAAATGTACTCAGTTTGTCCTACTCCTAAACATATAGATCAGTGGTGGGATTCATTTTTTTTTACTACCGGTTCTGTGGGTGTGGCTTGGTGGGCGTGGCAGGGGAAGGATACTGTCAAATCTCCAGTCAGAGGTGGTGTTTGCCGGTTCTCTGAACTACTCAAAATTTCCGCTACTGGTTCTCCAGAACTGGTCAGAACCTGCTGAATACCACCTCTGATATAGATGTTATTTTATATTCAATAATGTCATATTTTACACACAACCTTTTATTTCTATGTTTTGTCCTCCAACAAAATCTAGTAAAGGGCATAAAATTCATGTCATTAGTCATATACATTGTTAACTGTGTCCAACTATTTCTGACTCAGGACTACCAATACAGAGGTAGCAATTTCTTTTGTTTTTCTATTTACTTTTGCACTAGAAAATAATTATACCAGATATTTATCTGATATAAGAAAAAATATTAGCATACTCACTAAAACTTGTATTTATCCCAAATAACTCTCAATTTTTTTCACTAAGATACAATCATCAAGTCTTCCATTTACAACTGTAATGTTGTCAAAACTATGTTAGAAACACTTTGAGGGTTTTTCCTCAGCCAACCAAGTGTTAAGAAAGCAACAATAAGCTTTTGGTTCACTTGGTTATTCAGAGAATGTAATAATATTCTAAGAATAACAGAGACATGTAAATATAATACTGAATTCCATCACAAGAGGTTATTTATTTAAGAAAGTCTTTGCTGAAAATAATCTTTGTGAAAATTAAAACCTCTGGAGAGAAATACAAGAGAAATACAACACATAACTACGTATTTGGATCAGAGGTTGAAATGTAAGTATGTAATGGTGACATTTGCATAAGATCATAGAGAATTTTCATTTTGGCCTCATTACTATATATTGCAGATGTGTGTCTATGTTATTTTGTTCTTCCCTCCTGTCTCTTGAAATTATATTGTGCTACACTCATTTAATCAAAGTTCTAGCTTAATATTTAATTTTGGTAACAAATTACCCCATGAGTTTAGCTTAATAAAGGTCAGTAAAATGTTAATAAGTATTCAATTCATTTTTTTATCTTGTATTTTTAAAAAACCAGGGAAAAATCCATATTGATACAACTTAGTGCAGAAAGTAAATTTCTTATGAGCCCTGTTGCTGGTGCCATGCCTTCTGCTTTCGAGACACATTATTCTTTTTATTTGTTTTCCAAATAACCATATAAATCCATTTCTTCCTCTATTTTAACGGAGACATTGATTTCAATTCATAAATCCAGAAAGCTTATTGCTCTTTAGTTCTACTTTATTTATTGCTTCCTTCTTTTAATTACAACCCATGATCTATTTGTAGGAACCAAAATTGGACCAACAAATATTTAAAACCATTAATTTTACACAACCCTGGAGACATGATCTTGTTATTTCTTACAGCATCTCTGTACTCTAGCATTCTTTAAAGAACGCTAGTGGTGTCTTCAGTAAAAATTAAACTAAGAAGCTATTATATTAAATGAAAACATATATTCATTATGACAACTAAAACCAATGATAATATGAAAGTCTTGCCAAAACTGAGGGTGATAGGATACATTCCTCACAATTATATAATTCTATTATGTGCAGCTTCTACAGAGATGCTATCATTACATTGATGCTTCAAGATTAGATCAGGGTATCAGGGTGTCAAACTCAATTTCATTGAGGGCCATAACAGGGTTGTGTTTGACATCAGGGGGGCCATGGTAGGTGTGGCCATCTTGATATCCCTCATGTTGGGAGCCTGTGGTGGCCCAAGCACTTTGCCAGCGAAAAATAGCTCCCAAGCTCTGTTTTTGGCTGTGATGGCCTCCTGCAACCCTCTGTCAATGAAAATGGAGCTCAGGAGGGTCACAGGCAGCCATTTTCACTGGCAGAGGCACCATGGGCTGGTCCTTCACTGTTTTCAGGGTAGCCCCACAGGCCAGATCTAAGCATCCCAGTTCCAGGTCCCAGGCCTTAAGTTTGGCACCCCTGAGATAGATCAATAATTTATGTCTAATTTTTGGATTCAGCTGAATTTGATTTTCCCAATCATAGGGACAGTTTGGTATAATTTCTGGGAATATGCAGCCCTAAATTAGAATTCGTCTGTGTAGTCTGCACATATGATGGTTGCATTTTGGGGCCTTGCAAGTTTTGTTGAGTTGAAAGTCCTAATAGTATTCAAAAGCATGGCTAATATAAAATTGGGAACTGCAGTTGTACAAAATCAGAATGACATTCATTGTCCACCTATTAATGGAATGAATTATTGTTGTTGATTTAGTCTGTATGGATTAAATTTATAGATAATGATATGCGGAAAGCAATCAGATCCAACCTATTCCTATACAGATTACAGATAATCTATGTGGCTTTAAGTCCAAGGCCTAAAGGAGAAAGAGATAGGGGTAGGATTCTACCGGTTCTGACCGGTTCTGAAGAACCCCTTGTTATGATTCTGTGCAGTTCAGAGAACTGGCAAATCATGCCACTGGCTGGCCTTGCCCACC
Organism: Bungarus multicinctus; assembly: GCA_023653725.1. Lineage (NCBI taxonomy): Eukaryota > Metazoa > Chordata > Lepidosauria > Squamata > Elapidae > Bungarus > Bungarus multicinctus. The sequence goes on along the minus strand of CM042848.1, from coordinate 7,535,958 downwards.
CACTCCCAGGCCCTCCTTATCTTGCCTTGGCTGCTCGCCTAGAGTTATGCCGGCAGCCAAGGCTGCTCTCTAGTTCCTCGCCCAGGCCCAGCCTTAGATATGCAGCACCGCCTTGGCCCTACCCCCTGGGCATGCACACAGGAGGTGGTAAGTGCGCAGGGCCTGGCGTCTTTAGGGACTGCTTGCTGAGTGCTGCCGTTCACCCAGGAGGCATTGCCAGCCCAGCCCTCTCGTGCTTGGGAGCCTCCTGCACTCACGCCCAGGGGGCGGGGCTGAGGCAGCAGTTGGATTTAAGGTTGGCTGCGAGTGCCACCATTGCCTCCATGCCCCACTCCCTGGGAGTCCCAGTGGTGGGATTCAAATTTTTTACTACCGGTTCTGTGGGTGTGGCTTGGTGGGCATGGCAGCGGAAGGATACTGTAAAATCTCCAGTCAGAGGTGGGATTTGCCGTTTCTCTGAACTACTCAAAATTTCCACTATCGGTTCTCCAGAACTGGTCAGAACCTGCTGAATAGCACCTCTGCCTGGGACCATCCCACCCACCCCTGCATGGGAAAGCAACATCACTACCTGTGCGTGGAGGAGGAGAGAGGAAGGAAGGAGAGGGCAGGGGGGACCCAGGAGGCTTCTGCCTGCCAGCGTGCCGTGGGCAGTTGTAGCCATAGGAGGCCACAAGCCTCAATGGCTCTTGGAGGAGGAGGGGGGACGGAAAGCAAACAGTGGAGGCCTGCAGCTTCTGGCATTGCAGGGGGAGAGGGGGGGCGGGAGCAGCAGTGTCCTTTGGCATTAGGCATGGAGGCAACAGAGGGGAAGGTGGACAAAAAGGGAAGAAACTCCATGTTTTGTGTTTTGTTTTGAAAGTGGGCAGAGGCTTCCCATTTTGATCCCCTTCCCCTGTTGTTGCCTGACGGACCTCTGCGGGACTCTCAGGTCACCTCTCCAACCCGTGCATGTGTGTGTATGTGTGTGCGTCCGCCTAAGGTCTCCCCCCCGCAGCCCAGTGCTGTGAATGGAGAGGAAAACATCATGAGAGTCTTCAGGCTGAAAAAAAAAACACACACACACAGAAAGAGAGGGGGAGGTCCATGATAAAATTGTCTTCCATGAAACCAGTCCCTGGTGCCAGAAAGGTTGGGGACCTCTGAATTAGACCATGCAGGAGAGCCCTTTTAAGGATTATGTATTAATAGAAAAGTAACTAACTTAGCTCTGATCCTAAACCAAGCAACTTTAAGACTTGTGGACTCAGCAGAGCAGGCTGAGGAATCCTGGGAGTTGAAGTCCACAAGTCTTAAAGTGGCCAAGTTTGGAGACCTCTGTCCTAAACGCTAAAGCTGCTGCATATAAAAAACAGAGGCGCTCTGATCAACTATCACAGCCACATTTTAGATCTGAGTGGAGGCCCTGGGAAAGATGTCAGAATAACATTTTGAAGGGACCTTGGAGTGAGATTCAAAAATTTTTATTACCGGTTCTGTGAGTGTGGCTTGGTGGGCGTGGCAGGGGAAGGATACTGTAAAATCTCCAATCAGAGGTGGTATTTGCCGGTTCTCTGAACTACTCAAAATTTCCACTACCGGTTCTCCAGAACTGGTCAGAACCTGCTGAATATCACCTCTGGAGTAAACCCTATGCCATTTCAGAGAAATGGTTGTCCAGTCTTTTCTTAAAAACTTCCAGTGTTGGGGCACCCAGAACGTCTGGAGACAAGCAATTCCACTGGTTAATTGTTCTCACCGTCAGGAAGTTTCTCCTTAGTCTCAGTTTGCTTCTCTCTTTGTTTGGTTTTGCCTTATGCTTCTTTGGAAAATACATTGCCCCCCTTCTTTCTGACAGCCCTTTAAAAGCCTGTTGCTATCAGACTCTTGGGCAAAGCATGTGAGCCATTTTCTCCTTTCAATGGTTCATGAAAGTACATCTATAGCACGTAGATAATAAAGTCAAAAAAAGGTGAACAACATTTTTACAGAACTATAAAGTTGAGACTGGGTGTGACAAGGAATGGCTGGCCGGGAGGGGCCAGGCTAGGCAGCCCTTGACGTGAGTGACATTGAGTTGGTTTCACCCAGCCAGTCATGTGATCACGAAGCCATGCCAGCCACACCCACTCAGCCACATGACCCACAAATTAAGCCACGTCCACAGAACCGGTTGTTAAGAAATTTGAATCCCACCCCTGGAAAGAGGTTTGTTCCAAATTTGCAATCACAAATACACACTGTATTAAAAAGATAGGCACATTTTTCTGATGCAATGTGATAAATTTTGCAACTCTTACATAAAACGTGCACAAAAATGTATGCATTAAACACAAAAATACTGGGAAACAGCTTATAAAAATGGTTGCAAAAAGTTATAGAGAAAATACAAAAGAGAAACTTTATGGAGATATATCTCTTCCAGCGGATATTTGTTTAAAAAAAACATCTAAGTCTATTGCAGAAACAGGGTACCAGTAGAAGGAATTTAAGGTTCAAAAACGGCAACAGGGCAAAACTGATCTTCGCAGGTTTGTTACTCCTACTAAGTGTAGCATAAATATTACAATACAATGAAGATAATTTCCAGATAAAAGGTATTTCTAACTTGGGAGAAAATGATGAGGGTTTGGCATTGTTGGAGGCAAAAGTGCTATCGTCACTTTCATGCCCAGTCTGGCTGCTATGGAGTGAGATACATACATAGCATCTCTGGAATAAGAAGCAAAGCCACAGTGCATAGGAGGAAAGGAGAAGCAAAAAGAGGTTCAGGTGTAACTGAAGCCCACAGAGATTTGGAAACATGTTCAAACTTGCTGCCCATAAAGCAGGTGGTTGGGAGCTGCTAGGACATCACCATCAGACTACCCCAAATAACGGATCTCCTCTGTTTAACAGCTGAATGCTAAAAGGCTGTCTAGCATTTAGAAGGGAAACAGGATGACAGTCCTATATTGTTTTCATACCCTATATACTGTATAGTGTATTGGGGTCTGTGATTGGCTGTGCACCGCCCTGAGTCCTTCGGGAGAAGGGCGGTATATAAGTATAAGAAAGAAAGAAAGAAAGAAAGAGAGAAAGAAAGAAAGAAAGAAAGAAAGAAAGAAAGAAAGAAAGAAAGAAAGAAAGAAAGAAAGAAAGAAAGAAAGAAAGAAAGAAAGAAAGAAAGAAAGAAAGAAAATAACCACTTATTTATTTTATGTGATTTTATACTATTTTGATCATTAGGACTTTAAGCAATCCGACAGAAGCAGCCTGGCTAGAAAGTGTCTGAAATTGGATGCGAATAAAACCTACTAGGCTTGTTCATAGGTAGGATAGTACGAAATATAGAGACTCTTGGGGTTTTGGTCTAATGCAAAGTGATAAATCTAAAGTCTATAAGATCTGTTTTTAAGAGGAGTTAAACAGATATTTACGCACATAAAAGGTAATCCTTTCAGAAATTGAGATACCATTGCTACGTTTTGTTTCTCTAGACCAGTCGTTCTCAATCTGTGGTTCGTAGACACCTGGGGATAAATGTTGTGATTTAAATCTTGAGTTAAGTCTTGGTATTAAAAGGTATTAAAAGTGGGTCCATGGTGAAGAAAAGATTGAGAACCACTTCTCTAGAGCACTAATATTTATTTATTTTTTTTATTTTCAGTTATTTATTAAATGTTTATGCCACCCATTTTCCCTACAAGATTAAACCCCTTAAAGATTATAAAACAAATAAGATACAGTTTTAATTTTTTTTGAAGATTAATATGGGTTTGAGAGAATCTGTGTGTGTGTGTGTGAGAGAGAGAGAGGGGGGGGGGAGAGAGGGGGGCAGACAGAGTTTCCCAATGTTACCTGATTAGGAGGCACATGGTACATCATTTCAGTAAACTGCAACCCACACAGTGTTAATATGAGTTATCCTATCCTAAATATTGCTGGCTCTTCTTCAATACTTTCCTCTCTGCAATAATGAAAGATAGATATAATCAGACAAAGAAGTTACCTTCTCACAGGAAAGATGCCTCTACTGAAATTGAAACTTTAGAACTGTGTAAGATTTTTCAAGTACTCTTGCTCCTAACTAATTCAACCCTTAATGGATAGACAGCCTGGCTGTTCAGATCATATACTTCGATATTTTGAAATTTATCAAATTTTGATAATTTTGAAGTGAATTTTTTTTGTCCTGGTACTCATTGTTCGTTTGTGACACACAAGCTAGAACTTGTCAGAGTTGGCTGCTTTGTGACTCACAACATTATTCCTTATGGGAAAAAATTGTTTGGTACTGGTCATTTTTGGTACCTCCCAGAATCAACTAACGATGAGTATCCAGGTAGCATTACATTTAGGTTTTTTCCTAAAAGACATGCACCCTGAAATCCTCTATACCATAGTTAAATCACAAGTCACTAAGGTTCACCAAGTTCCAACCCAGAGGGGTGATTTAATTTATTAATAAAATCTTATTATATTTTAAACTGCATTTGGTTGTTTTAACTTTTATGATCTGATCTTGGACTGAAATAACTGTATTAATTCTCATCTCCATATGGAAAAAAAAGAGTTATCAAAATGTTCTGGGGGAAAAAATTCTCAGATTGCTCAAATCAGCAACAAAAAGCAAAATAATTTCTGCTCTCTTGCTATTTTTTTTTTCTTATTATATGATGTGTTTTCCTGTATACCATTCAGTTCAGTGAAGAAATTTAATCTGGGAGCTTTTCAAACTTAAAACCCCAACAGCCAGCATAGTAGTAGACATTAAGAGAGTAGAAATGGAAGATTTTTCTCCACCACACTGCAAAAGCACACTGTTTCATGGCAATCGGAATACACCAATGGGCATCTATAGCTCTAAACCAGTTTATAGTATTCAGATAGGGTGTGCTCTTAAAACTGCAGGCATTTTTTTTAATGGTGAAAGAAGGTCACTTTCACATACAGCTGTTCAGTCACATCTGACTACTTCTTTTTAATAACTCAGCATCACTCACCTTGGACTTTAATGTTTATAGGCTAAGTTAAAACAAATTGGTATATTCTGAATAAATGCAAGTTGGCTAAACAAAAGAGGCTCCTTGTTCTTCCAGAAAAATGTTTTCAGTTTTGGTTGCTAAAGTTGAGGGAGTCTGAATAGTCCTTCAGCAAATAGTCTTCTGATATTTGGAAAGATGTTTCATCTCAACATTTATTCATTAGATTAAAATTAAATAGAGATCTGTTTATTTTATTATTTTTTATTATTCTACCTGATTAAAAACTTAATCTTCTTCTTTCTCTTTATGAACCTGACCTTAAGAATAATTCTGGTCCTTAATGTAGGAAGGAAATGGATTGTTTTAGCACTAATAAATATTCTTTATTAATAACTGCAAGGCATATTGAAATATTACAGAAAGTAGAGAGATTGGGGAAATGATTTTCCTTTTCTGTTCCTAGTACAATCTTCATGTTCTATGATAAATCTATCTGTGAAACCAAAATTACATTTTCAAACTATGTTCACATAACTTTAAAAAAAGCTGAATATCAAAATAAATACTGTTAACAACTTTTTTCATTTTCCACAATTAATATTTGCTTTGTAAAGTGCACAAATAACAGATTTATATTTAAATAATATCTTCATTATTATTATTATTATTATTATTATTATTATTATTATTATTATTATTATTATTATTATTATTATTATTATTATTATTATTATTTATTGAATTTTTATACTGTCCCCTCTCCCAAAAAGGGACTCGGGGCAGTGCACAGCCAACTAAAAACAGACAATATATACAATTAAAAACAGATTAAACAATTACATCAAGGCTAAAATACAATTTAAAATATAAAGCTAATACAGATTTAAAATTTAGAAATTTTTAAAAATTTAAAAACCTAGTTATTAAAACCAAAAAAAACCATTACTGGGGCAGGCCGGCCTGTTGAAAGAACAGGGTCTTTACTGCACGCCGGAAGGTCTGAATGTCGGTAATGGCCCGTATCTCCGGGGGCAAATCATTCCACAGGGAGGGGGCCCCCACAGAGAAGGCCCGCACCCTCGGGGCCGCCAACCGGCAATGATTAGACAGCAGAACCCCGAGGAGGCCAACCCTGTGGGAGCGCACTGGGCGGCGGGAGGCTGTTGATGGCAGCAGGCAGTCCCGTAAATACCCAGGTCCCAAGCCATGGAGCGCTTTGAAAACGATCAATACCACCTTGAATCGGATCCGGAAGGCCACAGGAAGCCAATGCAGACCGCGGAGAAGCGGTGTTACATGGGAGCTCCGAGGGGCTCCCAAGATTACCCCCGCGGCCGCATTCTGGACCAACTGCAGCCTCTGGACACTCTTCAAGGGGAGCCCCATGTGGAGAGCGTTGCAATAGTCCAAGTGGGAGATGACGAGGGCGGAAGTGGACTGTGCGAAGTGCGTCCCAGATCCAGAAAGGGCCGCAACTGGTAAATCAGACGAATCTGACAAAAGGCCTCCCTGGCGACGGCCATAATGTGATCTTCTAAAGACAGCCAGTACGTCCAGGAGGACACCCAGATTGCGAGCCCTTTCCACGGGGGCCAGAATTTCTCCCCCCACGGCCAGCAATGGAACAAGCTGGCTGTATCTGGGCGCAGGAAACCACAGCCACTCGGTTTTGGTCGGGTTGAGACGAAGCCTGTTAAGACCCATCCAACTCCACACTGCCTCCAGGCACCGGGTCATCACTTCGAGGGCTTCGTTGGGGTGGCCCGGGGTAGAGATGTACAGCTGAGTGTCATCAGCGTACTGATGGAACTCCACCCCAAAACCTTCATGTCTCTTATAGAAAGACTTTTAACTGTTATATACTTAGGAGATTACTTTTAAAGTTCTGAAAGAATATAGAAATAGAAAAGCTTATTTTCAGACAATATTCAGATACAAGACACAAAGGGGAAGGGAAGGAAAAGAAAGGAAAGGGAAAAGGAAAAGATTATTTATCATATCAATATGGACTTTGAGAATTTGTGTCTCTTCTTTTCTTTATTTTTGCTATTCATTTATTTTCTATATGATTTTCATCCTGAACTGTTTTAACTTAGTTTTGTTTCAATATATTATAAATCATCTGGAAAATGGAAAGTATTTATTTATTTATTTATTTGCTTACTTACTTACTATCTTTATTATTCTTACAATAACTCAAGCACCCTTTCCTCCTACTATTTTTACCACAACCATGTGAGGTGGGTTGGGCTGAGAGAGAGTAACTGGCCTAAAGAAACCCAGCTGGCTTTCATGGCTAAGGCAGGATCTGAACCCACAATATCTGGCTATCTAGCCTAGTGCCTTAATCATTAGATCAAAATATTATAATATAATAAATTATCACTGATAAACATTATACCAAATTATATCAGGTTTAACACATTAATTAGTCTAATATGCTATCCAGGTATAATTTTATTATCTGTAGACAAAAAAAAAAACCCTTCAGCTTTTTGAGCCAGACAACTTTCAGGGATAACATAGTACATATTATATGCTATGAACATTATTCTGTAGGCATCTGCTGGAAATCAAAACAGTTTCTGATTGGAGAAGTGATGTTTCACTTTAACAGAAAACATCCTGCAAATATTTCATACTGCGATCCACAGTCTCCTAGAGGCTAACATCTTCTGGTGTGAATTTGATTTTTTATGAAAAGTTAGTATAAAATAGATCACTGTCAATACTATGCTGGAAAAAAAATAGATTTATTTACATGGCAAGGGGTTTTTTTTTGGTAAGTTTTTTTTGGAGCCTACTGAAAATAAGCATCAAATTTTGATAGATGAAGTTATCTTCATCTATCAAAAATGTTTAATACAATTGATACTTTGGAGAAAATGGAAAAAATATGGTTGAAGGTGTCCACCATCTTCTTAAAAAGAACTATGAACAGAGTGTATTATTTCAAGAAACTAATGTGTGCTAGTTTAAATTCTAAGATTATGGAGCCACAATACATTACTTTGTTATCTAATAGGTGTTGGTAGTCACCTTTAAAGTGCTTCATGGCTTGGGACCCGGGTACTTACGGGGCCGCCTGCTGCCACCATCGGCCTCCCGGCGGCCAGTACGCTCCCACAGGGTGGGCCTCCTTGGGGTGCCGTCAGCTGGACGATGCCGGTTGGCAGCCCTGGAGGTGCGGGCCTTCTCTGCGGGGGCATCCTCCCTCTGGAATGAATTACCCCCGGAGATGCGGGCCATTACTGACCTGCAAACCTTCCAATGTGCACTAAAGTCCCACCTCTTCCAACAGGCCGGTCTGGCCTAGTATCAATTATTAGGGTTTTAAATTTTTAAATTTTTTGGTAATTTTAACTTTTTTACCTTGTTTTATTGTGTTCTTTCAGCCACTAATTTAATTCTTTTAAAATCTATTTTAAATTCTATTTATTGTGTGGTTTTATCTTGGCTGTACACCGCCCCGAGTCCCATTGCGGGAGAGGGGAGCGGTATAAAAATTTAAATAAATAAATAAATAATAATCCAGCTGGAACTAGAGTGAGATAGCTTTTGGAAGTATCCAAAATGAATAATAGAGTTCCAAAACTTAACAATTAAACCACTTTATATTGCTATTGTTTCAGCATAAAAAATGCAGAAATATTTCATTATTTTATAGCTTTTAAATATAAAAGCCAAAGCTGCAATGCTGATGGTTAAATACTGATATTATGTAGTGACTAAAACAGGATCTTATTTAAACAAATTTTACTTATGGGTAAGATGTCAAGAAAGATGAAAGAATTTTGCAAAGATTACCATCCAGGGAGAAGGAGAAAATAATGATCGCACATCTAATGCTATTGCCAAAAGCTTATAATTTGTTCCACAGAGTGATTAAAATGTGTAACAACGTGTATAATGAGATAGTAGATTTTAAAATGTTTCTTTTCAAAATCCCAAAGATTAAGCAAAACCCACTTCATAAATCAGAGATCTAAGAGGAACCATATTAAATTGCATATAATTTTAGGCTTTCATAAACATTTTTTAAGCATTTGCTTATTAAAGGATCCAAGATCATTTCTGAATTATTTTTTGTTTAGGGAAGATGATTGAAAAGGTGATTGGCTTACAACTTCAAAAGGAAGAAACTGGTTATCTGGACCTTTTTCAATTGTTATGTTCAGATTTGGTTAGAGTACAGAGATAGCATTAGTAATGCTTGTCAATGCCCCCTGGAGAACTCAGGATGACATGGTGGATTTGTCAGAACTGCCCAATTTAGGAGTTCTGATTCTTAGGAAAGGAAAACCCTCAACTCCATTTGGTTGAAGTGATAGGTTCTTTTACTAAAGACAAGTGGTTGTAGGGAAAGAAAGACTAGATCTGAATATTCCCACACAACAGATTATAATTTCCCCTTTTCCCTGGTTCTACCCCTTGACCAGTTCTACAGTGTCCAATAGCATCCTGGCTTGATGTTTTGGAAACCACTTTGAAGCTGGGCACTTCTTAAAATAGTTTCACTTTCCATTCCCAGATTAGATGTCCTTGCCAGCTGGTTCATTCCACTTTGACACCTCTGGATCCTGTCAGTTTGTCTTCCTCCCTCTCTCAGTTTCCTTCTTTTCTCTAGCTCAAACTTCCTCAAATTCCTCCCCTCCCCTCTCTTGATATATGGCAGGATACCAATGAAGTGGAACAAAGCAGCTGAAGATGGCAGACCTGACAGGATTCTTCTGATCTTTCAGAAGCTTTTAATACCATTGATCATGGTGTCCTGGGCCAACTCAGTGGATTAGGAGTTGGAGGCACCATATTATACTGGTGTCAGGGTTCCTACAGATGTCCTAATTAAACCATGAGCCTTGAGCCAAGCTTCAAAATAAATCCAGTTATTTATTAGGAGCAACATGTCGGCATGTACCCAAATGAAGTCAGCTTTGCCTCACATAAGTTATGGCCCCCTATGACCCTGTTTCACCTCTGCCCTCAGGGTGTGTCATAAATCACATTTTCCAATGGAGGACTTTCATGGGCTGTAGAGATCACCCCTCTCAGGCTGGCCCCAATAGCCTGGGATAAAGTCTTGAAGAAGGTATGTGTGCATTGTGCTTCTGGTTGTAGCTGCCATGCTGCTCCGTTCCCCCCCCCCCTCCTGCCTATGGCAATTCGAGAGCAGGAATGCTTTGAGAGTTGACAACTGGTTCTTTTTCTGCTTATAGTGTGCCTTAGGGATCCAACTTTGCTCCTATTTAACATATATATAAAGCCACTATGTGGAGGGATTTAGTGGCACAGAGTGTAGTATCATCACTATGCTGATGACATTCCACTATGGGCTGACAAAGCAATGCCATCAAAGACCTTTCCCAGTGCTGTGAATATCTAGATGCGCAGAAACAGTTTTAGCTCAATACTAACAAGACTGCGCAGTTATGAGTTTTAAGACCACCTAGCTCTGGGATTTTTCATGTTTAAATCTCCATGGAGCTACATTTGTCCAATCAGAATGGGTGCCCAATCTGTACATCCTACTGGACTTTTGTCTCATGCTTAAATACAAGTGGCAATGATGATCAGAGTGTTTGCACAGGGTTACTTTGTGCACCAATTGCATCCATTCCTGGGATCACAGTGTTTCATGCCTTAGCTAACTACCATTAGGAGCACTGTAACATCTTCTAACAGGGGATGATCTTAAAGAACACTCAGAAGGTGCATTTGGTCCAGAACGCAGCACCATAGATATTTTTCTCCCCATGTCCCATTACAGTCATACTTCCTTGTGCTCTGCAAGCTACATTGTTCCGTTAGGCTACTTGGTACAAAACAAGATGCTAGTTGTCCAATATGATACAGTACAGAGCAGTGTAGGTTTCAATTTTTTTTTTACCACCGGTTCTTGGTTGGTGTGGCAGGGGAAGGATACTGTAAAATCTCCAGTCAGAGGTGGTATTTGCCGGTTCTCCAAACCACTCAAAGTTTCCACTACCGGTTCTTCAGAACTGATCAGAATCTGCTGAATACCACCTCTGGTACAGAGTCAGTGTATTAGCAAGATCCTCTCTTTCCCATTGTCTCTATTCAGACCAGCATATTTATTTATTTATTTAACATATTTATATATCGCCCTTCTCCCGAAGGACTCGGGGCGGTGTACAGCCAACCATAAAACATTCTACAGTTATAAAAGTTAAAAGAAAATTAAATATCCTAAGGCTGCCTTTAAGATTGTACCCTCCCCCAATAAATTAATAAAACCCCGAATATTAAAATCCCAATTTAAAACTCCAAATACTAAAATTACTCTAAAAGTCCCACTTCAGCCCAGGCCGGCCTGCTCAAAGAGCCAAGTTTTCATTGCATGTCTGAATGCTCTCAGGTCGGTTTTGGTTAGGTCGGTCAGGTTACGTAACTCCAGAGGCAGACCATTCCAGAGGGTGGGAGCCCCCACAGAGAAGGCCCTATTTCTCAGGGTCACCAGGTGGGACATAGATGCTGTCAGTACCTGAAGAAGGCCCTCTCTGTGGGAGCGCACAAGTCGGTGGGAGATTACCGGCAGAACGCAGTCCTGCAGATAGTCTGGTCCAATGCCATGGATCGCTTTAAAGGTCAAAACCAGAACCTTAAAGCAAACCCGGAAAGCCACCGGCAACCAATGCAGCTCGCACAGGAGAGTTTTGTGAAGCCCCCATAACTACCTGCGCAGCTGCATTTTGTACCAGTTGAAGCCTCCGGGTGCTCCCCACAGGGAGCCCCATGTAGAGAGCATTACAATAGTCCAGGCGAGAGGTGACAAGGGCATGAGTGACCGTGCGTAAGGCGTCCCGATCCATAAAGGGCCGCAACTGGCGAATCAGGCGAACCTGATAAAAAGCCCCTCTGGAGACGGCTATAATATGATATTCTAAAGACAGCCGTGCATCCAGAAGGATGCCCAGATTGCGAGCCCTCTCTGTGGGCTCTGTAGCTTCTTTTGAGTCCTTTGTATATAACAGTGTAATCTTATTGGGCCCCAGACATGTGCAACACCCTGCCCTATGGTAAAACATCCAGGGAGATTCAGGTAGCTGCAACCTTGTTAGCTTTTCTGAAACACTGAACATGATCTCCCCAGCAATTGAGTCAGGAGGTCATAGGAGCACTGGGGAACATTGACGAATAGAATTACTAAAATTTATCCATGAGCACAAGTACTATTGGTAAATAGTATTTAAAAATTGCATGGTATTTTTAATTTTTATATGCCATCCAGGGTCATTTGATGGATGCCTTATAAATAAATAATATAAACTAAATCAATAAAGAAAGTAGAAAGAAAAGCAGCGGTTAAAGTAAATATTTAACTTCCTGTTTGAAATGGTTCCAATAAAAAAATGAAGACAAAATATTAAACATGTGGCAGAGATAAGTTATTAATTTTATGTGATCAAATTTTATGTGATGAGGATTAAGTTTAAGGTTTAAAATACCTGGGAGAATGTGGTGAATTGACACTGGTAAATTTCAAACTGCGTTATAAATAATCATAATCATTACTATTATCAATAACTTGGATTACTGAATGGATCAGTTTATCTTTATATGATCTATACAAACTAAAATGCATAATCTGTATGAGGTCATCTGATTATTATCAAATAATTAAAAAAAAGAATTTGTTCAAATTAATTTCATGTTTCTTTAATATTGAATATTTTTTAAAACTAGGTGAAATTGCCAAATAAACAAACAAACCCACAGCTATTATGAAGAAAATTATACATAGAGATTGCAAAACCTAATTGTTAACAAAACAAAGATAACATCTTTTATATTTTTTTAATCCAAAGTGACCAGAATCCCCTTATTGATTTCAGTATCTCCAAATACTGAAAAATAAGCAGCATTGTTGAAAGGCAATGGGAAAAAAAATAAAGCAGGTTACTCAGAAACTTGACCTTATTTCACAAAGTGCTAATAAAAAATGTCAGAATATCTGTTGATTTATTTACAAGTTGTTAATGACATGCTGAGAAAATGAACAAGTTAAAAACTCTGTGATTTAACAGATACAGAATTTAAACATTTGATAATGCCTATAACAATAGGGATAAAAATGAAAGACAAATATAAAATTTACCATAAATATCAGAAACAAAAAAAAATGGTAGAAGATATTTTATGATTGCTATATCTAGCGCTCAGTAGAATGAATAGAAATAGAATAGAATAGAATAGAAAGAATAGGAATAGAACTTAGCATAGAATAGAATAGATTTTTAGTGGCAAAGTGGGTTGGAACACAAGGATGTTTATTGGTGCCACGACTCTCAGTATCCATAAAGAAAAAGATATTTGCAAAGAATCAGAGGTACAACACTTAATGATCAGTCATAGGGATACTAATAAGCATCAATAATACTACGAAACAGTCCATATAAATCGTAAGGATACAAGCAATAAAATTACAATCATACAATCACACCACACGGGGGGGATGGGGATAAGGATGTGATGAGCCGAAGATTAGGCAGTTAATTAGTAGTGCAGAACTTTGTAATGGTTGATTTGACAGTGTCGAGGGAATTTTTCTTAGCTAAAGGATGGCTTCGTTTGGAAAATACTGTTCTTTGTTCTAGTTGTTCTGGTGTGCAGGCTCTATAGCGTCATTTTGATGGAAGGAGTTGAAACAGTTTATGTCCAGGATGTGAGGGGTCTGTGAATATTTTCACAGCCCTCTTTTTGATTCATGCAGTATACAGATCCTCAATTGAAGGCAGGTTGGTAGTAATTGTTTTTTCTGCAATCCTAATTATCTTCTGAAGTCTGTTGGTTGCAGAACCAAACCAGAGGGTTATAGAGGTGCAGATGACAGACTCAGTAATTCCTCCGTAGAACTGTATCAGCAGCTACTTGGGCAGTTTGAGCTTTCTGAGTTGGCGCAGAAAGAACATTCTTTGTTGTGCTTTTTTGATGACGTTTTTGATGTTAGGTGTCCATTTTAGGTCATGTGATATAATAGAACCTAGAAATTTGAAGGTCTCTACTATTGATACTGTGTTGTCTAATATTGTAAGAGGTGGTAGTACGGGCGGGTTTCTTCTAAAGTCTACCACCATTTCTACAGTTCAGTTTCTAGTGTGTTGTTCCCGATTGTTCCAGTTACACCACGAGACAATTTTATTTTTTTGTTTTTATTTATTTATTTTATTTTGTCAAGTTGTCTGCATGCAGATTTGTTGTTGTCTTGAATGAGACCAATCACTGTTGTATCATCAGCAAACTTCAGTATTTTAACAGATGGATTGTTTGAGATAAAGTCATTGGTATATAGGGAGAAGAGAAGTGGAGAAAGCACACAGCCTTGGGGTGGGGGGCTGTGCTAATTTTACGGGTATCAGATGTGATTCTGACTAGCTTCACCTAACCATTGTTGCAAGGGTTTTAATCAAGTCACATTATTCTATTATTTAGACACTTCACACTTCGTTGGAAATCACATATAATATCCTCTAATGATAAATTAAGGAAATTAAGGAAACATTTGGGAATATGTAACCCTGTAAAAAGTAACAAATCAGATATAGAATTAAAGTGAACTTGGAAACAATTTATGGATCACAATTTTACATACAGACCTCTACCACATATGAAGTTTAAGCTTCTGTTAATACAAGCCTTTAATATTTTAGTTCTTATTTGTTTTATTAAGTAATGACAGAATTCTTAGATTGAAACCAAATATCTGTTAATTCTTGTTCTGGTTTATGATTCACACTATATTGGTTCCTGTATTTAACTACCAAATATTAACTACTACTATGGTGGTAATAGTAATAGTAGTTAATATTTGGTAGTTAAATACAGGAGCCAATACAGTGTGAATCATAAACCAGAACAAGAATTAACAAATATACTACTATTAGTAGTAGTGTCTATATTACAGCTTGATTAGAAAACCCCAGCTATAATTTAACTGATCCATAATTAACCTAAAAACATGCTCCAAAACCTTCAGAAAATTATAATAATTGAAAAATCCTGTATATGTGTGTGTGTGAGAGAGAGAGAGAGAGAGAGAGAAAGAGAAAGAGAGAGAGAGAATATTAAATCACTTATTTTTGTTCCATCACAAATTTTGAGCACTTGTTAATTAAATTACAACATCTTTTGCAGGTTTGAATTTCTACTTTATATATGTTTGATCAACTCATGTACAAGATAAGAAAGGTTCTCTGCCGAAAAACATATTTCCTATTTTAAGATAACAAACTCAGTATCCGAGTGGCAAGTATTTTTGTCTTCTTGGAAGGACATCTGAGGCATTTTATATTGTACAAGTTGAGTTTAAATTGAAATATGGATTCACCTGTATTTCTATCACTCTAGCATGGGAGGATAAAAACAAAAAAATGAAATGAAATAAACAAAATATAAAATATATAAAAGTACTAAATCCTTGAGATGCCTGCACTTAAGAAAGATGTCTACAAGAAGAAAAATCATAGGAATCGTTTTATAAACATACGGTTTGATTATTGAATGCAAAAAATTTAATATTAATAAGTTTCCAACATTTATAATGTTTTGCTTGTTTTCAAGATAATCTCCAACATCTAGGAGCAGTACTATGGACTGAAGAAATCACCTCTGTTCCTTGTTCAAGTAACAAAATGCAGCTGTGTGCATGCCTTTGATAGAAATTAAAATCCAATGATAGTTTGATTTTCACCACTTTCAACAAAAAAAATGCAGAAGTTCAAAGCACCTTGCAATGATTTCCCATCCATTGTTGAATAAAGACAAAACTGGGCCCTTGTGCTTTGGGTTGTTTCATTAAACACGGCATAGCTATATTTGGGGCTAAGATGTCTCTGGTCAAAATAAGAACACAAACATAGACAGCCTCTAGAACTGAGTTATCAATAAAAGAGACATATTCCAATAAACTGTCCCCATTGCTCTTGTACTGTAGAGTGCAAATGCTGTCAGATGCTCATCTGACATGATAAATAGAGGTAAGTTTACATCAGATTCAGCTGGGAAAATCTATGTTGTACAGATGCGGAAATCACTAGATATGTCAGTAATATTATCATTGCAATGTGACATCTTGGAGATAGGTTGGAATACAGATTTATTTCTACTGCAATAGCAATAAGCTATTTTTTGTTTGTCTGACCAGTACAATCAATTTGGATATTCCTACTTGCTATTTTATACCAACTTTTATTTGCATTTTTAATTACATGCATGTTGTTTTCTAGTCTATTTTATAGGTGATATAGATATATAGGTACAGATAAAGACTTATTAGCTTGCAATTACATTGAGAAATTCAGAAAGAGGAAGCATTGGAGCTGGTTATATACTAGAGTGAAAGACAGTGGAAGACTCTTTCAAATTGATATGTTTCTTTTTAGAAAATAAAGTATTAAATATATCATTTATTATTTTATCATAAAAAATAAAATACAAAACAGTAAAACAAATGAAGAAAATAAAACAAAACAAAAGCATATATTCAAGAGGATAAAAACCAGGCTTATATGTAGAACCAAGTGTGAAGTATAGCTCATAAGATAAATAGAGCTGTATTTATGCAGAAAGATTCCGGGTCGTCCTTAATATTATAGGAACATATTGCACAGCTTCATAAATTGGAATTAATTTTACAATAGAACCTCTGTAGAAGAGGAAGAAAATGCTTGCTTGTTATTCTCTTCCTATTTTCACTTGTAAGTTCAGGATTCCTAGTTCTAGTGAGTGTGTAGATATGTTTGTGTATTTGCATGTATGTTTTTATTTATTTTATTTATTTATTTAGTCAATTGCTTACAAAATAATAGGTATAAGTAAAAACATAGTTATGAATACATGGATACATATAAGAAAAATAAAAAAGAAATAATAGAACAGAGATGGTAAGCACGTTGGTGCGCTTATGCACGCCCCCTACAGACCTCTTAGGAAAAGGCTAAGGTCAATAGTAGACAGTCTAAGGTTAAAGTTTTTGGGGTTTGGGGAAGAAACCACAGAATCGGGTAGAGCATTCCAGACATTGACTATTCTGTTGCTGAAGTTGTATTTCCTGCAATCAAGTTTGCTGCAATTAGCCTTGAGTTTGTATCTATTGTTTGCTCTTGTGTTGTTATCGTTGAAGCTGAAGTATTCATTGACAGGTAGGACATTGCAATGTATGATTTTATATACTATACTTAGATCGGACTGAAGGCGGCGTAGTTGAGTCTGGTGGCATAAGGTATTCTGCAACGAGTAGAGGAGTGGAGAACTCTTCTTGTGAAATATTTCTGGACTTTCTCAACTGTGTTAATATCAGATATGTAATGTGGGTTCCAGACTGATGAGCTGTATTCGAGTATTGGTCTAGCAAATGTTTTGTATGCTCTAGTTATTAGTGTAATATTACCAGAGAAAAAGCTACGTAAAATTAGGTTAACAATTCTTAATGCCTTTTTGGCTATGTAGTTACAGTGGACTCTAGCACTTAGATCATTTGAGATGAGTACTCCAAGATCCTTGACAGAGTTTGGATCATCAATAAGGTCTTGACTATTCAGCTTGTATTTTATTTTCTGATTTTTTTTTGCCAATATGTAGGACAGAGCATTAATTTGTTGAGATTTGAAGTTGCCATTTGTTTGACCATTCTGATACATAGTCAAGGTCTTTTTGAAGGGTAGCAGTATTGTCTATGGTGTTGAATAACTTTACATCATCAGCGAAGAGAACACAGTTGCTCTTGATATTATCACAGAGGTCATTTATGTAGAGTATGAAAAGAGTTGGTCCTAGAACACTGCCTTGGGGGACACTACTGTTGACAGGTACAGAATTTGATAGGATGCTCCCAATTTTGACCATTTGTTGTCTGTTTGACAGGAATGCTTCTATCCAGTTATGCAGGTGTCCAGAAATACTGTAAGATTTTAGTTTTAGGAGTAGTTTGTCATGTACTACTGAATCAAAGGCTTTACAGAAATCTATGTAGATTGCATCCATTGCTTTGCCCTGATCGAGTTGTGTAGTCCATATCTTCTTGCAGCGTAAGAGTTGCAGATTACATAATAGTTTTTTCCTGAAACCAAATTGTTTATTAGAGAGTAGGTTGTTTGTTTCTAAGTGAAGGGTGATGGATTGGTTAATAATTGATTCCATGACTTTACAGGTGATTCAGCATAAAGAGATTGGTCTGTAATTTTCAACTAGGCTGGGGTCTCCCTTTTTGAAGATGGGGATGACTGTGGCTTACGACCATAGTTTTGAAAAGGAGCTGGTCCTCAAAGATTTTTCAAAGATTATGCTTAGAGGTTCGGCTATGGCAGTGGATAGCTTTTTTAAGAAGTAGGCACATATTCCGTCCAGTGTATGTGTATGCATGTCTGTGTATATGTGTATATGTGTGTGTGTGTGTTTGAGTCATGTTGACTTCTGGGGCCTGCTGGAAAAATCCCTTTCTTGGCAAGATTTCAAGAGTGAATTGCCCTTTCCTTCTTTGTAGGGCTGAGAGAGAAGGACTGGCCCAGGCTCATCTAGCTAGCTTTGTACCTAAGACAGGACTAAAACCTAGTATTTATCGGTTCTAGGTTGGTACTTTAACTATTACAACAAATTGACTCTATATTCTGAATTTTTTCATTCATAAAGGACAGCAATTGTGCAAATCATAGCTCTCTGGAGCATAACATCTAAACATAATTCTACTTGGCAACAAATATTTTATTAATTCAATATAGTTATTATTCATCAAAAATATAAATACTTCAAGATGCTGCCTAGTCCTAAAAGTTATAATTTGTTATTTTTTTTTAAAAAAAAAGTGGCTTTCCAGTCTCTTTTTAAAAGCCTCCAATGATGGAGCATCCATAACTTTAGAAGGCAAGCTGTTTCACTGATTAATTGTTCTCACTGTTAGGAATTTCTCCTTAGTTCTAGGTTGCTTCTCTCCTTGAGTAGTTTCCATCCATTGTTTGATGTCTTGCCTTCTGGTGCTTTGGAAAATCAGTTGGCTCCCTCTTTTTTGTGGCAGTTCCTCAAATATTGGAACTGCTATCATGTCACCCTAGTCCTTCTTTTCACTGGAGTAGACATACCCAATTCCTACAACCATTTTCATATGTTTTCATACATTCATATGTTATTTGCTGAGTTCTCATCCTCTATTCCCAAGATCTCTGCCTGCCTTAGTTCATTTATCTGTGGGGAAAAATTGTGCATTCCTCAGTTGTTATTGGAGAAAACTATTTTCTGCTTAGGGTTGCTATAATGATTTAGTGTGCTCAACTGTGTTTATTGATTGTAATTAATCTGAAATCTATAGTTATCAGGGGATAAGGGGAATCATTGCTCTCTCAAATACAGAACTTAAAGATTGGGCTGGCAGATTTGGGAAATGCTTTAGGCTCTCTTCTTCAAATCAAAAAATTAGTATTTCTTCCCCCTATGAATGTGCAAATGGGCATGGAAGTATAAGTCACATAAATAAGAAGGCACCACATAAATACGACTCAGAGAATATCCCAAAGCACATATTCCAGTAGAGAGAAGATCCATGAAGATGGGTTCCAGCATGAACTCAAAAGCTCAGAAGAGTAAACCTCTGGTCCCAGTGACTGATCCAGATTGGATCTTGCAAGTCACATACTGTATATGTACATTAAAAAATAATAGAATATTTCCCTCTTACCCAGATGTTTGTCTACTTGCTTTATCACATGGACATATTTTTTACAATTCCTAAGTCTTTCCTGAATTATTTTCTCTAGGAATCAAAGCTCTGCACTTGATAAGCCCCACATCCACCTTGCATTCACCAGAAGAACAATTGTGCTTGGAGTCCTTAGAAAGTTGGCACAAAGATTTGGTTTTTGGCTGTTGTTCTCTAAAACTGCTCCAGTTCTCTAAAACAGCTCCAGACTTTTAGATGCTTATGCCCAGGGGCGGTTCTGTCCACCTCTGTAGAACCGGTAGCTCTGAAGAGCAGCAGACATAGAACCGGTTCTATGTCTGCTGCTGTTTTTGCCCACACGCCCTCCTGGGCTTTTATCTGACCTTTATTTCCTGCTTTTTCAGCTTCAGCTGCCGCACAAGGCACAGCTGCAGTTAAAAAAGCAGGGGAAAAGTCCTTTTTCAAAGGCTGCTTCTCTACACGCAGCATGCTGATGACGATTTATAGGCACGTGCGTGCAGCGTGCGGGGAAGCACATCGTAAATCATCAAACCTCATAAATCACCGAACCAATAATTTACCCTGTCGGATCCCACCCCTGCCTATGCCCTTCCTAAATGAAACTGTGACAATAATTGAAAGTTAATATTAAATTGCTGTTTTACTTGTCTCTACAGAATCTTCAAATTGTATTGTCTCAATCAACACTTTCTGTGACAGTAACAGACCATTGCTCTGTGTGGTTTTTGTTCTCAAGGAACAGTGCAATGATTCAGAGACTTTTCCAATGTGTCAAAAATACCCCGTGTTTCATTTTGCTAAATACAAAGGCACCAGCAGGAAGAGGGAAGAATACCATTAGGTTCTCATTCACTCTTTTGTTTTTGTCACCTTTTCAAATACTTTAGACCAGAAGGTATAACTAAAGTTGTTAATTGAAAGTGTTGCAAAAAGAAAAAATTCAAAAGGAAGCAACAGGTTCTCTGAAATTGCTAGATTAGGACATTTATAGGTTACCTCCGGCATGAGTTGTCTTTTTAAATTCAGAACAAAAGTTAGTTGTTGCAACTGAACAATAATTGTCAATATTTCAGCAGGTCAGACCTTACTACTGGATAGCTTAAGGGAAGCTCAACTCTATAACAATGCCAAGATGATTTATTAATATAAAAATGCTGAGTAGGGTCACATCTGCTCTGTTTTTGGATGAGAGATCCATTAAGAAACCATACTGATGCTTAGACTGGAAGATAGAAACAAAACATCTGGGAACAATGAACTTTTATTTTGTAGACAGAAAAATTACACAGAGGTATCCATGCAGTTAAGGTGTAGCTGAAAGGGTCTTTGTCTTTTTAAGTCTAGATCTGTGTAGCTCAACTAAGCTAATACATGGATCACAGCAGCCATTTCATACATTCAAGTGGTTCATAATAAAACAAAAATGGACCATTAACTTGTTTCTATACAGCAGGGTTGTCAAATTGGTAGACTGTGCCCCAGATGTGTCATGCACGGGCCACACACACCCAGCTCTGTGAATAAGGAAAAACGTTGCAAAATGTCATGTGATGGCAATGTGACATGGTGAGTTTGACACCCATGCTATACAGTATTCACAAAGTGAACATAAATATATATGTTTGCATTGCAAAGTCTTTTCTACTCATATCAGCTTTCCATACAACTTAGAATTTTGATATTCTATGGTGAACATTGCACTGGAACCTCTTCTATTCCCTCTTATTTCTGAAGCTGTTCCAAAGAGGTAGGACAGAACCACTAGGCTGATCTCTGATCTTTTCCATCCTATGTTTTGTCTGAAACTTAAAACCCTGGGGGACTTTGGATGCATGTGACCTGTAACAAAAGGTTAAGGAGTCTTTGCAGGTCCTGTGTATGTTTCAGGTAGGCTGGTGTGAAAGTGTAGGGGGGAAAAAGAGGAAATAATACACTTTCCCCTTGCTAACCTTTGCGCGCTCTAATATGGTGCCTAAAAAATTAAATCTAGGGAAGGATCTTCCAGAAGGTGACAAGTTTCATTTATTTCTATTTTTCTTCCACCAAATGCTTCTTTTCGCAGTATTCTTAATTTCATACAGCTCTCATCCACATTTATTATAAGCTTTTAGTACTAGCAATTCCCTCTTCTTCTCTTGGCCTTGTTTTGCTCTTCAGCTGGAAACTTTTCACTGCCTTTTTCTATGTCTCTGTACTTCAGACTGCTCTGATCAATATACAACAAGAAAACAGATGGTTACAAACCAATCCGGTGTAGGGAGTTCTCGACTTATAGCAGGTCGTTTAGTGACTGCTTGAAATTACAATGGCACTGAATACAGTGAATTATAACTGCTTTTCACACTTATGACTGTGGCACCATCCCCATGGTCACGTGCTCAAAATTCAGGCACTCGGCAACTGACTCACATTTACGATGGTTGCAGTGTCGCAGAGTCATGCAATCCCCATTTGCGGCCTTCTGACAGGCAAAGTCAATGGGGAAGCCAGATTCACGTAACAAACAGGTTACAAACTTAACAACTGTGGAGATTCATTTGTGGCAAGAAAAGTCTTCAAATGGGGCAAAATTCACTTAACAAATGTCTCACTTAAAAACAGAAATGTTGGGTTCAATTGTGGTCATAAATTGAGGACTACCTGGCTGTAATTACAAATGATATGCATTATTGATATCACTAATCAGCAGCGGTAGACTGAAAAATTAGCATCTCCCAAATGCTCTTTTCCCTCATTACATTTTTAATGCTTTATGGAAAATCCTTAGAGAGGAGGTAGTTGTATGTGTGTATGTATACATATATATATATATATATATATATATATATATACTTTGTGTTACAACACCCTATTAAGCCCCAATTAAGAGAGAAAGCACACTGCTTTCTTTTCTGTCTTTCGGCTCATCACCAGAGACCATACCGACAGAAAGCTATTTGTTTCGTTGTCTTTTGTTTACATGTGTGTAAGGTTTTGAGCTTATAATTTTTTAAATAATAAATAAGGGAGACTAGGATAGATCTATTTCAAGCTAGTTAGCTCTTTTCAGCTAGCCATATCCTTACTGGGATTCGAACCAGGGAAGTATTACATGTGAGGCAGTTGTAATCGCCACTACACCACTGGCTCTATCCTGTCCATTATTTATTTATTTACTTATTTATTATTTAAAAAATTATCAGCTCAAAACCTTACACACATGTAAAGAAAAGACAACGAAACAAATAGCTTTCTGTCGGTATGGTCTCTGGTGATGAGCCGAAAGACAGAAAAGAAAGCAGTATGCTTTCTCCCTTAATTGGGGCTTAACAGGGTGTTGTAACACAAAGTATATACTTATTCCCCTGCCTCTGCTGATAAGGATAGAGCCAGGTGGTGTAGTGGCAATTACAACTGCCTCACATGTAATACTTCCCTGGTTCGAATCCCAGTAAGGGTATGGCTAGCTGAAGAGAGCTAACTAGCTCGAAATAGATCTATCCTAATCTCCCTTATTTATTATTTAATTATCAGCTTAAAAACCTTACACACATGTAAAACAAAAAGACAATGAAACAAACAGCTTTCTGTCGGTATGGTCTCTGATGATGAGCCGAAAGACAGAAAAGAAAGCAGTATGTTTTCTCCCTTAATTGGAGCTTAACAGGGTGTTGTAACACAAAGTATATACTTATTCCCCTGCCTCTGCTGAACAGCCTGAGAAAGTGGGATGGGGGTGATTTCAATTGAGTAGCTCTAAGTAGACAAAGTAAAATTTTTGTGTTAGTTCAAGGTCATTAAGTATGGCACAGGATTAAATAAGGATCTTACTTTTGGGCGGATCATGATTGGCCCATGAGATGTGATGACATCCAAGGAGGGGGGGGTGGATTTGTAGTTTGGGAAATTGTGGAAAGCCCGAAAACTTTTAGATTCAGGATTCCACAGATATGCCAGGTGTTATTCTAATAAGGGTACTTTTGAGATATGTTTGTCTCTGAGTTACTGATTGGAATGGAGGTTTGCTGGAACACTGACACCCAGGTAAGTACGGGTCTGTGCAGAGGCTCAGGGTGGGTGAAAAACGGGCCTCCCAGAGACTCCAGAAAGCCAGAAGGCCTCCAGAGCCTGGGGAGGCCATTTTCACCCTCCCAGAGAATCGAGGAAAACCACTGAAGCCTGGGGAAGCCAAAAACGCCCCCACCGCCATGATACAGGAGGATGACTAGGCCACACCCACCATGGCCACACCCACCCAGCAACCAGGCCCGAGAACCGATTGCTAAAATTTTTGAAGCCCACTCCTTTCTCTCTCTATATGTAGAGACAGGTTGTTCTAGGTAGGTTGGATAGATTGAATAGGCCACCATTGAAAAGGCCCTGTCCCAGGATCCATGACAGGACTCCTTTTGATCAATTGGTGAGTCAGGAAACTGCAGTCAGAAAATTCCCTAAATTCATTACCTTGTATGGACTGATAAGTAAATATAGAGCCACGATGATTTACAGTTTTTTTTCAGTAAATATAAAAACAGCTTTTCAAATATGTTTTTATTTGATTTTTTTAAAAAAAAATTATTATGAAATTGCTATTAATCCCAATTAGTATTCAAATAAACAGAAAACACTATCTTAGAAAAAAGTTACATGTAATTTGACAGATTTTCCAAGTGGAATTTGAAAGCATTATCCTGGGAATATATTATTTGTGTAGATAAATACCCTTCTGTGGCATATATTGGGAGATTTGTTTTCCTCCATAAGCAGCCTTTATTTATCATATTTTTATGCAAATATTGATGGTGCTTATGGAATTTAGCCAAGATTGGGCTGTCTGTCATGAATAATAACAGTATGAATGTGTTCATTGTTTGAGGCTGTTATTTAAAAACCATATCAGGAACACGTGTCAGTAAACATGCAGAAATTCATATTATTTGACACATTACTTTAGCACTCCGCAGGCTGCCTTTTGAGAGCCCTTGATTTAGCCAAAGTATAATTAACAAACACTCAGCTGTTTTTTTTTTCTTTCTTTCACAGAAAACATTCCTAGCTGCCAGCCTGACGCATTATAGAAATTGGTATTTTCTGTGCAATGAATGGCTACAATCATGAATAGCTCAAAAAAGGATTAAGTTGTTTGTTTTACTTTATATTATGAATATACTTCGGAATACAATGGGAAACTACTAGGAAAGCAGAGTTATCTGCAATATGATGAATATATATACCACAAGCATAAGATGCACAATAAGAAATTAGATTCTGTAGAGTGGCTATTAAAATTCTAATTAAATCCAAATCTGAAATGATTTTCTCTGGTTTAGATGAAACATCAGAAGAATAGTGAAGGATATCAAATAAATTTCACTTTGAGGAATAGTGCTTCTTTTAAACAAATGCAGCATTTCTGGGATAAAAGGAGAGTTTTTTATGTAAATCAATAATTGGTTAAAGAAAATAAAACGATAGAGGTTTGTGTTTTCAACTAAGAATTGTACACAATTAAGCTTCCAGAGACCTGCTCTGTATTCTAGAGCTGAATCTCAATTTAGGCCATGCAGGAACATTTACTAATAAGCCTAAACTAAACCTTAAACTGATTAAAAACAAATAGATCCCTCAAATTTGGAAAACGTATTTAAATGGCAAGTGCAATTAATCCTTGGAAATAGAAAACAACTCACACTTTATTAATATACAGCCATAACACCAGGGGTGGGATTCTACAGATTCGCACCTATTCGCTAGAACCAGTTGTTAACATTCTAAGCAGTTTGGAGAACCAGTTGTTAAAAGAAATTACTGGCCTAATCTTGTAAGGAAGGCAGGAAGGAAACATTCTGGTGTTGCTTACAGAAACTGCCTCTCCATTAACCCTTATTACATTCTTGGACAGGACTAGACTTCCTGTCTCAGGAACATCTCTGGAGTTTTTTTTCCCTCCTTTGCTGGTACTTTGCTTGTGTGGAGTGACCATTCAAAGTTACAATGGCACTGAAAAAAGTGACTGAGGACCATTTTTCACACTTACGACTGTTGCAGCATCCCCAGTCATGAGAGGCCAGGCGAGGAGATGCGTGCCTCGATGTGAGTGATGTTAAGTTGGCCACACCCAGCCAGTCAAATTACCACCAAGCCACGCCCACCAACTAAGCCACACTCACCAACTAAGCCATACCCACCAACTAAGCTACACCCACAGAACTGGTTGTTAAAAAAATTAAATCCCACACCTGCATAACACCCCCACCCCAAGTGCACAGAAGAAACAGATTGCATAGTGAGATTAGAGATAATAACAACTCTGCATAAAAATAATACCGTGTTTCTCACAAAATACGGCAGGGCCTTATTTTTTTTTTGAGGCCCGAAAAAACGGCTAGGCCGTCTTTTCGGGGGTGAATTAATTTCTCTCCCCCCCATCAGCGGGTGGGTTCCAGCGGTGTGGATGTCAGCTTTGGCAGGGCATTTTAAATTGCAAGACCTTCAGCGCCTGCCACTGCTGCTTCCTCTGCCGCTCTTGCTTTTCCTTCGCTTACCTCCACAGTTCCTGCCGGCGCTGGCGCGAGAACAGCAGCAGCGCCAGCGGGAATGTGGAAGCGTTTTTCCAGCTCCTCGGATGTGTGTGGAAGCCTCCTGTGTGTCTTCCACGTTCCCACTGGCACGAGAACAGCAGTAGCGCTGGCGGGAACGTGGAAGACACACAGGAGGCTTCCGCACACACCCGAGCAGCAGCAGAAACGCTTCCACGTTCCTGCCGGCGCTGCTGCTGTTCTCGTGCCAGCAGGAACTGTGGAAGCCATGGAGGCAGCTCCCCCGCCCGAGAAGCAGCAGAAACGCTTCTACACTTCCTGCTGGTGCAAGAACAGCAGCAGTGCCGCGCAGGGCACTGTTAAAGGCAAGTTTTCCCCCCCCCCGCCCTCCCCCCCAGCATGTTTTAACCCTTGGCCTCCCCCCCAGCATATTTTAAACTAGGTCTAAATTTGAGGGGAGGGGCTTAATTTCATTTCATGCCTAGAAAACATGCTGAGTCTTCCTATTGGTGGAGGCCGTATTGTTGGAGAAACACGGTAGAACAAATTAAAATAGAACAAAAATATAGAAAGGGGGGGAGACAGAGAGAGAGAGAGAGAAAGAGAGAGGGATTGAAAGAGAAGTCTGGTGTCTTTAGCTACCATGAGATTCAAACCAAAACTCTTCTAATAGGAATTGCAATAATTTTCAAACTATCCAACGTAAATTCATCAGAATTTTATTATGGATTTCTCGGTTCACTCCAGATATGCTTCTTTGGTCAGAACATATGTCTCAATTCTTAACAGGAACTGGGATCAGAAGAAATTGTTTGCCATTGGTTTACATATTTGCAATTGAAAGTAAGATTTAAATGATTTTTAAAAACTATGGATTTGGTTTTGTGAAAAATAAATTAGAATTCTCATTGTCTACATTGTTTGGTAGTGATGAACATATTATACAACCATTACAACTAATGTTTGTAAATTGTTATTGAAATTGAATTTGGAAAATGTGCATGTAAAGCATTGTCTGATTCAGTGGCCAAAGAACTTGGTGTATACTATAATACCTGAACAATGGGAGAACGCATGTATGAACCATCTAAAAGTAACAATAAATTAAATTTAAAAAAAACATTTTTATAAGACGATATATCATCGGTATCTAACGCTGGGCAAATCAAGAATGTATAAACATAACTCAAATGAATGTTAAAATGTAAAGGTACGGTGGATGTATATTAGGATTCATATCTTAATAGAGAAGATTCTCAAAATGAATATAAAGATAAAAACAGCTTAATGGACAAAGAACTTGAAAAAATGGAACTTGGATGGTATATATGCTGATGACAGCAAGAAAATGGAAAGATGCTTTGATCCCATAATGGACGAATGACTGCAAAGATGGCAAAGATGGCAAAACTGACTGCTTTGATTAAAGAAAAGAACACAGTTAATTTTGGACTTTGTGCTTGAGGTAGAAAAAAATGAAATGAAACTTTGATTATGGATTTTGTTGTTACAAAATTTTGTTGTTACAGAAATGGCTAATATATATTATATAAAAGTAAAAAGTTGAGGTTTTATTATTTGACCTTATTCTACTGTCCCAAAGGTTCTTTTTCAAGAGGCAACTGGACTTCCTTGTTTTTTCTTTTGAAAACGTTTAACTTCTCATCCAAGATGAGATGATGAGAAGCGAAACGTCTCAAAAGAAAAAAACAAAAATCCAGTTGATTCCTGAAAAAGAACCTTTGGGACAACCACGAACTGGATGACTGAGAATCTCTACAGACCTTATTCTACTGCATCAAAAGTAGTCTCAAGTCAATGGTTTCTTGTTTTCTGTCCCGCAATCCTAATATCACTGTGAATAAACACAGTTGTACAACTTAATCAATAGTCCTTGATCTGGATGAAAAGAATGCCAGGATCTCTTCCATAGTTCCCTCTCACTGCTTGGTTGTTTTTCTGATACATATAAAACATATTGGGCAAAAACTCCTACTTGACACCTGTAGTATGCTGATGAGATTTGAGCTCATAGAAACCGAATAGTAAAACTATCTCAGAATTATAGAGGAAAGCTCAGCAAAACCATGAACCAATTGTGCAGAGGTGTAATGGAATAGACTAATTCTTTGTTGGAGATTTACAACAGTAAAGAACAACTGACTGCCAATATCGTGATGGCATTATAGAAATATAATTTAGAAAGATGGGTGCAATTCTAGTCACAGCATCCTAAATGGAAAATGAATATAAAGAATTGAAGTTACCAGACATTATGCAAAAAGCTCATTGAGAAGATAAAGATTAAAAAGGAGATAGATGAGAGAAAGTTCCCAAGAAAGTATACACAGAGGTAACTCAGATTGTAAAACTGGTTTCAGTTGGTTAAACTCAAAATGAAGTCAGGTTTGAGAAGAACAAAAAAAAACTTTGAATGCTTCAAGCTGATAGAGTGTTGAAGGATGACGATGATTTGAAAAAAGCTTCAAACATTAATGCTGGGAAATGATGGTAACGGATGTCTAGAATAAAGGTGTACACAGGGAGGGGCTTCTACCGGTTCTGTCCACTTCTGTAGAATCGGTAGCTCTGAAGAGCAGCAGACATAGAACTATGACTGCTGATGTTTTTGCCCACCTGGGCTCTTGCCTTATCTTTATTTCCTGATTTTTCAACTTCAGCTGCCGAACAAGGCACAGCTGCAGTTTAAAAAGCAAGAAAAGAGGGGCTGTTTCAAAGACTGCTTCTCTGCACGCAGCTGCTGCTGCTGATTTACAGATGCGCAGCTCGCAGCATGCAGGGAAGCTCGTAAATCCCGAACTGTTAATTAACCCTGTCGTATCCTACCCCTGGGTGTACAGTATCCAGAGGCAAAGTGAGCCTGAGTGGGCAAGGATCCTTAGCATAAGCATGTATACCATATGTGTACCTGATGACTAGTCCACAAAGAAACTCAAATGTTTATTTCCTGGGGCCAGATAGCTATCAGTGTGAATCCACAAAACAACCTCTTACTATCAACCCTCATTTGTATAGAATGATTAAAAACAAAGAGATTCCCTTTAATACATGCAAAATGTATTAAAATGGCAAATACAGTAAATAGCTTGAGATAGGAAACAAACATTATAATGTATGGCCAAAATATTATAGACTGAGCGCCCTTCCCCCAATCCCTATCACCATTTGTCCTATAGGCACAATCTTGCCACTTGCAGTGAAAAACTTTCACAATTGCAGGAACTAGAGTATAGCTTCCCATATAATTCCATGGTTTGGAGAATTTTTCAGAAACATTTCATTTTCTTATCAAATGTGCTTTTGTGGACCCAGATGTACAGGATCGATTTCACACATGTGCATCTTCGTTAGAGCTATATTATACAGCAACACTCAATACAATGTGGTTTTTCGAGCTAAATCCTCAACAAAGGAAACTGCATAAGGGCCTTTTTGTATTATAATAAAACACTGCCTATTGAAAAGATAATGCCTGCATGCCAAATAAAATGAGTCTAACTTGCACTGCTAATTGCTTGGTTATCCAAGGGTTTCACTTTAATGTCAGTACCTCCTTGCCAACATTTCATTCTAATTTTTCTTTGATGGGTGAATAAAAGCTGAAATTCTAGCTTCTAACTTTCCAAACAGCATTATTTTATTTCTACATCTGCTTCAACATCAAAGTGTGTTGTTTCTGGATTCATTATACAGATGGTACAAATTAAAATAGGGATCTTTAATCTACTGCTAAGAAGAAAAGCGGGAGCTATCCCATATTTCTTGATATGAAAGGGGTAGCCTTGAGGCTTTCCAAATAAATCCCTGAAGCCTAGTCTCTGCTTTGAGAAATTGCTTTGAGTTTTAAAGGAGTAATTTAATGGTTGTCAATTTCAAAATAAGTTCTATTACATTCAATGGGAGTGCAACCCAGATAAAAGTACACAAGAAGTGTAAAAGTCAGGCAGCTAAAGCTATAGTAAGAGGAACCTATTTTTCCTTGCCCAATGGAACTGCCAAAGTGGCAACATTCTTAAGGAGTCTGATTTCCTACTCAGAAGTTGGTCTCATTGAGTTCAGTGGAGATTAAGTCCAGATAAATTAACAGAGATATAGCTTAAACTGAAGCCAAGTAAATTGACCTGAAGCAGATTCAATTTTATTAAATATCAAAATAGCTTACTATTTCAATTTGTATTCAAAATGCAACTGTCTGTTAACCTGAAGGAAGGGAACACAAGAATTCTTTGAGGAGTCAGATATTTCTGCTTATGTACTGTAAACTGCCAATGTGGATCAGGGTAAACAAGCATTATCAAAGACCCATTAAGATAATACAATTGCTGGCTAAGGATGTTATTTGAGGAGAAAGATTTTTATTCAGTGCTGGATGCTTATATTTTAATGCTTTAATCATTAATTGTAAACCATCAAGAGAATTGGAAATGGTAATGGAAAAATACACTAACAAATATATAAACATTATATAAGTGTTATGACTATAGAGCAGAGATGCTTTGGATGATAATTGCACAAAAGATTTATTTTATAGCATCTTTGGCACTTATTGCAATACTGTATTTATCTGAAGCATCAGCGCTTGGCAGTTCTCGGCCCACTTGATTTGATCTTGAAAAAAATAAAAATGTTTTCATCTGATTAATACTTCATTGGGAGATCACCCTGGGCTATCAATTTCTATGACAAGATGAAAAAACTTCCTCAAAGAAAATATCACTTTTGTTACCAAGAAAACATTATAGATGTGACATGATCATATATTCGTCAGGAGTCAAACTTAACTCAGTGGAAGTTTTATCTTACTTACCTAAAAAATAGACTAGGTTTTTCACCCAATAATTTACTTTAAAATGGGAAGCTCATCTTGTTCTAAATATGGTAATAGAAGCAGTTTCCAGCTTTCCATAAAGAAAATAGCATGTTGGGAGAGTTCAGGTTGAAAATAGGCATTTGTAAAGTTAAATTTAAGGGTACTGGTTAGAGTGCTGGACTAACTTTAGAACAGAGTTCACCAAACTTGGCAACTTTAAGACTTGTGGACTTCAACTCCTAGAATTCCTCAGCTAGCATAAATCCATAAGTCTTAAAGTTGGCAAGTTTGGACATCCTTGCCTTAGAAAATCCAATTCATGGATTTGGCTGAATTTGGACTCCTGCCTCTGTTTGGAGATGTCATATGGGGTTGCTTGGACTATGATGGAGGATATCATCAATTTGGATTTTCACCATAATGGATGCTTTTGCTTACAGGTGGGAAACAGAATTTTTTTAAGTTAAGTGAATTTTTACCCATTTTTTCCTCCAGCTTTTCCACAGTTCTGAACACTAATAGACAATGCCTGCAGGAAGATAGAAATAGACACTGTTACCACCTTTTTTAAAAATCTACTCTAAAACCATATAAGGAATTATTCAGCAACTGGTTCTATAAAGGTATTGTTATCACTTTTTGAAAGGACGTGTTTCTTCCTTATATAAGGCAATAACATCCTTGCAAGGACGTAGATTCTCACAAGACATAATGAATATTTATGTCCCCCTCTCTCTCCAAAGTACACATACATACAAAAATACTTATTCCTATCAACTTTTGGAGGGGAAGGGAGGAACACAGTGTGCCCCCGCCCTCTTTATTTTCAAGACCCAAAGATTGACAGAAAAGCATGCAGGAAAACAGGTGCAGTTTAGGGTGGGAAGGGTGTAGAATTTCTCAGGTCAGGAAAAGATATAGCCCTTCACAACCTTTATTAGTACCTATTCAGTGCCATCACAACACAGTTTGTAGGGCACCACAATGATCCCCCTGACAGGTGGAATTCTACTAGTTCGCACCTATTCGCTAGAACCGGTTGTTAACATTCTAAGCAGTTCGGAGAACCGGTTGTTAGAAGAAATTACTGGCCTAATTCTGTAAGGAAGGCAGGAAGGAAACATTCTGGTGTTGCTTACAGAAATTGCCTCTCCATTAACTCTTATTACATTCTTGGCAGGACTAGACTTCCTGTCTCTGGAACTTCTCTGGAGTTTTTTTCCCCTCCTTTGCTGGTACTTTGCTTGTGTGGAGTGGCCATTCAAAGTTACAATGGCACTGAAAAAAGTGACTTATGACCATTTTTCACACTTATGACTGTTGCAGCATCCTCACAGTCATGAGACGCCAGGCGAGGAGATGCGTGCCTCGATGTGAGTCATATTGAGTTGGCCACACCCAGCCAATAACATGACCACCAAGCCATGTCCACCCAGTCACATAACCACCAAGCCATGCCCACAGAACTGGTTGTTAAAAATTTTGAATCCCACCCCTGCCCCTGACTATGATGGTATGGGAGCTTTAATGAACCACAAACCAATCCAACTTCTCTGTTCTGGAGATGCCACTGATTGATGTCACAGACAATTTCAGCATTTCATGATGGGGAATTGACTAGAAGAGTTTTGTATGGAGCACAGTATTGTGATGAGACCAGGTCAGAGAATGAGAAAGGCTATGAATATTTGTACATGCCTTGGGGGAAATTAAAGGCAACACCTATGCGAAAAATGTGTCTAATTCAGAGTATCTCAATCAATAGTCTCTCTCCCTTTATGGGTTAAGACAGAGTTCCCCAACCTTTCTGGCTTTGTGGACCAGCAAGGAGTGGGGGAGAGAGAGGGAATGGTTCTGCCCGAGAGGTCATGCAAATGGAGCGAGAGGAAATGTATTATCTAGAAGACCGAGTGCCATCAGACAAAAGAGAAATAAGGATCTGTGTTGCTCAGGAATGGAAAGGTCAAATAGCAACATATCAACACTATGGAGATAAATAACATTCTTTGCTTATTTATAAATGCAGGCACACCTGTTCCTACCGATAAGTCTGTTTTGCAAGTGATTATTCTGCAATTGGTTGCAAAATGAAACAAATTGGTCTCTGCAGAGGGAAATACTTTTCAGACACAATGATCCAAAATTAAGTTAGCCCTTTTCTATAGCAGCCTTTTATATACAGAATTATTTTTATACTATATTTACCAACCAGCAGATTTAGTTGTTTTTCTTATTTTTAACTGTTTCAAAAAAGAGTTTCCATTGCCATTTTAGATGCAATAATTGTGTTTACTGATTATCCCTAACTTGGATTTCTGTACTCACAAAGAAATATGCTAATAAATAGCCCTGATGGGATACCAAATGTTTTCCAACATTGATAAGGTTTGCTCACTAAAGTTAGGAGCTTTTCTATACGTCAGTGCAATCTTTTTAGCAGTATTTCCAAAACATTTAATATAATTTCTGTTTATAACTGAAATTCTATGACTGCATTAGTGTGTGTCTTTGTGTGTACATTTCTGTGTGCATATCTGTATGTTCCTATGTGTGTGTGTCAGCCAATAACAACTGATGGACCTTTGGTCACATGTGATCTCAGCTTAATTTCATATATATCTTGACCTTATTTGAAAAGATAAATTGTTTGAGATCTCTAGTAAGAAGGCTCACCTTTTCCTGCCATCTTGCAACCTTGAAGACCAACATGGATGTAGGAAATAGAAGGAGGAGGAGGAGAAGAAAAGAGGCTGAGAATAAAAACAGCTGGAGATGGAGACACTTTTGACTCTAGCCATATTGCGGTTATCCGGCAGCAGGTGCGGACGGCTGAGGAGAGTGAGGACTCAGATGAGGGACAGGACCATTAGGGAGTAGACTGCTGCCTTCAGAACTGGCAGCAGCAATGAGGAGGTTCCGAGGAACCTGCGCCAAGTACATGTGTGCGCAGGATTGCTTGAAGGAAAGAACAGCTGCAACAGCACGGGTGACTCGGGAATAAGGCTGCAAGGTAATGGCCCCTCCTTCAAGAAGATAAAAGGCAGTTGTGAAGCAACCATTCTTTGCAGGAAGCAAAGATGTTTTGAAACTCAGCCTAGTGGACATTACAGTATCTTAAGTTGGTATTTGAAGACTCTTGTGTTGTGAAATACTTCTTATCTGTGATTCTTGGCAGTCTCTCACAGTTTTGGGCAGGTTTATGCTTATCAAAGTTAATTAGTTTGCAGCAGCCTTTTAACCGGGAATTCATAAGACTCATTAAAAGGTTTCTGTTCTCTTTGATTATTGTTTGTCTTATTGGAAAAGGGCTTAGGGTCAGAACAAGCCATAGCCACTACTTGCTTTATCCAGTTCATCACTGCCATGGAACAAAAGACCAATTCCTGATCTTGGTGGCTCTAGGTTGGAGATGAGTTTGGTTCTGACATCATTTCTTGTCCCAGCATCACATATTGTCCTTTGCCCTTTGTCAGGACTCAAGAATTTAATAGTATCTTCCAAGGAAATATGACCTGTTTTCAGTATGGGTGTTGTGAATAGCATTGGTTATATAGCCAAAATTGTTCTACTCAAGCACAAGGTAATAAACTGATTGACTCAAAAGAGTCTATGAGAAATGTGCGTGCATGGTTCAGCATAGAATACTGACTGTGTTTTTGGGAGAAGTGTGATAATGGATTAGGGGATAGACTCCTATATTACAGTACCAAGTACTGTACATTTCATTGTTAACCAAACTTTTAATGTTATTATGCAGGATGGGAAGATATCCATCATTGCATTCCAGTTTAAAGGGATTTCTCAAATGCCATCACACTATATTATCCAAGAAAATCTTTGTAATACCACTGGGGTTTTACAACAAGATTTATTTGATTGAATGTATTCAGCATTTGGTTTTGCAATTTTTACACCAGGTTATGAATATGCAGTCCCACCAGGAGACTATTTTAAAATGGTAAATGCTAATGATTTAATGGCTTGCAAATCCATTATTTGATATTGCCTGAAATCTATTTGTATATCCAAAGAAATTCCGATTCCAAGAAAATGATATATCCCAAGAAAATTCCATTAAGGTCTCATAGTGAGCTCAATGTATTACAAGGGAAATAATTAGTATCAAGCGTGTAGACTGTACTGAAGCATGACAAATACACTTGGTGTAAGCTGAATGAATAAGTAAAGTTTATTTTAATTAGAAATATCATTTTAAGAAAGATATGGGGAGGAATAGTGAGATTTACTTTAGTTTATACCTGTCATTAAAAAAAATCAATTAAATTTTTGCTTAAAGAAAGAAGGAGCCCAGCACTATATGGTATTTTTCACTGTTGACTCAAGCTACAAACATCAATTCCCTCTAGCAAAGTTTTGACAGTTCATTACCAGTCTGACATTTAATATATTAACACCCTTTACTTTCTACTAACAGATGTATGCTTGTTGCAATCTATTGCAGCCTGCTATGAGGCTTAATTGTGTCACTCTCAAGATCAAAGAAAGATCAGATCCTGGCAAACAATAAGATTGTCCTGAGATGGATGAACCTGGTGACACAATTTTATTTGCTCCAGATCTCTTTAATTCTTTTGTCAAGTATCCAAAGACATGTGGCAAAAACTGAAAATAGGAATGGCAAAAGAACCATAGATTATTTTCTTCTCAGATACTAAAACATGTATAATTGATAGGGTCACTCCAAATACAGATCCAAATCTTTTCCAGCTGCCTTTGGACTTCTTATGTATTTCCTTCTAGTTGCTTCACCTGGCCCTTCTTCCTCTTCTTCTTCTTCAGCAGCTACTGTCAGCTAAAACAGGAAAATGAATGAATTCCAAAGCTAAAAGTTGCAAGAAGAAGGAGGAGGAGGAGATGATTGATGAAGAGAAAGAGAAGAAGTTGAGACCATCACATTTTGCCAAATCAGTGTTCATTCCATAAATCAGGGCCATAGTCACAAGCAGACCATTAATTGCTTGAGTTACAGCTCTTCAGATCCCAGTGAAAATAGTAGGCTCTCTGTGATAGTAAAGAATCACAGCTATAAGCTAGATGAGAAAAATACTCGAATCACAGTAGTGGTTATCACAATAATATATACATG
Organism: Bungarus multicinctus; assembly: GCA_023653725.1. Lineage (NCBI taxonomy): Eukaryota > Metazoa > Chordata > Lepidosauria > Squamata > Elapidae > Bungarus > Bungarus multicinctus. The sequence continues at coordinate 7,499,870 of CM042848.1, read as the reverse complement.
GCTTCTTTTGAATTGTTCCTTTTTAGGCATCATTAATTCAGAGAATGCAAAATAAAAATCAAATCCTTTAAGGTAACATCAAGGCACTTACTTACATAACAAGCAATAAAAGCCAATTATTTAGAGGTTCTAAAGTGGAGTTGCTCACCATTTCACAGGCTGCTTTATTGCTACTTTTCAGATTAGTTCCTCATCAGCTGGGCCAGAATTTCAGCATTGCTTATAACAACACAATCTCAGCCTAGAGAAACAATTTTCTTCATAAAAACTCTGACAATAGCTTTTTATTGTAGCTTGTTGGCAATGGCATGTTGTGGTAAGCAGCCTCAAATGCTTCAGGAGCTGGAAGGTATCTCCAAAGATATAAAAACGGTTTGTAAAGTCTTTAAGCTCCTCTTTGGTATCTGAGGTCACTATCTCCAAAATCTTACTTTTTAAAATACACAAGGAAAAATCAAATATGACCTCTGCGAAACTGTGCCAGAATACATAATGAAGCCTCTCTACTAAGTTATAGTATTTACCCTTGTAGGATATGTTCTATTCTTGCCCCAAAACATAAAAATCTGTTCTAGCAATTTGCACACATCTGCAGTATTTGTAAGAGGGAGTCTCTGCTCACTTGCAGACCTGTAGGTAAACCTTTTGCACAGAGAAAGTTAAAGCTGTTATTTTCTTTCTGAAAGGTTGAAAATAAGACTTGCTCACTATGTTAGATTGTTTTTTTTTTTTTTTTGCACTGCTTAGAATAGGAATCCCCAACCCCCATCCATGGACCAGCACTGGTCTGTGACATGCTAGTAACTGTTTCACGAAAACAAGCAAAGCCCCATCAGCACATGAAACCACGACCCCTCCAATCCATGGGCAGGGGGAACTCTCTCCAAGGAACCAGTCCCTGCTGTGCAAATTGGTTGGGGGTTACTGACTTAGAGAGTTATGCCTGGGGGAGAAGGGGCTGGATAGGTTTTTTACCTAAACTTTGCAAAAAATTAGCTTTCAAAAAAGAAAGAAATCAGCTGATACTGTTAAAAAAATTTCTTCCTTGCATTAGAGCTAGGATGCATGTGCATATTTACAGTTCAATTTTGCAAAATATATTTCTTTGATAATCAAAAAGAAAACCAATTTGTAATTTTAAATTATTATTATTGTTGTTGTTGTTGTTGTTATTGTTACTATTATTATTTTTCTGCATTAAAGGCAGTATATGTTTCCAGTTAAAGTTTGCAAAAAATATTGGTATATACTCCTAGGTGTATAATGATAGCTGGGACCAGAATTGCTACTGCTAAGCACATTCATAAAGCACAATGTCACAGGACCATTCTGGTTGGCAATGGCAACTCTGGCAGTCCCAGTTGCTGTCATTAAGTGAGGACCAGGGGTGGGATTCAAATTTTTAACAACCAGTTCTGTGGGCATGGCTTAGGTGGCTTGGTGGTCATGTGACTGGGTGGACATGGCTTGGTGGTCATGTTATTGGCTGGGCGTGGCCAACTCAATATCACTCAGATCGAGGCACACATCTCCTCGCCTGGCCTCTCATGACTGTGGGGATGCTGCAACAGTCGTAAGTGTGAAAAATGGTCATAAATCACTTTTTTCAGTGCCATTGTAACTTTGAATGGTCACTCCAAACAAGCAAAGTACCAGCAAAGGAGGCGGAAAAACTCCAGAGAAGTTTCAGAGGCAGGAAGTCTAGTCCTGCCAAGAATGTAATAAGGGTTAACGGAGAGGCAATTTCTGTAAGCAACACCAGAATGTTTCCTTCCTGCCTTCCTTACAGGATTAGGCCAGTAATTTCTTCTAACAACCGGTTCTCCGAACTGCTTAGAGTGTTAACAACCAGTTCTAGCGAATAGGTGCGAATTGGTAGAATCCCACCCTTGATGAGGACCTCCCATGATTGCTACTTCCAATTTCCTGCTGGTTTCCCCTTGATTTTGCTTCTGGGAAGCCAGCAAGGAACATTGGAATTTCTATGGCTATGGCTCATTGCAATATCATAATTGCAAGGCAGCTTTTGAGCACCCAGATAGTGATCGCATGACTATGGGGACACGATAACAGCCAGAACTCCAATTACTGGTCATAATTACCACTCAATCAGTACTGTTGTAAATTGGAACAGTTGCTGAATGAGTGGCCATTAAACATAGACCATCTGTATGTACTTTGCACTTTCAGAAAAGCGGGTTTTAACTTAAAAAGTTCTCTCTCTTTTTGCACTTAAAGTAATGGTTTTAAAAACTCAGCAAAAATAAAACATAGTAGGTTTTCATTTATTTTGAAAGCGGACAAAATAGACTTACTCCAAATAGAGCTTTTTAGTACAAAAAACTGCCCCTAAATATCCAGAGGTCATAATCATTAACTTTAGGTCTGACAAGTGTATTTCATGATGGAACTAAGTAACATATCATACTGGTATGGTTTGTGATTTGGCATCATCTGCATCAGAGGTGGTATTCAGCCAGTTCTGACAGATTCTGGAGAACCGGTAGCGGAAATTTTAAGTAGTTCGGAGAACCAGTAAATACCACCTCTGACTGGCCCCACATCCATCTATTCGCTGCCTCCCAAGTCCAAGCTGATTGGCTGGGTCTTCTTTTGTTGCCCTGCACAAGAGAACGGAGCTGGAAAGCAAGTTAGTGGGGTGGGGAGGGAATGGGGATTTTGCAGTATCCTTCCCCTGCCATACCCACAAAGTCACACCCACAAAGCCACATCATGCCCACCAAGGTACGCCCACAGAACCGGTAGTAAAAAAAATTGAATGCCACCACTGATCTGCACTCAATGTATGCTTAGATTGCTCTCTTTGATTACATCACTAAAACTTTTAATTGGGAGCAGTCCAGATTTGGTTATCAAATGGATGGATATATAAATGTTTTAAATAAATAATTAAAACTACTAATAAGGTCGTACTATAAGTTAACGTTTTATATATACGTGTGTGTGTGTGTGTAAGGTTTTGAGCTGATTAATTAAATAAGGGAGACTAGGATAGATCTATTTCGAGCTAGTTAGCTTTCTTCAGCTAGTCATACCCTTACTGGGATTCGAATCAGGGAAGTATTACATGTGAGGCAGTTGTAATTGCCACTAGATCACTGGTTCTATCCTGTTCAGCTGTTCAGCTGGTTCAGCTGCATATATATATGGCGTGTTCGGGTCTTTTCCTGTATAAGATTGAGACTACCTGGGCAACGTTTCAATGAGATCTCACTCACCATCTTCAGGCTGGTGTTTTCGGCTTTGTGCTTGTGCGAGCAAAGCATGATCTGAGTTGCTGTCTCCCTATATATACTGGTGGGGAAGTTGGCTGTGTTGTCATTTCTTGATTGGTTGATGGAGTTGATGTTTGCAGATTGGCTGGCTTTTTCTTAAGAACATGTGTGACTGAGGTATTGGCTGTGTGTCTATCAGCCTCTTGTGTTGTAATGACTTGGGTAATGGGCTGTGTGATGACCTTCTGAGTTCTATTGTTTTGACATCCTGGCTCTTGTGCTATAATCTCCTGGGCCGTAATGACCTGGGTAATGGAAGTGGTTTGCCTTTGTGTCTTCCCAAGGGCTAAGAGTAAGTGACTGGTGCAAACTCACCCATCTGGCTTTATGCCTCAGTGACATTAGTACTCACAGTCTCCAGGTTTCCAATCTAGTGCCTTAACACTAGCCCAAACTGCCTTTCCATACATTATAACTGTTAGAGTGAAAAGGTCAGTTCCATTCTGGACAGCATAGATAATGTCATCCTGTTGTTTTTTTTTCTCAGCTCCTTTAGATCAACTTGCCCAGCAGGCAAGTGATACCAATGCAGATCTTTCAGTCTATGCTTCAGATGAGCTTCATAACTTTGAAAAAGTTAACTGTCTGCTGCAGTTCTTTTTAAGGATGACCTCTCATTAAGAATGTAATAGTAATCATGACGAATTGTCACAATAGTGTGGGAAAACTATCAATAAAACTAACTGGCTTGGAAAGGGTTACAGCGGTGGAAAGGGTTGGAAAGGGTTACTGCCGGCGGTGCCTCGGGGTCTGCTCAAGAGTTCATGGCTTCCATGACGGCCATGGGCCTGACTCAGTTAATTCGGGATCCTACTCACGTGGGGGGTCACACCTTGGATCTGGTTTTTGTCTCTGATCAGTGGCAGAGTGATCTGGGTATAGCGGATATAGTTGTGGAACCCCTGTCATGGACAGATCACTCGCTCCTGAAGCTCGACTTCCGTTCCGACCCCCTGACTGCAGGGAGGCGGGGCCACTAAAATGGTACCGCCCCATGCGCCTGATGGACCCTGATAGGTTCCTGACAGAGCTTGGGCTATTCCCCGAAGCTCACACACACGACTCGGTTGAGGGCTTGGTCGCCACCTGGGATAGGGTGGCTGCCGGGGCCCTTGACCGAGTTGTGCCCTTGCGGCCTCTGACCCGGTGCCGATCCCATGTGGCTCCCTGGTTTTCTGAGGAGCTGAGGGAGATGAAGCGCCGGAAAAGACGCCTAGAGAGCAGTTGGAGGGCTAGCCGCTCTGGGTCTGACCGAACACTATTACGATCTTATATCAAGACGTATTTAGTGGCGATAAGGATGGCGAGGAGGTCTTACCTCTCCACCCTTATTGCGTCCACGGAAAACCGCCCAGTCGCCCTGTTTAGGGTGACCCGCTCCCTCCTGGAGGTGGGAGCGCGGGAGGACCCCTTGCAGGGACGGGCTGAGGAGTTTTCTAGGTTTCTGCAGGACAAAATCGCTCAGATCCGGGACGAACTGGACTCCGACTGGGCATCTCCGGGCGGGGGGGTGGGGGTGGATATCGGTGAGGTCAATTGGGTTGAGTTCGATCCTGTTACTGTGGAGGACATGGACAGGATACTGGGGGGACTGAATGCCACCACCTGTTTACTGGACCTGTGCCCCTCCTGGCTGGTCTTGGCCACTCGGGAGGTGACACGAGGCTGGTTCCAGGGTATTATAAATGCTTCCTTGAGAGAGAGGCTGTTACCCGCCGCCTTGAAAGAGGCGGTGGTGCGGCCCCTCCTCAAGAAACCGTCCCTAGACCCAGCATTGTTATCTAATTATCGTCCTGTCTCCAACCTTCGTTTCGTTGCGAAGGTTGTTGAGAGTGTGGTGGCACGTCAGCTCCCGCAGTACCTGGAAGAAACGAGTTATCTTGACCCCCTCCAATCGGGCTTCAGGCCCGGGCACAGCACGGAGACGGCGTTGGTCACGTTGGTGGATGACCTCTGGAGGGCCCGGGACAGGGGTTGTTCCTCTGTCCTGGTCCTGTTAGATCTCTCAGCGGCTTTTGATACTGTCGACCACAGTATCCTATTGCGACGGTTGGAGGGGTTGGGGGTAGGGGGCACCGTGCTGCGGTGGTTCACCTCCTTCCTCTCCGACTGTTCGCAATTTGTGTTGACAGGGGGGCAGAGATCGGCCCCGAGGCCCCTACTATGTGGGGTCCCTCAGGGGTCGGTGCTCTCGCCCCTGCTGTTCAACATTTATGTAAAGCCGCTGGGTGAGGTCATCCGTGGCTTCAGGGTGGAGTTCCATCAGTACGCTGATGATACTCAGCTGTACATCTCCACCCCGGGCCACCCCAGCGAAGCCGTCGAAGTGATGTCCCAGTGCCTGGAGGCCATGCGGAATTGGATGGGTCGTAACAGGCTTCGTCTCAACCCGGCCAAAACCGAGTGGCTGTGGTTTCCTGCGCCCAGATACAGCCAGCTTATTCCTTCGCTGGCCGTGGGGGGAGAGGTTCTGACCCCTGTGGAAAGGGCGCGCAACTTGGGTGTCCTCCTGGACGTACGGCTGTCTTTAGAAGAACACATTGCAACCGTCGCCAGGGGGGCTTTTTATCAGATTCGTCTGATTTACCAGTTGCGGCCCTTTCTGGATCTGGGCGCACTTCGCACAGTCACTTCCGCCCTCGTTATCTCCTGCCTGGATTATTGCAATGCTCTCTACATGGGGCTCCCCTTGAAGAGTCTCCGGAGGCTACAGTTAGTCCAGAATGCAGCCGCGCAGGTGATCGTGGGTGCCCCTCGGAGCTCCCACGTTACACCGCTTCTCCGCAGGCTGCACTGGCTTCCTGTGGCCTTCCGGATTCGATTCAAGGTGGTACTGATGGTATTTAAAGTGCTCCATGGCTCGGGACCTGGGTATTTACGGGACCGCCTACTGCCATCGTCTACCTCCCGCCGCCCAATACGCTTCCACAGGGTTGCCCTACTTGGGGTACCGCCACCTGATCGTTGTCGGCTGGCGGCCCCGAGGGTGCGGGCTTTCTCTGTGGGAGCCCCCTCCCTGTGGAATGATCTCCCCCCGGAGATACGAGCCATGACGGACATCCTGACCTTCCGGCACGCGGTTAAGACCCTATTTTTTAAACAGGCTGGCCTGGCCCAGTAAGGGTTTTTGGGGTTTTATACCTAATTTTGGGTTTTAGTTTTTAATCTTCCATTTTAAATTTTTTATTAATCCCAGATTTTTAAATGTGTAATTGTAGTTAGACGGGATGCAGCCAGTTTATCTATTTAATTCAGTTTTAAATTTTATTTAAATTATATTTATTCTATGTATTTTTATTAGGCTGTACACCGCCCCGAGTCCCTTTTTTGGGAGAGGGAGCGGTATAGAAATATAAATATAAATAAATAAATAAAATAAAATACAGTCAATACTCTAATCATAACCAGAGTATATGCAAATACAGCATGCTCCCCCTCACAGTCAAGGACCACTTTTAAATTATAATCTTTTTTTTTTCTTCAGAAAAACTGAAAATAAACTCAATTCCAAAGTTCTGAGAAGTTGAACTCAAGTGGACTTTATCTACCTATTTATCTATGGTTGGAAACTAATCAAAGAGAGAAACAACCTGGAATTAAGGAGAAACTTCCTAACAGTGAGGACAATTAACCAGAGGAACATCTTGCCTTCAGAAGTTGTAGGGGTTTCATCAATGGTGGTCTTTAAGAAGAGACTAGACCAAGGGCCTTCAAACTTGGCAAGTTTAAAGACTTGTGGACTTCAACTCCCAGAATTCCTGAGCTAACATGACTGGAGGAGGAATTCTGGGAGTTGAAGTCCACAAGTCTTTAAAGCTATCAAATTTGAAGAGCCCTGGACCAGACAGTCACTTATCTGAAATAGGTTAGGTTCGCTTGCTTGAGCAGGAGGTTGAACTAGAAAACCTCCAAAGTCCCTTCCAGCTCTATTCTATTCTACCTATTCAATCATACAGATAAATAAATGTGAATTATAGTAGTAGAAATGTTATTATAATGCACTATGATACACATTTATTTATCTTTATGATTGAATAGGTAGATAAACTTGAGTTTAACTCCTCAGAACTTTGGGATTGAATTTATTGTTGAGCAGTGTGGTGGCCTGGGGGTGAAAATGTTTGCCTTCCATCCAGAAGGTTGAGAGTTCAATCCTAGGCAGCAACAGATATTTCTTTATCAGAGCAAAAAGAAAATGTCTGCTATGAACTCAGCATAGGAGTCAGCAAGGGCATCTGGCCAGTAAACACTCCATTCAGTTGTCCTGACTCCACCCTGAAACAAGGAATTACACGATTGTAAAAAGAAGAAAAAATGTTGATCCCTCAGTGTTAATAAAATCTATGAATGGACTACACTGACCATTCCTATTACCAGAGAGAAAAGTGTAGAGCACTAATCCAGATCATTATTTTAGCACTGAATGCTTTTCTCTTTTGACTTATCATAATTAGTATTCCCTGGTGTGTTTTCAATGAATGAATGGAAATGCACTTGATTAGAATTAATATAAATTATATATTATGAAGCATAATTATCTGCATAATTTATTTCTAGCTACAGACATTCAATCACATCACTGTACATCACATCACTGTCATGAAGGTTGTCCATAATATTCATATTCATTTGAAATCAAGAAACAATTATGTCACACAACACAACACACACGCACACACTAAAAGGATTGTGTCCCTCTCTAGAAGTTGAAATCCCAAGATGGATTCTTATTAGTTCAGCTTCTAATTTAGTAATTGTGTAAATCATCTAACTGGGGGGAAACATCTACAGCGGATAACCATCATGACTTTTCTTTCACAGAATCTATTTCTCTAGGTAGTTTTCATATAGCCAATATAGAACATGGACAACTTTGAAAACTGATGAATCTTCTCATTGTAAAATAATCTTTCTTATTCAAAAGAGAACTATAGCAGCACTTGGCCACATCATGTATTTCGATTTTTGTAAATGGAGAGGATTTGACTGGACTCAAGAATCGTTGAACCCTAACAAAACATACTGAACTAACATCGCCTCCTTGGTTATTTCAAAATTATTATATTTTCCTCTTACTTACTATTGTTACTAAAATCTATACTGCTGAAAAGGAGAATCATTTTTCATTTTAGCAGTTTATAAGTATTCAGACTATTAAGGGGAAAATGGCTGGAGCTTGTAGAGCATAATAACTCCATTTTAAGTGACCTCATAAAAAAAAAGTCTGTATGGAACAGTCTTTGTTCACTGTTCCTTGGAAACTGGACATTTATGTTTGTACTGCTTTGTAAAAGGTTCTGGAAGAAAGGAAAAAACAGAAGGGAACAGCAGCAATGTCTCCAATGAACCCTTTCCCTGTACTTTTTCCAATACATAATGTGTGAAATGCTGTGTTAAATTTCTCTAAAATCCTGAATCTTATTTTTTTTTTTCCCTTTAAGCCTGAAGATATATTCTATTTACATGAAAACCAGCCAACTATAAATATTACTTTAGGGCACACTTAAACATTTTATACATTAAAGCTGATTTATACTTCTGCAAAGAGTGAAAAAAAATTTCACTATTTCCCAGACTTTCCTTATTATTTTGTTTCATAGTAAGCATTTGTGTTTATTTTCAGAGAAATTATAAAACTAATGGAAGGAAGCAAAGCCATAGGAATGGCCTAGCATGACCTATGAGCAACTTAGATAGAATGAACATATGGCTTTAGCTTTTAAATGCTAAGTTCTAGCTTCTATATTTTAAAGCATAAATATTCCAAAACACCTTGCAGTCAAAACATAATGGTGCAAATGGTCAAAGATGATAGTAATTAGGAATAGGGTATCCTTTATGGATTTGCTGAGAATGGATACAATTGAACTGATAATTTCTGAATGCATTGATTAAACTTGGGAGGGTGTAAATAGAATTAACTATGTAACTGCTGCCAAGAAGATTGGAATTTATTTAAAGATTTTCTTTTCTTTGTTTTTCTTTGTTAACTTTCTCTTCTACTTTTCTGTCTTTTCTCTTATTTCTCTTATTCTCTTTTTATTATTTGCTTATGTTTTCTGGCTTTTCACTTTGTAAAAAAAAACTTCATTCACACACACAAAGTGGTATTGAGACACCCAGAGATATATAGGAATAAGGTGTTAGTGTACCTTTTCTCTCATGGTCAGTGCTTCTGCAGCCTCATTTCCAGTGCCTCAAAACAATATTGTAACATCTGAACCTTTGGTTTTCACAAAAACGAAAAACAGATTTTTCCCACTGCCCATTTTCACATTTGAGTCAGTTTAAATAGATCCTGGCTGTGTTCATTTATAAGCAGGATGGGAATATTTCACACTATGCATTTAGAATAAAATATAAAAATCAGTGTACACACACCCTTGAGCACTTAATCTGCTTTTCATGTTTCCTTTCTTGACCTTCTGCCTTGCAAGCCAATGGAAGGTGATGGCTTAAGGAAACTTAGTTCAGAATAGTGCAAGTCAATATACTGACAGTATAACAACAACAAAAAATGGTTTTGGATATGTATGATAATGTAGCATTCATATAGTCTAGGAAACTAATATATGATTGATGTGCTTGTGTGTGGATATAATTTTTGTAGACCAAAAAGTATTCTACTTCATGTAAAATTTTCTAGTAGAAAAAATGGCTAATGGCAGGATCTGAATAAGATACCCCAAGCGTTGCAGGATGGATACTTTGTGGTAATCTAAAAAGTTAATCCATCATATTCCAGTAGTTTTTCCATTAGACAAGCATCTAAAGAACCTTTTGTTTAGAGTTGTCCTTTCAACATGAGAAAGTCAGAGAAAAAGCCAACAATCAGAAGATATTAAGACTGGAGTGACATTGTTGTCTTTCATATAGTTTTATGCATGAGAATAATATTGTCTTGTCAAAATCGATATAATAGGTCCATTCAAGTATCCTATAGCACAGGACCTTTGAATCTGACCGTTTTATCCCTTTGTTAAAGGAAATTAGTGAACATTTTCTTTCTTTCCCTTTATTTCTTTCTCAGAAACAATTTGATAACCTGCAGGTATTAGTTGTCTCAAAGCTAGAAAATAAAGTGGTTCAATAAATTTATAAGCATGGTTTATACAAAATGTTTAGAGGCTAAGAATAATACAAAATGTAATTTCAGCCCTTTCTTCAAGATGAATAAGTAGCTTTCCAAGTGTAAGTTTTATTAGCTTTTCATAAGCATCTAATCTGTCATTGCAAATCTAATTTTCATACATCACTTTTGAAAAATTGCTCTGTTAAAAAAGTTTGCACTGAGGATCTACTATGACATTATAAATGTAAGTTAGAAATCCCATTCAACTTATAACATTTGTTATTTTAAAAATGCATTTCAACTGTTTATAAGAGATTTGAGCCAGAGAGAATATAGTAAAGGCTCATTCTCCTGTTTTGATGGAATTTGTAGTGGGTTTTCAGTAGACTGTATGAATAGAAGTATTTGTTTCAGTAGGAAGCATGGTCCTGAGCAAGGTTTATTGCCATTCTACGATCTCCAACCAGTTTTTCCCTCATATTTCTGTTTAATGAGTATTCCTTCTTTATTAATAATAGTATTTAGTTAAAATGATTGTTAATTTCTTAATATTATTATGTTCATCAGCTGATCACTAAACTGGTTGAAATGAATGTAGTATAATGTCAAATCAGAAGTTTTATTTCTCTCTGAATTTTCTTAAGACTATTTAATAATATGTTCTCTTTCTGTCCCCTATTTTTAAAACTGGTTCATAAACCTTTGTGCCATCACTGGATTTCCAGACAATGCTTCTTCTTTCTATGCTAAGTCTCCATCAAAGATATATAATATGATACATAATTGCATAAATCTCTGGTATGAAAGTGAAAACACGGTATAAGATTTGAAAGAATGTAGAGACCCAACTGAATATAGTAGTGGGTAACATCACTTTAAAAGCAATATGGAAATTGTGGTTATGTATCATTTTGGACTTGGTGACCTAGAAATTCAATAAACAAACAAATCATAAATTGCTACATTTCTAAACTAAGGTAAGCAACTACTGTATATTGACATATCCACTTTTGTCCATCTCTCCCAAATCATTAGAGATGCTTCCTTCTCAATCTATACATCATTATTCCTGGCAGCAACTCAGGTGAAAATATTAGCAAAGTTCCAAATATAGTTGAGGTTCCAGCTACAAGAGCTCAGTGTGAAGCCAAGTTTGACTTTGTAATCTCTTTCTGCCTATCATTCTTTTTTTTTTTTTTTGAGATTGCTAATCCAAGGTCACCTCTTTTTTTCTTTATTTCCAAGCACACATAAATGAAGCCTTTGCTTGCTTATACTTCTTCTGGTAAGAAGTTGTTAACTAGTCTTTGCCTGTCTCCGTAAAGTATATTAATAAATAAATCTGTGATAGAACCTGCTTCACTAATTGCTTGGGTTGCATTCACTATCTCAGATATAGTCTCTCTCTCCATCCCTTTCCCTCCTCTTTCCCAGTCTCTTACACACACAGAAAGAATGCTTCCATCTCCAACAGCATTACCATCTATGTTCCTCATTAACGCCAGATCCCTCATAAACAAATGGATGCACTACAGCTGCAGATCTCCCACAATCACACAATTTGTGAGTGCTGTCTACTAATTGTCACAGAATCCTGGCTGCACCCACAAATCCCTGATGCTACAATGGAGCTAGCGGACCAAACCTTGCACTGTCAAGATCAATATAGGGGAGGGGGCTTAATTATTTATCTACGTAAAGACTGGTGCACAAATAGCAAAATAACAAACAGTCCTTGCTCACCAGATTTAGAGGCCATGACTGCTCAGTGTAGACCGTTTTATCTGTCACGGGAGCTAACAGTAGTTACCATCACTGCTGTATATTTACCTCCAGATGCTAATGTTAGCATGGCGCTCAATCACCTTCAAGACATAATTACCACGCAACAGAGAGTTCATCCTGAGGGCGTTCATATCATTGCTGGGGATTTCAACAGAGCATGACTAAAAACTGTGCTCCCCAAACTTTACCAACATGTTAAGTGCCCAACCAGGGGAAAAAACACACTTGATCATGTGTACTGAAATATCAAGCATGCTTATAGAGCAAAACCTCTTCCCCACTTAGGACAATCAGACCATTTTACCCTGCTTTTACTACCAGCCTACACTCCTCTTAGGAAGAGAACAAAACCTAGCAGTCAAACTATTAGATGCTTGCCTGAAAATGCCCTCTCCCAGCTTCAGGATTGTTTTGCCCGCACAGATTGGAACCTCTTTAAACACAGAGACTGTGCTTTTCTACATGAAGACCTGTGTAGAAATTGTCACTATGGACAAACGCATATGGACCTTCCCAAACAGGAAACCCTGGATGACCAGCGAAGTCCAGACCTGTGTAGAAAATGTCACTGTGGACAAACGCATATGGACCTTCCCAAACAGGAAACCCTGGATGACCAGCGAAGTCCAGGCTCTGATCAAGCCCTGTGACCTGGCTTTTAGAGCAGATGATACCACACAGTACAGCACTGCCAGAGCTGAGTTGAGAAGGGGCATCAAACATGCTAAGGAGTTGTATAGAAGGAAGGTCGAGGGCCACTTTACTGATAGTGACCCATGGCAGATGTGGAGGGGGATAAAGGCCCTGACCAACTATAAAGGCCAGGGCCCAACGAACAGCGAGAGCAATAGCACTCTGGAAGAGGAGCTAAACATTTTTTTCACATGCTTGAGACCACCAAGAACCTGGACATACTGCCTCACGAGGACCATGACGCTGCACCTCTCTCTTTTCAGGTGCATGAGGTGAGAAAAACACTGAGAGCAGTAAATTCCAGGAAAGCTGCAGGGCCTAATGGTATTCCTGGTCCAGTAGTTAAAGCATGTGCTGACCAATTGGTGGAAATATTTACAGAGCTGTTCAATCTATCTTTAACACGTGCCATCATCCCACAATGCCTGAAGGCTGCAACCATCATCCCCGTTCCCAAAAAAACAAATATAACCACTCTCAATGACTATAGGACCATAGCGTTAACAAGCTCCATCATGAAGGTTTTTGAGCGACTAGTCTCACAGCACATCAGAGACTGCCTCCCGCCCTCCTTTGATCAACATCAGTTTGCTTATAGAGCAAACCAATCTACAGAGGATGCTGTGGCCATCACACTTCATGTAGCGCTGAGTCATCTGGAGAACAAACAGAGCTATGTGAGGATGCTCTTTGTGGACTATAGCCCTGCGTTTAATACTATCACCCCAGATATACTAGTAACCAAACTGTATAATCTGCAGGTTCTCACCCCCATGTGCTCCTGGATTAAGAACTTTTTGACAAACAGACCACAGTCTGTTAGACTTGGCTCCCACCTTTCTTCCACTATTACACTCAATACTGGTTTCCCCCAGGGTTGTATCTTGAGCCCCCTGTTATATGCCTTGTATACCTTTGACTGCTCATGAAGCCACACAATAAACACCATCATAAAGTTTGCAGACTATACGATCGTGATTGGTCTCATCTCCGGAGAGGATGAGACAGCATATAGGACAGAAGTAGAGAACCTGTCTGTCTGGTGTTCACAGAACAATTTGTCACTGAATGTCCATAAAACCAAAGAACTGATTATGGACTTCAGGAAACATGGACAGGACCACGCCCCACTCATCATCAATGGAGAATGAATGGAAACTGTCTCTACGATCAGATTCCTTGGCATCTATATCTCAGCTGATGTCTCCTGGTCCCCTAACACCAAGGCCATAGTGAAGAAGGCTCAGCAGTGGCTGCACTTCCTGCGGGTCCTCAGGAAAAACAATCCGGAAAAGAAGCTGTTCCTGGCTTTCTATAAAGCCTCTGTGGAGAGCACTCTGACATACTGTCTGGGTATGTGGTATGCAGGTGCCTCAGCTGAGGACAGGAAAACTGTACAGAGAGTGATAAACACAGCTCAAAAGATCATTGGTTGCCCTCTGCTCTCCCTGGAAGACTTAGCCAGGTCACACTGCCAAAGCAGAATCAAGGCCATCATAGAAGATCCCTCACACCCTGGCAATTATCTTTTTGACCTGCTGCCGTCTGGATGGCGCTTTAGGTCAATAAAATCCCACACTACTAGACTAACAAATAGTTTCTTTCCCTGGGCCATCTGTACTGCAAATAAATATAAGTCACTATCTTATTAAGATGTGAAAAGAGGTGATACCGCAATACCTCATTCAGATGTATAATAACATATTAAAGTACAATCCATCTCTTGTGTATTACACTTGGCAAGTATCACAATAAGTATTGGATGTATATTTTGTGTATATTCATAGATATTGTACTCTCAAATTGCAAATGGAGACGTGGGTACTCTATTTTTCTTATTTTCATCTTTAAGTGCTTTGGTTTTATTGTATTGCAAACAGTTGCTGGGGTGCATTCATAGTTCCGTTGTATTTGTCCAATGACAATAAAGTTCTTCTATTCTATTCTTCTATTCTATTCTTCTAAAGTAGGTTAAATGCTATGTCCTTACTTCTGAATAAACTTGCTTACAATTGCAGCACCAGATCTATTTTGCACTCTAGTCTTAGCTAAATTAAGAATGCATAACAAACTTTATTGCTTACATAAATCATCTGCAAATTCTTGATCTGAAATCAGTGACTTGTACTTTATTTTCTTTCTAAGAAGTCAACATTTGCTGATGGAATTCGGGCAGAATGTTCCAATTAAAACTAGCAGAGTTAAGAAAATAGATGTACAAAGACTCTGCTTCCCTTTCAGAAAGTACTTAAGACTTGGCTAAAAGTAGGGAAGTTAGTAGAAATCATGTGGTTTATTATGTTTATTGAGAATTAACCTCAGCTGCCATTTTTGTTTTCATAATGAGCTGAATTGTTTTGTTGTTTGTTAT
The DNA here is from genome assembly GCA_023653725.1 of Bungarus multicinctus. Taxonomy (NCBI): domain Eukaryota; kingdom Metazoa; phylum Chordata; class Lepidosauria; order Squamata; family Elapidae; genus Bungarus; species Bungarus multicinctus. The sequence goes on along the minus strand of CM042848.1, from coordinate 7,484,653 downwards.
TTATGCTGTTGTTCATTTATACTATTTACCATCTAGAGTCTATAATTAGATGGGCTGCTATGTAAACAAATATAATATACAGATGCCTGGGCAATGCAATTCTTATATATTTAGAAGGTTCCTGGTTGGGAATACTATAGCAGACAGTGACGATATCAGTGAAAGAATTTGATTTAACACAATTTCATTTTCCCATAAGGAAGACTAAAGAGGGAATTATTGCACATACTGTATGTGGAAAGATCATACTGGATAAGTATAATAAAACATGTTATGTTAGTAGCTGAAGTTAGAAAATATTAGGATAGTGTTCTAGCATATGGTGGACTTTGATAATTTAGAATAGCTTTGTAGTAGCAAAGCAGATGACTTCAATCTGCTATGAATTTTTGGCAACGTTCAGCTACTAGTTTATTGGCCTGGATGTCAGCATGATGCCATCATTAAGTCAGAGATGTATATTAAAAAGGAAATAACATGTTTGCTTAGTAAGTTGTACAAACAAACTTTTGAGGAGGGAAAGGGATAAAGGATTCAATGACTGGCAGTCTTGTCCTCCATTTCAATATCAAGTGACCCTTTATTGAGACCATCATTGACTGCCCAATGACAGCATCTTGGAATTGGGTTGACTTCATGAAAAGTAAGCTTTCTATATGTTAAAAAGTGTAAGGTTGTTGGAGAGGCTGAGAATGCTCCAGAATTAGGAACAAATCAAAACCTAGATTGAACTACGAAAGAAAAGACAGTGATTAGATGATTGCTAAATTAGAATTTAAATTCATCCAATACAGTTTCACATGGAAGAAAAAGACAGTTGCTACTTATTTTTGCTTTTTTGTGCTAAGGTCTGTAAGACAGGAACAGAATTTGTGTGTATAAATCCCTAATTCAATCTCTGGAAGCATAGCTGGCAGCATAACAATGCTCAATATTCCATAGCTAATGAGAGAGATCTATTATTTGAGACCCCAGAGAGATGCTGTCAGTCAAAATAGACAGGACTGAGCTAGACAGACAAATGGACTGACCTGAAAAAAGACACACTTCTGTGCTAGATTGGTGATGATCCCTGAATGAATAATGTTGCTTGCTTAAACTATTCCAGCTATCATTATTATTGTTCCACTGTTCTCATCTATGGATTTCCACTCATATAGATATTATAGCAGTGGGTGGTGAACTTTAGCTAATTTTTATGAAATGATGCCTATTAACATATTCACACCTTTGTAAATGTAATTTTCAGTATTTTGGCTACCTAAGCCATGGGGTGTCAAACTCACTGCATCCATCACCTTGCCATCATGTGACCTTTTGTGATGCTTTTCTCCTTCACAGAGCTGATGTGGGTGTGGCCTATGCATGATGCATGCAGCCCAGGGTCTGCCAGTTTGACACCCCTGACCTAAACAATCGTCTGAGACTTAGCCATGATATGTGGAAGCTGTGGGAATCTGGTTGAAGGACAACATTTTCAGACTCAAGTCCAGAAAGAATAGTTGCTATAGATTTTGTAATTCAGAGCATGCTTTTTTTTTTTTTTTAACATGGGTCACATTGCCTCAGACAGACCTGGTGCAGGGGTGGGATTCTACCAGTTTGCACCTATTCACTAGAACCGGTTGTTAAGATTCCAAGCAGTTGGGAGAATCGGTTGTTAGAAGAAATGACTGGCCTAATCCTGTAAGGAAGGCAGGAAGGAAACATTCTGGTGTTGCTTACAGAAACTGCATCTCCGTTAACCCTTATTACATTCTTGGCAGGACTAGATTTCCTGTCTCTGGAACTTCTCTGGAGTTTTTTTCCCCTCCTTTGCTGGTACTTTGGTTGTGTGGAGTGACTATTCAAAGTTACAATGGCACTGAAAAAAGTGACTTATGACCATTTTTCACACTTACGACTGTTGCAGCATCCCCACAGTCATGAGAAGCCATGCGAGAAGATGCGTGCCTCAATGTGAGTGATATTGAGTTGGCCACACCCAGCCAATAACATGACCACCAATCCACGTCCACCTAGTCATATGACTCTATGCCCACCAGATAAGCCACGACCACTGAAGCGATTGTTAAAAAATTTGAATCCCACCCCTGACCTGGTGTCTAATTAGGTGTTATCCTAGACTCATGGCTTCTCCTTATAGACCAGGGATCCCCAAACTTGGCAGCTTTAAGACTTGTGGACTTCAACTCCCTGAGGGTTGAAGTCCACAAGTCTTAAAGTTGCCAAGTTTGGAGACCTCTGTTATAGAGCATATAGAAACTATGACTCGGAGGATCTTTGCATGAATCCATCGTAGGGAACCAGGACAGAGTGCAGTCTATTAGATGGATGTATGATGGTTAACTGGTACAATCTCTGTATATTTTGTCACCATTTTGTCCTTTTTTTATCTTGTTTTTTAATACTAATCTAAACTGTGGTTCTAATGGTCTTTATGTACTTTGTTTTTAGTATCATGCCACCCAGAGTCACTCCAAAGTGAGATGGGTAGTTATACAAATATGATAAAGAAATAAGTTTTAATTTTTACTATGGAATAATGGTCCTCGTAGTCAAAGGTCTGTGAGAATATTGTAGGGTGATTTTGTGGGGGTAGGAGTGGGCATGGAAATTATGAAAAAAAAATTACACAGAAGAGCAGTGAGTCAATCTACTATTTTATGTCAATCCAAAGGTTAAGAAGTGCAACAACATACAAGAAGGTACAATGGATGCTGATCTTTATTAGACTGGATCTAAAATTCCAAAGTGTATTTATACAAGAACTCTGAAATTATACATGCAAAATGATAGGAGCTTGGCATTTTGGTCCCCAGCTGTATAATATTCATCCAGCTCCATACTGACCTTGAAGAATAGTTAAAAATAGCATGTCTCAAACAATTTAAATATACATTATCTATACTGTCCTTCCCCAGTATGATATCCACATAAACTGTTTAAGAATTCTTAAAGCTGTCTTCTTTCTGCTGATGCTGCTTAAATGAAGAACCTATGTCTGCAAAGCTCTTATTTGCATTTCTACAAATCTTTAGGCTTGGTTACCTTCACGATTTGCTATGGAAACTGCTTGCTTACATGGATAATTTAAAACCTGGTGTCCCCACAATCCCAGAAAATCAAGATAAAGAATGTTGGAAAAAGAGAATTGTAGTCTACAATGACTTTAAGTGGATAATTAGGATTAAGTTTGTATCATGAGGTGGAAAAAAAACAAGGGGAGCAATATTTCTTAGCTTTTAAATTTAAAATATTCTAGTCCTTGCATTGCAGTGAGGTTGAAAATAAGCAATATTTTTTTAGTAGCAGCTGTTCTAGTTCCTAACATCTGTGGATATTGACAGTCAGTTTTCACAGGAGAATTCCTTCGATAGTGCTTCACATTAAGAATATCTTAAGCATGCTACAGACATATAATGCTGAAAAACTCAGTTCAATAAAATGGCTGGAATGTTATATTGGGCTACGTGTAAACTTGAACTTGCATTCAGATCTTCACTCAGCTTACGAGAGTCTACTTGAAGAATCTCTACTCTGCAGCTTTATGAACTTGACAAAATTGAAAAGGTAAATGGAATAAGAACTGTAAAATACTTTCTGCATTGAAAAAAATGTGATAGATGTCACTGATATAACAGTAGAATAGGCACTTATAATCAATCACAACTGTCGATGGGAAATGGTATACTTAGATAAGCTTTGTCTATCTGTCTCTTTGCTATAAAAACTTTAATTCAGCTGCAGGAACCTATATCAAAACAGTTTTCTTGACAAGTGACTCATGAATGGGTTTAATGCATGATCTTTTCTGGTGAATTCAGGCTGAACATAGCAGGCATTTTCAGGCGTTACCTTTTCACTGAAAGCTATCAGTCAGTTGGATTCTTTCCATAACACATTTACCTAAATATATCTGTAGACTTTCTTGCAGATAAGATTTATTTGCCCTTACGTAGTATCACTGGAATAAATATTTAGCAAGAAGGAAGGATCAGGAGATCATGGGCCAACGATTTGTTCAATTGTAAATAGGTCTCAGGGGGATAATATTAGAGAAAATTGGAAGTTCTATTTATGACAGCTGATCTTGTCCATTCATTCACATTAAACATTTTGATTTTATAACCAGCAATTAATGGATATATAAGGGAAAAGCCTCCTAGTTCCCATTTATTCAATTTTTTTTTCTGTGGCACTACTGGGCTTCTTAAAACATTTTAAAATAACATAAAATAATTAGGAAATTGGCATAGTACAAAGCAAAACACACGCCACTGGTATTTTAATTGTTTGTAGCAGTGCCTTTGAGCCCAACAAATGTCTTATGGAGGTGGTTGAGAACGCCCAAAGGGCTAATTTGCTTTTCGATCAATTGATGTTTTTCTGAATGGCAGTGCCCACATGGCAGCTATTTTGTGAACTGGCAAGACTCTGATGGTGGCCATTTTATGAGGGTGTCCACCACATGCTCTCAATATTCTAAACATGCATCTGATCCAAAATCTGATCCTGGTTTACAGCTCAGAGAGATGCCACAAAAAATATTTCTAAGAGTTCCTTAGCCATGTGCAAGATGAACGACTTGCAGGAGGAAAGCATTAAAGTGATGCATGCCCTATCTAATCCTACTATAAATTTACTTTAATACTTATGATCCCCAGTCATCATTGCAAGTCTTAACTGAATCCAAAACATACTAATTAAAGAGGTCTCAAATAACAATAAAAATGAAGTACAGTTGAGATACATGTCGATTCACAGCTATATCAATATACATTAATCAACTCCTTGAGAATGAAAACTCAGCTTTTATAAACCCTATTTTCTAATTTATTGCCTTGTGGGGGGAGTGGTTTATCTTTATTTAGGTATGCAGAGTGTTGTATTATTTCAATTGAATGTATGTTTTCTGTAATTTTTGAGGAAATAATGAAGCAATTAAAATGGAAAGAAAAAATAGGTTTACCAACATGTTTTCAATTTGTGTGTTTCTTAACAGCAAGAGGCAGCATGACACCAGCAGGAGAGACATTTAGGAAGCAGAAGAAGAAGAAATTACATTAAAACTAGGACAGTTCCTGGTTCAAATGCTCATTGCCAAGTCTCTCAATTCTCCCTATTCAATATTCCTCACTATAGTCTTGGTTATCTCTCCACATTTATCAAACTTTTTGCCAGCGCTTGTGGCTACACTGAACATCCTATAACTGTGATGCTGGAAGTGGCATGCAGAGCATCTCTGCCAGCACGTGAGCCTTCGCCCCAGCTCAGCTCCACTGTGCATACGCACACGCCTCCCGCCAGCCAGCTGATTGTTGGGTGTAGGAGATGAGCACACATGTCTAGGGGGGTGGGGGGAGCATGGAGGGTCACATGCGCAGGGAGCGGAGGAGTGTGTGAGGGTCATGCGTGCATGCACAGGGGCAGGGGAGCATGCACATGCATTGCATTATGGGTGCAGGCATGCATACGCATGCACATTTTTTATTTATGTATTTATTTTATTTTGTCAATTGCTTACAAGGTAATAGGTATAAGTAAAAACATAGTTATGAATACATGGATACATATAAGAAAAAAATATATAAAAGAAACAATGGGACAGGGACGGTAGGCACATTGGTGCGCTTATGCATAACCCCTACAGACCTCTTAGAAAAGGGGTGAGGTCAATAGTAGACAGTCTAAGGTTAAAGTTTTTGGGGTTCGGGGAAGAAACCACAGAGGCAGGTAGAATATTCCAGACATTGACATCTGTTGTTGAAGTCGTATTTCCCGCAATCAAGTTTGGATGCGATTAACCTTGAGTTTGTATCTATTGTTTGCTCTTGTATTGTTATGGTTGAAGCTGAAGTGTTCATGGCATCTGCACACACAGGCACTTTCGGCATGCGACCACAAAAAGGTTAGCCATCACTGTCCTATAAGTTAGGGTTTAGCAACCCACAATTAACAGCTTACCTCTGGGTCCTGATTTTATTTATCACTACCAGAATCCTTTTAAGAGTCATTATCAAAATTCAGGGTCCTAATTTATTGTCAAAATTTCATCATTTTTTTAATTGTTTTATATGTTTTAAATGATGTTTTATATGATCCTTCCCTGCCAACCATACAAAGATAATATTTATCCATTAAGCATAAAAAGGTTGCACTCTGCAGTCATTCAGTATTTCATAAGTTTGGCATTATTCATTCCTTTCTTTAGATTTCTCATTGTTTTCTATAACTTTTTTGAAGTCCTTTTGAATCTCAGAATTGCTGATTCAGCTTCATACTTTTCAATATACTCAGCAAATACTAGAATGATTCAAATACATTTATGATCTCATCCGTGAAAAGTTGTCATTTGATGCTCCTTAGTCTTCTCATAATAAAGAAGTTTGGTTTGATCACTGAACTAGTGCTCCCCATTCTAGAAAGTGAATTTAAATGGACCTAAGGGATATTGTTCATACCATGACCAAGGTACAAGAGCAGATGACATACCAGCAGAACCATTTAACATCTTGTGAGATGATGCAGTTAAATGTTCCTTGTGGTTAGTAAAACAAGTATGAGAAACACATATGGGTGACCAAGGAACAAGAAATAATTAATATATATATTCAACAATACTAAGGAATGTTCATTCTATTCAATAACTGTTGTTATCTCTCATGGTAGTACAAAACTGCTCAACGTTTTGCAATCCAAGCTTCAGCAATATATGAAATGGGAACTTCCAGGTGTACAAGCCAGATTCAGAAGAAACAGAGCTCCAGAGATCAAACTGCTAACCATCAGTGTATAATGAAAAGGCAAAGGAAATCTATTTTTGCTGTATTGATTATACAAAAGATTTTGACTATGTAGATCACAACAGATTGTGGTTAGACCTTAAAAACAAGCTACATCAGAATAGCTAAATGGTTTAAAATTGAGAAAGTATGTAGAGTTGCTGACTATATATTTCTGGATGAGTATTCTACTTCATTTGCTACCATGCTTTGTGAATTCCTGCTAAGAGTAATGATATTATTGCTTGAGAAATTAAGTTCAGAGATAAGAAGTTTCTTATAAAGCATCAGTCATGTTGTCAATAGAGTTCAGCACAAATAAACAGGAACAGGAATTGAGTTCAAGGCACTAAAAGTTTATTCTTGTCATTTACTCCAAGAATTTGAGCAAATAACAGTCCAGTTAAACTAATACTAGATAAGGGTCAATGGAATTCACAGGGTTTTGGACCTGGATCTCTTGTGGCTATGAAATGACATTAAACTGATGATGCATTTAACCCCCCCTCCAGCTCATTCTGCTCATGTCATACAGTAGGATTTAAAATCATATTAATCACACATTAACAGGAGAGCTGATAGTATGGATACCCCAAAAACAGATGAAGAATGTGTTTGCTTCCCCCCTCATAATTACTAACTAGTAAATTACCTTCTCAATTATGCCGTCAGAGATTTTTAAAGATGTAGGTGAGATAGGTTTTGACTCAAGAATGACAATAGCATTCTTAGAAATATATACAAGGGGTAACTCCTGCCTAGTGTTTTGTTTGGAAATCAAAAAAAAAAAATTCCATAACATTTACTGATAAATGTTTTAATAGATTACATGGAAGAATGAAGTTTATATACTTGTAGAGGATCTTATTGGTTTTTAGAAGAATTATTTCAAATGTATGAGTGTATGTCTCTCTCTCTCTCTCTCTCTGTGTGTGTGTGTGTGAGAGAGAGAGAGAGAGAGACTAGTAATTAGACTGCAGCTGTGCAGACATGTATGCTAAGGAATCAAAACTTCATTTTAATAGGAGTATAAGTGGAAAACAAAATGAAATAATGTTGAAGCATCATCTATATTTGACATTAAAGAGCATTGTTCAACTATGTACTTTGGCATTTGTTTTATTTATGTTGGTATTGAAACCATTTACTTTCTAAATATATCATCCTGTATACCTTATATTATTTATTTATTTATTTATTTATTTATTTATTTATTTATTTATTCATTCATTCATTCATTTATTTATTTATTGTATGACATATCATGAGGATTCAGATTGTTGGGTAATATGTGGACTCTGTAAACCACTTACAGAGGACTGTAAAGTAATGTAAAGTGGTATATAAGTCTAAGTGCTATTGCTATCATACATGGACTAGCAATACAGATTAACATTTCATCCAGATTAGCAAAGCACAGTAAAATATAAATGTTAAAAAGATCTATGTTCAAATACCAATGTCTAGGCCATTTAACCATTGAAGCACAGCATTGTTTACATGTAAAAAATGAGATCCTGGACTGATATATCCCCTAAATTTGCAGACAGTCACAATGTAATCTACAGGTCAAACTCGAAAAATTAGAATATCGTGCAAAAGTTCATTTATTTCAGTAATGCAACTTAAAAGGTGAAAGTAATATATGAGATAGACTCATTACATGCAAAGCAAGATAGTTCAAGCCCTGATTTGTCATAATTGTGATGATTATGGCTTACACTTCATGAAAACCCCAAATCCACAATCTCAGAAAATTAGAATATTACATGCAATCAATAAAACAAGGATTGTACATAGAACAATATCGGACCTCTGAAAAGTATAAACATGCATATGTACTCAGTACTTGGTTTGGGCCCCTTTTGCAGCAATTACTGCCTCAATGCGGCGTGGCATGGAAGCTATCAGCCTGTGGCACTGCTGAGGTGTTATGGAAGACCAGGATGCTTCAATAGCGGCCTTCAGCTCTTCTGCATTGTTCGGTCTCATGTCTGTCATCTTTCCCTTGGCAATGCCCCATAGATTCTCTATGGGGTTCAGGTCAGGTGAGTTTGCTGGCCAATCAAGCACAGTAATCCCCTGGTCATTGAACCAGGTTTTGGTGCTTTTGGCAGTGTGGGCAGGTGCCAAGTCCTGCTGGAAAATGAAGTCAGCATCCCCATAAAGCTTGTCTGCAGAAGGAAGCATGAAAAAAATCTACTGGTAGATAGCTACATTGACCCTGGATCTACTGGTAGATGGCTGCATTGACCCTGGACTTAATGAAGCACAGTGGACCAACACCAGCAGATGACATGGCTCCCCAAATCAACACAGACTGTGGAAACTTCACACTGGACTTCAAGCATCTTGCAGTGTGTGCCTCTCCATTCTTCCTCCAGACTCTGGGTCCTTGGTTTCCAAATGAGATGCAAAAGTTGCTCTTATCAGAAAAGAGGACTTTGAACCACTGAGCAACAGACCAGTTCTGTTTTTCTTTAGCCCAGGTAAGATGCTTCTGACATTGTTTGTTGTTCAGGAGTGGCTTGACAAGAGGAATACGACATTTGAAGCCTATGTCCAGGATCCATCTGTGTGTGGTGGCTCTTGATGCACTGACTCCAGCCTCAGTCCACTCCTTGTGAAAGTCCCCAACACTTTTGAATGGCCTTTTCCTGACAGTCCTCTCCAGGTTGCGGTCATCCCTGCTGCTTGTGCACATTTTTCTTCCACACTTTTCCCTTCCACATAACTTTCTATTAATGTGCTTTGATACAGCACTTTGGGAACAACCAACTTCTTTTTCAATTACCTTTTGAGTCTTTCCCTCCTTATGGAGGGTGTCAATGATGGTTTTCTGCACAACTGTCTGATCAGCAGTCTTTCCCATGATAGTGATTCCTACTGAACCAGACTGAGAGACCATTTAAAGGCTCAGGAACCCTTTGCACGTTTTATGGCTTAATTAGCTGATTAGAGTGGGACACTTTGAGCCTAGAATATTGAACCTTTTCACAACATTCTAATTTTCTGAGATTGTGAATTTGGGGTTTTCATGAGCTGTAAGCCTTCATCATCTCAATTATGACAAATCACAGCTTGAACTATCTTGCTTTGCATGTAATGAGTCTATCTCATATATTAGGTTCACCATTTAAGTTGCATTACTGAAATAAATAAACTTTTGCATGATATCCTAATTTTTCGAGTTTCACTTGTACAGTTTGAAATGGGACACTGCAGTTACAGTGAATGGAGGATACTATTCCCCTTATTTTAATGCTGTACTGATGTCTGTAGACACGGTTTCCATACCTCAGTCCTGCTGAAAGTCGAAATTATACCTTCATTCTGTCCTCCAAATTCACCTTGACAGCTATGAACTTCTGCTGAATGACTTCTATTGACATATAACTTTATTTTTACTGTGATTTAATTACAAACCTCTTTACAATTTTAATCACTTCATTCTATATTATAAAACCAGGACCAAAATGACTTCCTTAAAACCATTGTATTAGAGTCTGTTTTACATTAGAACTTTATCAATGCCTGTGGTAGGGATTGTAGACTTAGATTTTTCTGTGATTATTATTTACAGTTAGCTGGGACTTTTTAAAAACCGAATGTATGTTTTTCTTCAAATTTTTTAGATAGGTATACACTACATACTTTAAAAAATACATGTAAGTACACTCTTGGTTATAAATATGTACTGTTTGCATAGGATGATACCTTGTGTAATACTCGCTATCAGCTGAATTTTTTTTTACAATTTCATCTTTCATGTAGTTTGTTTTCTTCCATCTGATCCCAAAATTCATTTCTTTCCATGCATACTTCTACATAAGGTATTTGGCATTTTCTGAGCTTATTAGTTTTTTGCAGACATTTCATTACCCAAATTTTTATTTTATTTATTTGTCAATTGCTTACAAGATAATAGGTATAAGTAAAAACATAGTTATGAATACGTGGATACATGTAAGAAATATATATACAGGGGTGAGGTCAATAGTAGACAGTGTAAGGTTAAAGTTTTTGGGGTTTGGGGGAAAAAACCACAGAGTCAGGTAGGGTATTCCAGACATTGACCGCTCTGTTGCTGAAGTCATATTTCCTGCAATCAAGTTTGGTGCGATTAACCTTGAGTTTGTATCTATTGTTTGCTCTAATGTTGTTATGGTTGAAGCTGAAGTATTCATTGACAGGAAGAACATTGCAATGTATGATTTTTATATACTATACTTCGATCGGACCGAAGGCAGCGTAGTTCTAGGTTTTCTAGATCTAGAATTTCGAGTCTGGTGGCATAAGGTATTCTGCAATGAGTAGAGGAGTGGAGAACTCTTCTTGTGAAATATTTCTGGACTTTCTCAACTGTGTTAATATCAGATTCGTAATGTGGGTTCCAGACTGATGAGCTGTTTTCGAGTATTGGTCTAGCAAATGTTTTGTATGCTGTAGTTATTAGTTTAACATTTCCAGAGAAAAAGCTACATAAGATTAGGTTAACAACTCTTAACACCTTTTTGGCTATGTTTTACAAGTGGGCTCTAGCACTTAGGTCATTTGAGATGAGTACTCCAAGATCCTTGACAGGGTTTGGATCATCAACAAGATCTTAACTATTCAGCCTGTATTTTATTTTCTGGTTTTTTTTGCCAGTATGTAGGACAGAGCATTTATTTGTTGAGATTTGAAGTTAGGTAACATCATCAGTGCTAATCAAGCTCAGAGAACCCCTCTTTTCAACCCTGAGCTACAAATTTTCTCTTTTATTGACACCTCTATTTTCTATTAGGACCCATTTGTCATGAGCCCTTGTTGACATCATTTTGTATGAAAAAAGATTCTCAGAAGAATGGTCACTTCTAAAAAGAGAAAGATACGTCCTTGTCAAAATCATTTAGCTTAAAGGAATAATTCCCAACAGGATCTTTAATTTCCCATCCTCACTGTAAAATTATAAAGACCCTTTAATAGGTCAACTATCTGCTCAGAAAGGGGTGGAGCCAATTAGATTACAGATAATGGCAAGAGTGGGATTGAGGTCAAATATGAAATAAAATAGAAAAGCAAGGGTGAACAGTAGATATGGCAGAAAGAAAGGTTCATTATATTTTCTCCTCATTTGGATAATTTTCAGAACCTTGGACAAGAGCATTAGACAAAGCAGATCAGGTGTTTTAGTGCTTAGCCTAGTTTTTATGACTTTCAAAGCAATACATTTAAAATCTGGATTGTGCACGGAGAAAACAGATGACTGTTCTTTGGAACATTCTGCATTGAAGTGATAATGAAGTAATAACCATATTGCACAAATTACCTCAGTTAAATATTAGATCCCATTTAGTGGATAAGATTTTTGCAACATTAAATGATTTACATACATTCTGGAATGTATTATAATGGAATCATGGGTTCTAGGTCAGCAATGGAGGTTACAGGACTTTCTTTTGTTTCTTCTACATTCAAAAAAGATATATGGCTAAAACAACTTCCTACTATTGTCTCAATAGAGGAGGACTTTGATCAGAAGGACTCATCTAGAGCTCTCCAAGATGTTGTTTCTTGCTGTTCTCTTCATAGATGCTTTCTTCTTGGATTTCCTTTTATTTTTACATTTCTTTGCCTCGAGGAATGTCATTGAAAGCCTCAAAGTGTTAAAATGATGCTACATTCAAAGTGTGCTTTTCTTTGTTAAAATTATTTTTAGATCACCATTCATTCCTATGGACTCTAGAGATCTGTACTTAATCAACTTAGTGATTAAGACGAAATCAGGTTAATAAAAAACACCAACCTCTTAGATTATTCAAGACAACTAAATTTAAACCTTCAAATGGATACGTAAATATAAATATTTGGAGCTGATACCCCAAAGTTTATACTAATAGCCTCAGTTGTACATTAGTTAGGCATTAGTTGTGTCACTGTAGCAGGTATGGTAATATTTACTTGCTTATGTATTGAAAAATAGTTTACACAAAGAGAAAAATAGCTAAACAATAAATATATAATGTTTTAAGAACTAATTCAAAAATACATTAAATAAATAGTTAAAGGCATAGTTAAGAAAAGTCCAGAAACTGTTCATAATTTCCCTATACTGTAAGAGTTGATAATGTAAATCATGAGTAAATTCTGCCTAAATTTTATAAAAGTTTTTCTTGCTTCTGGAAGTTCATTATTTTAAGTTACCAGAATTGTTTTGTAATAAAGCAAATTGAGACAGCTTTTAAATCCACAAATCAACTGTTACATTTTTGAGAAATTTCCAATGTTTTAATGGTAATTAGTTTATTGCCAGAAATAAATAGACTATCAACTTAACTTTAATTGGACCAATGTACAGAATAAATAGATGAAACAAACCTACCTCTGGAAACCATTTCTTTCTGTTCTGTAATTCTAATATTACTAAAACATTTTGCATCAGAAGGATACTACAGGTCAGGGCTGTCAAAATCACGGCCTGAGGGCTGAATGTGTCATGCACTGGCCCTGCCCATGCCCATGCCCAATTTAACGAAGGGGAGAAAAGTCCTGATACATCACATGATGCCGCCATTATGATTTTGACCCCCCTGCTATAGGTGATATAAAGTTGTACAGATTTGCTGAAATACAACTTTTTACATTTCTCATATTAGGCATTCTGGGGAAGTATTTCATCAATATCTAAAGAGTCCCAATTGTTATCTACAGTGCGAGGAGAAAAATTTTAATCATAGTATACCAGGATTAATTATATAATCAGGTATCGAGGGACATCAAGAATACCAATAGGGATAAAGCTAATCTAACTTCAGGGGGGAAGAATTTTCCATACTACAGCAGACAAGACATATATCTTGGGACCCACAAAATAAAAATGCCTAGCTGAAGGGCCCATTAGATCAGTCCGCCCTCAATAGATGACTGACTAATGATCCCTGATGGGTTTTAGAGGGAGCTGGGGATTAAAACTGATGATCTGCTGTGTAGTCTTACTGAGACTCTAGTTGTCAGTTGAAATAGGAAGTGATTGAGGTTTTAGGCTTGAACCTCAGTGACCTTCCTTGGCCCCTTCAACATAATCAGCCCCCATAATATTCAAAAGAACTGCAAGAGATCAAGAAGATGTCAACAATGTCTGAGCACCAATAGCGGAAGATGAAGAACCTCTAAACACAGGCAAGAGCTGCTATTGGAGCCTACCTTGTGGCAATTTATGTGGTGAAATGGAAATACTTTTCTACATTAATTGCATCTGCAAATAATCACTCAACAACCCTCTTTAATATAACATGATAAGGAGACTTAAAAGTCTACTTGCAGGGATGCACTGAGGAATTTGCTCATTTTCTGACAGGTAGAATCACTCAGATTCATTCTCTCTTGATTGTTGGCATGGATACTTGTCCAGTGGGGGTTATTCGGGAACTATTTGATTCTGTTGCTCTTGAGGAAGTGGACAGGATCCTAGGAAGTATGAACTTGAGCACCTGTGTTTTAGACCTTGTTTCTCAGTTAGTAAAAGCCTTCCAGGAACTGGATGGGTATTGGCAGTGGTTAATGTATATTTGAGGGAGGGGGCAGTGCCCCAATCTTTTAAAGAGGCTGTGGTTCAGTTCCTTCTTTAGAAGGTATCACTGTATTCCACCCTGATGGACAATTTGGGGGCAGGGTGGTTGAGAAGGTGATTATGCTGCAATTCCAGATGAAACAGATTATCTAGACTCTTTTTCATCAGGAATCAGATTTGAATATGGGAAGGCAACAGCATTTGTAATGCTTCTTGGTGATCTCCAGAAGAGAAGCAGTGTGCTCTATTTGATATATTAATGGCTTTCAATACCATTGACCATGGTATCCCTCTGGAAGAATTTCAAGACCCTCAGTCCCAGTTTTGTGGGGTCCTGCATGGACCTCAAGAAAAAGGGCCTTCTTGGTGCTGACTGCCTCCCTATAGAATATCATTCCCCACAGATAAGATTTGTTCCCATCTTGATATTTTTCCAAAGGGCTCTGAAGATATGATACTGCCTGTGTATCTGAGGATCACAGTTGATACTTTGGTTTGCTTGCATTTGACACTATCCTGTGGGAGATTAAGGTTTAGATTGTGGCTTTTTAATGTTGCAAACCACTCAGTCACCATGTGTGAATTCAGCAGTCATATAGATTTATTTAATATATAAATATTTCAATCCCAGCCAAATATTTGAAATTGTACTTTTTATTGCAGACATTATCAATATTTGCAATTGATAATCCATTTAAACAATGGCAGACAGATATTTCTAAGTTTATATGGCAAGGGAAAAAACCAAGAATTAGATATAAGTCATTGCAAGATGCTAAGGGAAGAGGAGGTTTGGTTTTTTTCAGACTTGAAATTGTATTTTGATGCATGCTGTCTGGCCTGGTTAAAAGAATGGGTGAACCTCCAGAACAAGAGGTTACTTGAATTAGAGGGTCATGAATAGGGGTGGGATTCAAACTTTTAACAACCGGTTCTGTGGGTGTGGCTTGGTGGTCATGTGACTGGGTGGACATGGCTTGGTAGTCATGTTATTGGCTGGCGTGGCCAACTCAATATCACTCACATCGAGGCACCATCTCCTCATCTGGTGTCTTGTGATTGTGGGGATGCTGCAACAAGCGTAAATGTGAAAAATGGTGATAAGTCACTTTTTTCAGTGCCATTGTAACTTTGAATGGTCACTCCACACAAGCAAAGTACCAGCAAAGGAGGGGAAAAAAACTCCAGATTCCAAAATACAACTCTAGTCCTGCCAAGAATGTACTAAGTGTTAATGGAGAGGCAATTTCTGTAAGCAACACCAGAATGTTTCCTTCCTGCCGTCCTTACAGGATTAGGCCAGTAATTTCTTCAAATAACCGGTTCTCCCAACTGCTTAGAATGTTAACAACCAGTTCTAGCGAATAGGTGCGAACCGGTAGAATCCCACCCCTGGTCATGAATTAAGGTTTGGATGGCACAGTTATTTATGGTATGATAAAAGTTAAAGTTAATTTTGATTTTAATAATCACTTTGATAGATGTGCCATACTAAGAGTTTGGAATAACAAGGTTTTCTATGAAGTTGCTTCTCTGGGTGTTCCTCCAGGAAGTTTTTTTTAAGCAAAGAAATGGTGGTGAAGCCAGACTGGTGGATGTATGGTAAAACATTATCTTTCAACTCTGATGACCCTACACTAAAGTCATGAGAAGAACTTGAATCAGAAGGTTATGTTTGCTGTTGGTTTACATATCAACAACTGAAAGTAATATTTAAACTAGATAAAAAGAGTTATGGGTTTGATTTCATTAAAAATGAATTGGAAATCTTACCATGTGGTAGTGATAAACATATGATTGTTAAGATTTATAAAATGTTATTGAAATTGAACTTGGAAAGTGAACATGTAAAACATTCTATGATTCAGTGGACAAGGAATTTTGGATATAATGTGATGCTTGAGCAATGGGAAAATATGTGGACAAAATGTTTAAAATTTACTCTAAACTATGACTTAAAAGAAAATTTCTATGATGTATTGCTGGTTTTAACTAAAGGGATAAGTTATCTAGAATGTATAAATATTGAAAATGAATATTGGAAATGCAAAAGTAAAGAAGGGACCTTTTACCATTTATGGTAAACATGTGATAAAGCAAAGAAATTTTGGAGTAAAATTTATATTTTAATATAGAAAATTCATAAAATGAAGATAAAGATGAAATTTTTCTTTTGGGTTTAATGGAAAAAGACTTGGAGAAAAAATTCGGAGCTTTGAGCTTATATATGTTGACAGCAGCAAGAGTACTGTATGCACAAAAATGGAAAGACATTTCAATTTCTACCATGGATGAATGGCTACAGAAGCTGATAAGGGTTAGCAGAAATAGCTAAATTGGCTGTTTTGATTAAAGAAAAGCATATAAGTACTTTTGTTGCCACATAGAGACCGCTTCTGAACTTTGTGCTTGAGGTGAAAAAAAATGAAACTTTGATTTTGGGTTTTACCAATTAGAGGGGGGGGATTTCAAATTGGAGTTTGGTCAGAGGTGGGTTTCTATAGGTTTGCACCTATTCGCTAGAACCGGTTGTTAACATTCTAAGCAGTTTGGAGAACCGGTTGTTAGAAGAAATTACTGGCCTAATCCTGTAAGGAAGGCAGGAAGGAAACATTCTGGTGTTGCTTACAGAAACTGCCTCTCCGTTAACCCTTATTACGTTCTTGGCAGCATTAGACTTCCTGTCTCAGGAACTTCTTTGGAGTTTCTTTTCCTCCTTTGCTGGTACTTTGATTGTGTGGGGTGACCATTCAAAGTTACAATGGCACTGAAAAAAGTGACTTATGACCATTTTTCACACTTACTGACTGTTGCAGCATCCCCACAGTCAAGAGAGGCCAGGCGAGGAGATGCATGCCTCGATGTGAGTGATATTGAGTTGGCCACACCCAGCCAATAACATGACCACCAAGCCATGTTCACCCAGTCACATGACCACCGAGCCACACCCACCAACTAAGTCACGCCCACAGAACCGGTTGTTAAAAAATTTGAATCCCACCCCTGAGTTTGGTTCCAAAACAGATGCTACGTATTAAAAACAAGTTCTGGGTGATGAATGAAGATAGTAATGGGAAAAATAAGGCCATATAAATGGATTGGGTTTATAGCCTATAGGCAGAATTGACCTAATAATCCTGTTACAAGAAGAAACAAAGTGAAAACTAATTTTATAGACCCAGACATATAAAAGGAAGTCATTATGAGGGAATAGGTGAAATGGATTACAGTGAAGTAGTTTCCTTGGAAGGGAAGAGCACATTCCAAAAAGGAAGGCAAGACACAGCATATCCTATCCATTGAATAGAAGCAAATAAAGAACTGAACTTTGTCTGGATTGTTCTATGTTATTCTTGGATTGGGCTTGACAGTCATTAGTTTAACTACATTACCAAAGATTTAATGATCCAAAAAATTAACAAGCATGGTTTTTTAAAAATATAATTTAGATTTTAATCTAAATAGAAGTGCAGAAAATATAAACTTGTTAAGAGTTAATGCTCTTTTGTACCTTTTTTTCATTTTACATCCCAGATTACTCGAGGCAGTTGTACTTACCTTGTGCCTTTTTGTAGTTTACTGTGAAAATGTAGCCATATTCATAGTCCCATAAATACGTTCAAATACCGAAGGCACTTTTCATTCTAAGTGAAATGAATACTGTATCCCACTGGAAGCCATTAGATATTTATTTTATTTATTTTATTTATTTATTTATTCAATCGTATTTCTATACCGCTCCCTCTCCCAAAAGGGACTCGGGGCGGTGTACAGCCTAATAAATACATAAAAATACAAAGTTAAATAGAATTTAAAACCAGATTAAATACAAATGTGGCTGCATCCCGTCCGACTATAATTCATTTATAATTCGGGATAAATAAAGTTTTAAAATAAGATTAAAATTTAAAACCCCTATTAACTTAAAACCCCATAGACCCTTACTTGGCCAGGCCAGCCTGTTTAAAAAATAGGGTCTTAACTGCGCGCCGGAAGGTCAGGATATCTGTCATGGCTCGTATCTCCGAGGGGAGATCATTCCACAGGGAGGGGGCTCCCACAGAGAAAGCACGCACCCTCGGGGCCGCCAACCGACAGCGATCAGGTGGCGGTACCCCAAGTAGGGCGACCCTGTGGGAGCGTACTGGGCGGCGGGAGGTTGTTGGTGGCAGCAGGCGGTCCCATAAGTACCCAGGTCCCGAGCCATGGAGCACTTTAAATACCATCAGTACCACCTTGAATCGAATCCGGAAGGCCACAGGAAGCCAGTGCAGCCTGCGGAGAAGTGGTGTTACATGCGCGCCCTGAGGGGCGCCCACGATCACCCGCGTGGCTGCATTCTGAACTAACTGCAACCTCCGGAGACTCTTCAAGGGGAGCCCCATGTAGAGAGCATTGCAATAATCCAAGCGGGAGATAACGAGGGCGGAAGTGACTGTGCGAAGTGCGCCCAGATCCAGAAAGGGCCGCAACTGGTAGATCAGACGAATCTGATAAAAAGCCCCCCTGGCGACGGCTGCAATGTGTTCTTCCAAAGACAGCCGCACATCCAGGAGGACACCCAAGTTGTGCGCCCTTTCCACGGGGGCCAATACCTCTCCCCCCACGGCCAGTGAAGGAATAAGCTGGCTGTATCTGGGCACAGGAAACCACAGCCACTCGGTTTTGGTCCGGGTTGAGACTGAAGCCTGTTACGACCCATCCAACCCCGTACGGCCTCCAGGCACTGGGTCATCACTTCGACGGCTTCGTTGGGGTGGCCCGGGGTGGAGATGTACAGCTGAGTATCATCAGCGTACTGATGGAACTCCACCCCAAAGCCACGGATGATCTCACCTAGCGGCTTTACATAAATGTTGAACAGCAGGGGCGAGAGCACCGACCCCTGAGGCACCCCACAGAGCAGGGGCCTTGGGGACGATCTCTGCCCCCCCGTCAACACAAATTGCGAACGGTCGGAGAGGAAGGAGGAGAACCACCGCAACACGGTGCCTCCAACCCCCAACCCCCCCAACCGCCGCAATAAGATACTGTGGTCGACAGTATCAAAAGCTGCCGAGAGATCTAACAGGACCAGGACAGAGGAACAGCCTCTGTCCCGAGCCCTCCAGAGATCATCCACCAACGCGACCAGTGCCCGGGCCTGAAGCCCGATTGGAGGGGGTCAAGATAACTCGCTTCATCCAGGAACTGCGGGAGCTGACGGGCCACCACGCTCTCTACAACCTTCGCAACAAAGCGAAGGTTGGAGACAGGACGATAATTTGATAATAATGCTGGGTCCAGGGACAGTTTCTTGAGGAGGGGCCGCACCACCGCCTCCTTCAAGGTGGCGGGTAGAAGCCCCTCTCTCAAGGAAGCATTTATAATACCCTGGAACCAGCCTCGTGTCACCTCCCGAGTGGCCAAGACCAGCCAGGAGGGGCACGGGTCCAACAAACAGTTGGTGGCATTCTGTCCCCCCAGCACCTTGTCCACGTCTTCCACGGTAACAGGGTCGAACTCAACCCAATTGACCGCACCGATATCCACCCCCACCCCCCCGCCTGGAGATGCCCAGTCGGAGTCCAGCTCGTCCCGAATCTGAGCGATTTTGTCCTGCAGAAACCTAGAAAACTCCTCAGCCCGTCCCTGTAAGGGATCCTCGCGCGTTTCCACCTCTAAAAGGGAGCGGGTCACCCTAAACAGGGCGGCTGGGCGGTTTTCCGTGGACGCAATAAGGGTGGAGAGGTAGGTCCTCCTCGCCATCCTTATCGCCACTAAATACATCTTAATATAAGATCGTAGAAGTGTTCGGTCAGACTCAGAACGGCTAGCCCTCCAACTACTCTCTAGGCGTCTTTTCCGGCGCTTCATCTCCCTTAACTCCTCAGAAAACCAAGGAGCCACTTGGGATCGGCACCGGGTCAGAGGCCGCAAGGGCACGACCCGGTCAAGGGCCCCAGCAGCCACCCTATCCCAGGTGGCGACCAAGCCCTCAACCGAGTCGTGTGTGTGAGCTTCGGGAAATGGCCCAAGCTCCATCAGGAACCTATCCAGGTCCATCAGGCGCCTGGGGCGGTACCATTTAAGCGTCCTCTTAAGATATCCTCTGCTGTTCACAAAAGTGAAAAATCTATTGTATTTTTGAAATGTAAAGCACTTTTCTCAATAGAGGAATTTATCTTCTAGGGTATTCTTCAAATGATTGGCATTATAAAATTTAAGAAATCTTACCTTTCTTCTCTTTCCTAGGAATATGAAATGGTTAATAACTTGATGATATAGTGAAGAATATTCCTCCAGATTGTGTAGTGGTTAAAGTGTTGGAATGGCCCTGGGGTGATTCAAATTCAGCTTCCTGAGCTACGGAATCCACTGGATAACTTGGGACCAGTTATTCTCTCTCTGCCCAACCTACCTCATAGGGAAAATATTGTGGGAAAAACCAGGACGAAGGAACATTATGCATGCTACCTTGGGCTCCAGAATAAAATGCATTAGATATAAATATGATGGCTGAATGAATCAATAATATAATGTTAATAATTTGCAATTATTTTTGCTTTAAAAAAGCAATAACAATCTTGCTTGGCTTGGCTTGGCTTGGCTAGTACCAGTAGGATTCAATTTGCAATTTAAATGGATGAAGATTCTTCTGGTTTTTCTTTTAAAATATGCTGTGTTGTATATCCAAGCTAATCATGGGTATCAGAGGTGGTATTTAGCAGGTTCTGACCAGTTCTGGAGAACCAGTAGCTGAAATTTTGAGTAGTTCAGAGAACCAGTAGCGGATATTTTGAGTAGTTCAGAGAACTGATAGCAGAAATTTTGAGTAGTTTGGAGAACTGGCAAATGCCACCTCTGACTGGCCCCACCTTCATCTATTCTCTGCCTCCCGAGTCCCAGCTGATTGGCTGGGTCTTCTTTTGTTGCCCTGCACAGGAAAACAGAGCTAGAAAGCAGGTTAATAGGGTGGGGAGGGAATGGGATTTTGCAGAATGGAGATTTTACAGTATCCTTCCCTTGCCATGCCCACCAAGCCACACCCACTAAGCCACGCCCACAGAACCGGTAGTAAAACATTTTGAATCCCACCATTGATGGGTATGCCATAATTGTGCAACCTTTGACTAGACCATGGAAGTAGAACTCCATCTTTTGCTTCTTCAGGGCCATCTTCAGACCCTCTAGGTTTCTCCCTGAATGCACATTACATAGACATTAAAAAATAAGACATCTTTTAGGCAAGAAACAACAAACACATTTTGAGATTAGATGTGCAGACTTTAGGCATCTATCAATGGTTTGAGAGGTGTCAATTTGAAACTATTGAAATCAAGAGGGCCAATTCTCAAATAATACATTTAAAATAAGGCAGATGCAACATCTAGGCAACTTTTCCTAATCTGAAAAAAAATAACCAAAGATGGACCTTATTAATATTTCTAGAGTACAACATCAGGAATGTAAATGTTACATGCTAGACAAGGAGGGAATTTAAAAAACCTGTATTCTAGAGGAATGCAATGACAAATCATTTCCATATCATTCTCAAGAAAACTATGTATTTATGTCCACATGGTTACTATGAATTGAGTTTAATTCAAATGAAACTTTATTGCACTTATAACTGAGTGGCTATCTAAGATGTTGATGCTGGCTAGCAAAGCACTGTAAATGATATACATGTTAGTATAGAGAACATTGTAGAGATAGCAATGACTGGAGTCCAAATGCAGAGGTATCATCTGGGCAAGTCAAGAAGGGATATTTTCCTGCCCTTCCCCCAAAAATGGTTTCATTGTTAATCATGACTATATTTAACTTATCATTTCAGGTTTAATATTCCAGGGTTGAGATAAGGCAGAAACTGGCTTTTACCACTGACATGTCAAACCTTTCTTCTGCATTTGTTTCTGCACCATTTTCACTGAATTTGACTGATAAAATGTACTTTCTATTTTTTCAAATGAGATAATTCAGAGGTCATTTCATGATTGGGAACTCATTTTAATGACTGTAAATGTATAGACTTAGCTTTCTAGTAAATCTGCAGTCTCCTGGGCTGCTCATATTTCAATTAAACCTTTATGGAGAACTGAAGACCTTCTGCAGAAGTCTGTACCAGATTTTAAAAGTGCTGCTGGACAATATTGTGGGTTTATAGCCTCCTCAGTCTTCTCCACTAATTACATGTAAAAACTAGTGGAGAATGCTGAGGAGAGTGTAACCCACAACTTTTCTCAGTGGTTTTTTTTTCTTTTTCAAAAAAGACATCTGTGCAGTGTTGTGGTGTGAAGGGCTACAAAGCAGTTGGGGTCACTTTGAGGTAATCTTGGTTGTGAGATGGTCATGTTGATTCAGTAAGGACATTTAAGGAAGTCCTCCATTCAAATATTCAAAGATAAGTTCTTTGATGAGCTGAATGGTCTTGTTGGATTGCCCAAGAGGATACAGAATAATTGAGAAATAAAAAATTGCAACAACTCTAGCATTACAGTGCAATGATACCAAAGGTCAGAAGCACCATGATACAAAATTCTAAAAACATTTGGAAGAAAACTAGCAATGGAATAAATATATGTATGTATGTATGTATGTGTATATCTGTATGTGTATATCTGTATGTGTATATGTGTGTATATATATATATATATATATATATATATATATATGTAAGGTTTTTAAGCTGATAATATATATATATATATACTTTGTGTTACAACACCCTATTAAGCCCCAATTAAGGGAGAAAGCATACTGCTTTCTTTTCTGTCTTTCGGCTCATCACCAGAGACCATACCGACAGAAAGCTATTTGTTTCGTTGCCTTTTGTTTACATGTGTGTAAGGTTTTTAAGCTGATAATTTTAAATAATAAATAAGGGAGACTAGTATAGATCTATTTCGAGCTAGTTAGCTCTCTTCAGCTAGCCATACCCTTACTGGGATTCAAACCAGGGAAGTATTACATGTGAGGCAGTTGTAATTGCCACTACACCACTGGCTCTCTCCTTATCAGCTCAGGCAGGGGAATAAGTATATACTTTGTATTACAACACCCTGTTAAGCCCCAATTAAGGGAGAAAGCATACTGCTTTCTTTTCTGTCTTTCGGCTCATCACCAGAGACCATACCGACAGAAAGCTATTTGTTTCGTTGTATTTTTGTTTTACATGTGTGTAAGGTTTTTAAGCTGATAATTAATAAATAAGGGAGATTAGGATAGATCTATTTCGAGCTAGTTAGCTCTCTTCAGAGAGATCTTTTCGAATCCCAGTGAGGGTATGGCTAGCTGAAGAGAGCTAACTAGCTCGAAATAGATCTATCCTAGCCTCCCTTATTTATTAATCAGCTTAAAAACCTTACACACACACACACACACACACACACACATATATATGTTTCCCTTTGCAGATATTTTTTTCCCTTAGAAACTTCGAGGATTGATTTTGCTCTAATGTTAATACAAGCCCGTGTCTATCTAGCAACCTTCTCAAAGTGCAATTCTTAACAAGTTCTCGTGTTAAGATCCCAAAATTTAATAACAGTAGCTCAAACAATAGAGACCATTACACTTTTGCCCAGGGCAGCATTTGCAACTCACTTCGCCACAGGAAGCACCAAATAAATGGAAGCTTGTCAAATCAAAGAGAAAGAGACAGAGAATTTCTGTGCTGTATCTTATGAGAAGAGAAGCCATTTCCTGCTGAAAAGGTCAAGGAAATGATCAAGGGAAGAAGCAAATTTTGACTAAGTACCTCACATTTGATGTAAATGTTACAGATAGGTATGAGACAGAGACACATGTGTCCAATCAGCTTTTGACAATATTTCTGGACACATTTTATTGTCCATCATATGAATAATTAAACAGCTCTTCATATTAACACTTAGTATTGTACATGATCTCTGAGGAACAAGAATAGAATAGATGAGGGGAAAGAAACCTATTCTGAAACCAAAATGACCTCTTAGAGATATGTGAAATTTTTAGATGTCAGAGGCATCCTTATTAATAAAGACTGTTGGTCACAACATTTTCTGAAGATGAATAGTTCTAGAATCTCATTAAACTTCAGCAAATGCTGTATATCAAAACAAGAGGTGATGCTATGACTAGGAAAAAAAAACTAACAGCATAATTCTGTAACAAAATTATCTGACATAAATGGATGTTAGAAAAGGGAGCCCTTGCCAGAATCATGAAGCAAAGGGGAGAGAGGGAGGGAAAGGGGTAGTTCACTAGCAGTGAAGACCTAACAGAATTGCTATTTGGAACTTTTGATTTTTATAACTGCATGATTTCAATTAGCGTTGCCAAAGAACAGAAGCATCTACAGAATCATTTTGTATCAAAATGAGAATAAAGTGTGACACATGCTCCACCCCGTTCTTATATATACTTATTATATATAATTATGTTATTATAATTAATAATTATAATAATTAATTATTATATTATATTATTATATACATATTATATATTATAATACGACTTCAGCCACAGAGTGGTCAATGTCTGGAATACTCTACCTGACTCTGTGGTTTCTTCCCTAAACCCCAAAAACTTTAACCTTAGACTGTCTACTATTGACCTCACCCCTTTCCTAAGAGGTCAGTGGGGGGCGTGCATAAGCGCACCAATTGTACCTACCATCCCTGTTCTATTGTTTCTTTTTATTTTTCTTATAAGTATCTATCTCATGTATTCAAAACTATGTTTATTCTTATTCCTGTGTCTTGTAAGCGATTGACAAATAAAATAAAAATAAAATATGCATACAACAATGATGTATTTATTTATTTATCAAATTAGAGACCCCACCCCCCTATCTCATTTACAGAGCAACTCTGGATGGTGTATAATTAAAAACATAAAAGCCATAGATAGTAACAGATGTTTTTCTTTGTAGGGAAACAAAGAAATCTCTGCTGCAAATTCTTGTGTAGGCATCATATGGCCAGTAAATGCCTAGCTCCATCCGATCATTCTGATTGCACCGTGAATAGGGAGTATGAGGAAGTATCTTGGTAAACGAAAGTAGTTAAAGCAAAGATAGAATAGTTAAGGTTAAAAAGACTGGGCAAGCAGGGCATATTTAAGATGTTAATCAACTCCTAAAGTTGTGGGCTCCTTTGCAGAACCCACAAGAGTCAGCAGATCCAGATCTTCAAACTGTTCCAAAAGGCCAGGAGAGGGAGGGCCCGCTCACTCTCTAGAGGGAGGTTATTTCAAAGGACAGAGCAACTTGTATCACAATGATTCGGGTCCATTTTCATCATAAGCCCTCCTTGCTTTAGTATTTAGTATTTATTTGATTTGTCAATCGCTTACAAGACACAGGTATAAGAATAAATATAGTTTTGAATACATGAGATAGATACTTATAAGAAAAATAAAAAGAAACAATAGAACAGGGACGGTAGGCACGATTGGTGCGCTTATGCACGCTCCCTACAGGCCTTTTAGGAAGGGGGTGAGATCAATAGTAGACAGTCTAAGGTTAAAGTTTTTGGGGTCTGGGGAAGAAGCCACATAGTCAGGTAGAGTACTCCAGACATTGACCACTCTGTTGCTGAAGTTGTATTTCCTGCAGTCAAGTTTGGTGCGGTTAACCTTGAGTTTGTATCTATTGTGTGCTCTTGTATTGTTATGACTGAAGCTGAAGTATTCATTTGCAGGTAGGACATTGCAATGTATGATTCTTCTCTTTCTGGATAACTCCAACACAAATCAAAGTAACATTATTCAGTTAAAAAAAAAATTATTGATACTTGCATACATTCTATGTAGTGCTCTAACCATAACACAAAGATATTATTAGGATTTCAAATTTTCAAGGCTAAAAATAAACTGTGAAAAGTAAAAAAAAATTGTCTGCATGTATTTCTTACTGAATTTTGCTTATTGAATTTTGCAATGAAATTTTCAAATGTTAGTCATATAGGAATTCACTATAGATATATGCAGATGAAAAATACAGTGTCTTAACTGCTGATTAATTCCCTCTTGCAAATTTAGTAGTAATCCCATTGGGATTAAAATATTTTAGATTCAATTAAGGTTTTATAGACATTCAGAAGTCTAAACCTCAGTACAAAAGAAAAGATTATATCAATCTGCCTAGGAACAGTATTTCTTAAACTTTATTCTGTTAAGATACCTTCCTATTTTTAAAATTTAGAAGAGATTATAAAAGAGCTTTTGTTTGTATGGGTTATATTGATGAATATTAATATTAATATTAAAATGGATGCTACTGTTTTTCAACTTTGTTTGATGGGATTTTAATATTATATTATTTTTAAATTTAGGCTATAAATTGATAACTTTCAATAATTTTGATTTTTCAAAGCCTTAAAGGTTCATGGGGGAATCTGAGAAATCCTGGAAGGTTGCTTTAAGAAACAGTGGTCATCTAGGAAAGTACTGACCAGAGATTCACAATTTAATGAATTGAAGATATGGATTACAACTGATAACTCTACTAGATATAAAATGATATTGGGACAGATATAAATACAAAAT
Organism: Bungarus multicinctus; assembly: GCA_023653725.1. Lineage (NCBI taxonomy): Eukaryota > Metazoa > Chordata > Lepidosauria > Squamata > Elapidae > Bungarus > Bungarus multicinctus. Next base: position 7,457,803 of record CM042848.1, on the reverse strand, counting down.
TGGTGGGGCCTGGATGGGGGAGAAGACTCCAAGTCAAGTCCATCAGTGCATCTTATATAAAGTACATTTTTCTCATCTTCTGAATTTTAGAAGAGGTATGACACATGGGATCTTACCTAATCTTACGTAGCTTTTTCTCTGGTAATATTACACTAATAACTAACACATACAAAACATTTGCTAACCAATACTCGAATACAGCTTATCAGTATGGAACCCACATTACGTATCTGATATTAACACAGTTAAGAAAGTCCAGAAATATTTCACAAAAAGAGTTCCCCCACTCCTCTACTCATTGTAGAATACCTTATGCCACCAGACTTGAAATTCTAGACCTAGAAAACCTAGAACTATGCCGCCTTTGGTCCGATCTAAGTATAGTATATAAAATCATACATTGCAATGTCCTACCTGTCAATGAATACTTCAGCTTCAACCATAACAACACAAGAGCAAACAATAGATACAAACTCAAGGTTAATCGCACCAAACTTGATTGCAGGAAATACGACTTCAGCAACAGAGTGGTCAATGTCTGGAATACTCTACCTGATCCTGTGGTTTCTTCCCCACACCCCAAAAACTTTAACCTTAGACTGTCTACTATTGACCTCACCCCTTTCCTAAGAGGTCTGTAGGGGGTATGCATAAGCACACCAAAGTGCTTACCGTCCCTGTCCTATTGTTTCTTTTATTTTTCTTATATGTATCCATGTATTCATAACTATGTTTTTACTTATACCTATCATCTTGTACGCAATGGACAAAAATAAATAAATAAAATAAAAAATAAAGAATAAAGAATTGCATCAACTAAGAAATTTGCTGATAAATTAATCAGAGAACAATAAAACAGAATTGTTTTGTTGATATATGATATGACTTCAGTTTAATTCATATATAGATGGGACATTTCCTTATAATCATAACTTGGTTTTCAATTAATGATTCTTCTCTAAAATAAAAATAAAATTTATTTGTGCCAGAGAGAGAGAGAGAGAGAGAACAAATGGCAGTGATTGCTCTGTCTCACACACACATACACATTCATGCCACATACACACATACACACTCATGCCACATACACACTCATGCCACATACATAATATATTTTTCAGATTGAATATCTTTTAAATGATTAGTAATTCTGATTAGTAATTCTTTTATTGCACATTTGTTCTATAAATTGTCCCTGTGTTCTGTTGGTAATTTCTTTTCATGTACAAATAATAATAATAGTTCTCCCTTCTTGGAGAACCACCAAGTGGCAGCATCAGCAATCCAAAACTCCAACTTAAAGCTAGGTCCCTAGCCACTATCTATTCCTACCTTATCAGTGTTAAACAAATGTATTTTATTCAGTTCATGCCAGAACTGGCAACTGTATTTGCCTGCTTCCTGAATTCATTTCATTTGCTATAGATTTGCAAAGAGAATACACAAAGAGTTTCATTTATATAAGAATAAAATACCTGCCTTACTGCAGATAGCTAAAATAAATGACAGAATGCATAGTAAAAATGTTTCTAAAGATATAATTAAGTATGGTTTTTACTTATACTTCAGGATACACAGATTTGCACAATTTTATATTATATTTTCTGTCTTTGGTTTGGGCAATTTTGTTTGTTCCTCACGCTTCTATAGTACTAACACCATAGGTGTGAGCAAGTTATAATCCTATACACATATAGGTGAGTAAAGGATTGTAGTGTCTCTAGTTTTGCAAGAGTGCTTCAAACAGGGGCTTACTGATTTACCTCCCACTCCTTTAATCAAGTACTTTAAAAATTATAGTTACTTTTAGATAGCTTGTGCTCCCTCCCAAAGAGGCTTTCAACATGAGGGTATTCCTGGACTCAACAGTTCCTATTTAATCAGCAGGTAGTAACCATGGCCAGAGGTTTTTCAGCCAGCTTAGCTGGGGTAAAAGTACTGACCCTAACTGGACCATGATGACCTGGTAATTAAAAATCATGGATTATGCAATACATTCTATGCAGAGTAATCTGCAGATATAACTTAGAAGCTACAGCTGGTCCAGAACGAGTACCCAACATGGTGGGACAACTGTCATTGATTTAGAGGTCACTGTAACTAGACATTAATAAGCCACTGGGCCCAATTCAAAATGTTGGTAATTACTTACAAAACATTACACAATATAGCAGTTTATATCATACTGTACACTGTCATAGCCAATTCTGTCCAAATATCCTTAATGATTTGAAAAGGCCTGCAGAATTTTCCATTCCCTTGGAAATATATGGATGTCAGTGAAGCATAAGGCCTTCTTTGTAGTAGCTCTCATTTTTTAAAAAATATGCTTGTTATAGGACATCAATGTAGCATCCTCTGTGCTTTTCTTTTGCATAATAAAGAAAACATTTTTCATCCATTGTGCATTTGGCCCTAAATATTCTATTCATCTGGACATTCTATTCCACATATTCCTTTCCTAAGAGATCTGTAGGGAGCGTGCATAAGCATACCAACATGCCTACCGTCCCTGTCCTATTGTTTCTTTTATATTTTATTTTTCTTATATGTATCCATGTATTCATAACTATGTTTTACTTATATCTATTATCGTGTAAGCAATTGACAAATAAATAAATAAATAAATAAATAAATAAATAAATAAATAATATTCTTAGTCTTGTTAGTTTATTTAATCATTTTCTGATCCTGTTGTATGTAGCTAGGAATTTTACAGTGGTCTATAGATATTATAAATAAATGTTGGTAGTCTGTTCAATAACCAACATTCACCATAGTTTGTACCATGTCTAGTATCTCATTTTCTGTAATAGGAACAGTTTTGCATGTCCCATAAATTGCTTTTGAGACACTAACAACAATTATCTGTGAATATTAGAAACCATTAGATTAAATTTTGGCACGTTCTCATAATCCTTTCATAATTGAAAAATGTTTTTTAAGTATGTTGATCAAGTACATTTGTTATGTATTTCATTATTCCATATTTGGCTGCTAGAATATGCAATAGTGGAGTGCTCAAATAAGTGTGATATTTGTTGTTTTCTCAGACTTTTCAATGTTAATATATTATTAATATTGTTAATATTGACTGAAATAAACAGTAAAATCAGGCTCCAAATATATAGAGCCAGCCAAAATTTTATTATTTTTTAACCACAAGAGGCAATATTATAATCCCACAATCAGGGGTGGGATTCAATTTTTTTAACAACTGGTTCTGTGAGTGTGGCTTAGGTGGGCATGGCTTGGTGGTCATGTGACTGGGTGGACATGACTTGGTGGTCATGTTATTGGCTGGATGTGGCCAACTCAATATCACTCACATTGAGGCACGCATCTCCTCGCTTGGCCTCTCAAGACTGTGGGGATGCTGCAACAGTCGTAAGTGTGAAAATGGTCATAAGTCATTTTTTTCAGTGCCATTGTAACTTTGAATGGTCACTCCACACAAGCAAAGTACCAGCAAAGAAGGGAAAAAAACTCCAGAGACGTTCCTGAGACAGGAAGTCTAGTCCTGCCAAGAATGTAATAAGGGTTAATGGAGAGGCAGTTTCTGTAAGCAACACCAGAATGTTTCCTTCCTGCCTTCCTTACAGGATTAGGCCAGTCATTTCTTCTAACAACTGATTCTCTGAACTGCTTAGAAAGTTAACAACCGGTTCTAGCGAATAGATGCGAACTGGTAGAATCCCATCCCTGCTCACAATCAGCCATTTGTCATATTTGAGGAAGTAAAAATTTAGTCAAAAAAAATTACTAAGAATTTGATGTCTTAATGGAATCCAAAATGTACTTCCTCACTTGCAAAACAATAAGGCCTGTTCTGAGTATTAAAAACTACAGGTATTATCAGTTGAAGGAGATGAGACCCATTTTTCAAAAATGATAATAAAGTTTCCTTATAGAAGAAAGGGTTGGATGGGTTTATGATGAGATTTGATTTTTTTAACAGTTGCCAATAAAATGAATATGAACATTTCCATAAAATTCAGGTTTCAGGTAACTGAAATTAGTTTTTCATAAGGTTGATAAATCAAGTTCACTTAACAATAAATATATAACTAACACTCCTGATTGTGCTTCTTATCTGGACTATTTTGCACAGCAAACAGTTGCCTACTATTATTATTAAAAGTTGGAATAGCACATATCATGGGCTAATTTTTCCATATTGCCTTAAAGATATGGCAAGTTTACTTAAGATGCACACCTAATAATCTGTTTCCTTGATATATAGGGAGGAATAACAGGTTTTGAGGAGTTTTCCTGCTGCAACAGATTATTATATATTAGTGTTAACTTATCTAGCTTATCTGTTTTGCTGATATGCCCCTAGAACTCATTTTTTTAAATATTGCATTTTAATTTATTCAGCCTGTTTTATCCCTGAACCAAATAAAATTAATGAAGTTCTGAACTACTGCTCAGAGACATTCTGCTAATATTAAAACCAAACATTATCAGCAGTGAAAATTTGAATTGCGTGGTATTTATCATGGTTATTATTGAAATTCATCAATATATAATAATAATAATAAAAATTCTAATGCTACACAGATTAGAACTTATCTATATTATCAAGGATCATCATACATCCAAAAATGGCAATAAAAATATTACTAATGAAACTCTCCTGTCTTAGCATTGCCAAATTAGCCTTCCTAAACCTGATGTGCTGATATCCTTATATCACCTATCTATTAGTCAGCTGCCCTGAGATTTCTGCTGGTTCCCACGAAGTATTCACATGAGGTCCCTGCTTTTATAACCTGTAAGGTCTTAAAGTTACAACAGCAACTGGAACCTGCCAAGCAACCATTTTCAGGATTGCAATTGTTAAGCGATGCAATCACATGATGTCATAATTTATGATCATAATGCGTAGCAATGACTGATTCTGGAAGTTATTGCCTTTGTAACTCAAGGACGACCAGTAAAAGCATTGTTTGAAGTTAACCTTCCCAGTTAAAGCTTTTTGTACCCAGCTGTTTGCACAGGAAGGAACAATTAGATACATGTACGTTTGGATCCTTTTGTGACTCTGTTGACCCACCCACCCTAGGCCCTTGTAGTGTTGGGAAGCCATCATATTCCCCAAATCCAGAAACCACAACTGGCCTTAAATTCAAGCTACTCAGTGCAAGAAGCCTTGTAAATAAAATACTTGAATTTCTCCTCTTTCTAAATACGGCTAAATTTGACATTATATTTGTCTGTGAAACATGGCTCAACGCATCTCTCCCTGACTCCATTACCACAGTAAGAGACTATCATGTTTACCGATCAGATCGTGAAATCCGTAGAGAAGGTGGTGTTGCTATCTTCTATAAAAAGTCCCTATATCTAAAAAACATCCAAGTTACCCAAGAGCTTGCTATTCCTGAGACCATCATCTGTGAACTGTCCTTAAATATCACATTTCGGTTCTTACTATGTTACAGAGCCTCTGATTATGACATCGAACATGCAAACAAGCTAAATACACTATTAACATGGGCAGCACCCTGCCCACACACTTTTATCTTTCTTGGTGACTTCAATCTACCTCATATTAACTGGACCCTTAACAAATGTACAACCAAACCCACACATGCAACCTTCTACAATGCAGTAACAAATCTGGGATTAGAACAACTAGTAACCAACAACACCTAGACTTAACAACTGTCTTGATCTCATCTTCTGCAATAGTTTGAATTCAATTTACGGAATACAAATTAAAGAACCCTTTTCCAACAGTGACCACAACATGTTTGACTTTTGTATCAACATACGACCACACAAAAATCATCACAATGATAGAATCCCCAATTATAACTTCAAAAAAATGATCTTATAAACAATGATCTCTCATCCCTTGATTGGCAATTTCTATTCTCTGGATGCAATACTGTAGAAGATCATTACAACATATTTTTACTTGAAGTCAAAAGAGTCATCAAACTATATATACCATTAACAACTCCCAAAACCAGAAAAAACAAATTACCCAAAACAATAAAGAAGCTTCAATCCAAAAAGAAATCACTTTGGCGGAAAAACAAATCTGGTCACATTGCCAACTTCAAAAGCTGATACAAAAATTTATGCCATCAGATAAAAACTGAATGCACCAATTATCACATTAAACAAGAAGAAAACCTTCTATGCACCAATTCCACCCGCATTTTCTACAATTTTATAGGTCCATCCCACCCCTGAAATGACCTAATGGTAAAGACTGCAACGACGACACTATTAAAGTCAACCTCTTTAACACATTCTTTGGCTCAGTATTTGTAAGCAGCAATGGATCATGCCCAGTATTTCCTAGTCGAACCACAGACAATTACAATGATCTAATACATATCGAATTTTACAGAAGACATTGTTGAAAAAACACCGCGCAATCTAAAACCATCTCTATCTATTGGACCAGAAGGAATATGTGTCTACTTCTTAAAAAAGCTACGCACTGCCATAGCTGAACCTCTAAGCATAATCTTTGAAAAATCTTTGAGGACCAGCTCTTTGCCAAAACTATGGTCACAAGCCACGGTTATCCCCATCTTCAAAAAGGGAGACCCCAGCCTAGTTGAAAATTACAGACCAATCTCTTTATGCTGCATCACCTGTAAAGTCATGGAATCAATTATTAACCAATCCATCATCCTCCACTTAGAAACAAACAACCTACTCTCTAATAAACAATTTGGTTTTAGGAAAAAACTATCATGTAATTTGCAACTCTTACATTGCAAAAACATATGGATTATACAACTCGATCAGGGCAAAGCAATAGATGCAATCTACATAGACTTCTGTAAAGCCTTTGATTCAGTGGTACACAACAAAATACTCCTAAAACTTAAATCTTACGGTATTTCTGGACACCTGCATAATTGGTTAGAAGCATTCCTGTCAAACAGATAACAAATGGTCAAAACTGGGAGCATCCTATCAAATTCTGTACCTGTCAACAGTGGTGTCCCCAAGGCAGTGTTCTAGGACCAACTCTTTTCATACTCTACATAAATGACCTCTGTGATCATATCAAAAGCAACTGCATTCTCTTTGCTGAAGATGTAAAGCTATTCAACACCACAGACAATACTGCTACCCTTCAAAAAGACCTTGACTATGTATCAGAATGGTCAAACAAATGGCAACTTCAAATCTCAACAAATAAATGCTCTGTCCTACATATTGGCAAAAAAAAAATCAGAAAATAAAATACAGGCTGAATAGTCAAGACCTTGTTGATGATCCAAACCCTCTCAAGGATCTTGGAGTACTCATCTCAAATGACCTAAGTGCTAGAGTTCACTGTAACTTCATAGCCAAAAAGGCGTTAAGAGTTGTTAACCTAGTCTTACGTAGCTTTTTCTCTGGTAATATTACACTAATCACTAGAGCATACAAAACATTTGCTAGACCAATACTCGAATACAGCTCATCAGTTTGGAACCCACATTACGTATCTGATATTAACACAGTTGAGAAAGTCCAGAAATATTTCACAAGAAGAGTTCTCCACTCCTGTACTCGTTGCAGAATACCTTATGCCACCAGATTCGAAATTCTAGACCTGGAAACCCTAGAACTATGCTGCCTTCGGTCCGATCTAAGTATAGTATATAAAATCGTACATTGGAATGTCCTACCTGTCAATGAATACTTCAGCATCAACCATAACAATACAAGAGCACACAATAGATACAAACTCAAGATTAATCGCACCAAACTTGATTGCAGGAAATACGACTTCAAGCAACAGAGTGGTCAATGTCTGGAATACTCTACCTGACTCTGTGGTTTCTTCCCAAACCCCAAAAACTTTAACCTTAGACTGTCTACTATTGACCTCACCCCTTTCCTAAGAGGTCTGTAGGGGACATTCATAAGCGCACCAAAACATGCCTACCGTCCCTGTCCTATTGTTTCTTTTATTTTTCTTATATGTATCCATGTATTCATAACTATGTTTTTACTTATACCTATTTTCTTGTAAGCAATTGACAAACCAAATAAAATAAAATAAAAATAAAATCAGTCAGCTGCCCTGAGATTCCTGTCTGTTCCCGCAAAGTATTCACATGAGGTCCCTGCTTTTATAACCTGTATGGTCTTAGAGTTACAATAGCAAGGGGGACTGCCAAGCAACCATTTCCAGGATTGCAATTGTTATACGATGCAACCACATGATGTCATAATTTATGACATATGTGTCATAATGTGTAGCAATGACATATGTGTCATAATGTGTAGCAATGACGATTCTGGAAGTTATTGCCTTTGTAACTCAAGGACGGTCTGTAAAAGCATTGTTTGAAGTTAACCTTTCCAGTTAAAGCTTTTTGTACCCAGCTGTTTGCACAGGAAGGAACAATTAGATACATGTAGGTTTGGATCCTGTTGTGACTCTGTTGACCCACCCACCCTAGGCCCTTGTAGGGTTGGGAAGCCATATATTCCCCAAATCCAGAAAGTATATTTGAGGTATATATAGTACATAAAATTGAGCTATGTGCCATATGATAACAAGCAAAACAAACTAAAACCAAAACAAAAGACAGGTTTCCTCTTTTGCATTTGAGCATCAAGAAGGGGAAAGTAAGAGAAAGGGAATGAGGAAAGACAAAGAAGAAGAAGGGAAGATGGGAAGAGAGCAAGGAAGGAAAAAGAAGGAAAGAGGAGAAGGAAGATTAAAGGAGAATGAAGAGGGAAGGAAAAAGAAGAAAAGGAAGAAAGGAAGGTTTAGCATGTTTAGCATGTTTAGCACTTGGCCACCATCAGCCCTGCTATCCTTTTGCCATCCTTTTGTCCCTTCCTTATGACCACTCCTGGTGGTCTCCCATCCTATTGGTGAGGATACTTTGGTTACAAAGCCGAGTCTCCTTGCATGAAGACGGAGTGGGCCTCCCTCTGACTCTTCTACACACATTATGAGCAACCTGGCCAAGGAAAGTGAGAACAGCAGCAGCAGCCTCATGGAGGAGATAAGCGCAGTCAGGGACCCCCTCAGGGAAATGGGGCCCTGGGAACTAGAAGGCCAGGCTGGGCACTTGCCCTTCGCTGCCTAGGGCTGTGGATAGCCTGTGCCATTGTTTGTGGATTCTCTGTGTGGTCTGAGAGAGATGTCGAGGTTGGAGGAAAAGGGTTTGGTGCTCTTCCTGGTCTCGCCTTCCTCCGGTGGAGACAATGGACTCCCCCATCGCCACCCAAGCCATCTCAGGTGACCACAAAATGAGTGACATTGAGCTGGCCATGCCCACTCCAGCCATGCCCACCTGGGCCCTCTGAGGTCAAATACAACTCTGATGTGTCCCTCAATGGAATCGAGTTTGATACCCCTGCAAGAAACCATCAGGAAGCAACTTTCCATCAACACATTCAAGGCTCTTTCTCATCTGCTTTCATGTGATTTAACTGAAACATGAAGTGCTCAGAGTGGAATAATTTATGCAACAAATCTTTGGTGATTAATTAAAAGCCACCATTTTCCTGAAGCATATGTCGATCACTTTGCTTTGCTGATTGTTTCATCGTTACTAATTGAATGAATTAATACCCCTTTGCAATCAGACAATTTAATGGTTCCTCTTTCCTACAATAGTGATTTATTACTTTCCATGGTTTAAGGGTCAAGGTTGCCTGACTCTTATTCCAGTGATTGCATTTAATCTTTTGCAGGTAAAGCTGACCTCATTTCATGTTTCTGCCTCTTAATTGTGATGAAGTCTTCTGTTCTTCAAATGCCATCTGCTCTCCAGACACACTGAAGAATAAAACACAGCAATTAAAAAAAGTCATGGCAGCTGAGTGTTTCTATTAAAAGATAATAGAGACTAAAAAAAAAAACTCACTTGCTAAGGAAGCTGACTAAAGCTGCTACCACTGCCTTCTCCAACCTGGTGCCCTAGTGTATAGTCTTTTAAATTCCCATAATTTCTCAACGAATATAAATGTCCATATTTCTTTAACTATGATGTGTGGAGATTGTAGGCTACATTGAAATCCCAGATAAATGGAAAGCTGCACTGTGGGGAAGGATGTTTTAGGATTGAATTTCATTTGTTTTGCTTTGCTTTCGATTTCTGTTCATCCATCTAATCCAAGTTTGTCTATTCTCATTCACATTGGTGAATAAGAAGGTGACAAACTGGCTAGAACATACTTGCCACATGCATCAGGCAAGGAATGTTGGATGATATGGATTAGGAGTAATGTCTTCTCTGTGTAGTTCCGGCTCTCTGGAATGTTCTCCCTTCATAGGATGACCCTGACACTCTTTCCCATTTGTAAGGCTGTGAAAACCTGGCTATGGGGCTGAGCCCTTGAATGTGTGAAGGATCCCAATTTCCTGGCTGTATTAATATATATGATGACATTTATTCTCAGCTGCCACATATATTTAATTTTGTACTATCCTGTAACTGTTTTTAATAGTTATGATGTTCACTACCTAGAGTTATTTGAGATGTGCAGTTATAGAAAATTGAATAAATAACAAAATAAATAGTTTTATGTATATTTATTTATTTATTTATTGAATTTCTATACCGCCCCCTCTCCCAAAAAGGGACTCGGGGCGGTGCACAGCCAACTAAAAACAGACAATATATACAATTAAAAACAGATTAAACAATTAAATCAAGGCCGAAATACAATTTGAAATATAAAACTAATAGATTTAAAATTTAGAATTTTTTTAAAAAATTTAAAAACCTAGTTAATTAAAACCCCAGAAAACCGTTACTGGGCCAGGCCGGCCTGTTGAAAGAACAGGGTCTTTACTGCGCGCCGGAAGGTCTGAATGTCAATAATGGCCCGTATCTCCGGGGGCAGATCATTCCACAGGGCGGGGGCCCCCACAGAGAAGGCCTGCACCCTCGGGGCCGCCAACCGGCAACGATCAGGTGGCAGAACCCCGAGGAGGCCAACCCTGTGGGAGCGCACTGGGCAGCGGAAGGCTGTTGATGGCAGCAGGCAGTCCCGTAAGTATCCAGGTCCCAAGCCATGGAGCACTTTGAAAACGATCAATACCACCTTGAATCAGATCCGGAAGGCCACAGGAAGCCAATGCAGCCCGCGGAGAAGCGGTGTTACATGGGAGTTCCGAGGGGCTCCCAAGATCACCTGCGTGGCCACATTCTGGACCAACTGCAGCCTCCGGACACTCTTCAAGGGGAGCCCCATGTAGAGAGCGTTGCAGTAGTCCAAGCGGGAGATGACGAGAGTGGAAGTGACTGTGCGAAGTGCATCCAGATCCAGAAAGGGCCGCAACTGGTAAATCAGACGAATCTGACAAAAGGCCCCGCTGGCGATGGCCGTAATGTGATCTTCTAAAGACAGCCGTACATCCAGGAGGACACCTAGATTGCGAGCACTTTCCATGGGTGGTCAAAAATTTCTCCCCCCACGGCCAGCGACGGAACAAGCTGGCTGTATCTGGGCGCAGGAAACCACAGTCACTTGGTTTTGGTCGGGTTGAGACGAAGCCTGTTAAGACCCATCCAACTCCGCACGGCCTCCAGGCACCGGGTCATCACTTCGAGGGCTTCATTGGGGTGGCCCAGGGTAGAGATGTACAGCTGAGTGTCATCAGCGTACTGATGGAACTCTACCCCGAAACCACGGATGATCTCACCCAGCGGCTTCACATAAATGTTGAACAGCAGGGGCGAGAGCACAGACCCCTGAGGCACCCCACATAATAGGGGCCTCAGGGTCGACCTCTGCCCCCCTGTCAACACAAATTGCGAATGGTCAGAGAGGAAGGAGGAGAACCACCGTAAAATGGTGCCTCCCACTCCCAACCCCCCCAACCGTCGCAATAGGATACTGTGGTCGACAGTATCAAAAGCCGCTGAGAGATCTAACAGGACCAGGACAGAGGAACAACTCCTGTCCCAGGCCCTCCAGAGATCATCCACCAATGCGACCAACGCCGTCTCCGTGCTGTGCCCGGGCCTGAAACCTGATTGGAGGGGGTCTAGATATACCGCTTCATCCAGGTACTGAGGGAGCTGACGTGCCACCACACTCTCAACAACCTTCGCCACAAAGCGGAAGTTGGAGACCGGACGATAATTCGACAATAATGCTGGAACCAGGGACGAGGCTGGTTCTTGAGGAGGGGCCGCACCACCACCTCTTTCAAGGCGGCGGGTAAAAGCCCCTCTCTCAAGGAAGCGTTAATAATCCCTTGGAACCAGCCTCGTGTCACCTCCCGAGTGGCCAAGACCAGCCAGGAGGGTTCAATAAACAAGTGGTGGCATTAAGCCCCCTCAGTATCCTGTCCACGTCCTCCAGAGTAACAGGATCGAACTCATCCCAAATGACCTCCCCAAAATCCACCTCCGCCCCCTCGCCCGGAGATGCGCAGTCAGAGTCCAACTCATCCCGATCTGAGTGATTTTGTCCTGCAGAAACCTAGAAAAATCCTCAGCCCATCCCTGTAAGGGATCCTCCCGCGCCCCCACCTCCAAAAGGGAGTGGGTCACCCTAAACAGGGCTGGCCGGGCGATTTTCCACAGACGCAATAAGGGCAGAGAGGTAGGACTGCCTCGCCATCCTTATCGCCACTGAGTATGCCTTAATATAGGATCGTAATAGTGTTCGGTCAGATCCAGAGCGGCTGGCCCTCCAACTACTCTCTAGGTGTCTTTTCCGGCGCTTCATCTCCTTAGCTCCTCGGAAAACCAAGGAGCCACTTGGGATCGGCACCGGGTCAGAGGCCGCAAGGGCATGACCCGGTCAAGGGCCCCAGCGGCCACCCTATCCCAGGTGGCCACCAAGCCCTCGACCGAGTCGTGTGTGTGAGTCTCGGGAAACGGCCCAAGCTCCATCAGGAACCTATCTGGGTCCATCAGGCGCCTGGGGTGGTACCATTTTATCGGCCCCGCCTCCCTGCGGGGTATATGTACTGCCTATTATCTACCGTGTTTCTCCAACAATATGGGCCCTCCCAATAGGAAGATCCAGCATGTTTTCTAGGCATAAAATGAAATTAAGCCCCTCCCCTCAAATTTAGGCCTAGTTTAAAACATGCAAAATTGGGGAGGAAGCAGGGGGGCACTTGCCATTAGTAGTGCCCTGCGGGCAGCTAAGCTTCGCCATCAGCCGCTCCTAATGGCCGATCATGGTGGAGCATGGAGGGCTCCCTACCCCCACCAAGCGCCTTTGCTGCAGACCCGGGTCAACAGGTGGGTGGCGTCGGTGTAGATGTCCACTGGCAGCGTTTCAGCCGCTTCTCGGGCCTCCATAGCTTCCACTGTTCCCGCTGGTGCTGGTTCCTCTCTCGCCAGTGCCGTCTCCAACAACAGCATCTGAGCTCCCCCATCCCCATCCCCACAACAAGAGGAAACAAAACATTATGTATAATGTTTATACCTGGGAGCACCGCGCACTACGTTTTGGTTTTAATCCCGAATACGTTTTGGTTTTAATCCCGAGTGACTGGTTGGGCGTGAGAAGAGCCGAGGGACCGTCTCTGCTGCTGCTACCCTTGGTGCTCCAGCCTTGGGCTCTGCAAGTTTCCAAAAGTCCAAGTTGGCAGCCCATTCCTGCATTCCAAGCGCACCCAGGCCGAGCTGCAGCTGTTCCTCTCTTACCAGCGCCCTCTCCAACAACAGCGGCAGCAGCAGCGGGAACCGTAGAAGCATTTCAACTGCTTCTCAGGTGGGGGAGCCACCTCTGTAACTTCCACAGTTCCCGTCGCTGCTGATGCCACTGTTGTTGGAGATGGCGCTGGCAAGAGAGGGACAGCTGCAGCTCAGCCTGGGCACGCTTGGAATGCAGGAATGGGCTGCGAACTGGGACTTTTGGAAACTTGCAGAGCCCAAGGCTGGAGCACCAAGGGGAGCAGCAACAGAGACAGTCCCTCGGCTCTTCTCACGCCCAACCAGCCACTCGGGATTAAACCAAAATGTAGTGCGCAGTGTTCCCAGGTACCTCATAATGTTTTTTTTCCTCTTGTTGTGGGGATGGGGACAGGGGAAAAGCGGGAGCGATTTAGACACTGTTGTTGGAGACGGTGCTGGCGAGAGAGGCACCAGCACCAGCGGGAACAGTAGAAGCTATGGAGGCCCGAGAAGCGGCTGAAACGCTGCCAGCAGACATCCACCACCACCCGCCCACTGACCCAGCCACTGACCCGGGTCTGCAGCAAAGGTGCTTGGCGGGGGTAGGGAACCCTCGCGCTCTGTGCTCCGCCATGATCAGCCATAAGGAGTGGCTGGTAGTGAGGCTTGGCTGCCCGCGGGGCACCCTAGGCAAGGGTGTGCGCAGGGAGAAGAAATTAATTCACCCCTGAAAAGACATCCTAGCCGTTTCTTCGGGGCTCAAAAAAAAAAAAAAGACCTGGCCTTATTATATGAGAAACACGGTAGTTCAATATAGATACCACATTTGGAATTTCTGGAAATTTCTGTTCATAAAATTCATGGATTATCATTGAGCTATAGCACATAGATTTGTACTGTGTTTTTATGCTGCTTCTGGCTCCAAAGTTATGTCATATTAAATTTTGCCTTCCAAAGATTTCATAAGATATTCCGTTTTTAGTCTAACTTGTAGATGTATCTAACCACATGTAAGGGGAGCAAAGAGGAATGATGTCACCACCAGAATCCTTTTTAGATTAAATATTTTAGTTTAAAACCCCATCCACTCTTTTTCATGTAAACTGACTCTTCTATCCATCCCCCCACTACTTATTTAATTGTAAATCATCTAATTTGATATTAACCTTTTAATCAAAATTAGTGGTTAGCAAAGAAGGGGAAAATTCTTTGAGAAGTTGTATGGATCTCTAAGTCTTGTAAGTAAAATTTAATTATCAGTAAAGATTAGACCACCTGTTTGTTGAAGTGAAAGAATATTAGATTTTTTTACACATTTTTATGATGAATGAAACACTATAGCAAAATATTTGTATATGTATGAAAGAATCAAGCAGCAAACAAATATAGTACATACTTATTGGCCTTAAAGAAGTAACTTTGATTTTTAAAACTGATTTTTTTTATTTGCTAAAATTTCAATTTCAATGCAGTCACTTATTTAAAAATTATAGACAAGACCCATGACTATTAATTATGCATTATCGCCAAACTTGCAAAATCAACAATAAACATTTATGTATTTATTTATTAGTTGGATGGTTTCTTATTACTTGTAATTTACTTGAAATCACCTATACAGATTGCAAGTCCCACTTGACTAATTTCACATCAAATTTTCAATATCTTTGCGGCATCATAAATTGATTTTTTTTTACTCTGCACAATTTGTCTACTGGGCAAACTGTTCCTTCTAGTTACAGTATTTCACTATGTTTTGGGAGACAGTGACCTTATCACAAACAGCAAAAGGAAGACTCTTTTTTTCTATGTATTCTCTCTTTAAAATTAGAGTTCCTCTATGAACCGTTTTGTGAATTTTCAGTTGCATTAATTAGAATAAAGACGAACTATGTTATTAAAAGTCTAGGTTAAGATATTCATACTAATGAGATCTGCAGTTATTAGTATTTTATTACTTCCTCCTCAGGAAGATATAATTTATTCAGCATAAATACCCAAACTGGGAAGGTCATGTCCGACAAGTGCCTTGCCAATTTCATCAGGAGGGTGTTAAAGCAAAGAAAGAAGATGACAAAAATGTAGAATTGAATGCCAAGGACTAGTGCCAAAAATGCATGAAGCAAAAGAAGAAGAATGAAGGCAGAAGACCTATGCATAATAGAGGACAGAACGACTGGAAAAGAGTTACAGCAGCAAAGCTGCTGGGAAATGCTATTCACAATTTCCTATATTTCTGCACTGAAGTATGCAGCATGGAAGAAATAGGGAGAGTTTCAAATCCTAACACAGATGGACAAATATGTTATAGGCATAGAAGTTTGGAAAGACAATACATGTGATTGAAACACTGTCTTGGAAGGCTACAATTTATTCAGAAGGAACAGACTCATCAGAAAAGGAGAGATATTGTGCTTTATATAATGAAATCATGTTATTCCATAGGTGTGTATGTGTGTAAATCAGGCCAAAAATATCATTTAGAATCAGTATCTGTTATCCTGGTCTTATCAGCAGGGATTAATTGGTTGAAGTGAAGGTAATTGGACTCTTTATAATTGTACTATCCTGGAGTTCATGATATCAAGTGGAAGAAAAAAATAGAGAACTTCAGTAGCATCACAGAACTCAAAAAAGAAGATTTTCCAACTCAGATTGAAGGTAGGTCAGATCCAAAGGAGTAAAATCCTATAAGAGTTAGGGCATATGATTCCATTTGTTATAGGAGAGTCTTATAAACAATGGATTCATATTAAAACTATGGCAGAGCCATATACATTTATAAACCAATGCTTCTTTTCACCTACAATGTGTTTTTCTAAAATAAGAGATTGAAAGTGTTTTACCTAAACAATGGTTCAGATTTGGAAGACTAGATACACAGCTTTGAAAAAATGTACTACCTTTAAACTTCTCTAATAGTCTTTATAGACTAAACATAATCTTTATAGACTAAAACATTTTTATAGTAATATGGAACCTTTCAATAAAGTTGCTGTGGCCCACAACAACTCGAACAGCGAGGAGGTTGGGGGGGAACATGGGCCAGTCCTGGAGTCTGGGGAAGGCTGTGGCGAGGGCTCTGCATCAGAGGCAGAGATGGGACCTGGGCCATCTGACAGTTATCAGCTGTCTTTGGAGTCAGAGATCAGTGGGAAGAAGAACAGCTGGAGCCTGTTCCCAATATGTGCAAGCTCAGAGCTGCCAGGAGAACGGAACAGTTAAAGAACAAGGATCAGCTTGGGAGTAAAGGTACAGGTGGACAGTAAATGGCTCCTCTCATAGGGAATAAAGAGCAAAAGGGGAGTGGTGTTTGCAGGAGACAATTAGTTCATTTAATTAGTGTGAAGATTTGTTTGTGACTCTCAGAAACTCCTTGCCATGTATTTTCTTGTACAGCAGTTGTGCTTGAAAGTTATCAGCCTGGCAATGCTTCAAGTCTGATGAGGTTTGTGCTTGTAATTAACCCTTGAAAGACTGATTGCTGGGACTTTGCTGAATGTGAATGATAGGGAATCACATTAACCTAATAAAAAGGGACTTTGTTGGAACAAGGAGTCTGTTTCATGATTTTGTGAAGCCTAAGTCACAACAAAAGTCCAGGTTGAGTAACAATAAGGGATAAGATACAATGCCTATTCTATAAGGAGTTGTGGTGGTACAGTGATTAGAATTCAGTATTGCAGGCTGATTCTGCCCATATCCAGGAATTAAATCCTTACTGGCTCAAGGTTGACTCAGCCTTTTATCCTTCCAACATCAATAAAATAAAGACCCAGATTGTTGGGGACAATATGCTGATTCTATAAATAGCTTAGAAAGTGCGGTAAAGTACTATAGGGAACTATATCACTCTAAGTCATATTGCTATTCTGGTATTAGGCATGTAACAAGATGCCCAATTCCAATTTTGAGAATTTAATACTTTATTATTTAAAGCAATCAAAAGGAAAAATTCAAATATGTGTAGGTTATTATTGCAATCAGAAATAGGGTATTCACCATAAGGTTTAAAGGAAGCTTAAGGTTATACCTTTTGGCATATACATTTTGAGGAGATAAGTAACACCACTAATCAAAGAACTGAATGCTCCCCAGAGATAGGCTTATTACATTTATATACAGTACCAAAAAAACATAAAGAATTTATTAGTTATTGATACTTTGGTGCCAAAATAATAATCGTACAACATTGGAAAAATGTAGATAACATAACAAATTGAGGAGGCTAATACGATCTTTTCAACTGATTCATTAGAAAAAAATTACAAAGTTAAATTAATAAATATCAGAGTCAGGATCACACTTTTATTAAACTTGGATGGATTTTATGGCTAATCTCAACATCTGGACTTTAACTACTGGAAAATTTGGACTGGAAAATGCATAAACGCTTTACATTCATAAAGTGATATCAACAGGCTGTACTTACCAAGAAGAATAGGTGGCAGTGGGCTGTTGCAAATCCCCCAAACTGTAGAAGAAGAAAAATGACATTTGAATGACTATGTGAACCAAAGTACAGAAAAATTGCTGCAGGCTGTGGAAATGGAGAACATTATTAAAACAACAGAAACAAAGATAGATAGATAGATATAAATAATATAAACAATATATAATATAAAGTCCTTCATCTAGCATGGGGAAATGAATGACATTAGTGTAGGATAGACGAGATACAGCTTGCCAGTTGTGAGAAGGATGTTGGGGTTTTGGTAGACTACAAGTTGAATCTAAAACAAGTTGAATGCAAACCAACAAAATGATGAGGGTGACAGGATGAAGGATGAAGATAATGTACCATCAAGTCATTTTCAATTCTTAGCAATCACATAGAGTTTTTCCATGAAGATTTGTAGAATTTTGACTTTTAGATCTTCCAATGGTGCACTCATCACTACTATAACAATCCATTCCACCTTGCTACATATATGCCAACATATTCTAAATAAATGACTTTTTCTTTTCCCAAACTCCACCCAGATTATCCTCCTGTCCAGCTTAAAGCAACAGCAGTAGTAATTTAGCTGGTCTCCTCTCCTGTATTGATCCAGAGAAAAGAACTCAAAAGGTATGCTCAAATTGCAAGAAGCAATTTAATTTCATTTTATCTTATGTTATTTTACATTATGGATTTATAACCTGCCTAACTCACAGTGACTCTGGGCAACATACAACAAAACAGAAACAAATGCAACGATCAAATATAATCATATAATATTAAATAAAGAGCAGCACAACATGTAGAATCAAAATGGGATAGCTAGACAACCAAAAGGGAGTTCCACTCAACTAGATCCATACTTTTGGGGAAAAGACCAGGTTGTAATGATATTTTTAAAGTCAAGCAGAATTGGGGTCTGTCATATATCCAAAAAGGCAGAGAAGATCATTTTAGAGAACAGGAGATAATCTAAGGAAAAGGTTTCCAAACTTGGCAACTTTAAAACTTGTGGACTTCAACTTCCAGAATTCTCCAGCCAGCTGGCTAGAGAATTCTGGGAGTTGAAATCCACAAGTTTTAAAGTTGCCAAGTTTGGGGACCCCTGATTTAAGATCTAATCAGAGCAGCTAAAATGGAATGAGACACCCAAATCACTTTCTCTGCTCTAAGCATTGGAATTCTGGATTCTGTCCAGAAAAATATCCAAAAGACACATGTTTATCTCTTGCAGAGATCATCTGAAACTAGATGTTCCGTACATGCCATGGTTTGTGCATGAAGTATTTGCCCATCCCTATTCAATAGGTTTCATTCCCCACTTTAATTTTAAAGTGTTACACTTCATATACTATTTGTGAAAACTAACTTTCAACCGCATCCCCCAAATCTCTTAGCTGGGGGGCAAGGAGATCTTGTAACAAGTGTTAGTTTGTTAGTGTCCCATCGTTTTAAAGGAATTAGTAAATCTTGAGAGGGAAACACTTTTTTATTGCCAGATGCTATGTACTGGAAAACATAGGGACAAGATGTTTAACTAGATGTTGGGTAGCTACTGAGTTCATTAAAGAACAAAATTACTTTATGAGAATCATTCCTAAGAGTGGAAGAAAGACACCGAGAGAGAAGCAGGGAGGGAGAATAAATGATTGCCTGTTGTTTGGAATGAGCTCTAAATGTTGTAATTAGAATTATCTTGAACACTCATGTGTATTGGATCCTGTAAACAGTTCACAACAAAGACTAGCAAGAATATCTTCTAGTATATTTTTAACACTGCCTGTGGGCTAAGTATTTTGAAATTACCTACTTTATCAGGCAATAAGGATAGCTGTGAAGTTTCTTCTATTTTCTGAACCATGGAGGAGACTATAAGAAGAAAATGAGAAAAAATTTAATGAGACTCAAGGGAATAGAAATGGACATGATATCAAGAAAATGGAGAGGCAGATTATACTAATCAGCATATTGAAATCTTTAAATAGACTGGCATCAACTGGCATAAGCATCACTCTTCAGTTTCTGACAATGTGGTCACTAGTCTTTCGCCTTCCTTTCAGTGTAAGGACAGAGGGCACAATGATTCATTTGTGGAATGCAGGAATTTGAAAAGCAATTGTTCTGAATATTTACAGCTATCCCAGTGACTAGGGTAATGACTATACTGTCAAAGAAGTGTTTGAGATTATGCCAAATCTGCGCTGCTCTCTTATTAATCAGCAGAAAGCTGGAAGCTGTATATTTGAAAGAGACTATTCAATTCTCCAGAAAGGCTGCTTTGGAGCAGCAGTGTGCAGGAGATACTAATGGAGCAAGAAAAAGAACATGAAGAAAGGCTCTCTTGTTTTTCTGTTTGCTGCTTACACAACTACAGCCTTTCACACAAGTTAAGGCTCTAGAGCAGGAGTCTCCAACCTTGGCAACTTTATGACTTGTGGACTTCAACTCCCAGAGTTCTTCAGCCAGCGAAGTCCACAAGTCATAAAGTTGCCAAGGTTGAAGACCCTTGCCTAGAGAAGTGTTTCTCAACCGCGGCAACTTGACTTCATGTGTGGACTTCAACTCCCAAATTTCCAAATGGGTCTCCATGGGGTCTTTAGATCCCATCTGGGATTTCAAAAATTGGATTGGGTAGTGTTAATGTTTTCAAACCAGCTTTTTCATTTGGGGTAGTGAGAGGATTTTTAAGTGGTGAAAAAGGTAGCTTAAGGCATCCTCTATTTTGTTTTGAATTCTGATCCACCAAAACATCAGGCTATCCCCCCTCCACATATTTTCCACAAATTTTAGAGGGCAAAAGTCTGCTAGGCTTTAAGGCATCGATCTTGCTCCTTAAAACTATCTCAAATCCCACATATTTCAAAAAAAAAGCGGGGGGGTGTTAACCCTTGTGATAGATGATAGATAGATAAATAGGTAGTTAGGTACAGGGAGAGAAAGAGAGATGTTTTAGAGCGGCAATGAAGAGGCACACACGTATAGTGATTCAGTCTTTTTGTTTATTTGCAGGAACACCGACTGACTCGGCGGCGCGGCAGCCCTTCTTTTAAAGGGCTCCCGCGCCTAAGTCAGCCAATGACGGGGCGAGGATCTCCCGCCGGAATGTAGACCAATGAACAGTAAGTATTTCAAATATTAACCAATCCAGAACACCCCTCCCTCCTTGGTCCAGTCTGACCAATCAGGAGCCGCGCCTATGTTACGTAATCACGTAGATAGGCGGGGCTCCTGTGAGTCCGACTGGACCTGCGCGGCTCAGTTGCGTCGTTACCATCGGCTGGTGCGGAAGGACCTGTTGCTCCTCTCGCCTCCGGCCCTGGAAACTTCGAGCAGGTCGAGCCGGCTGCGTCACTACCAACAGGCCTAGCTGGGCTAGTTGTTGTGACCATGCCGCTCCCTGCCCGGCCTGGATTATCGACGGTCCTGTCAGATGTTTCAGCGGGACGTTCTTCAGGATCAGGTGCGTAGCAGCGCGACCCGACCGGAGCTAGAGTTGAGGGTGTGTGTGTGTGAGTTAGGGCGTCATTGTTTGTTAGTGGGCTTCCCTTATCCTGACTGCTTGGTGGTTGCTCCCCTTCCCCCCCAGGAAAATCGCCAGGTCTGGGAAGGGTGCGAGTTCGAAGTTGGTCTATGTGTCGCTTCCAGCTTTTGCCATCAGCAGTGGTAAGCCGGTAAGAACGGGGTCCGGTTAGATGTGTAATGGTGGCTGGCACCCATAAGGGGTGTCCTACCAGGTTTTTAGCGTAAACTAAATCCCCAATTCGGAATGTTCGGACTCTGGTTGAAGAATCCAGAGGTTTGTCTGTAGAGTAGGTAGGGTGTAGTCTATCGAGAGGGGAACGTAGTTTTCTCCCCATAAGTAATTCAGCAGGAGTTTTGTTAGTAGTGCTACTAGGTGTAGTGTGTTGGAGGAATAATAATTTGTCGATGCGTGCTTGTATAGGGCCCTGGTCTAACTTAAGAAGGGTCTCCTTGGTAAACCGGACCATGCGTTCGGCCCATCCATTCGCTGCCAGATGTGCCGGCGCGGTTAAGGCATGGCGTATGCCCAAACTTGCTAAATAACCCTCAAATTCTGTAGCCGTGAATTGAGGGCCGTTGTCAGATACCAGGACGTCTGGTAAACCGTGGGTGGCAAACCAGTGACTGAGCTGTCGTATGACAGCCTCACAAGAGGTTGATTTCATTAGGCTCACTTCTAACCAGTTGGAATAAGCATCTACCAGAATCAAGAAGGTATGCCCCTTAGTCGGACCCGCAAAATCTATGTGGATTCTAGACCAAGGGCCCCTAGGTAGATCCCACTCAGTGGCTGGCGCCTTTGGGGGTGAGGGCCGGAAAGTCTGGCAGGGCTGGCAACCCGCGACCCAGTCGGTAACATCCTTGTCTAACCCAGGCCACCATACATAACTTCTGGCTAAACTTTTCATTTTTACCACCCCGGGGTGTCCCTCATGCAATAGTTTCAATATGGGATTTCGAAGTTTTAGTGGAATGACCACTCGATCCCCCCATAGTACACAGCCTTTTAGTACGGAAAGTTCCATTTGTCTCTGTTTAAATGGTCTGTACTGTTCTTGTAAATCAGAGTCTGGCCAACCCTTTATGATCCACCTACTCACGGTATGCAGTAGGTGGTCGTTAGAGGTTTCGTGCGCGATGTCTGCTGCTGTCATCGGAAGGTCGGGCAGGGTCTCAATCAAAAAGGTTGAGGTGCTGGGGTTTGGTTCAGGATCAGAGTCTGGTAACGGGCAACGACTTAAAGCATCGGCGTGCGTGATGGTCGGACCCGGAGGGTAAGACAGGGTGTAATTGTAAGCGGCAAGGAATTCTGACCATCTTGTCATTCTGGGTGATAAAATATGAGGAGTGGGTTTGTCTCCCGCCAGAATACCTAGTAGGGGTTTGTGGTCGGTGATGATAGAAAATGATCGGCCATACAGGTATTCATGGAAACGTTTAATACCAGAAATTATGGCTAGTGCCTCCTTGTCCAGTTGACTGTAATTTCTTTGGCTTTGGGACAAAGTTTTTGAATAGAAAGCAATCGGAGCCTCTCTGCCGTTAGGTAGAAGGTGGCTCAGGACAGCTCCGATCCCAAAAGGCGAGGCATCACAAGTTAGTAACAATGGCAAAGTCTCGTTATATTGAATTAACACTTGTGCTGAAGTGATCATGTCTTTAATTTTGTTAAATGCTGTTTCTTCCCGATGTCCCCACTTCCACGACGTGTCTTTGTCCAAAAGTCTATGCAAGGGTTCCGCCACCGTGGCTTTCTGGGGCAAAAAGACATGGTAAAAATTTATCAACCCTAGGAAAGCTTGTAGGTCAGCCTTGTTAGTTGGGGTGGGGGCATTTTTGATAGCACGGGTTTTTCCTGCTGTTGGGTGGATGCCATTGCCATCGATTTGGTATCCCAAAAACTCTATTTTGTCCGTGATAAGGGTGCATTTGTCTTTTTTGACTTTTAACCCAGCCTCAGTAAATTTGGTAAGCACTTTTCTTAGGCGGTCTCGCAGTTGCAATTTGTGTTTAGCTGCAATTAGGACGTCATCGAAATACGGAATGACTCCTGGGATTCCTTGAAGGAGGCGCTCCATAAGAGATTGAAAAATGCCTGGTGCCACGCTAACGCCAAATTGGAGGCGATTACACTTAAAGGCACCCCGGTGTGTTACAATAGTTTGGGCTTCAGCTGTTTTTTTGTCAACGGGCAGTTGCTGGTAAGCCTGAGCCAAATCGAGTTTAGTGAAAATCTTTCCGCCTTTGATAGAATGTAGCAAGTGTTGTATGACAGGCACGGGGTATGCGCTCTGTTGTAGTGCATGGTTGAGGGTCGCCTTATAGTCCCCACAAATACGAACCGACCCGTCTGCTTTTATAGGGGTCACTATAGGGGTCTCCCATTTAGCGTGGTCAACTGGTTCGAGGACCCCTTGCTTGACTAGTTTATCCAGTTGTTCTTCTATTTTTGGCTTTAAGGCAAAAGGTACCCGTCTAGCCTTTAGTCTAATTGGGGCTACCTTAGGGTCTATGTTAAAAGAAATCGGGTTACCCCGGTACTTGCCTAATTCTTCGCTGAACAGGTCCTGGAATTCTTGAATGAGATCTGCCTCCCAGTCAGCGTCTGTGATATGGTTGATACCGGTCATCCCTATTCCCAGCGGTTCGAACCATTCCAGTCCTAAAAGGCTTGGTCTGTTCCGGTCCACGATTGTTAGGGGAAGAATCTCAGTATGGTTGTTGAAGGTTACCTGGAAATGTCCAATCCCTACTACCGGAATTTTGTTTCCCTGGTAGTCTTTAAGCGTTAATTTCTGTTTGTCTAGTTCGCTTTGCCGTATGTCTGGGATCAATTTCTTAATAGTGTCCCACGAGACCATGGAAAGGAATGATCCCGAATCCACTTCCATTTCACAATTTTTTTCTTCAATTCTTACTTGCACGTGGACTTTTTTAACGTTTTTAGTATTAGAGTGACTAATTATTACTGTTTGGTGTGTTTCTTCTTTCTTGTAAGATGACTCTTTAAACTTTCTATTCCTTCCTTCCTGGCTCCAACGGTTGTTTGTTTTCTTTTCTCTCTCTCTTGGAGAAGGGCTTTCTCTCCGCCTGGGACTGTAGCTTGATCGGGCTCTGCATACCCTTGCGATGTGCCCTTTCTTTTCACACTTTCGGCATATTGCGTCTATGAAACGGCACTCTGATCTGGGGTGGTTTCCACCACAACGGTTGCATTCAAAATCAAACCGCCTGGTTGCCCGCTCTTTTTTCCCTCTCGCGGCTTTTAGGTGGCAAACCTCGTCTTCTTCACTACTGGCCTCAGTTTCAAGATCCTCGTAGTGTGTTGAGGTTTTTCCTTGTTCATCTTCAGCTTTGGTGGCTTCTTTGGATTTGTGGTGTGCAGCTTGATTAATCTGTTTCATTCTTGCCGCCGATTTGTGAGCAGCTTCGGCTGCGGTGGCTTCTTCGATGGCCTCTGTGGCTGTTATCTTGGGTCGGTTTAGTAACTTACTCTGCAATATTGGATCTTTTAAGCCTAAAACGATCCGGTCTCTCAGCGCCTCGTTGAAATCCGAGAATTCGCACTCTCCACCTATTTCTCTTAAATCTGCCACGAAATCGGCGATAGGTTCACCTTCTTTTTGATTCCGGAGGTAAAACTCATGGCGCTTTATCAGGCAGGAGACTGTGGGAGCGTAGTGTTTCCTCAGGATCTTCTCTAGCTCAGGCCAAGTTAGTGTTTTGACATCGATTGGAGACGCTAGCGCCTTTGCCATCCGAAAAACGGCTTGGCCGCAGTGGGTCAAGAACACCGCTCTCTTCCGATGATCCGACACTCCGCTCAGATCGCTACTCTCCAAAAACATGAGGAATCGGTCCACATATGTCTGCCATTCCTCCTTTGCCGGATTGAATTTCTCTGGCGGGGCGTTGCTTCCGGACATGATGCCGCTCGCTCTCCGCCGCTATTCACTCACTAAACGTGTTGCCTCAATCCCACCCTCGTCGCCAGTGTTTTAGAGCGGCAATGAAGAGGCACACACGTATAGTGATTCAGTCTTTTTGTTTATTTGCAGGAACACCGACTGACTCGGCGGCGCGGCAGCCCTTCTTTTAAAGGGCTCCCGCGCCTAAGTCAGCCAATGACGGGGCGAGGATCTCCCGCCGGAATGTAGACCAATGAACAGTAAGTATTTCAAATATTAACCAATCCAGAACAAGAGAGATGATAGATAGGTGATAGGTGATAGATCAGGGGTCTTCAAACTTGACAGCTTTAAGACTTGTGGACTTCAACTCCCAGAATTCCTCCTCCAGTCATTTTAGCTCAGGAATGGCCTCACAAACCATATACCCAGCAATTTTCAGCCACAACACAATTATATTTTGTGTTCCCAAGGCTAATAAAAATTGCATACCCTCTGGCTGGGTTTTTCCTCATCCTTCAGATTGCAGTGTTTAACATTTACAGAAATATTAAATGTATTGACGAAGATATTCCCACCTGGCTAGAATTGGAATAAGTGATATTGTGATAGGTAGTTCATTGTGCAAAATACAGCAAGATATGCAGACAGAAACACATATGAACAGCTTGTGTTAGGAAAATAATTTGAAGGTAGCCCATATGGTTGCTGATGCCCTGGAGGACTGGAGTAACAGGAAAGTCCATGGTCTATTTCTCTCTGTGTGTATGCATGAAAAATAGCATGGTGATAAGTATTGCTAGGAACAAGTTTGATTATATGTCAAAAAAAATGACGTCTTAGATCAAGGATCTTCAAACTTGGCAAGTTTAATACTTGTGGACTTCAACTCCCAGAATTCCTGAGCTAACATGACTGGAGGAGGAATTCTGGGAGTTGAAGTCCACAAGTCTTAAAGCTGTCAAGTTTGAAGACCCCTGATCTATCACCTATCACCTATCTATCATCTCTCTCTTTCTCTCCCTGTACCTAACTACCTATTTACCTATCTATCATCTATCTATCATCTATCACAAGGGTCTTCAAACTTGGCAAGTTTAAGACTTGTGGACTTCAACTCCCAGAATTCCTGAACTAACATGACTGGAGGAGGAATTCTGGGAACTGAAGTCCACAAGTCTTCACTCTGTCAAGTTTGAAGACCCCTGTCTTAGATATTCATATGACCTCATGTATTTTCTCCAAAGAACCTGTACCAGTTAAGTCTGTTTCATTCTCCCACAATCCTGAAAAATGAACATAGGTAGGTAAGAATATAAGAACATCATTATACCTAGTGCAGCACTGT
This sequence comes from Bungarus multicinctus, assembly GCA_023653725.1. Classification (NCBI taxonomy): domain Eukaryota; kingdom Metazoa; phylum Chordata; class Lepidosauria; order Squamata; family Elapidae; genus Bungarus; species Bungarus multicinctus. The sequence continues at coordinate 7,431,013 of CM042848.1, read as the reverse complement.
AATATTTATGGTAGGTAAGCTTTTCACAGAAGCATGTTAACTCTTTTGGTCTCCAGAATCCATAGAAGGGCATAGTAATGATGCAATGAAATTACTGGTGTGTGGATGTAAACTTGTCCACTTTGGGAGAGTGTTCTGAAGAGTTTGTAAGAAGCCAGTTTTATTCACTTCCCCAATGCAGGATGATGATGATGATGATGATGATGATGTCAAAAACTAGCTGCATTTCTTCGGGACCTGAAGAAAGTGGTACCAGTAGCCATAAATCTCTAACAAATAAAAGGTGCTCTGAATACCATCCTATCAAAGTAGTCTGGGAGATACATTGTCCATAATAGGTGCATCGAAGTGAATTCTTCATGAAATATGTAAAAATAAATGTATATAGTTTTGTATTTTCATTGTAAAAACCCTTAAAAATAAAAGTACAGTAATCCAGATTTCATTTTGTATAGTTGCATTCCTTGTTCCTGAACAGATTATTTTTTAGTTTATATGTGCCATTTTGTAACATTGAGTTTGGCTCAGAATTTATTAAATTTGAGGTCAAAGGAATTATAAGCAAAATAAAAGTTTTTGATGTTGGTAACACAACTATAACCCATCAATAAGCTCTCAGTAACTAGATCCAGCTGGCAAAGAACATAAAATGTCATGCTAACCTTTGGCTGCTGATTTAAGAAATAATAGTATAATTATTTTATAGACAAACAAAATAGCTATTACAGACCATCACTATTTCTTTAACCCAAATAGTACTTGTTTTACTGAAAAAACAGAAACCCATAAAACTCTTTTAAAATCCATTTTAATATGAGTACAAAAATTACATAAAGTACCTTTATTTCACTTGCTCCCATGCCATGCTACCATTTGGATAGAACTAATCATTCTACCTCTATTTTTTTGATCCCCTGCCTGAATTCCTAATATATTTGATAAATAGGGGAACTTTTCCAAAAGAAATATCAGGTCACCAGCTGTTCCAGATCAGAAAGACCATTTTAAAAAATATTAACAGTATTTTAGTCTTCTTGGCACCTTCATGAAGCAATCATATTTTAATTATATGTGAACCATTTTTCATCCCAAAATATTTAACTTAACTTTAATTTAAAACCAGTTGTCTACTTCAGACTTGTCACTTCCTACATTGATGTTGAATATTCTGATACACAATTGCCATTCCCTCTCCCTCATTCTCTGCTGATTCTGCAGGGCAGTATTTCTCTCTTGGACCTTATCCCATAGTTACCTGAGTCAAAAAGGTTATAATCCAATAAAACTCAATGGCAACTGTCCAAAGGTAATGCATTTTTAATATGAGTATTGTTAAAGCATACTATTCCATCTAGACTGTACTGTAGAAAGTTAGTAAACACTAGTGGTTCATCTTTCCCTTAAATAAGTTATGATGGAATAGGCTTGGGTTCTCAGCTGGGAACATGTTTTTGTGGCAGAGAATGGCCAGCATCAGAGATGGTATTCAGCTGGTTCTGACCAGTTCTGGAAAACCAGTAGCGGAAATTTTGAATAGTTCAGAGAACCGGCAAATGCCATCTCCGACTGGAGATTTTACAGTATCCTTCCCCTGCCACGCCCACCAAGCCACACCCACAGAATCGGTAGTAAAAAAAATTTAAATCCCATCACTGGCCTTTCAGAAAGTGGACATTTTTGCACATGATGGCAGCTAATGGAAAATGTATACCGTTAAGGATATTGCTAATTATCACTTTAAAAAATTTGTGATTTGTAGGCATGTTCCTTCTTAATTCTGCTTCACTGTTATAATTTGAGGTAAAAAATAAAAATATATCTATATTTTATGTTTATTAATAATCATTGGTTTACTACAATGATATGAACAGTACATTTACAAAATATTATGGTAAAATATCACAAAGTCTCTGCCTTGCTAATATATATTGTTGCATTCTTTGATTGGTAAAAATATTGCCTTTTCCAAAATAGATAAAGCACACATTTCCAATAATTTAAATATATGCATTAAAATATTTTTCTTTTTTGTTTTCTTAGTTTGTATTTTTACTTTTTTATATAGTTTTATTTAAAGGCTTAAAAACGAAAATAAAAATTAATACAAACTATTATAAAAGAAAAAAAATGATATGTATTATTTTTTGTTTTCTTGTCACTTTGGAGCACCAATTCTTACCTGCTAGACATATTCTAACTGCAAGTACCAGAACACCTATCCACTCTTTCATGCATCCCAGAATTTCCAATCATGATTGGAAGATTCCAGGTTGAGGAAGATAATTGTTGTGTATAATTTTTTTCTATCAAAAGGCAACTGAATGGACTCACTCCATCTTCATTAGAGGTTTTAAAAGGATGTTCTTTCTAGACCAGAGGTCTTCTGAATTTGTAGGATTATCTAAGGGGCTGCCACAAAGAAGAGAGGGAGTCAACCTTGAAGGCAGGACAAGAAGCAATGGATGGAAACTAATCAAGGAGAATTCTTAGCCAGCATAGTCATTTTGAGAATTGTCATCCAGAATAGTTACACAACACCAGGTTAGAGATGGATAGCTTATAAGGGCTTCATTTAACAAAATGGGGACCAGAAACAAATTCCCCAAATATGAAAATCTTGCACATTTTTGTCCATATTTAATTAATTTGTAATAGCTCTAGATGTTAATTATTTCATAATTACCCTCTTTCATCCATGCTTTCTCAAATGTAATAAATTGTTGAGAAAGAGCAGCTTCTTCCACACTATCAATTTTTCTTCTTCTGATTTTTGTAGTATTTATTCTAAGCTACTTGTGACTCTGAACTTTGAAAATGTAGCATTCTGTGTATATCTCCCTCCTTTGTACTATTAGGCACATTCTGAGCTATGCTGCATAACATTCTCTTTAGGTATAAAAACTATGCAGGCTGAGCAGGATTAGATTATCTGATCTGTTTTGAACTCATGGGCTCATCAAATGAAGACCTGTATTTGCTGTTCCAAAAGATAAAAAGTTACTTAATTTTAAGCGTGTGCATCTTCAACTAGTTTTTTTTTATGTTGAATAGATAAAACCTCTGCAACTGAGGTCCCTAGTCATATAGTAAAGCTTATACAATTGCCCATGGCATGGTGTTAAAAGTGTCTTTAGCATCCTCAGAATATCTTGAAAAGTAGACTGCTTGATTTTATTATTGAAGTGTCTAGCCAATTACAGGTAATCCCTAAGTTATGACAGTTTACTTAGGAACTGTTTGAATTTCCAACATAAGCCCCCCTCCAAGTACCTACAACACAGTCCCAAAATTACAAATATTGAAGCACCACAGCAGTCGTTCACACTTGCGAATGACCACAGAGCAGGGGTGTCAAATTTTTTAACAACCGGTTCTATGGGTGTGGCTTAGGTGGTGGGTGTGGCTTGGTGGTCATGTGACTGGGTGGACATGTTATTGGCTGGGCGTGGCCAACTCAATATCACTCACATAAAGGCACACATCTCCTCGCCTGGCTTCTCATGACTGTGGGGATGCTGTGGCAGTCATAAGTGTGAAAAATGGTCATAAGTCACATTTTTCAGTGCCATTGTAACTTTGAATGGTCACTCCACATAAGCAAAGTACCAGCAAAGGAGGGGAAAAAAAACTCCAGAGAAGTTCCTCTTGACACAGGAAGTCTAGTCCTGCCAAGAATGTAATAAGGGTTTAACGGAGAGGCAATTTCTGTAAGCAATACCAGAATGTTTCCTTCCTGCCTTCCTTACAGGATTAGGCCAGTAATTTCTTCTAATAACCGGTTCTCCGAACTGCTTAGAATGTTAACAACTGGTTCTAGCGAATAGGTGTGAACTGGTAGAATTCCCCTCCCCCTGCCTCAGAGGCTCTGCAACATTTGCCCTGCCTACTCCCCCTGGACAGGTTTCTACAGCTAATACACTTGTGGACACCCACCTTGTGAAGATCTAGCGAGCCTTTTGTTTGTTTGGCCTGTTCAGTGCTTTAGGCCTGTAGTGCATTTGCAGAGAAAGGAGGCCTAATGTACTGCAAGACCACACAAGATCTGTAGCATGAAATCTCATGGAACTGATCTCTCCTGATCTCTGGCCTTAGGACTCTGTTCTCTGCAAATGCAGGCCTAGATGAAAACTGCAACAAAAGGCTTTGCAAATAGAAAGAAGACCTGAAGCACTGAAGCCTTCCCTCCATTTGCAAAGCCTTTCGCCATATTTGCAAAAACCCTTTCCCACCAAGAACAGAGGCCAGGAGGGGCATACGTGTCCCTTCAGGCCTCTGCTTTCATCAGCAATGGACTTGAGGAAAGGCCTTTGCCAATGAAAACAGAGACACAGGGGGACTCATGCACCCCTCCTGGCTCCATTTTCATTAGCAAAGGCTTTTTGCAAAAATGACCAGAACTATAGGGGCACAATCTATCATCCCTGTAGGCCTCCACAAGCCTTTGCTCCAAGCATTTGCCAATGCTCTCTACATGGGGCTCCCCTTGAAGAGCACCCGAGGGCTCCAACTGATGCAGAATGCGGCCGCGCGGGTGGTTTTGGGGGCTTCTCGGAGCTCTCATGTTACACCACTCCTGCACGAGCTTATGCATTGGCTCCCGGTGGTCTTTCGGGTGCCTTTCAAGGTGCTAGTTACCATCTTTAAAGCGTTCCATGGCTTGGGACCTGGGTATTTACGGGACCGCCTATTGTCACCATCAATTTCCCATCAGCCAGTGTGCTCCCATAGAGTGGGTCTCCTCGGGGTGCCGCTGGCTGGATGGCTGGCAACCCCGAGGGTGCGGGCCTTCTCTTTGGGGGCACCCTCCTTCTGGAACGAATTACCCCTGGAGATGAGGATCATCCCTGACCTTCTGACCTTCCAGCACGCGTTGAAAACTTATTTATTTCATCAAGCCGGTCTGGCCTAGGGTTTTATGGGGTTTTAAATTTGGTTTTAATTGGTTTTAGTCCTTATTTTTAAACCCTTGTCTCGTTTTTATTAGTTAGCCACCTAATTTAACCTTTTTAATTGTTTTTAATTTATTGTATTATTATTTTATTTTTAATGGCTGTACACCACCCTGAGTCCCGCAGGGAGAGGGGGGTGGTATATAAATCTTGTAAATAAAATAAATAAAATAAATAAATAAAGTAAAACCATAGCAGAGAGGCTGGAGAGGAGACAGCTCCATTGATCATCGAGATTTATGTAAAATAAGTGACCCGGTTGGGCAGTATGGGGGTGGAAGCATGAGATATCTCAGTGGGTCGGGAAAACAGGTTGGCCTTCTCCAACCTGAGATACCTTGTCACTTAACAACCCATGCATTCAATTAGCAAATTCGTGGGCAAAAGCAGGAGTGATTACATTCAAGTTATATGATTTACTACTGGGTTACAAATTGACAGTTTCCATTACATTTATAACTTAGGGACTACCTATCAAGGGTTCATTCGTGTGTTTGAACTCTGTTTCCTGAATAGATAATGATTCTTAGAACAGTTGTTATAATTGTCTACAATACCTAGAAATCGAATTGTAAGATTCTTTTTTCTGAACTGAAATGGTTTGAGAACATTTTCATCATGTTTTCATATACATATTCATTTTTAAAGAACTTCTTATCTAAGATTGGCTGAAGCAAACCTTTGAACTAATACATATTATGATTTGTTGTACAGTCAGATAGATGATTAAACTGGGTTTGGCATTTTTATCCTTCTACTAAGTCCCCATCAAGGACCTGGAATAGGCAGATGTTGCTTTTGATAATATTGAAGATATCACTGCAGGATATTTATTTATTTGTTTATTTATTTATTTATTTATTTAGATTTATATACCGCCCCTCTCCCAAAGGGACTCGGGGCAGTGAACAGTCAGAATAAAAAGCATATTTAAACACATACAATATTTAAAAATTAAAAGAATTAAATATGTTGGCTTTTACAAAGATTAAAACATGGGGATTAAGAAAAATTAAAACCAAATTAAAAATTTAAAAACCCCTAGGCCAGACCGGCTTGCTGAAATAAATAAGTTTTCAACGCACGACGGAAGGTCATGAGATCAGGGATGGTTCTCATCTCCGGGGGTAATTCGTTCCAGAGAGGGGGTGCCCCCAATGAGAAGGCCTGCATGCTCGGGGTCGCCAGCTGTCCAGCTGGTGGCACCCCGACTCTATGGGAGCGTATCGGTCGGCGGGAGGCCGATAATGGCAGGAGGCGGTCTCACAGATATCCTGGTCCCGAGCCATGGAGCGCTTTAAAGATGGTAACTAAGACCTTGAAGCGCACCCGGAGGGCCACCAGCTCGCGTAGAAGTGGCGTAACATGGGAGCCCCGAGGATATAAATTGTTTAAGGCAAAAATACATTTTGTAATTAACTGAGAGAGATTTTGTCGATGCAAATGTCATTCAAATGGTGCTCCAGCTGTTTTGAGATTGCAACCAATCTATTATTACCTTTGCTATCTTTTGCCCCAGTCATTCTACTTCTATTTGCAGCTCTTTGTATTTTGTGATTTTCTCCAGTTTCTTCTCTTTTCTTCTGCTTTTATTTATTTATTTATTTAATTAATTAATTTATATTGCCACCTATTCACCCATGGTGACTCGAGGCATCTTACACAATGTAAAATCATATTAAAAACAAAAAATAAAAATAAAATAATTTTGCCAGGTACTTCAAAGTCTAGTATCCACTAGTTTGTCTTTCTTATCAACAATTGTTAAGTATGGAGTATTATGTGGCACATGCTTGTCTATCTGAATTCTAAAGTGCCAGAATACTGTAACTTATTTATTTTCTATCACCTTGTCTACTTCGAGTTCTTTCTATTATTTCTTGCAAATATTCCAGTGCCCCTTGTTGCTAGTTTGTCATGTAGTTGTTTGTAATCAGTCAAACTTGATTTCATTGAGGGCCACATCAGGGTTGTGTTTAACCTCAAGGGGCTGGGATGAGCATGTCCAGGGTGGGCATAGCCAGTTCGATGTCACTTGTGTTGGGGATGCATTGTTGTGGCCCAAGCACTCTGCTAGCAAAAACAGGCTCCCGAGCTCCATTTTCAGCTGCAATGGCCCCCTGAACCTTCTGCCAGTGAAAACAAAGCTCGGAAGGGCAGCGCTCCTGAGCTCTGTTTTTGCTGGCGGAGGCACTGCAGGCCAGTCCTTTGCTGTTTCCATGGTGGCCTTGCGGGCCAGATCTAAGCACCCAGTGGGCTGGATCTTTATCATTATCCTATTTTATGGTTATATCTTTTCTCTGTCAGGCTCCACATAATATTTCATTTTATATCTTTAATCACATTTCTATTTTATTTAATTATTTTACTACTGCATTATAGTTATATTCTAATTCTTTATTCCAGTTCCTCAAAATCTGTTATATATATTTACCACAAAAATACTTCTTCATGTGGAGTCTCATTCTTTTCCATTTCTAACCATTATCTCTAAATTTCCCTTTTATATTAAGTTGTCTAACCTTACTTTACTTATCATTTACTATCACTTTTTGGCTTTTTCCCTTGGTCATTCCCCTTTTTTATTATCATCTCCCATTTCTCCCATTTCTCAAAGTTTGCCCCCACCCTTTTTTGATCTCCTCTTTGTATTTCACTAACCATTTCATTTATCAACATTTCAATCTCAATTTCCCCCTCTTTATCTATTATATCCATCATTAATATCTCCTGTTCAACTTCTTTTTTCTTCTTTTGTATTATTTGCTGTTGCTTTTGTTCCATTTTACTGATTTTGCTTTTTTCTAGCTCCTCCTCCTCCTTTGTTCTTTTTCCTTCTTCTTCTTCTTCTGTTGTCGTTGCCATTTTTAAATCTTCTTTTATATTCTGTATCTTAGTGCATAAATCCCACACTCTGTCCCACATCTCATTCATTGCACGAATGTCCATTCTTATTTCATCACATATTTCTTTATAATATATTTCTTTTCATCTTTATATTGCTTATTATTTCAACTTTCAAGTGTCCAGTCAATTTTATTTTATTTGAACCAGTATCTCTTCTTAAAAAGTTAATGTCCTCAAATCTTTATTTCCAATGTTAATCAGTCCAGAAACACTGATAATTCCAGAGGAAGTATCCTCCTTTATTCTTGCTCTTTAAATATAGCATAATCCAACTTTCAGGGGTCTTGTTGTAATATCTTTCTCTTATTTCTTTTTTCCAAGTTTCTTCTTTTAATAATATCGTTAGGTTGAAGGGATCTACAGGATTTTTATTTCATCAGCAAGTGGCACTTTTAGTCCAGTTCCATAGCCACTCTTTTCCCTTTTCTTTATTTAGCTTCTAAATTTTTAGAATCAATTTTAGAATCAATTTTTACTTTACTTACTGCAACAAAAGGCTTTGCAAATAGAAAGAAGACCTGAAGCACTGAAGCCTTCCCTCCATTTGCAAAGCCTTTCGCCATATTTGCAAAAACCCTTTCCCACCAAGAACAGAGGCCAGGAGGGGCATACGTGTCCCTTCAGGCCTCTGCTTTCATCAGCAATGGACTTGAGGAAAGGCCTTTGCCAATGAAAACAGAGACACAGGGGGACTCATGCACCCCTCCTGGCTCCATTTTCATTAGCAAAGGCTTTTTGCAAAAATGACCAGAACTATAGGGGCACAATCTATCATCCCTGTAGGCCTCCGCAAGCCTTTGCTCCAAGCATTTGCCAATGCTCTCTACATGGGGCTCCCCTTGAAGAGCACCCGAGGGCTCCAACTGATGCAGAATGCGGCCGCGCGGGTGGTTTTGGGGGCTTCTCGGAGCTCTCATGTTACACCACTCCTGCACGAGCTTATGCATTGGCTCCCGGTGGTCTTTCGGGTGCCTTTCAAGGTGCTAGTTACCATCTTTAAAGCGTTCCATGGCTTGGGACCTGGGTATTTACGGGACCGCCTACTGTCACCATCAATCTCCCATCAGCCAGTGTGCTCCCATAGAGTGGGTCTCCTCGGGGTGCCGCTGGCTGGATGGCTGGCAACCCCGAGGGTGCGGGCCTTCTCTTTGGGGGCACCCTCCTTCTGGAACGAATTACCCCTGGAGATGAGGATCATCCCTGACCTTCTGACCTTCCAGCACGCGTTGAAAACTTATTTATTTCATCAAGCCGGTCTGGCCTAGGGTTTTATGGGGTTTTAAATTTGGTTTTAATTGGTTTTAGTCCTTATTTTTAAACCCTTGTCTCGTTTTTATTAGTTAGCCACCTAATTTAACCTTTTTAATTGTTTTTAATTTATTGTATTATTATTTTATTTTTAATGGCTGTACACCACCCTGAGTCCCGCAGGGAGAGGGGGGTGGTATATAAATCTTGTAAATAAAATAAATAAATAAATAAAGTAAAACCATAGCAGAGAGGCTGGAGAGGAGACAGCTCCATTGATCATCGAGATTTATGTAAAATAAGTGACCCGGTTGGGCAGTATGGGGGTGGAAGCATGAGATATCTCAGTGGGTCGGGAAAACAGGTTGGCCTTCTCCAACCTGAGATACCTTGTCACTTAACAACCCATGCATTCAATTAGCAAATTCGTGGGCAAAAGCAGGAGTGATCACATTCAAGTTATATGATTTACTACTGGGTTACAAATTGACAGTTTCCATTACATTTATAACTTAGGGACTACCTATCAAGGGTTCATTCGTGTGTTTGAACTCTGTTTCCTGAATAGATAATGATTCTTAGAACAGTTGTTATAATTGTCTACAATACCTAGAAATCGAATTGTAAGATTCTTTTTTCTGAACTGAAATGGTTTGAGAACATTTTCATCATGTTTTCATATACATATTCATTTTTAAAGAACTTCTTATCTAAGATTGGCTGAAGCAAACCTTTTGAACTAATACATATTATGATTTGTTGTACAGTCAGATAGATGATTAAACTGGGTTTGGCATTTTTATCCTTCTACTAAGTCCCCATCAAGGACCTGGAATAGGCAGATGTTGCTTTTGATAGTATTGAAGATATCACTGCAGGATATTTATTTATTTGTTTATTTATTTATTTATTTATTTAGATTTATATACCGCCCCTCTCCCAAAGGGACTCGGGGCAGTGAACAGCCAGAATAAAAAGCATATTTAAACACATACAATATTTAAAAATTAAAAGAATTAAATATGTTGGCTTTTACAAAGATTAAAACATGGGGATTAAGAAAAATTAAAACCAAATTAAAAATTTAAAAACCCCTAGGCCAGACCGGCTTGCTGAAATAAATAAGTTTTCAACGCACGACGGAAGGTCATGAGATCAGGGATGGTTCTCATCTCCGGGGGTAATTCGTTCCAGAGAGGGGGTGCCCCCAATGAGAAGGCCTGCATGCTCGGGGTCGCCAGCTGTCCAGCTGGTGGCACCCCGACTCTATGGGAGCGTATCGGTCGGCGGGAGGCCGATAATGGCAGGAGGCGGTCTCACAGATATCCTGGTCCCGAGCCATGGAGCGCTTTAAAGATGGTAACTAAGACCTTGAAGCGCACCCGGAGGGCCACCGGGAGCCAATGCAGCTCGCGTAGAAGTGGCGTAACATGGGAGCCCCGAGGATATAAATTGTTTAAGGCAAAAATACATTTTGTAATTAACTGAGAGAGATTTTGTCGATGCAAATGTCATTCAAATGGTGCTCCAGCTGTTTTGAGATTGCAACCAGTCTATTACTACCTTTGCTATCTTTTGCCCCAGTCATTCTACTTCTATTTGCAGCTCTTTGTATTTTGTGATTTTCTCCAGTTTCTTCTCTTTTCTTCTGCTTTTATTTATTTATTTATTTAATTAATTAATTTATATTGCCACCTATTCACCTATGGTGATTTGAGGCATCTTACACAATGTAAAATCATATTAAAAACAAAAAATAAAAATAAAATAATTTTGCCAGGTACTTCAATGTCTAGTATCCACTAGTTTGTCTTTCTTATCAACAATTGTTAAGTATGGAGTATTATGTGGCACACGCTTGTCTATCTGAATTCTAAAGTGCCAGAATACTGTAACTTATTTATTTTCTATCACCTTGTCTATTTCGGGGTCCTAAGAGTTCTTTCTATTATTTTTTGCAAATATTCCAGTGCCCCTTGTTGCTAGTTTGTCATGTAGTTGTTTGTAATCAGTCAAACTCGATTTCATTGAGGGCCACATCAGGGTTGTGTTTAACCTCAAGGGGCTGGGATGAGCATGTCCAGGGTGGGCATAGCCAGTTCGATGTCACTTGTGTTGGGGATGCATTGTTGTGGCCCAAGCACTCTGCTAGCAAAAACAGGCTCCCGAGCTCCATTTTCAGCTGCAATGGCCCCCTGCAACCTTCTGCCAGTGAAAACAAAGCTCGGAAGGGCAGCGCTCCTGAGCTCTGTTTTTGCTGGCAGAGGCACTGCAGGCCAGTCCTTTGCTGTTTCCATGGTGGCCTTGCGGGCCAGATCTAAGCACCCAGTGGGCTGGATCTTTATCATTATCCTATTTTATGGTTATATCTTTTCTCTGTCAGGCTCCACATAATATTTCATTTTATATCTTTAATCACATTTCTATTTTATTTAATTATTTTACTACTACATTATAATTATATTCTAATTCTTTATTCCAGTTCCTCAAAATCTGTTATATATATTTACCACAAAAATACTTCTTCATGTGGAGTCTCATTCTTTTCCATTTCTAACCATTATCTCTAAATTTCCCTTTTATATTAAGTTGTCTAACCTTACTTTACTTATCATTTACCTATCACTTTTTGGCTTTTTCCCTTGGTCATTCTCCTTTTTTACTATCATCTCCCATTTCTCCCATTTCTCAAAGTTTGCCCCCACCCTTTTTTGATCTCCTCTTTGTATTTCACTAACCATTTCATTTATCAACATTTCAATCTCAATTTCCCCCTCTTTATCTATTATATCCATCATTAATATCTCCTGTTCAACTTCTTTTTTCTTCTTTTGTATTATTTGCTGTTGCTTTTGTTCCATTTTACTGATTTTGCTTTTTTCTAGCTCCTCCTCCTCCTTTGTTCTTTTTCCTTCTTCTTCTTCTTCTGTTGTCGTTGCCATTTTTAAATCTTCTTCTATATTCTGTATCTTAGTGCATAAATCCCACACTCTGTCCCACATCTCATTCATTGCACGAATGTCCATTCTTATTTCATCACATATTTCTTTATAATATATTTCTTTTCATCTTTATATTGCTTATTATTTCAACTTTCAAGTGTCCAGTCAATTTTATTTTATTTGAACCAGTATCTCTTCTTAAAAAGTTAATGTCCTCAAATCTTTATTTCCAATGTTAATCAGTCCAGAAACACTGATAATTCCAGAGGAAGTATCCTCCTTTATTCTTGCTCTTTAAATATAGCATAATCCAACTTTCAGGGGTCTTGTTGTAATATCTTTCTCTTATTTCTTTTTTCCAAGTTTCTTCTTTTAATAATATCGTTAGGTTGAAGGGATCTACAGGATTTTTATTTCATCAGCAAGTGGCACTTTTAGTCCAGTTCCATAGCCACTCTTTTCCCTTTTCTTTATTTAGCTTCTAAATTTTTAGAATCAATTTTAGAATCAATTTTTACTTTTTATTTAGAACAATTATTTCCAGCTTCCAAATTAATGCCTTTTAATGCCAAATCCTGCCCAATCTCCAAGTCCAATTTAAAGTCCTTCTAGGTTAGTTTCTTTTCCAATTTTTTAAAAGCTTTAAAGTTCTTTATAATTCCAAGTTCTTCATCTTCTATCTGCTGCTAATACAAATTTCTTTCCCCTTCTTTTCTGTTATAATCTTTTGGGGTAGCAAGAAATAGAAAAGATTCTTTTCGCTCTTCTCCAAACACCGTTCCCAGTTTTCACTCCAGTGCTGCGCTTAGGTGTTCATCAGCTGTCCCAACTTTGAAGCGTCTATCTAGGCCCACTCTTCTCTCTATGGTGGCATAGAGAAAAATCTCAGGGACTCTACAGGGGAGTTGCGTTCTCCCCTGGAATCTCACCAAGTGCTTCTCCTTTGCTTTGCCACCCCTCTAAGGCGGCTTGGCTTCGGACAGACGCCATAAACAGCAAGAAGCCAGAACAGGAACAGAGACTTCCATAGCCTGCTTCTGGTCTTGTCGCGACATCAGCTGGAATCCCCAGGGCCTTGAGTTTGACACTCCTGGTTTATACTATCATTTGTGAGTCTAAGTATGTGGTTCACTATTCCTTCAGCTTTGCAGATGTGGCATTTGCTATCTGTTTCTGTCTTCTCAATTCTGGCTTTACATGTATTAGTTCTTAAGGCTTGGTCTTCAGCAGCCTGAATTTGTCTCTTTGTCTCTTTCTTCAATTTTCCTGTTCTTAGCCATTGCTATGTCTTCTTGTTATCTGTTTTGCCAGCTTTATGTACTGGCATGTAGTATTAGATACTTTTTTTTTTAATTTTTACTATATAAAGAAAGAGCAACAGTTTTAATGTCTGTATGAATAGTGTATTGTCTGGATACAATTAATTTGAGCAAAGTCATCATCATAACAGTAATAGTGTTCATTAGAAGTGATCATATAATAACAGCATCATATAATAACAGCAATATAATATATTTCTCAATATAATATTAATATTTAATTGTTAGTACTAAACTATATTAATAATAAACATATCATAATAAACCCTAATGGTAAAATTAATCCTTCTCTTATCATTTTAAATGTTCTAACTTCTGTTTCTGTTAGTTAACCATTGATAAAACGAACCCCATGTTTCAAAATAGTCTGAATCTTCTTTCTCTTTAATTTCAAGTGTTAATCTATCAATTTCTGCACATTCTAGTATTTTTTTTATTACTCTTTCTTCTGCAAGAATCTCCACACTTTTCCAATGTTGTGCAAATACAATTCTGACTCTCGTTAACACATGTAGTATTAGATACATAGTCCCTTTATTATATTTTCCTATTAATCCACTTTTCCAATGTCATTATGGAAGGTCAAGCTAGAGCCATCAAATTAGCTGTCAGATGAGAAAGGTTTCCTCTGGCACCTGTGTCCCTTTCTGTCACTCTCCCATTCTCCCAACAGTTGTGTAATTCACTTGGGCCAAAACATTCTGGCTCTATGACACTTGGGTGATGCTCAGCTTTGTAATGAAATGGATCCTATGGCTGTAATGATGGCTGGAAATGGATCTTAGTTGATGGAAAAGCCTATCATACATCTGTATCATTTCATCCAGATCTTGTTATTGGAAAAGTTCCCAAAGCTGGCAGTGAAATTTGGGGAGTTGCCAGCAATATTCAAAAGTATTGTTTGTATGCCAAGAGCACAGCTAAACTTTTTGGGTTTTGTTTCTTGGCTGTTATCAAAGAACAAACTACAAAGAGCTGGGAACTGACAGGCTTCTTCCTGCTCAATGAGCATTTGTCACAATCGTCATTCAGCCAATAACATGATTAAATATTCTCTGCATCTCCTGGGCAAAACCAAGAGCTGAAACAAGCCAAAGACAAGCACCTGTTGTTGTATAGCATCTAAGCACATGAGCTGCAAATGCAATTAGGGGTGGGGGTAGGGAAAATCCACATACAGCTACAATCATATATACAATACACTTTGTGTATCTTTCTCAATGATCTGACAAATCTACCACAGTGGCCGTATGTTGCTATCCCCACTTTAAATAAAATTAAATAAACAAGTAGGCCAAATCATCTGTCTGAAGTAAATCTCACTATCTGTCAATTGCTAACAATTTGGATATTAGCAAACTCATATATAAAATGTACTCATTTTAAGCAATAATTGTTAAAAACCTGAACCAAAACATATCTGTTATCACTCATAGCTCCCAAACTAACAAAAAAGTATTTACCTAGTTTTATGAAATCCCCAAGACTCTGAGAACTGTGGATGACCGCATAAAACCATTGTTTTCAGCTTAAAACTGATTTTATAGCATCAAACTTATTAAATAAGCCTTACTTTTGAAAATATTGCTTTGAAACAGTTATATAATATGTGCACTAACCATTAAATTTGCTTTAAGGTTTGGCTCCAGAGTTTCAGAAATAAACCTATTTACTCATGGGATGTATAGTATCATAAGTTACTCTAGTCAAATCTGATGTTCAAATCAAAAGTGAGATTCCTTAATACAAAGTTTTATTTTTAATATTGTTTAGTATGGAAAGAACACAAATGATCGCTTTGTTTTTCAGAAGACTGCTTAGAAATCTATTGAAAACAAGACTTTGGTGTGGGATTAAATCTGTCAAATTGCATCATACTCAGTGTAGGATTTTTGAACTATGGTTCCTTAAAATTTATTTTATTCAGTTATTTTTTTATAAGAGTTGGCTGTGCTTTCATTGCTTTTGGACAGAAATTATTGAAATGTGTACACAAAGCGGCAGCTTTTATATAGAATGCTGAATTTCACAGAAACAGCTTGAAGGGATTTTTGTAATGAGAACTGAAGAATTATATCACTGGGAAGTTGAATATACATGTATACATATACCAGCCATTGTCAAAGTTTCAATGGGGGAAATCAACAAATATTTCTTATTGAGTTAGGTATAATTAGACAAAATATGTTAGAATTATAAAATAAAGATATATAAATAATACCCAACATGAAGCACTAGGTGTATTATCTCAGATATTAGAGGGTCAAAATTATTTCATGCAGAAAGTCATAGCTACTAACATTCAGCCTCAGGAATTACTTCTTAGGTGGAATAAATCGTGGAAAAAGGAAAAGAATTACATCCTACCCCTGTGACACTAGAATTTGACTGGCTCCAATCACATGATCAGTGAGAGGACCCTAAATTGGATTGTTTCTGAAATCTGGCTAATAATTCAACCACTTTTTCCTTATTTGCCCACTATTTTATTTATTTATTTATTTATTAGACTTATATACCGCCCCCTCTCCCTAAAGGGACTCGGGGTGGTATTTGAGAAAGTGATTTTAATAAGAATGCTCTGGTATGTCAAAATTCTCAAGATATTAGTCAGAATCAAAGTTTCATGGATATGTAGACATATATCAAAGCCCAACAAAAATTGACCCCATTTCATCCTAGGTTTTCAAAAAATCTGTGTAAGTTCTCCCACATTAGATTTGTTATTCTGATATACTTATACACAATCCATAAAATAGAGCAATTTAATAAAAAGGTACTTTGCTCCACATACATGTTTATTGATATTAGTATTTTGCCAGAATATGATTGTAGATGATCCTATATATATATAGTATATATACACTAGTGGTGGAATTCAAAATTTTTTACTACTGGTTCTGTGGGCATGGCTTATTTGGTGGGTGTGGCTTAGGGTCACATGACTGGGTGGGTGTGGTTTGGTGGCTATGTGAGTAGGATGGTCATGTGACTGGGTGGTCACGTGACTGAGTGGGTATGGCCAACTCAATGTCACTCACGTGAAGGGATGCCTCATCTGGCCCCTCTCATCCCAGCCATTCCTTGTCACACCCAGCCTCAGAAAATCTATAGTTCTGTAAAAATGTTGTTCACCTTTTTTTTACTTTATTATCTTCATGGACCACTGAAAGGAGGAAATGGTTCACATGCTTTGCCCAAGAGGATGATAGGCAACAGGCTTTTAGGGGGCTACCAGAAAGAGGGGGGGAAATGTATTTTCCAAAGCACCAGAAGGATGGAAACTGAACAGAGAGAGAAACAACCTAAAAGTAAGGAGAAACTTCCTGACAGTGAGAACAATTAACCAATTAACTTCTGCTTGTCTCCAGAAGTTCTGGGTTTTTAACAAAAGACTGGACAGCCATTTCTCTGAAATGGTATAGAGTTCCCCCCAAGGTCCCTTTCTAAGTGTTATCATGTTATTCTGACACCTTTCCCAGGACCTCTATTCAGATTTTGGCATCCTCAGAGTTTTCCTGCCTGAGCAGGGGGTTGGACTAGAAGACCTCCATAGTCCCTTTCAACTCTGTTAAACGCACTTGTATTTATGCTCTGGACTATTGACATGTAAACCCTGAAAAATACCTGGGCAAAAGAAAGGCAGTAAAATCACTTTAGGTGTAGGAACAGTGCAAAATATTGATATATGATAAATAATGGAACAATTAAATATACAGAGTATTCTCTCTCCCCCCCTTCCTTTTTTTCTTTCTCTCTCTCTTTCTTTCTCCCCCTTCCTCTTTCTTTCTTTCTCTCTTTCTTTCCCTTCCTCTTGCTTTCTTGCTCTTTCTTTCTTGCTTGCTCTTTCCTTCTTGCCCTTCCTCCCTTCCTCTTTTTTCTTTCTTCCTATTTTCTTTCTTTCTCTTTTTCTTTTCCTCTATTTCTTTCTCTCCCTTCCTCTTTCTTTCTTGCTTTTTCTTGCTCTTTCCTTCTTGCCCTTCCTCCCTTTCTTCCTCCTTTCCTTGTCTCTATCTCTCACACACGCACCTCTTTTCTGGGAAGAACTTATGAGCAGCGAGCGGGGGGACAATGAAGAAAGCAGCAGCCCTGGAACATCCATCTGCCTTCCCTTTCAAAGCACATGGGTGGTGACGGCGGCAGCAGTGGCAGGTGGACGTGCCCCAAAAGGGAGGGGGAAAGCAAAGGCTTTTCTTTCACTTTTCCTCCACTTTCCCTGCTCTGCTGAGTTGGGACGGTGGCGGATGCACCTCGAAAGGGAGGCCAAGAACTCCTGGGGCTGCTTCCCATAGTCGCACTGCTGCCACCACTGCCGCCGCCCTCGGATTGGTCCTCCCATCCGGAAAGGTCCCCAGGAGTAGACAGGAGGCAGTGAGCGAGGGCCTAGCCTGACATCAGGGTTGCTCAGTTGGGGCGGACAGGCGAGTGGCATGAATGAGCATCAGGTGGGTGGAGTGACCAGAGAACCGGTTCAGGGGCATGGCCAGCCAGAAGTTACTAACGGTTCTGCAACCCACACCTAATCACCACTACAGGTTCTCCAGAACCAGTGAGAAGCAGTTGCAAGCTAGGTCAGCAGGTGGGCAGCGTCGACATGATGTTGGCCTCGGAGGTGGCAGGGAACTTTGCGTCACTGCTGCTTCCTCCACTGGCAGCATTTCAGCTGCTTCTCAGGCGGGGGAGGCGCCTCTGTAGCTTCCACGGTTCCCGCTGGCGGTGGCACTTCTCTTGCCAGCGCCATCTCCAACAATAGCAGCAGCAGCAGGCAGACCCTGCTGCCGACAAGAACCACCTGCCGTCCTGCAGCGGCATTGCTTTGCTTGACGGCGGCTGTGCTGACAACGTCCTACAAGTCGGTGAGTCATTCAGGCTTCGGTGTGTGGAAGCGGTGGTGGGAGGGTGATGCCATCATTTCTTTTCCCCCCACATCTCGCTTTGCTTCCCACCCCAGAGCTTCAGGTCACGGTCTCATCCCCTGTACGGTCGGGCACTTTCCTCTTGCTCCAGCCTCCCGAAACCCCCCTGCGGACCTTTTCCCCCTCTTTAAGTTTTCTTTATTCTCATTCCATCCATCAGTTTTCTAAGAATACAGACTGGCCGGGCAGCATCGTCCCCACCCCTTTGGGAGAATCCTCTGGGAAGCTTGTCAGGGAAAGAAGGAGGGAGGGAGGGAGAAAGAGAATGTCTTTCGGATTTGCCTGGAGAAATTCAGGAGATGGATTTCCATCCTATTTTTGCCCTTCAAGGAGATGAAGGTGGGGAGTGCATTTAAGGGGGTGCTACCCTCCCTCCCTCCTTCTTTCCCTGCTAAGCTTCCCAGAGGATTCTCCCAAAGGATTCACCCCAAAGGAGGATTCACCCCTCCCGTCCAACCGTACAGGGAATGAGACTGTGACCCGAAACTCTGGGGCAGAAAGCAAAGTGAGGTGTGGGGGGAGAAAAACGATGGCATCACCCTCCCACTGCCGCTTCCACCCACCAAAGCCCGAATGACTCACTGACTTGTAGGAAGTTGTCAATGCAGCCGCCGTCAAGCAAAGCAATGCCCCTGAGGAGGGCAGTTGGTTCTTGATGGCAGCGAGGTCTGTCCCACCGCTGCTGCCACTGTTTTGGGAGACAGCACTGGTGAGAGAGGCGCCACCACCAGCGGGAACTGTGGAAGCTATGGAGGCAGCTCCCCCGCCCGAGAAACAGCTGAAATGCTGCTGGTGGAGGAAGTGGCAGCAGCGCAAAGTGCCCCACTGCTGCCGAGGCCGACATCCATGATGACGCCCACCCACTGACCCGGCCTGCAACCAGCACCATACCCAGGTCTGCAGCAAAGGCGCTTGGCAAGGGTAGGGAACCCTCCACGCTGTGCCATGATTGGCCATTAGAAGCGGCTGATAGCGAGGCATGGCTGCCCGTGGGGCCCTCCAACAGCAAGTCCCCCCCGCCCTCCTTCCCATTTCACATGTTTTAAATTTGGGGGGAGGAGCTTAATTTCACCTCATGCCTAGAAAACATGCTGGGTCTTCCTTTGGAGGGTGGGGCGTATTGTTGGAGAAACATGGTAGCATCTATAATCAAAAGGGCTATGAGGCCTTTTCTCCTAGTTCTGTATTTTAAATACTTTAGTGAAGCAATCAGAAACAAGTTTTCCCATTTTTGGTGGTCAAGAAATGCCATAAATAAACTCTTTGTGGGCAATAAAAACTTAATATTTACATGGAAGTTGGGTTCTTTTGGACAGTCTTACATTCCCATCAATGACAATCGAGTAATTTGTATTATTTAGAGCAGATGGTGAATTTGTGATTGAGAAAATGTTATTCAAAATTTTAGAGCTTCACCACCACACCATAATATTGGAGTGCTGCTGTCTTAGTTCTCATTATGAAGAGTAACACAATTGCTTACTGGCAAAACTGGGTGCTATCTAGACAACAACTCTTAGTTCCAGTGAAGAAAAAAAGTTAGAATTAACTCTTTCCATAGAAGATGGTTTAGAACTGGAATAGGTAGTAAGACAGCTAAGGGTCTGGGATCACCAAAAGGTAACCCTAACCCTAACAATAGCACTTAGATTTATAATCTGCTTCACAGTGCTTTACAGCCCTCTCTTAGGGGTATACACAGTCAGAGACAGCTGAATTTTTAAAGCCCCAACAATTTGGGTCCTCATTTTACTGACCTTGTGTCAACCCTGAGCAGGTGTGTCAACCCTGAGCAGGTAAGAATCTAACTGCTGGCAGTCAACAGGATTAGCCTAAAATACTGCATTTTAACCAATGTGCTACCACAGCTCAAGTAAGTAATGAAACAAGGGAAAGAGGCTAAGGAAGAAAGGAGTGTTGCACAAGAACACTTAAAATACAAGTCCAGAAAAGCCAAGAAGGATCTCTGAAAACACTTGCACACTATTTAAGATTAGCAAAGTCTAGATTAAAGAAATCCAGTCTACCACAACTTTTAGATGAATATACCAATATCAAATCTGTTGGATATATAATTGATACCAGAAACTCTGTGTAATTTTCAGAATTTTATAACCGTTTCCAGCTCAATAAACATGCACAAAATATATAATAAAGCATGTATAATAAGTGCATCTAGAACATCTAAAGCATCTATTTAGACAAAAACAAAAATAAGGCAGGAAGAGCTATTGATGATTCTATCATTTTGAAGTCTATTTGTTGTCTGTACATTTTAATCTGAAAAGACCAAATGAGGTTCCCTCAGAGTGTCTTCACTTGGCATCTGATTGAAATACGGGAAGCTAGAGAGGCCGAATATTATTGGAAGATGATTGACAATGAAAGACAGGATAGATTCACACATCTTGTAACTAACTAAATTCAAGAATATTATTTTCTTCGTAAATATTTCTAAAGCAAAATCTACATTAACAGCTTCAAGGAGAATAAAAAGTTTGTTATTCCATTTTCAGGTAATATGATCTTGTCCTTCTATTGATCCTTAGTGGCATTCTGTAGAACTAATTTTGACTAGGGCTGTTTAGTTCAGCATCATTTGGAAAGCTACAGATTTTTCAGTTTGTATTCGATGTTTATCTATCTATCTATCTATCTATCTATCTATCTATCTATCTATCTATCTATCTATCTATCTATCTATCTATCTATCTATCTATCTATCTTATGGCTTCCATGGCTTCCAATATATGTATGTTTGTATGTACAGTATGTATGTATGTATGAATGTAATGTATGTATGTGTGTATGTACAGTATTAAACCATTTTTACATCAGAATTGAAGATGTTTATGCTGCTCTGCTTTGGAAGGAATTGTTTTGTCTTCTGCTTCTGCTGAAATCATGTCATGTCCTCCATCATCTCTCTCTGCCTTGATCTTATGTTTCTTCTAGCTACAAAAATGAAACCTGTCAATTTCTTGCATAAGATATTTTTAGGGAATTGATGTACATAAATATATTACTGAGGAAATATCATAGTCCATTTTCATTTAATAATAATTTCTAATATTGAACATTTCTGTGACTTTCAACACTATGAGACATGTTAGGGGGGTGAGATGTTCAAATTTGAAACCTGTTTGATTTGATTCCTATGATGCAGCAGCTCCACTTCCAGCACTTTAGCTATATTCCTAATGTGAAACCCAGAATAAATCTTTTCCTATCCCATGGAGTTAAAAGTTCAGGTACATGTTGATTCCAGCAAAACTTCAATCATCGAATCAGCCATGCCAAAAAGATATTTAAAGCCTGGAACAATTATCCTTGAGCTAATTCTGTCAGAAAATAACTAGTTATGTCAACAGTAGTTTCATAAAAACAGCTACTGCAAGAATTTATCTTTACAATTTCTAACATTCTTTAATAAGTTTCTAGTACAAGATATGCCAAAGAACCATCTAGATTCAAAAACATTTAAATCAAATTAACATTTCTTCTTTGATGCATGTTCATTTCAGGTTTGCATAGGATAAGTGCCAAATTGGATTTATTATGGAAAGGGGTTATATTTGACCAGGTATGATACAGTTCAATGCAGGAAAAGAAAGTTTTTAGAAGACACATAAGAAAAAAAAATCTAGTATGATGCAGACCAATTTGCAGCACAATTTACACATATACACAAATCAACTATTAAGCAACAGTATTAATCAATTTTAGACAATAGGAGGTAATTTTCTTTATTTGGAAATTTTATATGGCTGCCTACCCACTCACAGCAACTCAGCTTACGAGCAATAAAAACACAGTAAATAAATAAAATAATAAAATAAATAAAACAATACCCCCTACGACAATACAGTCAAATGAACCATATGATGGGATCCATCCTGTTCTTTGTTCCCTAGGCTCACTGGCAAAACCAAGTCTTCAGGGCCTTATGAAAGAGTTTTAAAGTGAGGTCCAATCTAATTTCTGAAGGAATGATGTTCCAAAGGAAAGAGTGATCCAGTGGTGGGATTCAAATTTTTTTACTACCTATTCTGTGGACGTGGCTTGGTGGGCATGGCAGGGGAAGAATACTGCAAAATCCCCATTCCCTCTCCACCCCACTAACCAGGTCTGTTCTCCTGTGCAGAGCAACAAAAGAAGACCCAGCCAATCAGCTGGGACTCTGGAGGCAGAGAATAGATGGGGCGGGACCAGTTAGAGGTGGTATTTGCCAGTTCTCCAAACTACTCAAAATTTCCACTACCAGTTCTCCAGAACCGGTCAGAACCTGCTGAATACTATCTCTGGAGACATCACAAAGAAGGCCCTTCTTCTGGATCCTGCCAAATGTATCTCCTTAGAGGATGGGACATGCAACATTCCTTGCCTCCCCATGCTATATTAACAATATTTTGAAATGTAGTTTCCAAATTATGAAAAAATGTTGCCTTCCTCAGGTCAGTGTTTTCTTTTCAATAACAGCTCTATAAATAAATATTTTGCATATCTAATTTTCTGCTTAATGATTGTATTGTCAGGCTACAGAACTCTTCCCATTCAATCAACTAGAATGAACTTCTGAAAACGCATCAAAACGTATCAAAAGGAATCCTTTATTGAGATGAGACAATTCATGTAGGGATTAAAAGCAGCATCTAAGGTCTCAGGCATGCAGAGATAGATAAGGGAGTTTAAAACCCCTCCCCTTATCTTGATGTGTATTTAGTAAAACAAAGAGTCAACATGTTAATTCCCCCACCCCCTTTTTAGAACGATCTTTTCCAGGGTTTCCCAGGACACATCTCACTGTAGAATTTTTATGGTCTCTTCATCTCCTGGCTGTCTCTCCCAGCGATGATAGGTTTCAGCCATCTGGATTTCATCTCTCCATTGTAGCATGTGTAGGTTATACAAATTTGATATAAGATTAAATATATTCAGATATATTAAAGAATATATAAAGAAGGATTTCTTTATCAGCCCCTCCCCCCCTTTTTTTTCTTCCATTGAAGAAATGACAGATACACGGATCTGACAGTATTATTAAAGACACTATATTCAAATGGATTTGTATCATTGCCATTAATTTAACATTTTTATTCAACCACTTTCTATTTTACTTCTGGAGGCGGGGTTATAATTACAAAACCCTTTTACCTTTATTTCCCTCTCCATTTTTAAAATTTTGGTATGTTTTCACCATGAAATACATTGGTGGTGGGTTGGGATTTTTTTCATATCTCAACTATAATGTTAATTATTTCTCTAAGCAACACAAAAAGGAATCTTCAGAGTGATGGTGCTGCAGAGAAATCAGTAGGATAATTGAATATAATTGAAACTAGCAATTAATAATGTATGGAAAAAAAGATACACACATACTGTACATACAAATTACAGACATTTGAGAGTGTCCTCAATAATAAAACAATCTAGACATCTCTAAAGAGCTTTCATATTTTTATTGGCATAACAATGCACTTAGTAAATCACATTTTGTTCAATTGGTAACTGTTTTGTTCTTGAATTCTACAGCATTTATTGTGAGATTATATGTCATTTATTTTTTGAAGAATAATAATTGCTGCAGAAAAAATATAAATATATTAGATGAGTACATACTACTCTTTCAAAGTACACAACATGGAGACAATCAGTCTGTGAAAGATAAGATGAATACACAAATCATCTTGTATTAAGTTTGGTTGAACTTTGCTTGTTGAACATTAGTCCTGACTCAACTCATGTTATATCAAAAGGGCTCAACAACAAAACAATAGTTATCGATTTATATGAATGTGTAATTTTGTGGTATCCATAACTCACAGTCTGGATATTTTCAAAACAAATCAGGAACAATTGCCCTTTCTTTGGTGAGTTTAGGGTAGAAGGGAAAAAGGAGGAAAAAAGCATTGTCTGCTGATTCCTTTTGATGCAGTAGAATAAGGTAATGATATGAAACCTCAACTTTTCTCTTTCCCTTTTCTTCCCCTATTTTATCTTTATTTTCATTTTATTTTGTATTTTATGCTTTGATAAACTAAAAAAAAATCCTGGAAAAAGGGTGGGTTGTCCTTTCTTTTTATTATTAATTTCACTTCTATTTAAGCTATGCTGACATGTATGTATTTTAAATCTTTATTATACTTTAAATTGGTAGAAATTAATTGACTTTATAGTTCAGGCTAATATGTGGTGTCTAGGATCCATTCTATGCAGGGAATCTCAACCTTCATTGCTTGCTTAGGTTATTTTCCTTTTATTTATGGATTATATATATCTAGCTTGTTAGCTTCTCTTTCAATTCTCAACACAAGCAGCCAGAATCCTAAATTTTTAAAAAACCATTCTTAATGACAAAACAATTTTAAATTTAACAACAGGGGGAAAACAGCATTGATTAAAAATAGTGTTTGTATAATGTGAGTGACAAGAAAAGGAATTAGAAAAAATAAATGTTTAATCATACACATCTTCAACTGATGACGTGGCAGATTTAGAAGAAGGCCATGTGAACAAACATTAAAACATTTATCTCTGAAACTACTTTTAGGATTCAAAGCAGACCTTATTCATAATAATTTTTAAAGCTCTGCCTATTTTATTCTATTCAGCTGATGTGGTACAACACTGGTATCAATTACATTAAAATGTGGGTCATTTCAATACTGTTCCTCGCTATCTTTACCTAGGGCTGTCTGAGCATCCAGTTCTAGCTATATTCTTTTCAGACAACTCTTCCTAAGAGCTTGTGCAACCAGCCATCCTTATATTCCTTCAAAATGAAATTAATCTGGGTATGTTCTCAAATAAGAGGATCTAAAATGCTTTTGCCTGTCACTTGAAACTAAAATATCAACATTGGAAATCTTATCTGGTGGACTGCAATGACATCCCTAAATGAAATGTTCAGGTGTCTATCTGTGCAATCATGTTGTATCTTAGCTGGTTTCAAGCTGGAGATAAGCAGCATAAAAAGTCAGGGAGGTGATCGTATCTTATCATTTATATCTCCTGAGGGAGAACTGCCTCATACTTTCTGAGAGCACTAGACAAAAATGGCTAAAGAATAAACAAAAATATATTATAGGCAAAATTGGTTCAGTTGTTAAAGCCATATCCCTTTCAAAACCCATGTTATCTTTCTAAATAGCATCCAGCTGCTAAGAAACCTTATGGCCAATTGTGACTTCTTGTGCCATGCTACAGCTCCTTTCTGCAGCTGGCATATGATCCTGGAAAAAGATGTATTTTGAGTAATGGGTTCTCAACAGATGCCATGCGTGCTCTAAAACACAGTTTTCTCTAGCTGTTCAACCCTATTGTGTAGGTATGGGAAAAGGGGACAACAATTTCTAAGCAAAAAGATCAAAGTAACAGAGTAATAAGCCATTGTTCATTCATAATAAAACAAATAACGTTTGAAAATGGAACAAAAAAGTTCATTTTACCAATCTAGTTTAGTTCTCAGAGTTCCATGCTGTTGTGTCCATACATATTCTGCCTAACTCTATTCCCCACTAAGTCAAATATTTGCAATCTTATATTGTTTGGTAAAGATTTGGTGAACACAGAATGGCTTTCTATTTCTATGGAATTAAACCTAAAAAACTAGCATCAGTCTCTCACAAGTTACAATTCCTGCAATTGTAATCAAGTTATTTTAGGATCACATAACACAATGCCCAGGTTATTAAATATCTCAGAAACATTTAAAGCAAATATTTTCCACCAAACAAAAATTATGAAATCACAAGATCAAAAATTTTGTTTTTAATTTTTGTTCAAGTTATTGTTATTGTTAGAGAAAGGGACACCAATATTCTTCAACCCTTGATATCTTTTCATTTCTATCATTCTCATGAACCATGAACACTGAAATGGAACAAGAGATATTTAGAGTGCAGCTGGAGGTCAATGATGAATGAATTCAATCAAATATGGGTGACAGCCACTATTAAGGATTATCTTATGATGTAAGGGGGTAAAATGACAATGCTTCTCTATCCTTATTGCATCCATGGTTGCCACCTAGTAGCTTTGTTATAGGTGATACAAGGAATCAGGAAGATCCTGAGAGTCACCTACAAGTCTATGTGAAGGAATTTTCAGAGCAGTTGTCAAACAAAATCTGTAGGACAAAATTGCTCTTGTTTTAATATTATTTGATCACTGTATCCTTTGAGGATTGGTAGGAGTAATACTGTATTGTTCTGGTTCTATTCCTTCCAAAGGGCCCAATAGTAGTTGGTGTAGATTGGAAGTGAGAGATCCTGCCATTGGCCACTATGGGTGTGTGTGTGTGTGTGTGTGTGTGAAATAAGGTATGAGGTTCTCTCCATTTCTTTTTAACATTCACATGAAACTGCTGGGGGAGATCATCCATGGCCATGGGTGAGGTATAATCAGTATGCTGATATACTTGTACCTTTCCATCCCTAGTGAATTAAATAATGCTGTTGGTGCCTGGGGCTATGGGTATCTGCATAGGGAATAATAGGCATCACCTGGCAAGATTGTGTGGCTTTCAGTCATAGGACCCTTTGAATCTGGGAGTTTACCATTGTTGATGCTGGATAGGGTAGCACTGCCTCAAAGAGTCTCAGTTCACAATCGTTAGAGATCACCACTCCTCAATTCATCTAGCTGATTCATCAGAGCTGGCAAAAGACACGTTATATGTCCTGTCTGTTATAGAAATCCTTCTGACTGGATCTAGAAGATGAGCCTTTTCTGCCACAGCACCTGCCCTTTGGCACATTATCTGCACAAGGTGAGGTTGGCCTTCCAGAAATCCCTGAAAACATGCTTATTTCATCAGTCCTGGGAATCTCCTAGCAGATGAGAACTTGCAGGTTGGCTGCACCACATAAAACACTCTCATTTTAACACTCTTGTCATTTTGTTCTTACTTATGTTTAATTATTTAAGTATTTTAAGTGGTTTTATAATATGTTTTGGTTGTTGGTTTTATTTTATACCATGGGAACAATATTGTGCTTCACAATATTCTTGGATTTTCCATCCTGCAAGGAGAGCATTAAAATGGGCTAGAGTTAAAGCTCTCCAGAATTAATGATTGAATATATAAATATATAACTGTAATTGTGAGCTAAATCTGATTATTTATAAATATATCCCATGGAAAGGCAGCAGTATCTACTTGACCATTTATGCAGGGATGGGATTCTACCAGTTCGCATCTATTCTCTAGAACCGGTTGTTAACATTCTAAGCAGTTCGGAGAACCAGTTGTTAGAAGAAATTACTGGCCTAATCCTGTAAGGAAGAAAGGAAGGAAACATTCTGGTGTTGCTTACAGAACCTGCCTCTCCGTTACCCCTTATTACATTCTTGGCAGGATGAGACTTCCTGTCTCTGGATCTCCTCTTGAGTTTTTTCTCCTTTGCTGGTACTTTGCTTGTGTGGAGTGACCATTCAAAGTTACAATGGCACTGAAAAAAGTGACTTATGACCATTTTTCACACTTAACGATTGTTGCAACATCCCCACAGTCACGAGAGGCCAGGCGAGGAGATGCGTGCCTTGATGTGAGTGATAGTGAGTTGGCCACATCCAACCAGTAACATGACCACCAAGCCACGCCCATCAACTAAGCCATGCCCACAGAACCGGTTGTTAAAAAATTTGAATTCCACCCCTGCATTTATGTCTATAATCTTGTGTCTTAGGGCTAATTTAACTTGGTCTGGGCTTAACAATAAAATAGCATCACTAGAAAATCTTTAATAGGTTGGTTTTGTTTAGATTTCTTTCCCAGGAATAATTATTAGCCAGTATTAGGGGAAATGGTCATGTGTAAAATTAAATGTACTGTATATAAACAAAATTAAAGCAATAATATGGACATACTATATGTGCAGGAACAACCCCTTTTTAAAACAAACATTTCTTTCTTGCTGCCTTTTAGTGCTAAAATGCACTAATAAAAAAGGAAGATCTAGAAGTTTTAATCTTTATTTTTTAGCATTGGTGCTAAAATAGAACTCAGGCTAAAAACTTTATCCTGTACATAACAGCTTGTGATCTGATCCCTTTTTTTCTCTAACTTCTTTTTCCCAACTTTCAATGATGAAACAGAGAAACCTTTTACTTTTGTTTCTTTGTTCTTAACAAGCCCTCAGCTACCTAGGAAAAGCTGGTTAGCTGACAGAACAAAAATAGTAAATAAAAAAATAGCTGGATTTTGAAACAATAATTGCTTTACAAACTAGGAAAAGTTTAGGAAATTATTGACTTGCAGATATTTCATTATCCAACAAGGTAACTTCATCAGTGAAGCTGTTTTGTTTTATTTTTAATTACATTTATATGCCGCCCTTCTCCGGAGACTCAGGGCGGCTTACAGTCTATGGAGCACCATGCTAAGGGCTCGGCAATAGCCTTCATTCCATTGTATATGCCTGCTTATTACTAGGGCTTTTGCCCCCTCCAAGCGGCATTTTTACAAAGTCAGCTTATTGTCCCCAACAATCTTGGGTCCTCAATTTACCTACCCCGAGAGGATGGAAGGCTGAGTCAACCTTGAGCCTGGTGGGATTCGAGCCTGCACTAATTGCAGGCAGCTTGCATTAAGTGCTAGATGATTAACAGCCTGCACCACCAAGGCCCTTTTGTTTTGCATCTCCTTCAATGTCCCCAGAGATCCAGATGATGCCCACTCTGCCAGTTTTCTAGAACACTATTTTCTAAACTTCTTGTGTTACTGGCTAATTTAAAATTTGCAGGATGGATATCGAAGCAGGAGGACATTCTTGTCTAGCCACTGAAATAATTTAAATTTCAAAGCAAAGAGAAGGTCTAAGAAGCAGTTAGAGAGGAGAGTTGACATCAGCTATTTCTGCCGCAATAATTGTTTGCTGACCTATTTTGACCAAGGGCAGCTAGATCATCTCCCATTTGAATTATTTCAATGAATTACTGCTATTGCTACATTTGAGGAGCCCTTCCTTCCTTTGCAAACTAACAGTGAGCTTCTAGGGTTAATCTAGATTCTAGAAGGATATGCATTGCAGTGAAAATAGACAATAGGTGGCATAAATGCAAAAGATTTCTCTCGAATTAGGGAAGAAAAATACATCCTAAGACAGATAAATGAAACTTGACATCAGTTACTTTTGCCTTAAAAATTGTTTACTTACCCCTTTTGGTCAGGGGTAGTTAGGTAGTAGGGACAAGTTACTTGTGGGACCACATCTCTCTAGAAGTATTTGCCCATCTTGCTGTTAGATGGAGTGAACATGCTCCTAGAACTTTCCATTATATCGTCTGAAGGAATCACAGAGGTCTACCTTCTCAGCAGTCATTCAGGTCTTTGTAATAATATCCTGCCTGGGATATGCATGATCCTGATTTTTTTAGCCTTTCAGAAGACCATGAAGATCTGGCTCTTTCCCCAAGTATTAGGTTAAGAAGAGCTAAGCTGGAAGACTTATTTGGAAAGATTTTGTGTATGGAAAAAGCAATTTTTAATCTTTGTGTTTATAGATTATTATGAGCTACCTACAATTATTTATATGAGAAAGACAGCCATATAAATTCTGTTAAAAAATAAGCCCTAAATTCTCAATAGGATTGTTTGATAATCACCTTTGATTAAAGTATGGTATTTGGTATATCTCTGAATGTAAGAATGAAAATGTATCAAGCTTGCTATATTTCCATTCCCTTTTCTACAAATCTACACATATTTTCCTATATTGGCTTCTATCTTCTTAATGTACCATTCTTGAAAGCAGTGCTGTAAAAGCTGAATGAATGAGATTATTTATAAAAAGACCCAATAGATTTATGAATGAGAAGCGTCTCAGCAACATGAAAGGTAGGTCTTGCTTTTAAAATTCATAAAAGAGCCACAAGTACCGTCGCGATGGAGCTGACCCACAGCTTATTTAGGTTAGGCTTGCCATTACAATAGCTTCTGAATTTCAGAGAAAATGCATTATTTCTTTTTGGCATCAAAGCCAGTAGTAGACAAGTATTACCTTCTTTTTTATGTTTTATTAATTGTCTTCTTTCTGAAGCTATTAGTATTTTTTTTTATCTTTCAATAAGGCTGCAGAAAAGGAACACAAGTAGCAGAGATGTTGGCTGGAATTGCATGCTTGACATTTTCAAAGTTGTATGGTCCTTCCTTTTCAGCTAATTGTTCTAAAATCAAGAAGATAGAAATACACTTCAGTACACTTCAATTGCCTGATATGCTTTTTTTCCTTGCCATCAGAGCTTTTCATTTCTTTGACTACAGTGTTCAAACTTCTAAAAATAAGCTGGATTTAAAGTTTTGCCGTATCGAATAATGGAGCCCAATACTTTTATAAACTATTGGTAATGAATAGCTAATCTGAATTTGCAGAAGAATGCTCTCCAAATGTCCTAGGTCAGCGGTAGGGAACCTTGGCTCTTTTATCACTGATGGACTTCAACTCCCAGAATTCCTGAGTGAGCCATAAAAGTTTCCCCATCCCTGGCCTAGTGGTTTTTCAGTTGTGAGGGAAATCAATTTTTGACTTGAATGGGACTGTTTAATATACAAATGTAGGACATATAAAGAATATTGATCATTCAAGACAAAAATTAGGACATTTGTATATTGAACAATCCCATTCAAATCAAAAATTGATTTCCCTCACAACTGAAAAACCAGTAGGCCAGGGATGGGGAACTTTTTATAGCTCATTCAGGAATTCTGGGAGTTGAAGTCCATAAGTGATAAAAGAGCCAAGGTTCCCTACCACTGTCCTAGGTAACCACATCTTTTCACAGCATTCACTTAGCAATTACAGAAGATCTGCAGTGATCAGATGGTCCCCGATACTTTGAAGATTGACATTACGGATAACAAGTTTTGCCTCCAATTTGTTATGTGATGAACCTACTATGGGTTCAAGTAATATTTCCAAGGCTGATAAAGAAATGTTGTTGAAGTTCTGTCAAACGTTTATTAGGTCTATAATGGAACATGTACTTAAAGTATATTTATCACCTTCATATATATTCTATAGACATTATCCAAGCAAAGTCCTCAAAGCCAGCTTGCAGAGCCTTTGTTACTACTGTTTGCAAAATTATATAGAAAATAATAGGGGACTGGCCTGCATCTCTGAACAGGTTCAGCAATAATACATAATGCAAATTGATAAGTACATATAGTCTCTTTGATGCAAGAGAGTGTTCGTTTGTTTGTTTCATTTTTACAACTAAGAGTGGCTCAGAGGCTTAAAGATGCTGGATTTGTCAGCTGGAGAAAGTCAGCGCAGTTCACGTCCGTGCACTGCATGATGGAGTGAGCTCCCGTAACTCACCTCACCTTCTGCCAATCTAGCCATTTGAAAGCATTCAACTTCAAATAAATGAAAAGGTAACACTTCTGTGGGACTAATAGCAGAAGAAAGAAACCAAGTGGCACCAGACTTGCTCGAATGTGAAAACTGGTGGAGAAAAACCACAGATTATGCTGACATTCCTGCAGAACATCATTAGTTGTTTATTATATAGAACTATTTCAACCCCTGGGGTGCACCCTGGATAGCATGCAAGCGTGAACTGAACAAATTAGCAATTTTAGGAAAACAAATTACTACTCTGTATTAATAATGTAGACTCCTGGCTTTCATGTGCCAATATCATATGCTAAATGAATAAACAAACAAATAGTATAGCTACCATTTCACAAAGTGTCTCTGAGAACTAAATACAACAACAGTACTAAAATTAAAAATACAAATGAGCCAAGGAAAGTATCACAAACAATATCACTTACACAGCCAGAAGATGGGTCCTTCACGTCTCTCATACTTCACTGATGCCCACTTGTCTCCTGCCCGTTTTCTGTAATTCATGCCAGCCCTCATGCCCAATGCTGACCTAGTATTCAGCAGCAGCAGCAACTGCCGCCAATAATCCAGGTCTTGGAAGATCTGCCAACCAGCGCCAGGAAATAAAATGAGGGTTTAAAACACACCAGAGGAACAATATACCTGTGGCACAGTTCTCAAGAATGGGCCATTCTACATCCCTGCCCAAATTGCTCCATGTTGAAGTCCAACCTCCATCTATCTCATACAATTGCCAACCTTAAGTTTGTATCTATTGTTTGTTCTTGTGTTGTTATGGTTGAAGTTGAAGTATTCATTGACAGGTAGGACATTGCAATGTATGATTTTATATACTATACTTAGATCGGACTGAAAGCGGCTTAGTTCTAGATTTTCTAGGTCTAGAATTTCAAGTCTGGTGGCATAAGGTATTCTGCAACAAGTAGAGGAGTGCAGATTTCTTCTTGTGAAATATTTCTGGACTTTCTCAATTGTGTTAATATCAGGTACGTAATGTGGGTTCCAGACTGATGAGCTGTATTCGAGTATTGGTCTAGCAGATGTGTTGTATGCTCTAATTATTAGTGTAATATTGCCAGAGAAAAAGCTACGTAAGATTAGGTTAACAACTTTTAACGCCTTTTTGGCTATGTAGTTACAGTGGGCTCTAGGACTTAGATCATTTGAGATGAGTACTCCAAGATCCTTGACAGAGTTTGGATCAACAACAAAGTCTTGGACTATTCA
Source organism: Bungarus multicinctus (assembly GCA_023653725.1). Lineage (NCBI taxonomy): Eukaryota > Metazoa > Chordata > Lepidosauria > Squamata > Elapidae > Bungarus > Bungarus multicinctus. The sequence continues at coordinate 7,398,150 of CM042848.1, read as the reverse complement.
GCCTGTATTTTATTTTCTGATTTTTTTTTTTGCCAATATGTAGGACAGAGCATTTATTTGTTGAGATTTGAAGTTGCCATTTGTTTGACCATTCTGATACATAGTCAAGGTCTTTTTGAAGGGTAGCATTGAAGGGCTGAATTGTCTGTGGTGTTGAATAGCTTTACTTTTCTGGGATGTTGGCTACTCCTGCCAGTTTAGTGTCAATTCCTGCAAGCTTGTCTTCTGCACTGCTCTCAGCCACTGCTGGTCACTGTGCTGCTCTTAGTAGTGACTCAGAGCGCTTTGCTCCTCTGCCACTTAACTTTGCACTGCTGCTGCTCAAGCTCTTCCATGCTGCTCACAGCTGCTGGTCCATTGCCATCACCATTTCACTACTGCTCAATGGCTTTTGTTTACACTGAATTGACTCTGCTCAGGTGTCAGGCTGGGTTGCTGAGCTGCCTTTCCTTCTCTCAGATGGGTCATCAGGTCACCTCTCAGCTGCGTTCAGAAAAACATGCTCCACACAATGACTCGGGTAATGAAATATGTGCTAGGCACCATATTCAGTTCTGTCACAAACCACCACAAGGCCTGGCAAAGATACAAATCACACAGACCAAATCCTACCAGGTGTGGTAGGAAAGTGATCCAAGGAAGACTCTTACACCACCTAGTCCAAAACACAACTTCCTCCTCCACCCATAATATTCTAAAATATTCCAAAGCCCCTTCCTTCCCAAGTCACTTTCAGTGAGATGAGTGGCTATATAAATTTGATTATAAACAAATAGATGCATCCAAAATAATAGGGAGATTCTACTTTATAGATTCTACCTTATAGAATCCAAAAATGAGGCTTTTATATCTGATCTTCGGAGTCAATACTGTGCCATTTATACTGACGGTTCAAGGAAACAATAATTTGGGAAAGCAAGTGCTGTGTTTTATGTCCCTGCTTTTAGAGTTTGGTAAGAGTTTTCATTTGTCAGATTGACTTTCAATTATGTCAACAGAGTTAATAGCAGTGTTGTTAGCTTTGTACTGGATTAGGAATCTCCAGACTGAAAGAATTGTAATATTTTCTAATTCTTTGTCAGGATTGATGGCTGTCTATAATGAGGAGAGAGAAATAAAAATGATCTGGTGAATGAAATTTAGTTTCTGAACACAGAATTGCATATAGTTGGTTTTTCAATTTACCTCTGTTGGATCCTAGCCCACATGGGTATTTTTGAAATGAAAAGGTAGTTCATGCAGCTAAGGAGGGTTTATGTCATGCTGTTGTAGATATTCCTTTGCTTTTCTCTCCTTTGGAGATCAAATGTAGGCTTAAATAAGAAATTAAAGATGAATGGCAAAGATAGTGGGATTTGCAACATACTGGGAAGAGAATGTTCTCTTTCAGTCTTGTTTGGCTGATTTTCTGGGTTTGGATTGCCCGGTTAGTCTTTTCTGAGTCTTATTGGTCATTGTGTATTAAGAAGGAATCTCTCAATACTGGAAAAGATGCAACAAGACCTGTGGTTTTATGGCATGAAAAATCAGCTGAGGTTTATAGATTTTTTTTTTCTTTATGAAAAAAACAGAACCTGCAATTTCAGGGACAATCTGATTTGGGTGTTCCCTAGGGACCTAAGGAGCAGAGGAGAGAATGAAAAGACCATTAAGACATCACAGGGCAACTTCTGTGCTTTGTATTTATGACAGATGTTGGGATGTAGGTAAAATAGACCAGAATTTTCATAGTATTGCATAATAATATGACATTGATTTTTGACATCATGGTTTGCAGCAAATACTTATGTAGTCTTTGAATTTCATGTTTATAAGGAATATTTGTGATTTATTGTAATTAATTAGATTTATATGTTTTTTCAGTGAATAATGATAATATACCCTTTGCCAGTTGGTTCACCTTTTATCGCAGAACAGAAACATAACAAGTCAACAAAGATGACAATTATTTATTATTTCTCTAGTGAAAAGTTTTCTATTAGAACAGCAGGTTCATTAGGGACTGATACTGAAATAGCTGCTTGGATTTTCAACGTTTATTCCCTGCTTCTTTTCCATCCCAGCTTCTTTGTTCTGAGGTTCCTTTAGCCACATCAAATGGATTTAGCAGTCCATCTTTCATTTTCTGCTGTCTGATTATAAATACAATTCTACAATTGGCTTAGAGCAGAGGTCCACAACCCAATGCTGTGGGCCACTATTTGGAACAGGGCCATGCAAACAGTGGTCACACACAAAGTTCCACTTGCACGAGCAACTGATGCTCATACACATTTACATAGCTCCATTTGTGTGAGCCACACATCCCCAGGGCCACGAAAGCAGTACCACTGGCTTAGAGTTCAAAAAAATGTGTAATATTTTAATTTAGTTTTGTTTAAAATGTCTATATTTTATTTATTTAAGAAGTAGTCCCCAAAGTATTAATATCTATAAGATTTTTATATAATTACAAAAAGGAGAAGGAATAGAAAAAGATGAGAAATGGTACCTTTGCTTATTTTCCAAAGAATCTAAAGGAGAGGATTTTAGACTGGTGGTCTGGATATGAGCAACCTATATACAGTAAGGCAATCTGAATATTATCCAAAGCTCTAAAACCAGTTTGCCTTCCAATCTTTTTAATTAGTAAAGTTAGGATGGCACTTCTGAAATTGTGCAACCTGAATTGGTGCTACCATTTTTTGGTGCATGTGATCAGATTGAAACTATATCACTAGTCCACACTCAAAGTTCAGTTCCCAGTATTAGATATGTGATATAGGGAATATCTGAGTTCTCCAAAATAACCAGCCATATTGAACAGCAGCTAACTGTGAGATGTAGAGCAGGGAAAGAGACTTTTTGTTCCCTTAGACTACTTATAGCTGAGAAGATATTTATTTATTTATTTATTTTTCGTATTTCTATACCGCTCCCTCTCCCAAAAAGGGACTCGGGGCGGTGTACAGACTAAACATATAAAATAGATACAGTTAAACAGAAATTAAAATCAAAATTAAATAAATATATGATTGAGTCCCATCAGATAAAAATTAAAACCCTTATTAAAATTTAAAATTTAAAAACCCCAAAGACCCTTACTTGGCCAGGCCGGCCTGTTTAAAAAATAAGGTCTTAACTGCACGCCGGAAGGTTAGGATGTCTGACATGGCTCGTATCTCCGGGGGGAGATCATTCCAAAGGGAGGGGGCTCCCACAGAGAAAGCACGTAACCTCGGGGCCGCCAGCCGACAACGATCAGGTGGCGGTACCCCAAGTAGGGCGACCCTGTGGGAGCGTACTGGGCGGCGGGAGGTTGTTGGTGGCAGCAGGCGGTCCCGTAAGTATCCAGGTCCCGAGCCATGGAGCACTTTAAATACTATCAGTACCACCTTGAATCGAATCCGGAAGGCCACAGGAAGCCAGTGCAGTCCGCGGAGAAGTGGTGTTACGTGGGCGTCCCGAGGGGCACCCACGATCATCCGCGCAGCCGCATTCTGAACTAACTGCAACCTCCGGAGACTCTTCAAGGGGAGCCCCATGTAGAGAGCATTGCAATAATCCAAGCGGGAGATGACGAGGGCGGAAGTGACTGTGCGAAGTGCGTCCAGATCCAGAAAGGGCCGCAACTGATAGATCAAACGAATCTTATAAAAAGCCCTCCTGGCGACGGCTGCAATATGTTCTTCCAAAGACAGCCGCACATCCAGGAGGACACCCAAATTGCAAGATTGTTCTATTAACAATGTTCTTTAAACAAAATTGCTTATGTTTAATTAATCTCTGATTGTGAGAACAAATGAAATCATTAATATTATTATTGATTTATATTGGTAGTATTTTTAAAAATTCCATGTATCTATATTCTTCACTGAGTGAAGAAGGTCTTCACTCTTAATTTGCTGTTGAATAAATTAAAATGATTATAGTGAATGGTAAAATATACGATGACAGTGAAAGAGACTATCCTATATTTGTTATCTGCCTTTAATTTCTGGAAAAGATTTTTATGCCTATTGAAGGCATCTGGAAAATGAAGTTTCTTAAAAAATAGATTATTATGTAATTTTATGTGGGGACATAAAATTTTAAACAAATTAGGTAAAAATAATTCTGGAGATTATAAATTAATCTTTTCAAAATTGTTATGGTTATCAATATATGACTTTTGATCACTTAAGGCCAGATATAGCATGCTGTTATAATAATGCCTTCAGTAGTACTTTTTTATTATTCATTTCTAGCTAGAGAACACTTCTGGGATTGCTGTAGAATTGAGCCTCTTTAATTAATTCGATAAACATTAATTTTCTAGCCTTTGGTAATTATGAAATTGGCATAGCACTGGCACTGTTTTCATCAAATTTGAAAATGTTTCAGACAAGCGTATTCCACACAGAGATAGTTTAAGAATATTATGACTATAGCTTTCTGATCCATAGTATTAAACATATTAGAATACACAATAGATAAGGAATGTTAAATCTCGTCCCAAAAACTAAACTGCCATCTCCATCAAATTAGGGAAAATACTTACACTTATAGGAATGTAAAAGAAATTGATCATTAATGTATAAAAAGTAATTTGCTCCATCAAAATGAGCATCAAAAACACCATCATAGCCATGGATAGCAAAATGTCTGTCATTCTCAATTGAAAACTTTGCTGTGGGAACTTGAAAAATCAGAATATATTTGTGAAATTTGCCTGTGAAAATATATTAAAATTATCTGTGTTTCAATAATTTTTCAATTATGAAAAATTATATGGGCTGACTGTATATTAGGTAGCTGTTTACAAAGAGAATTGGTGACCATTATATAAATTTCTAGAAAATGTACAATATAGAAACTGCATATGCAGTAGTAATATATATTCCAAATCCATTACATAGGTGAATTTTTGAAGGCTTTCACTCAAAAAAATACCAGAATAAAATAGTATATGAATGCACAACACTGGCATGGACCTGATTTTAATCACAGTTTTTTTGTTTTCATGATGAAAAAAAGAGATTGCTTTGAGGAACAGAATTTGCCCCAGGAAAGCATCTTGGGATAAAAGCTAGATAAAATTCTAGCCCTCAGAAGGTGGATGTAGTCCTCAAACCTAATGGGTTAAGTTGGGTCTTCCAACAACTGCCTTTAAAAAAAAGAAACTTCCTTGGTTTTCAAAAAATATACAAAATTAAATGATTAAAAAACCCTTTTATATTTAAAATAAATGGGACGTAAACAGAATCACACAGACAATAAAATCACAAATACATATACAACAATATGGAATAATGCTGAAAAATATATATATCTGCTTATACATTCTTGATCATTCAAGCAAAACCATGGACCAGAAAATGTTTCTAGGCCAACATGTTCTATTTCAGATAGCATTGGAATTTATTTGCTTTTCACATTATTGTTCTAAAAATTAAGAAGATAAAAATATATTGCAATGGTCCAAAATTGTTCCCAACATTGCAATATATTGTCTAAGTATCAAAACTTTTAGTTCCCTTTAAATTTAATACTCAGAGCTCATAAAACAGACAATTTTTCCTCATCAAATAATTGATCAACTCCTTGTGCAGACCATGGCTATTGAAATAGATAGGCAATTAGAATCATATCTATCTGCATAAGAGAGTATTGTTATTCAACATTTTATAGAAAACCACTATCTTGAAGCTCAGGCAAGCTACAGTACTAAGTTTGGGGACTAAAATTGCAAGGGTTTAACTTAGATATACCTTTTCAGGTAGCTTGAGCTGCTAATCTCTTAAGAATTTTATTATAGTTTAGGATTGATCCCTAATATCTAGAAGGGTTTATGCTAAAAGCCTAGCTACTTCATAATAATTTGAATTATTGTATTTTTTAAAAATCCCTCAAACCTCGATTATAGTTGAGCAAATATGACCTTTGGTATAAATCTGTTATATGCCTGTAAAACCATTATTTTTATACAGGACAAACATGCAGATATAATGATATAAATTAGTCTGCAATTTTTAAAATGTTATTGTATTAATTTATTTTTATTTAAGAAATAAGCAACTTACCATTATCTATATAAATACAACTCTATGTGACTGTCCATGCTATTATGTAAAAGCTAAGAGCAGAAGAGATTATAACTCTTTAATGAAGAAATAGAAGCACTTTAAAGCAATAAGCACAAATCGATTTTGGAATCTGAAATGATACATAGTAGGAAGATCCTGATTTTTTTTTAAAAAAAATCTGTTTTCAGGGAAGGAAAAATCTAGTAAGTAAAGGCTTTTATTATTGCTATTATTACTACAATGACTATTACCTTTCTCACTTTCCTTGTTAGCAAAATGGGATTTGATTTAGAAAAAGGTGCAACTGAATGAATACTGAACTATGACACCACAAAAGCTAACCCCAGCCCATCTTTTCTGAGGATTTCCAAACAAGCTTATTTCACCTTGCTTGATTGTATTGTGGTATTAGTATTCAGACCACGTTAGAAGGAAGCAGAAGAGCAATGTTAGAGGTTTCGTTGTGCTTGTTTGGGAATCGAAGCATAAGCTGACATTGTGTAGTAGAGCAGGGAAATGCAAGCAACGCAGTCCATAAGTCAACACTTTTGTAGCTCTACCAATTGAGATAGTTGCTAAATGATGTTTTTCTGCTCAGTATTGTTCCTGATTTTCATGTGCTGCTCCCAAGCTTTGTTATTTGCTAAAGCTCTACATTTCTGCCAAATATCCTCCATGCATCCAAAACCCGCATCTCCCTAAATCCCTTAGCTTCTTGAAAAATTTTCATAGACAGCAGTTATCTGTTTATATAGTCTGACCTTAGGGCAAACAGCATCTTAAAATAGAAGTTTCAACTGGGAAACTAAGATTGGGATGGGGATTATAAAAAATGCCTTCTGCCCTGTGGCTGTCATTTAAGGGAGAGTTTTAATAACAGTTATCCTTCTACCTCATCTAGTTGTCACCTTAAATCTTAAGGCATGCTGTATCCTTAAGCTGCTTCTGTCCTAGGCTTATGCTGACTTGTTTCTAAAAAACTCCTGTCTATGAGTCAATTTGGCAACAACTTGTCTGGTATTTGGTCCAAACTATGTGTTATCACATCTGTCCATTTAGCAATTTCTATTCTGCTGTGACCTTACATCTTTTCTCTTCCAATACTAGTTGTTTCCTTCCTTTAAGTAGATTTTGTTGGATATACATATATGTATCTACACACATATACACACAGAGAGATGTGCATGCAAACAGACACACACACATATATGTATATGAATACATATATGCACATGCACTAAGTTAAACTGGATTTCTGTAGAAAGCATATAAAGCACATGCATGCAGAGTAATTCAGTTTTCTTACTGCCTCTGATCTCTAATATCTTCTAAGCTCCTTTTATTATGAATGATATAATAGTGCAATCACTATGTCACTTGCATTCTATAGAAGGTTGCTGGTATGAAACACAACAGAACCTTATGTTAAATTAATGTTTTTCCTTTCTTGAGCTATCTATTTCCATGTTTTCTTTTCTTTAATAAATACGATGAAGACCAAAATATTTAAAACAAAACAAAAACTATGGTGACAAGCAGGAAAAGAATAATTTCAGGAAAAGAAAAAATAACTAAAACATCCCTACTCATTTCTACCAGCTTTCAAGACAGCAAACTGTTATTTACAAAGCAAGTATAACTATGGTGCTATTATAGCATTCCAGGGGAAGGTAGCTTTAGAGCACCTGAGAGACAGTGATAACCATACTATCAGTTATTGAGGATGGGGATAGTGGTAGTTCAGCCTCTGCAAAGATCTTGCAAAGTTGCAATGCGCTGCTGGAATTAGTTTCTAAGAAAATAAAGTGTCAATTCTTGAAGTGAAATAATGGGAGAAATAGCATTTTAATTTTACAGAAAGAAAATATGCTTGAATATTGTACTTTGATAAAATTAGGTGAATTCAGAACAATGGCTGTTCCTATTCTCTAAAACTGCTTCCTGGCCTTTTCTGGAAAAATTTAGATTTAGAAAATATTGTGAAAATACTGCTAGATTTTGGGGATAGGGTTAAGCAATTATAACGCATCTGTTAGGAGATAGTTGAAACAATGAAATATTGTTCTCTCGGAGGCTTATAGACAACTGTGGTGGCACAGTGGTTAGACTGCAATATTGCAGCCTGACCCTGCTCACTGCCATGAGTTCGATCCTGTCCAGCTCAAGGTTGATTCAGCCTCCCATCCTTCTGAAGTCAGTAAAATGAGGACTCAGATTGTTGAGGGAAATATGCTGATTTTGTAAACTGACTATAAACTGCTTAGAGACGGCTGTAAAGTGGTATATAAGTGTAAGTCCTATTGCTATTGTGAGGTCTGAATATATTCATTAATATAAAATGTCTGTATTTCCACAATAGGCATACTTTCTTTCTTATTCTTCCAAGCAGCATTCACTTTTTTCTTTTCCCTTTCTCTGACTCTTTTGCTTACTATCTCTTTCTCTCTTCCACCTTTAGAAGAAAAGGGCATTTGTCCTATAGAAGAAGCTGTGGATGTGTTTGTGTTTGGATTCCTGTTTTGCACAAGAAAATTTAGGAAGGTTGGGAAAGAAACTAAAGAGAAAATACTCATGAATATGTAGGATGCCCAGATCAGTGGTGGGATTCAAATTTTTTTACTACCGGTTCTGTGGGTGTGGCTTGATGGGTGTGGCAGAGGAAGGATCCTGTAAAATCTCCAGTCAGAGGTGGTATTTTCCAGTTCTCTGAACTACTCAAAATTTCCGCTACAGTTCTCCAGAACTGGTCAGAACCTGCTGAATACCACCTTTGGCCCAGATGACATTTTGCTCATGAGTACTGTGCCTTGGTAGCATCCTAGTTTAAATTAAAGAAAAGTACCTCATAATTGAGAAACTCTTACCATGCCATAGGTTTTTACACACCAAATGTATCATGCCATCAAATAAGCTACATCTAGTGGAATGTGTGTAAAAAAATCTATAGCATGGTAAGACCTTAACAATGATACTGCTGCAAATCTAACTTCTGTCTATTTGATATTCCCTGAATACTATTAATGTACAACACAGGCTAAAATCAGTGTAACAGATCCCCACTGAAAGGAGTAATCAGTTATACCTTTCAGTGATTCTGGCAGAACTCACTTTAAATACATTGACATAATTAGACCATTCATGGATGGTTGTTACCAATTAGGTTGGTAAACATTAGCCAACCAGAAAATGCTCTCAGGCATACCACAATATCTGTTTATAGTAATAATGGCAGGTTTATTTTTTAATTTGCATTTATATGCTGCCCTTCTCCGGAGACTCAGGGCGGCTTACAGTCTATGGAGCACCATGCTATGTGCTCGGCAATAGCCTCAAATTCCATTGTATATGCCTGCTTATTATTACTAGGGCTTTTGGCCGCCCCAAGCGGCATTTTTACAAAGTCAGCTTATTGCCCCCAACAATCTTGGGTCTTCAATTTACCTACCCCGAGAGGATGGAAGGCTGAGTCAACCTTGAGTCTGGTGGGATTCGAGCCTGCACTAATTGCAGGCAGCTTGCACTAAGTGCTAGATGATTAACAGCCTGCACCACCAAGGCCCTTCCTTATATGTAATGGGTAAAGTGGTATTAACCTAATAACAGTTTTGAGAAGTTTTCTTTTTTATTTCTGATATCAAGGGAGGTTAATTCTACCTGTGTCAAAGACTGTTTTACAGTAGAACCAAAATAATATTTTCATTTATTTTCTTAATATAAATTTTTTATTTAGGTATAAGCAAGAAATAATCATTTTCCACCTAGTCTCACTTCTTTTATATGTCTATTCTTTAAATTAAACCTTTCTTTTCCTGAGATAGAACTATTAAATGCAAAGCTACAGCTATTGTTCCACACTAAATAAAGCCTCTGTGGATGAGCGGAAATATCTAAATATAGCTTTATTACTTAATTATCTCTCTGATTAAACCAGAAACAAAAGAAGGGTTTGGTTGGTTTGGGGTTATTTTTTGCAATACATTTGCATCAACATTCAGAACAATTCTTCTCAGACTTATCATTTGAAATTTCCTTCATTGTCTCCAATGAATTGAGGCTATTTTTAATATGATCCTCGTATGTCTATTTAAAAAAAAAAGGGGGGGGATGGAAATGACAGTTTAAGAAGTACAATAAAACTTCCAGCATAATAGGTTTGTTTTTGGACATGTTATGCTTTTTCTGCAACTTCAAAGTCCACACTGACAGAGATAGTTGGATATCTCATCATTTCAGTGATATAAGAAACACCGGTGCAAATGGTTCTTTAAGGTGCTTCATCTCAAAAGTCTGTTATGAACTCTCGAGTCATTAATGAAATACATATATTTTTGTTCAATACCACAGTTTAAATCAAGGGTTCCTTTTGCTTGCACAGCATTATGATTCACAACTGCTGTTAACTGCAATAAGGACAATTTCCCTCAGGTGTTCCACTCCATCTCTGGTGCCATTAAATCACTGTTGATTATATAATAATCTATTCTGCTTAATATAAAATATGTTGCTTGCTACCGGCATTGATCTTAAAACTAGATCCCTATTGATGAAGTAGCTTATAAATTCCAATCAATATTGGGAATTTAGCTTGATGTTGCCTCTGCTTTCTGCTTTCCCGATCTTCCTTAGGGACTTCTGTGAACATTGAGTCTCCATGGGCAATCCACCATTGGTGGCCTTTGCTTCTTAATGCTTCTCTCATTAGAGACGTTTTTCCCTCCAGCAGTTTTACCATCAAAGACTGAAAGTGAGAAAGAATATGAATGAGCAAATGAGTCAGGCAGCAGTTATTCCTGATTCTTTTCATTTTCTTGCTTTTGGCTAATTGGATGAACAACAATTCACAAGTGGATTTCCTGTCAAACAGGCAACAAATAGTAAAAATAGGAAACACTCTATCAAACCCTGCACCAGTTATCAGCGGTGTCCCTCAAGGGAGTGTTCTAGGACCCATACTCTTTACGCTCTATATAAATGACCTTTGTGGTCACCTTATTAGCAACGGCATCCTCTTCGTTGATGATATAAAACTATTCAACATCACCATCAATTCTACCGTCCTTCAAAAAGACCTTGACTATATGTCTGAATGATCTAACAGTTGGCAACTCCAAATCTTGACCAATAAATGCGCTGTCCTACACTTTGGTAAAAAAAATCTATGTACCAAATATAAGCTAGGCGGATATGACCTTTGTTGATGACCCTCACTCTGTCAAGGACCTTGGAGTTCTCACAGTAAATGACCTAAGAGCCAATAGTATTGCCAAAAAGGCTTTAAGAGTTGTAAATTTAATTTTATGGAGCTTCTCCTCTGGTAATACTGATTTGCAAACTAGGGCATTCAAAACCTTTGCTAGACCAATACTTGTGCACTGCATATCAGATATACATACAATTGAGCGAGTCGAGAAGTCTTTTACCTCAAGAGTACTACATTCCTCTGTTCGCAACAGAATACCCTACACCACCAGACTTGAGATAGGCTTAGATAACCTTGAACTACACCGGCTAAGATTGGACTTAAGCATAGTACATAAAATCATGTTATGTCTTACCAGTTAATGAATATTTCCGCTTTAACTACAACAACACAAGAGCACACAACAGATATAAACTTAATATAAACCACTCCAAACTCGATTGCAGGAAGTACAATTTCAGCAACAGAGTGGTCAATGTCTGGAACTCACTACCTGATTCTGTTGTCACCTGCTCAAACCCCTACTCGTTTACCCTCAAACTAACCTCTATTGACCTCACCCCATTCCTAAGAGGTCTATAAGGGGTATGCATAGGTGCACAATCGTGCCTACCATCCCTGTCCTATTGTTCCCAATTATTAGTTCCTATTTCTTATATTTAAACTTATGTTTATTCTTATTTCTATTGTATTATAAGCTTTTGAAAAAATAAATAAATAAACAAGTGAACAGGCAATGAAGCTGAGGAACACCACAGGATAGATACCATTATTATTGTTATTGCATTTATTATGAAATAAAGATGCCAACAGATGTCAGGTGCATCCATTACAAGCATGAGGCATGGTAGGTACCAAACTATAACAACCCTTTTCTTATTGACTTTTGTCCTTTCAGCCTCTGACCCCCTCACATTTGGATCTATTCAACTCTTTTATTCCTACTCCTTTCCTCAACCATTTTGCCAGCAGACCCTCTTCCAATCCAGTTATGCACTCCTCAACTACTTCTTGTGTTTACCATGTGCTCATAATTATAACAATAAGGTAATAATTTACTGCAATTATATGCCACCCAATTCTCAGAAACTCTGGGCAACTTACAAATTATTAAAAAAAAACACTTAAAAAGAAAGAACAATACAAAAAAGCAACATAAAAGAAAGGAACAAAGATGGCAGAGAAAACAAACCTGGATGGAGAAAAGGGAGGGAAGGAAGGAAGGAAGGAAGGAAGGAAGGAAGGAAGGAAGGAAGGAAGGAAGGAAGGAAGGAAAAGGGCACCAGTTATTCTCAATAAAGGCCATAGGTGGGGGCTGTTTAAATCTCATGTGGGACCTAATTCCAGAGGGCAAGTGACACTATAGATAAAGCACATTTTTGCAGTTCCAATACACAGGATTGTCTAATGATGTGTATGAGCTTGTTACCTTCCTGACATTCAGCCTCTGCTCTTTTCCTTTGTCTCTAGGGCATAGTGTGGAAGCCTCTATTTTTATGGTCTGAAAAACTCCATTATGTCTTAGAGTAGAGTCACTGTTCTTTGCTTGTTTCTAGAGAAAAATTCTGAGACAAGGAAATGTTTGCTTTGATTGTGAAGAGGTAAGATAAATTAAAGCATATAAGACTCAACTAGCTGTTATCAATGTACAAGCAAGAACTAAAACATGGTATCATTCATATAAAACAAGTTACTTTGACCAGTCAGAAGGATATCTGGGAAAAAAACAGCAAGGAAACCACCATAAGCAAAGAAAGTCTTATTTTCACTAGACACTAGCATCTTGATAAGGCATAGGAGTCATGTGGCAGAGCATAAATGTTTTTAAACACAGCTTTTAATGAGAAATTAGAAAACTGTTGGGAAAAAATGACTTGGGAATTTATTGCATTGAATACCAATACCTTCATGAATGGTTGGACTTGCTCTTAGGTCTACTCAATGGATGACCCATCATTTATTAGCAATCCACTGGTGAATCATTTGCTAGACCAATATTCGAATACAGCTCATCAGTCTGGAACCCACATTACGTATCTGATATTAACACAATTGAGAAAGTGCAGAAATATTTCACAAGAAGAGATCTGCACTCCTCTACTCATTGTAGAATACCTTATGCCACCAGACTTGAAATTCTAGACCTAGAAAATCTAGAACTAAGCCGCCTTCGGTCTGATCTAAGTATAGTATATAAAATCATACATTGCAATGTCCTACCTGTCAATGAATACTTCAGCTTCAACCATAACAACACAAGAACAAATAATAGATACAAACTCAAGGTTAATTGCACCAAACTTGATTGCAGGAAATACGACTTCAGCAACAGAGTGGTCAATGTTTGGAATATTCTACCTGACTCTGTGATTTCTTCCCCAAACCCCAAAAACTTTAATCTTAGACTGTCTACTATTGACCTCACCCCCCCCCTTCCTAAGAGGCCTGTAGGGGGCGTGCATAAGTGCACCGATGTGCCTACCGTCCCTATCCTATTGTTTCTTTTTATTTTTCTTATAAATATCTATCTCATGTATTCAAAACTATGTTTATCCTTATACCTGTATCTTGTAAGCGATTGACAAATCAAATAACTAAATAAAAATAAACAACAGTAATAACAACAATAATAATCTAGGAAAAAAATTAAGATATCATGATTTGCAAATTGAAGTTGAGAAAGAAATCAATGGTTGTACCAATAGGAGCCCATGGAGCAACACCCAAAGGGTTGCCCAGATACATGGAAATTTTGGACTTACATATTAGACCTGAATATTCTGACTTTGTAAAAAAACCACCTACTTGGAACTGCCTATATACTCAAATGCTAACTTAGCAGCTGGGATGTTTCTGATGTACAGCTTCATTATTCTTTTCATATCTTGGGTTGATTGTGATCTAGTGTGTTGAGTGGTCATGCATTTTTTAGTAAAGCTGCATGGATATCCATTTTGTTGGAAGATGTTACATGGGTAGTCAGTTTCTTTTCCTGATGTTCTGGGTTGCTGCAGTATGTTTATGCTTATCTGAATAACATTCATATGAGAGGATGGCTTACTTTAGTAGTACAGTATTTGGTCACTCTGGGTAATTTTTCAATAATTTGTATTTCTAATTTGTTACTATTTCTTCTGCTGATGAGGATGTCTAGGGCAGCAGAGTGTTATTGGTTTTTTTCTATACTTGTGAATTTCTTATTATACATAAGAAATTATACATTATACACTAAGATGAAAATACTCAGAATCATGGATCTTATCAATCTCTGCCTCACTACCTACTTTTAGTTTGATGGACAAAAATACTAACAAATTAGAGAAACATGGGGTCACACTACTTTCAGGACTGATAGCAGAGAGTGTAACATAGAATATAAAAACCACAGGACTCCCCTATATGCAACACTGTAAAAAAATTAACAAAAAAGCTTGGGCATCTCACAGGAGAAGTCAACCCTCCATTAACTCTCCAGTACAGTGTCTTCAAACAATCAGGGAGGTGATTATAGATGAGGATTAAATCATGGTCTCATTTGATGTTACAGCCCATTCATGACTATGGAACCAGAATTAGACAAAGAATCTATGACTGCATTGCTTCACAGTACACCTGACTTAATTGTATACATGAAGATCAAAGGATTATGGATCTTATAAACCTCTGCTTAATTACATACTTCAAATTTGATGGCCAAATTTACCAACAAATTAAAGAGACACCTATGGGATCACCGCCTTCAGGACTTACAATGGAGGTCACCATGCAACATCCAGAAGTCATGCACTTCCACAAATACAACCAAAAATATGAATCAGATATGTATATGATACCCTCACAATAATAAAAAAGGACTACTTAGAGAACACTCACAAACCATCAATAACATTTTTTTATTGAGACAGGCAAGACACCAGACAGGCAAGACACCAGAATATAAACTGCAAACAGCACTCCTCACTAGCAAACAGCTGTCCCCACTAGCAGTGATGATGTTACTTACCTTAGTTAGGGGAATGAAACGTCTGCAAGAAAACAAGCCAACTAGAGAGTACCAAGGACCCCTCATGTCAACCTTGAAGTACAAATATTCTCCTTTGTTAGTAATACACACTATCTCATCATTCTGTTTTGGGGGGTCCTGAAGCCTGCTTCGCAGACTCTACATAAAAATTGACAAAGAAAGACATATACGGTGTCTTTATATCATCTAAATAGATGGTTCTATTTATTTATTTGCTGTACAATAAAATATCCAGCAATATATATGTGAAAAATATCACCTAGATTGATAGCATCTAATTTACTTTTAATATCTCTCCCACACACAAAAACCCATAAAAATGGAAAATACCTAATGCCTGACTGCTTTTGTGGCTTTTGAGTCCTTAATATCTGACCTGCTTTAAAGGCTGCATCACAGCAGATTTAAGTCAAGATCTAACCTGGACCTTGACCTGCATTTGCCTGGTCGATTTCAAAGCTGGGAAATACTCCAGATGGACAGATTTATCATATATCCCTGTTTAAAATTGTATTGAAATAATATAGCAATACGCAGCACTCAAATATGGGCAGTAAAGAAGTAAAGATTCCTAAGAAATAAATGCATATAAAGTGAATTATATCTGTATAGTGACATGGGTATCTAAAGCACATTCAATAAAAGGATGAATGCTAGCAAAGTAACAAAACATCTCATCTTCGGTATGAAAAAGTCTGCTAGAGGAGCTAATCCAGTAAAGAATGTATGCTTTTTTTTCACTTCAGCAGCACTATCAACATGCAGAAGGCTCTCCTTATTTAAGCATAGTAATTCTTCTGCATTGAAGCTTGAATGTGTTGAAGCCATTAAACTTTTCTATTGTTCAATGCAGCATTTATGTGGCAAAGAAGAGTTAACACGTAAAATGCAAACAAATACTTACTTGATAGGCAGGCAGATGGCAGACATAGAATACCAAGTGGGAAATATTGACTATCCTTTATACATATGTGAAATGCCATAGAAAATTGATTTCCATTTCTAAAATTCTGTGTAGGAAAAAGTAATAGTATTCCCCATCAAAAAATGTCTTAGAGGGCAACAATCATTGAATATAATTGTCTGACTTTACCCTTGCATGCCCATTGTTAAGCTTATTATATTTAAAGTAAAATTTATCTGTACACTTTAGAATGTTTTTGTTCGATAAGTACTATTATTGAAGCATAATCATAAATTGATTTATGCTTTTATTGTGTGGTTGTAATACTAGAAACCACCGATTTGTTTTTTCTTTTGTTTAACTGTGTCAGTTTCTCAGCGAGTGCCTAGATAAGTCCGTGCATTTTCCTGGCAAGATTTTGTAGATTGCCATTACATCCTTCCTAGGGTTGAAAGAGAGTGAATGACCCAAGATCACCCAGTTGGTTTTATGCTTAAAATGAGACTAGAATTCAAGGAATCTTGGTATCTAGTCTGATGTCTTAATCACTACATCAAATTTGCTTTATAACTGTTTACTGACTTTTTATTCAAGCTCAAATTCCCACCATGGCTTCTGGAAATATACATGTAAGAAGTTCTATAAGTATCTGATTCCCACAATACTCTGGAAAAAAGCTGGAGATTTCAGATGAGGGTTGAGAATAGAACATAAATTAAAGATCAATGCCATTGGTTCATTAATTGAGCAGCCTATGTGGCACTTTCACATTCTGCTTCATGAAGTTTACAACTGGAAATTGGCAAGGACAAGAGGAGGGAAAGAATAAATGATTGGGTTTTTGATATATGTTATGGAGATGGGGAAAGAAAGGGAGGATCTGATGAAGACGTTTGATGTTATAGATCCTGAATTCATGAAATTTGAACTGATCCAACTGAACATATTAATCAAAGGTATCCATCCTTCCTGAAGGCCAGGAGTATCCATCCTTTCTCAAGGCCTCTATTTGCTTTTACACAGCAGCTAACATTTGGTTTGTGAAGCACTTGGTTAAATAGTCCACTGGAAGTGGACTGCTAGTAGTTCTCTATTCTAAGGCTTTATAGCTTTGAGATATTGATGCCTATGGCAAACACATAGATTGCCATGTCTAAAAACCAAAGCTGCTTGCCAATGCAGCACAATGGAGCTCAGCAGTGAAGAGGGGACAGTTGAAAACAGATTGCAAATTTGAATGTTAATTTGGCTCACTGATTTCGAGAGAAGCAAAACAGTGTGCTGGTGACCCAAAAAACTGAAACTGCAGCTGATCCATCCAATGGATCCAAAATTCCTTTCAATCCAATTCATTAAGGCAATGCAGGATGTTGGGAAAATGTTGGGAAATTTATACTTTTTTTCTAATCAATCAATCAATCCTGATTAGAAAGGATGGACTTTATAAAAAAATTGTATCCTGAGGGTATACATTCTTATACACTCATAGATGTGTGTGTGAATGTGTGTCTGAATGCATGTCCTCAGGATCAATGTGATATTGTGTGATTCTGTAGTGAAAAATAGAATAGAATAGAATGCTTTATTGGCCAAGTGTGATTGGACACACAAGGAATTTAGTCTTGATGTAAATACTCTCAGTATACATAAAGAAGGAACATTCATTAAGAATCATAATGTACAACACAATAATAGTCATAGGGTACAATTAACATCAAATCATACTAGGAAACAGAGGATACAAGCAACAAAGTTACAGTCACAAGTGGGAGGGGATGGGTGATAAGGAGTGATGAGAAGATTAACAGTAATAGTAGTGTACACTTTGTAAATAGTTGAACAGCGTTGAGGGGATTATTTGTTTAGCAGAGTGATGGCTTTCGGGAAAAAACTGTTCTTGTGTCTAGTTGTTCTGGTGAGCAGTGCTCTATAGCGTCGTTTTGAGGGAAGGAGTTGAAACAGTTTATGTCCAGGATGTGAGGGGTCTGTAAATATTTTCACAGCCCTCTTTTTGACTCGTGCAGGATACAGGTCCTCGATTGAAGGCAGGTGGGTGGTAATTGTTTTTTCTGCAGTCCTAATTATCCTCTGAAGTCTATGTCTGTCCTGTTGGCTTGCAGAACCAAACCAAATAATACAGAATAATATAATATACATATACCTAAGTGACAAATGCTTGTAAATATTGAAGGCAAGGAAGGAGAAGGAATGACAGGGGTTCAGTTATTATTACTATTTGATTTATTCTATCCAGTCCAAAAGATTCTGAGCAGCTTACAATTTCAAATATATCATTTAAATTAATTTGAATCAGTCCCATCTACCTGGTGCTGTGAATTCTCTTTGCATCAAAATTCTGTTGCAGGAAAGCTGAAAATCATGTATTTGTATTTATTTAAGCTGTATTTGCATGACAAACTGAACCACATTTTACTCAAAAAAATCAAACATGGCTAAAATAGTAATGGGCAAGCTTTTTGTAGAAATATAAATTTAACCTTTATCATCCCTAACTATTTTTTTTTGTCCTTAAGGAGTAGAACATTAGGGTAAATGGAGCAAGCAGCTAATTTTACTTCATGAATTCTTGACCATGACTACTCTATATAGCTCAATCATCACCCCATCCAGATATCTTGAGATCTAATTTCAAAACTGTATTTATAATCATAAGGACTAGATTTGTGAAAATAGAAAAAGAAAACAAAATTTTCAGGGTGCTGAAGTGTGTGTCATATATCACATCCACTGTTTGCATTTTCTATCTTATATACCACTGAAACAATATGATATTTCAGATGAGTATTATATTAGAATCAGGGGTGGGATTCTACCAGTTCACACCTATTCGCTAGAACCAGTTGTTAACATTCTAAGCAGTTCGGAGAACCGGTTGTTAGAAGAAATTACTGGCCTAATCCTGTTAAGGAAGGCAGGAAGGAAACATTCTGGTGTTGCTTACAGAAACCTTTATTACATTCTAGGCAAGACTAGACTTCCTGTCTCAGGAACTGCTCTGGAGGTTTCTTTTCCTCCTTTGCTGGTACTTTGCTTGTGTGAAGTGACCATTTCAAAGTTACAATGGTGCTGAAAAAAGTGACTTATGACCATTTTTCACACTTATGACTGTTGCAGCATCCCCACAGTCATGAGACGCCAGGGGAGGAGATGTGTGCCTCGATGTGAGTGATATTGAGTTGGCCATGCCCAGCCAATAATATGACCACCAAGCCACACCCACCAACATAGCCACAGAAATGGTTGTTAAAAAATTTGAATCCCACCCGATTACAACCAAAGCAACTCTGTCAATGCTATGAAATTCATTTGTTGAGCTTACATGCAAATTCTAAATAGAAACTCTGAATATTAAACAGTTATTCTGTATGGATCTGTTTCTCTAAAAACCTATCAAGTGTTTTTAATTGTAGCTGGATTCTTTTCCCCAGTTTCAATTGGTGCTGCTTAAAACTCAGAAAACAGCATCTGGTCAGCATCATTTAGGCGACCATATTGCATATAATTGCCAACGGTTTCTGTGTAATCAGTAAGACCAAATGTATCACATGTAGAAAACTGGCAGCTTCAAAAAATATTTTTTTCAACACAAAATTGGCCCCTGCCCCTCAGACCCTGAAAGAGACTTGTGCTCTTTTGATCCTTCAGGTGATGAGTCTTTTAGTCATGATTATTTACTAACAATGAGTAGTTCCTTTTCATGATGATTTTAACTAAGTCAATCCATACTAATTATACTAACTCTGCTTGTACAATATTGGAATTTTTGATTTTGTAAGGAGATGAGTTGGTTGGATGCAGATCTGAAAGGCATTTTCTATTTTGGGAAGTATTAGCTCAACCTGCACAAATTGCAGGTGGGTAATATGATCTCTGAGGTTGCTTCCAAGTATATGATTCTATAAAATGGAATAACAGAATATAAATTCCAGATCAGCGTGTTTACAACCTATCTTGTATATAGTAATGTACTGTATATGGAGATAACCATGAAAAGTTGAAATTGCAAAAAGTGATGGCTAGACTACTACTGCAGGGTTCATATGATGCCTATTCAGAAAGATCTATGCGAACTACCAACTACTTGTCAGGCATAAATAATAGATTTAAATAAATATAAACAAACATAAATATAAACAAACAGATTATTTATGAAGCTACTACTAAACAAATTATATCCAAACACAGAACATTAAATATATATTGTGAGCATCTTAGGGATCTGCCCTTTGTTCTGAAATATATTTTCAACAGGACAAACACGTGGCTATACTCAGCAGATGTGAGACTAAATATTTGGCTCTTTCACAAGACTATATATTAAACAATAAATCAAGTTTAAGTACATATTCACCTTTATATCAATGTAATTATGTATGCTGTAGGGAAGGCATTTCTCATTCACAATTTATCATATTCTAAACCATCCTAGAGCTCTTAAAAGCTGCTTAAGCATAAGCTCTTTTTCCTGTTCAGACCTTCCCAGTTAAAATGAAAAAGTTCATGATAGTCAATCCTATTAACTGGTTTAACTGGTGGGTCAAAAAAAGTCAAGATGTGCTTTAATGACTCTAGTTATGGAAACAAGTTGGCAAAGCAAGTTTCAAGATTAAATGCCCTCAGTTTTATTCGTACCAAAGTGCCCTTAGTGAATTAAATATAATAGTATACAATATCAAAGAAAGAAATAAGAAATGATTAAGTATGATAAAAAAAATGACAGTACATGAGGTAATATTGTTTGGGAGGGGTGCACTGTATGTATTTTTAACAGTTTAATTTCTTTATTTTTCTGAATTGCTGTATTTTTAATACTTCATATTATTTTATGTAATTAACTTCATTGTATAACCATTCCATGTATACTTAAGCAGGGTTGCTCATGACCTCACACAGAACAGCAATATTTTACATTAAAATAGTTCACAAGCGTATTTTAAAATGTTCATAGTCATCCATGATTGAGAAGTTATATTTCACAAATAGTTCACTGCAGATGCCAATTGATATAAATGATTGCATAATCAAACTTATTCATTAAAATAATATCTCAATAAGACTGCCATTTTCAGTCTATATTGGCTACATAAAGGTAATATTTTTCTTGGGTAAATTTATCCATTGATCCCTCAGTTGGCGTTATAATGATTGAAAGATTCTGATTGATATTGCAATAATCATGCAAATTTTAAACAAAGACACAGGAAATTTAGAAACCTAAACTCAAGTAGACAGGAAAGCAATTCAAATTCATTTGTTACAGTCTCATAAAAATATCAGCAAAAGTTGAACCCTTCCTAGATATTCTGGGCGTTTATACAAAATTTATCTTTGCCTAAAAGTAGCCTTGGAAGATGTAGTTGATTACTACAATTGCTGCTTTGTTAGTTGGGAAAAAAGATAGAAGGAATATTTCAGTGCTCTTGATCAAAGCCTCACTTATTAAAAATCCCTCTTTGAACCACAATTTGGTCTGTGATATTCCTGAGAATGAAATTTGTATTGAAAGAGTGGAAAGACATTGGAGGGGGAAGAATGAGAACCAACCTAATTAAATAATCTCTGGACAACTTTGTAGTGGTCAAACAACAAGAACAAGTCTTCAGAAGATTATTCTCAGTCTGGTTACAGAATCCAACCTCACTGAGGTATAGATGAATTTGCCAGTCTTGACAGAAGGATCTTTTGGAATTACTTTACTTCTAATAATCATATTCAAACTCTATTTCTAAAAGACTTTTGCCCTTCAGGCTAACATAGCTTTTCTAAAACTGATATGGAGGAGGTGTTTTTTTTAACATAATATCCCTCATGCAGCCAAATTATTCCAGGGCATGCTGAAATACTGGCTTGTATCAAGAAATGACTCTGTCATACATATCATAGTGTCTTTCATGCCTGAAAAGAAAAACAGCGTGTCTTGCTTTTCAGTGGAAGGAGGTGATAACTTTGTTAGATTTGACTTTGCCAGTAAACACAGTACATACTTTCTGCCTTTTGAATCAATTCAATATGCCAGGTCTGAAGAATTTTTATCTCTTTCTTTGCATATTTTGTTAAATACATACTGACATAATAGTGAATGATTCTTTTTTTCTTCAGTGACATTACATATATTCTTTTGTTCCTCTCTGTTTACTTTCTCCACTCGTAACAATAGGTAACATGGCCTGGAGTCATAATGCTGGAGACTAATATTGATGGGATGACTGTATATGTGTAGCAATTGGTTAGAAAGCTATTTCTGACTTGTTACAGAAAAGATATAAAGGTTAGTGAGGGATCATGGGTGCTCTCCCTGAAACATTTCCTATTATTGTATTGCATTAATTCTCCTAGTATGGAATCTTTGCATATACAGATACTTTGCATGTAAGTCCTCAACTTACAACTATTTGTTTAGTGACAAAAATTATGATGGCAGTGAAAAAAAATGAGTTATGATTCATCACAATTCAAAATGAATTGTGATATCCTCACAATTACAAATGTTGTAGCATCCCAACAGTCACCTGATGGTTCAGGTGCTTGGCAACCATGTCACTTTTACAATGGTCAAAGCCGGTGGTGGAATTCAAATTTTATTACGACCGGTTCTCTGAGTGTGGCTTGGTGAGCATGGCTGGGAAGGATTCTGTAAAATCTCCAGTCAGAGATGGTATTTGCTGGTTCTCAGAACTACTCAAAATTTCCGCTACCAGTTCTCCAGAACTGGTCAGAACCTGCTGAATACCACCTATGATCAGAGGACAAAGAAGGTTGTAAGTTGCAGTCAAGTGATGTCTCGTGTTAATAACCACAGTGATTTGGGGCACAGAGAGTCATAAAATTGGGTTCTGTCACAGAATGCCTCACTTTACAACCACATCACCTAATGGTAAATTTTATAGTCCCTATTGTAGTGATAATTCAGGAATTCCTGTAATGCATAAAGCATCCTAAACTGTGATGTGTACTTTCTCTGAGAAGGTTCATTTTCTGGATTTTTATGGGAGACGTGTACATTAAGATTATACTAAAGGGGTGTATATGGCAAAATGCTTAAGACACCTGATATAGAACAACATTTATACTTTTCTAATTATGATCTTTCCTTTCACTTCATTTTTCCCAAATTAATTTTCTGGAATTATGTCAGCTCAGAAGGTCATGGTTGTTTAAGCCTGATTTAGACTGATAATTTTATTTCTGTGTGTGTGTATACACATTCAGCTAAATTAGATTAGCAACGTCTAATGATTTGAATATTCAGGAAGATCTATTCTCTGTATAAAAGTTATTCGTTATATATCAAAATATTCCCAAATGTATTCATATTATTTATACTGATAGGGGTCATTATGTGGCTTTCATTTATGGGCCAACTGTCATTTATGGGCCATGTGCCAGCAACTATATAGCTGTAATGCCAAGCATTTTTGTTTCTAAGGCTTTAATTTCTCTCTGTGCTGCCAGAAAGAGCCATTAATTTATGTTGTGTATTGTAGAGAGAAGTATGAATGCTACTGATCTGAGCCTGATATACTGGTTTAAGCACTTACTGTAAAAGATTACATCACTAGAACAGATAATAATTTTAAATGCTTAATGAAAAAATCAATATATTGCTGAAACACCTCAAACAAGTTGAATATACAGTTCCCACTGCAACAGTAGAAATAGCTGACTTTAATGTCCCGTCCCCCCCCCCCCCCCGTTATAAAGAGATTTAGCTGGCCAATTTTCTTAATGGTATCAAGATATAAAAAGTCTCACAATGCTGCTAATAAAGTGCTTGAGGTAATGATACCCACTCCATTAACAGGCCAATACCAAGGACAAGAGACATGTTCTCACATTGGCAATTGAAAGGACTTAATTTATCTTCTTCAATGTAAAAAAGAAGAAAAATCTATAATTTACAGTAGATAAATAATAGTGATACAATTGTTGTACATAGCCAGAAGTAATGAGATGCATTTCCTTTACAAAGGAAAGCAAAGTTGTTGAGCCACTACAGATCAATATAGACAGGATTATTTATTTGTTTAATAATCAGACAATAAATAAATAAAATTTATATTGACTTAAATCTGCATAACGGTGCAAACTAGGTAATCAGTTCAAATTGCAACAAAAGACCAAGGCAGAATAAAGGTATGTACTATGAATGCACAAAATTATTACTATTGGCCACACAGTCAGAGCGATGTTTAGACTGGATTTTTATGTATTACTAATTGTTATAAATAACACAAGATGGTGGACATTTCTAATATTCCTTCCTCCTCCTATTTCCCCACAACAACAACCTGTGAGGTTGGACTGAGAAAAAAATGACCCAAAGTCATCCACCTGATTTTTACGTCTAAAGTGGGAGTAATACCTAGAACATAACATAATAGGGTTGGTAAGGATCTTGGAGTTCTTCTAAGTCCAGCTTTCAGTTCAAGCAGGAAACCATTCTACTTCCAGTCTCTTCTTGAAAATGTTGCAGCCTAAATATTAGCTCCTCCCCCACCTTACATAAACTGTTTCATGGTAGTCACTATTTTATAGCTACACTTAAGCAGCTCAAGTGAATTTGTATTCAGTGAGATAGCAATAAGATCTCTGACAAATGAGAAAGAGTCAAATATCCGATTAGTCATGAAATAGGCTCTTTTGTATCAGGTCTTCAGTTCTCTATTTTTCACAGCTATTTATATTGCAGATGAGGAAGAGATATGCTGA
Organism: Bungarus multicinctus; assembly: GCA_023653725.1. NCBI lineage: Eukaryota > Metazoa > Chordata > Lepidosauria > Squamata > Elapidae > Bungarus > Bungarus multicinctus. Next base: position 7,373,248 of record CM042848.1, on the reverse strand, counting down.
CAAGCGATACGAAAATATTTTGCTTCACATGTGATCCAAGGAGCTGACACTGCTTCCCCCTGTTTCATGCCCCTAGCAATCATAGCTGCCGAATTGCTATGTCTCTGTCAGTTTTCCATAATCTCTTTTAAAATTGAACTTAGCTTGGCTCCTGCTTCATCTTCTGAATTCAGTCAACTAATTTTCTTCTGTGCTTCTTTGAATCCTTTCCAACTAGTTCATTCATCATGTATTTAACTATGACCGTGTCTTATCTTACTTTTCAAGGATGCCCTAGAGGTTTGCTGAATGAAAGCCTTTAATTGGTTAATGATACCGCATGGCACTCTTTTACTCCTGGCTGACTTGCCTAGAAAGGGGAGGGGGAAGGGAAAAAGCCAACCTAATAAAATCAAATTCAGCCACTTAGAATTAGATGCATTGCACTTAGCTAGGGGCAGTGAAATGCCTTTTATATCCCCATAATCACTTAATTATTTAAAATGGCCAAAACCTTCATGCTTCAATAATGTTCTAAGTCAGATTTACTAATTTTATTACAAATATAAAATGATAGCCATCTGATTTCTTATTCCAAAATTCAATTTTATTCAGACTCTGAAGTGACATCAGTTGTGTTATCAAAGTACAACAAGGCTATATCTGAATCCCCAATAATTCTTAATCTTAAGAATCTTAGTCTTAAATAAAGACATCACAAGAATATCCAAAATTCAAACTTGTTACAACTAATGTGGTATGGAGTAAAAGTTTAAAGTTCAATCCATGCTGGATTGAACTTTCAATCATACAAATAAGAGACGGTATGTTGCAGTGGAAAATATATACTGACTGAATAAAGAAGAGTGTGGGAATTCGATTTTCCACACACATATATCGGGTTTCCATAACTTATTCTAGACCAGACGTGTCAAACTTGATTTCATTAAGGGCCACATCAGGACTGTGTTTGACCTCAAAAGGGTGGGGGGACATGGCCAGCTTGGGCATGGCCAGCTTGATGTCACTCATTTTGGAGAGCGAGCATCTAGTGGCCCTGTGATGACCCGTAGTCTCTCAAAATAACGCAAAACCCAAAACATACATTAAAGTCCGGTAATACCTTCAACTTAACTTCACTGTTTTATTAGGCACAGTTTAAAGTCACAAAAGTAAATAATGAGGAAAAGGAAACCAAAAACAAACCGCATTGACGAGAGTTCCAAAGCAAGCCAAGATTGATTGATTGATTGATTGATTTGATTTGTCAATCGCTTACAAGGTAATAGGTGTAAGTATATACATAGTTATGAATACATGAAATGGGTACATATAAGAAAAATAAAAGAAACAATAGGACAGGATTGGTGAGCTTATGCTTAATCATACATTCCAGGAAGATAACCGGGGAGAGTCCATGGGAAGAACGCCAACAAAGATAAACCTTTTTCAAAGGAAACACTAAATTTGATTCCAGCAATTCTGACTACGCAGTTACACAGTTATATACATAGCTTCCAGCTGCAAGCCATGAGGAGGATTATGGTAATCTCCTCCTGAGTAGACCTCACTTTTCCCTGATCCTCTCCTCCCTGAGTGCCCTAGGATGGATAGGAGATGGGCCTGGATCCTCCTCTGATTGCTCAGCCAGCCTCTGCCCTTCCGCAGTCTCCTCCACCACCTCTGGAGCCACATTTCCACTCCTTGTTGGCTGTTCCTCCTCTTCCTCAGAGTCAGTCTCCACCAGGGGCATGACAGGCCCGAGCGCTCTACTAGACTGAGCTCTGTTTTCGCTGATAGAGGGCTGCAGGAGGCTGTGGCAGCCAAAAACGGAGTTCCGTTTTCACTGGCAGAGGCACTGCAGGCCAGTCCTTCATTGTTTCCAGGGGCCACATCTAAGATATAAACACTCCGTGGGCCGGATCCATCCCGCAGGTCTTGAGTTTGACAACCCTGTTCTAGGCCATTAATATTCAAATTTGTTTTTCTTCTGACAATGGAAGCCAACATGTATTCAGAATTCAACTCACATGTGGTGGATATATATAAAAACTCAAAAGAATTGGGAAAAAATGCATAATACAATTTAGAGAATTTTAGAAATAAAATTTAAACTGGAATTACAGATTTTTTTTTATTTTGCTAGGCATAATACTAAATATATTAGCAAGAAAACAAAACAACCCACATTTACTAACATTCCTGCTCACTATCGTGAGGATAAATTTTCCATAACACCAGAAAAAGATAGTTTATTAACAATATTACACTGGGAACTTAAACTTGGAAAATATACAGTAATGGCAAAAATAATAGCACAGAACCACAATTGAAGTCTATCCAAGATTTAATCAAGACCACTTCTGTGTATATTTCATATTATGAGTATGTAAGACATATTTAAGCATCTGTATCAGGTAGTCCTTTCCTAAGATCACAACTAAGCTCAAAATTTCTATGGCTAGCAAAGCAGGTGCTAAGAGATTGTAACCCATTCTATGAATTTTCTTGCCACAATTGTTAAGTGAATCACTGTAGTCATTAAGTTAGTAACGTGGTTGATTAAGTGAATCTGGTTTCCCCATTGACTTTGCTGGTCAAAAGGTCACAAAAGGGGACCACGTGATCCTGAAATACTGCAAATGTCATGCATGGCATGCCAGTTGCCAAGCATTCCAATTTTGTTCATGTGACCATGGGGAGTTGTAAACGTAAGCATAAGTCACTTATTTTCAGTGCTGTTATAACTTCATATGGTCACTAAATGAATGGTTGTAAGTTGAGGACTACCCATAATATAGGTTTTCTTTAAAAAAAATAGTTAAAAAAAGAAGTATATCACCATTTGATTGTTTAAAACTATTGTAAATCAAAGGGAAGTTAGAAAGTAAATCTTCATCTACAATGTTTTTAGATTTTTTTTTTTCTTTTCTCTCTTGTTTTCGAATTTGGCTGTCTGACCAGAGTTATTAACTGAAGGGAGAAAGAAGGGAAAAAAATATCTCTTGCACTTTCTTTTTAGCTGGTTCTCTGAACTGCATAAGCAATCAACTAACAATTCGGGTAAACCAGTGAGAACTAACTGAATCCCACCTGTGTTCATACATACATACTGTCATGACCCTATCAGATCCCAGTTCAGAGGGGGAGTAGTTAGAACTACTGTAGGTCTGTAGGGGGCGTGCATAAGCACACCAACGTGCCTACCGCGTCTGTCCTATTGTTTCATTTATATTTTATTTTTCTTATATATATATCCATGTATTCATAATTATGTTTTACTTATACCTATTATCTTGTAAGCAATTGACAAATAAATAAATAAAATAAAATAAATAAACTTGGATCATCCCACAGGGATGGTGTGTCTGCCCTGGAATGCCTGGAGAGGACGATGCTATCCCAGGCCCCTCCACCATTGGGGGAGGTGGTCGACCAAATGGGGAGCTGACCACCCTCACAACCACAGGGGAGGATTGGCAGCAGACAGGCAATGGTGATGAAAGGCAACAAGATCTTCTGATAACGAACATCTGCCTCCAAGGGCATGGAGGGTGGAGTGAAGGGAAACTCAGAGGAGGTCTGTGAGGCTTCTGGTGAGGAGGCCATCCCACCCCACCTCACAAGAAACATGAGCTGATTTAACCAGAGGCAAGGGGAAGGTGTCTGTGTCAGGAGTAATTGTTGCTTGGGCACACACTTCCCAGCCTTTGTAAACTCTGACTTTGGATCGTGTTTTTACCTATGGACTCTGAACCTTGCTTGTGGACTTGGAACTTCGTTTATGAATTACATACCTTGCTTTGTTGACTTGCTTTGTGAGGTTTTTGGCTCTTTAAAGAGCCAAAAATTTGTTATTGTTTTTGTTAATAATTTACCTTTTAAAATAGAAAAACTGAACACAATGGTTCTTATTTTTATGTATTTATTTTAATTAATTATGCAAGCATTAAGGTCCTGATCTTCTGATGCATGTGTATTGAACTGTTAAAACATAAAATCAATCCTAAAATAAAATAAAATATCGAATAAAACTAATGACAGATGGAACTGATAAATAAGTATTGATTTGGAGTTTCTACTTTATCTATTTTTAAAAATGCCTTAAGTAAACAGGAAAGCTTTGCATACATGTGCTTGAAGCCAAGAATTTTACCACTTTACAAAATATCTTTAAATAATTTAGGTGAAAAATACTTTTCTTCATTCATAAAGTAGTAAATGGAACATAATAGCATGGAATTATATGTTTGCCTGAAAAAAATAAATGGATATCTTGGTATAACCAAGTTCCTACAAAAACCTTGCACCCCAAAATTAGGGACAGGAAGCAATATTCTGCCCTTTGTTTAAAAATGTTTCAGCTTATTCTTCACAAATGCACTAAGAATGGTATATTTGTCATTACCTTTATGCATTTATACAAACATACATTTTTTTTCCTGTTATGTATCTTTATTACTTCTACTCTGGGCTGAGGGGATTATTATTTCTTGACATTAAATAAAGAACAATCCTTTAAATCATTATTTTTAAGCCATCAAAAATTTCAGATCTATAGTTCTATTTTTTCTTTATATTCTTTTTTTTTTTAGTATACATTAGTTATTATTGTTGTAAATTGTAATTTTTAATAAAATTACAATTAAAACTGTATGGGTCTGTATAGCATATCTTGAATGCAGACGTACAGAAATCAAATTAAATAAATGCACACAAATGAGAAGTCCAGCACTGTTACCATCCAGAAGAGAAATCATATTGATAAGGCTTTTGGCTGTCCTGTCCTCAAAACACTATGGGAATCAAATAGCTTCAAAAGAGCTTCAAGTAAGCATTAGCCATAAAAGCTGGCTAGGTGACTTTGGCCAGTCACTCCAACCCAACTCACAGAGTGGTTATTGTAGGGAAAATAGGAGGAGGAAGATGTGTTGGGTATGCTCACTGCTTTGAGTTATTTGCAAAAGTAATAATGGTAGGATACAAATACAGGTAGTCCTTGAATTTTGACCGCAATTGAGCCCAACATTTCTGTTGCTAAGTGAGACAGTTAAGTGAATTTTGTCCCATTTTATAACCTTTCTTGACACAGTTGTTAAGTGAATCACTTTAGTTGCTACTAATACACTTGTTAAGTGAATCTGGCTTTCCTATTGACTTTGATTGTCAGAAGGTCACAAAAGTGATCACATGACCCCAGGACACTGCAACCATCATAAATGTGTGTCAGTTACCAAGCGTCTGAATTTTGATCACATGACCAAGGGGGCGCTGCAACTGTTGTAAGTATGAAAAATGGACATAACTCACTTTTTCCAGTGTTTTTTTAACTTTGTATGATCACTAAATGAACTCTGGTAAGTCAAGGAGTACCTGTAAATAGATAAAAAATAAGTTATAATAAATATGCTCATAATTTTTGCCAACTATTAAATAAACAAATAGGTAAACAAACATTCTTCTGACTTTTTCAGACTCTGCTTTGGATATTCTGAATGTAGAATGGATTGGCAGGTGGTATGACTTTCAAAAGTAGCTTTCTTCTCTAGAATTGTCATGTGTATTTTATTCACTCGGTGTAAAGATCTACACACCTCTAGTATAAAATCCAGCTGCACCAGTGTGGATAGGGAAAGAGCCAATTGTTGTTTTAAGGACTGCACTATATTTAATTAAATTTTACTTTCTGAGGGTCCTACTTGGTTTACTTCATCATATTGATCACTGGAAGTGGGGAGATAAATATCCATTTTCTCCCTAATTTAAGTTAATTGCTTCAGTATCTGGGGATTTTTTTTAATATGATGTGTGAGAAAAGTGGCTTTGATTATGGGTCCCCATATTATTTTCCTTTTGTTATTATGAGTTAGCTATATAAGGAAACAAGCAATTCGTACATTGTTCAAGAGAAAATAATTTAGGAAACAGTTCAGGGTTATTCGGACATAATTTCAGCTGCTATCAAGAAGAAACAATTATATGGTATCAATATTATGGATCTCATAAACCTCTACCTAACTACATACGTCCAATTTGATGGATAAACTTACCAACAAATTAAAGGAACACCTATGCGATCATCGCTTTCAGGTCTTATAGTGGAAGTCATTATTAGATTTAGAATTGTTTTGTTGGCCAAGCGTGATTGGACACACAAGGAATTTGTTTTGTTGCAAATGCTCTCAGTATACATAAAAGAAAAGATACATTTGTCAAGAATCATAAGGTACAACACTTAGTCATAGGTACAAATCGTACTAAGAAACAGTCAATATAAATCGTAAGGATACAAGCGACAAAGTTACAGTCATACAGTCACAAGTAGGAGGGGATGGGTGATAAGGAGTAATGAGAAACTTAATAGTAATAGTAATAAAGACTTTGTAATAGTTGAACAGTGGTGAGGGAATTATTTGTTTAGCAGAGTGATGGCTTTCGGGAAAAAACTGTTCTTGTGTTTAGTTGTTCTGGTGTGCAGTGCTCTATAGCATCATTTTGAGGGAAAGAGTTGAAACAGTTTATGTGTAGGATGTGAGGGGCCTATAAATATTTTCACAGCCATCTTTTTGAGTCGCGCAGTATACAGGTCCTCGATTGATTGTGATATTTAGAAGCACTTCCACAAATACAACCCAAAATATGAATCAGATATGTAGATGACACCTTCATGATAATAAAAAGGACCAATTAGAGAACACCCAAAGAACCATCAACAACATCTTCAAAGGAATCCAGTTTACTACAGAAGAAGAAAACAATATCTCACTATCCTTCCTGGATATCCTGATCAGCAGAGACCACAATGGCAAACTAGAAACACAAGTGTACAGAAAAACCACCCACACCCACCAAGTGTTCCACTACCAAAGCAACAATCTAACTTTCCACAAGAGAAGTGTCATTAAAACTTTATTTAGATGAACACAAACTCACTGCAACAACCCTGAATAGCAGAACTGTCCATCCAGTTCTGCTGGAATATCCACCCAATTTTATCAAAAAGTGACTGACCACTCAACCCAATACAGCACAACCAACACAAGCCATAAAAAGAATAACACCGCCATACATCAAGAACATCTCAGAAACTAACAGACTACAATCAAATCGAATTAACATAGCACATGAGCTATCTGAAGCCTTTCAAAACACTCTAAGTCAGGGCAGGGGTGGGATTCTACCAGTTTGCACCTATTCTCTAGAACTTGCTGTTAACATTCTAAGCAGTTCGGAGAACCAGTTGTTAGAAGAAATTACTGGCCTAATCCTGTAAGGAAGGCAGGAAGGAAACATTCTGGTATTGCTTGCAGAAACTGCCTCTCCGTTAACCCTTATTAGATTCTTGGCAGGACTAGACTTCCTGTCTCAGGAACTTCTCTGGAGTTTTTTCCCCCTCCTTTGCTGGTACTTTGCTTGTGTGGAGTGACCATTCAAAGTTACAATGGCACTGAAAAAAGTGACTTATGACCTTTTTTCATACTTACGACTGTTGCAGCTTCCCCACAGTCATGAGAGGCCAGGCAAGGAGATGCGTGCCTCAATGTGAGTGATATTGAGTTGGCCACACCCAGCCAATAACATGACCACCAAGCCATGTCCACCCAGTCACATGACCACCAAGCCACACCCACCACCTAAGCCACACCCACAGAACTGGTTGTTAAAAATTTTGAATCCCACCTCTGAGTCAGGGGTGTCAAACTCACAGCATCACAGCATTGTCATGTGATGTATTGTGACTTTTTTCCCCTTTGCTAAACCAGGCCAGTGTGTGACACATCTGGCTTGTGGGTCACAAGTTTGACAGCCCTGCTCTAAGTAAGCCAAAAGACCCAGCAACCTCAGAACAAAAAAATAGGAGTCATCTACAACATACTGTATAATATAATGACTGCAACAGCCACTACATAGAACAAATAGGTAGACAACTTGCAGAATGCATCCATGAACACTAATTTCAAAACATACTTAACCATAGTTTCAGTTGGGAAACTGTGACCATCTTAGGCCAAGCCAAGTCCAAAAATGCTATGGAACTAGCCTGGTACTCTTACAAATTAACCATCAATGGAAACATCTATTACAGAGTCAGGAGAAAAAAACTTTGATCTACTAGGGAAAAGAGATAATCAACAAGTCAAAAGGGAATAAAAAGCCTCTTTGGCAATAAGTACCCAGATGCTTATTATGGATTAGTATGGATTAATTCCAAGATTAACAATACACAATTAAGGAACTGCCAAAAAAGCCAAAAAAGCCAACACTAAACAGCCCAATCCAAATCTTCCAACACCACACCCACCAACATTGACAGGGCAAGCCACTAGATCAGGGCTGTCAAACTCACAGCCTATGCGCCACATATGTCATGCGCTGACGACGCCCACACCTGATTTAATGAAGGGGGGGAATTGTGATATGTCATGCGACACCACCACAATGACATGAGTTTGACACCCCTGCACTAGATTATACACTGAGAGCTTTTTATACACTTATTCCTTTACTAGCATTGATGATGTTACCTTTCTTGGATAATGAAACATCTGCAATAAAACAACCAAGTTCAGAGAGCACCAAGGATATCTCAGCAATTATATGAGTTTGAAACTTGAACACAGTTTTTATTAAACTTGCAAAACATCAGGACATCTATAGCAAGCCAAGATTCTGTCAAAATGATGACATTTGCAATGTGATGCCATAACACAAATTCTGCCTCTTACATACTTGTGCATAATGCCATGACATAAGTTCATGAGCATAGGATATGCTTCTTGACATAAACACATGTTGTCATTTGCTCGGCTCTCTGTAGAGCATTATTTTACAAAAAACAAGTTGAACAAGGTTCAAAATGTCAGGCACATACTAATATTGTTGAGAGTTTTAGTGATTCCATAGTTTTCTTTTTAAAATTTGAATAAATATGGAACTGCTTCTGGATATTTCTGATACAATTTGAATTTCTTCAGAATCAGGGTAAAGGTCGTAAGATGTTCCCTTATTTTTTTTTTAGTCTTAAGGATACGGCCATTATTTTTTTAAAAATCAACTTCTGCTGAAAAACATGCGATGAACAAATGGATAAAAGCCATAATGATTGTTTTTTTCCAGTGGGACTTGTCTATCAAAGCAACCTGGTCTACCCAATTATGGGACAGAGTTTACTGATTCCTCTTTCACCTTTCAGATCCAATCCAGGAGCCTTCACAGGCAGTCACTTCCACGCCAAACTATTTTTGTGTTGAATTTATGTTTACCGACAAAGAAATAAAGGAAACTAATATAGATCTATTTAGCTCTCATCAGCCATAATAATGTTGAATATTAGTGTAGTACTGGTTATATTTAAAGCCTGTTGCTTATTTTTACACATCAACTTGATTCTATAATAGAATATTAAGCAAATATAGAATTCCTTCAAAATGAGAAGACAGATGGTCCTGGATTATTTAACTTGCTGGCCATACATTACCACACATCTTCTTGTTGCAGTATGACTGAATATGCATTTTTGTCTATTAATAAAATGATAGATTTGGTTAATTAATTTCTTTTGATTAAAAATATCCAGTGAATAATCTGAGGCTGTGAATGAAAGGAAGGAAATCAGGAAAAATGGAAGGATAATGCAGATAAAACAAGGAGTATCTGCATAAATCATCACTAAAAAGTAAGGTTGCAAATTTCTAAACTGCTACAATTTTTAAAGTCAGAGCTTTATTTTTCCACAGTACGTTTGGATAATATATCTTTAAACAATTAATAATAGGTCTCATATCATTACAAATCTATTTGAGACATTTTGATGAGGTGAAATTTCAATTGTAATTTATTAATTCTAACAGAGCTATAGTAGCACTACCATTTAAAACCCATTTTTGTAAGTCCAGGTTTGCCAGTGGATTCAATTTAAAAAGAAACTGGGGGTTAGTAACAGAGAGAAGAAAAGAGCATGTTATTTTACTTGTTGAAAGGGAAAAGAAAGAAAGGGAAAGGAGGGAGAGGATAAAGATGGGCAGGGGGCAGTAGAATGTTAAGAGTTTATTGCAGAAGTCAAATCCAGAAAGCACACACATATAACTGCTTCAGCAGGATTCATTAACTTCTTTATATACATAATAATATATGAGTAAAATGTATAATACCAATAGTAGATTCTTCCAACGTGGAAGTAGTTACAAGCAAAACACAAGCAGCAGCTTCAGAACTCAGAGCAAATAGATTTCAGTTCTCAGCACAGCATTCTCAGAGCTACAGGGCCAAGCCCTGGCTCCTTCAGTTTCAATTTCTAATTAAGCTCTCATTGACTGACCTTGTTACCATGTTTCTGCCACTTCATGAATATTCTGACATGGAAGGAAAGAGGGAAAGAAAGGATTTCCAATACTGACTTCCAGTTTCCCACAAGGAATTTCAATTCAGAAATTGATTGTAAGTTGGTAGTCAGTCTTGCTCCCATTGATTTTTTTTGGCCCACCCATAATCATTCTCTTTTTAAATAAGGAAATATCTCTAAAACTGTGACCCAGTGGGTTGTATAGAACTACAGAGAGAAACAATCGTTCTATGAAATGCTCACTTTTCAGAGCATTAACAAATTAACTAATTAATTGACCACTCCTGCTGAAGTGAAATCTTGCAGATTCTCCCATATCTATAAATTAATACTATGCTAAACACATACTTTGTATGTTTATTTATATTTTTGTATGTAAGTGCCAGAGGCCATACATCAACATAAAAATGGAAAATAAAAGAATAGGGCCAGGAGAAAAATAATAATTAACGACTACTAATTAAAATTAATTTCCAGGCTAACAGCCCTTCTCAGGCAACAACTAATTTTCAAAACTATCTGGTTTTGAATCTTTCTTACTTCATTTCCTGCAGTTTCTTTTAATCTCCCCAGTTTCCAGGTAATTAGATCATGCAAATTAGTTTGAGAAAAAACCCTCAACATTCCTGCAGATAAATACAGTACTTGCATTACTTCAGTAGCATGTCACAAGTGTAACAGATATCTGTAAATCTCTTTTGGAATCTTCTGTGCATAACTAGGCACAGGAGGGGCTCATGTCACATGAACAATAGCATCAACTAGACTCTGGCTGCCCTTCATTTGATCTTTAAAAAATCTAGAGTGGCAGAAATGTTGTAGTCACCTTACTCAATATATGAGGTTTTTGTGATCCTGGTAGGAAACTTTCATTTTTCTTAAACCATTAAAACATTACAGGAATAGAAAATATCAGAAGATACTGTACTTTAGCTTTTCTGCAATGCTTACCAAAATGTTCTTTGACTCAATTTGCTACAGAATATATTAATAAAATTATTAACTTGACTTCTATGGTCATCCAACTCATCTAAGTGACTCTGGGCTGCTCACAATGGTAAAAACAAAAATCCAATAAGGCAGTTTTGCAAACATATTTTAAAAAATCAATAATAATTTAAAAACAAAAAAAATATGTTCAATGGCAGAATATATATTTTAGCAGGTTCTGAATAAGATTCTGAGATTACATGGAAAGCTATATCACACCAATTGTTTATTGCTAAGCAATCAAATTAATATTTTACTTCCATATTTATAAATCTGGCAAACAGAAGTTTCCATAAAGTTTCATTCCAACATTTTACTTAATGTCACATGAAAATCAAATGCAAATCCCACTCTCAAGACTAAGTAGCTCTGACAGTTTGTTGGCAGCATGAAGTTCTGTCAGGCCTGCGGGGAAATAATGAACAGGTTGTCTTGATGACATGAAAGAACCTGAATCCAAACAGAAGTATTTTCTGTCTCTGATGGCAATGAAATTTATTTAGGCAGCTGAAAGACATCATGAACCACAATAAAAGAGTCTCCTGTTTCTCTAAGTTTTGGAAGATGATGTTCATATCCTGGGACTTTATGGGAAATTTTTGGTGTAACTTATTTTAACTTTTATGTTTGTTATGGAATATAAAGTCTGAAACTTTCAATCATGTCTTTCTACCAGTCAAGATTCTTATGTGATTTGAAAATTAGTAACAACAGCCTAGAGGAATTAAAGCATGTTTCAGAGACAGTTAAAATGAAATTATATTTACCTGTATATAAAAAATATATTCAACAATTAATGAATGCATTTGCACAACAGTAGCCACAAAACCTGTGTAACAAACTAGATGTACACACAAATTCATGCAATTGAATTCAACATTTGCTAAGCAATTTTAGCCATATTTAACTCAAGGTCTTAATGTTGCATTTCAAGCGTTATCTCTTTAAAGGCAAAAATTTAATCTGTAAAACTGTTTAATGTGGTGAAACATTGTGCATTGATCATGTTTTATTACATTTATATTCTGCCTTTTCTGCAAGGAGCTCAAGTTGGATTAGAAAGTGATCTCCTCACTCAATTTTATTCTCATCACAACCTTGTGGATTTCATTAGGCTTCAAGATCACTTAGCAAAGTTTTCTGCTGTGTGTCAATTGAACAGGCAAAATACAGGCATACAATTGCTATGATATACACCACATACACATCATAAATTTGTATTTTACAACTGTTCTCCTAAACTAAAATTTTTAAAAAATGAAAGGAGAAAGCAAGTATGTGAAATGCTCATAGACAAGCCTTCAGGATTGTTAGTTTATACATTTTTGATCAGAAATTATGTATCACGTGTTCTAATGTGGCACCCATATGCATGATCCATTGCTTATGTGGGCTTCTCTGGATCCAGGCTGATTGCTATTCTTCCTACCAATAAGCATTCCAACATAATTCAGTTTCAAATACTTCTAAAGTTTAAGGAAAAATGCCTTTGAATTGTGAATAGGTAGATAAATAATACATCATTGACTCATTTTACAATTCTAAATCCCATCTTTCTGAAAGACATTTATTTGCATTTGGTTGGTTGAATCCCAGGCAAGTTGTTTTGGGCAACTTGTCAAAAATCTCAATATATTGAGGTGTTCTGGGATTATAAAAACAACTGAAAGAACCATCCAGTCTACTTTGAATATATTTTAAAGCAATATACAATGATCTATCCAAAAAACAAAAACAAAAACCATCTGTGTTCCTTGGAAGGACAATGACCCCAGGATTGCAAATAGAAGGGAAAGTAGGCCAGACTGATATATTTTCATTCATGCTTTTAAATGTAAATGTGGACTCTTTCTGTAGAAATCAGTCTGCAAAAATGTAATTTAAATGCAGGCAGGAAAATAGGAAGCATGTAACTCAAAGACTCCATTGAAACTATAGCTATTGAAACCTCATAAAATATATAAGTATTTTCAAGGAAGTTTCAGTAGGGACAGCTTTCTTCACAGGGAGTGGGAAATAGAGCTTTATCAAAGTGTCAGAAGAGTATATATGAACTTAGTCCCTAAAGCTAGAGATGACTAAAAGCAGAAAGAACATCAAGATGAATGTTATATTATTCTTGATGCTTTCTGCCATGGCAAGATGAGTAAAGCTATTCATAATAAATGTTTATCTCACCCATGGAATCAGTCAGGCTAGATGGAATGAAAGACCAGAGCGTTTCAATGCAAACTTTCTGCATTAAAATAAATTAATCAATTACAATTAGATTATGCATTACATGGCTGATTTCCCCCCTCCAATTTACAAATTGAAGAAAGTATTTTATTAGGAAGGACCAAAGTAGCATAGATTAGATCTTTTCATCAGGATGGTTTTTAATCAAAATTGGACAATAGAAGAACACAAATATCTATTGTCTTCTTCACTGACTATAATAACAAATCTTGTATCTCTGGCACATGCATTTTTTTTTCCTTCTTCTCATGAAGGATTTGCTTAATATGGGAGTGTAGTGAACTTGAAAAAATTTTCAGCATCTAGTAATTATTGTTTTATTGTGAATTTTTGAATGAGAAAAAGGCTACCTGTTCTATATGCAAACAAAGTTGCTATGAATTTGTCCAATCATTCACTTCAGGTAAAATACTATTGGTTCTTTATACAAGATTACAATGAAAATTTAAAAAAGTTATGCACAGCTATATTTGTTTGTTGTGTGTTTCACTAATGAACAACAAAAGAAATATGTGGATCATGCCAATGGACCCTTTGCTTTCAACACTAACATTTTTAGTCTTGCTAGTGATATGTAAAGATCACTTGCCTTGACCCACATAATACTTCTGTTCATTGTTATTGAAATTCTCTCTCAAACAATCTTTGAGAGAGAAAAGTTATAATGATAAAATATTATTATTTGCTATTTTCTAAGGTTAAAACCCCATCCCTGCAGAGGGAGTGCCCTGAAAGGGAAGTTAAAGGCCTGTTTATTTATGGGGTCCCAGTAAACAAATGGCATGGTTCCTTTGTTTAATAAAAAACTGGAATAAATTATTTGTTTTTCACATCAGGCATTATTTCTGTTTTTAACACCAGGCAAATACGCATCCTTGTCCCAAGCACTGTGTATATTCCAACCTGTATTTTTAAGTAGGCTTAATTGGTTTTAAAGATGATGACTCTTGAATAACTTCAAAACTTGGATTAAGTTAGTAGTGGTAGTTGATTTTTCCACATAAACAACCTATCCTCTAGGGATTTATAAAGCAGTCAATCTCCAATCCACCTAGCAACAATGAAAACAAAATACCAATGTCCGTTGTGAATTCAGTTGTATCTGCAGACACCATTAAACAGATTAGTAAACTGATTATGTAGCCCACTATTTCCCTTCATTTCTGATAATACTGAAAGAAACTGTGTGGGAGAATTAAGTCCCTAAGGGTTTGACTATGCAAAAAAGATAATGTAATTTAATATAACCCTATGGGTAACCACCATTCTTGCTTATAAAGGAAAAACCATCTTAAACCTGATAAAATCCCTAAGAAGGTAACCTCTTTTTCTCCCAACTGATTTTCTAGCGTACAAAGTATTTTAACTTGGTTATAATTTATTTAAAAGCAACTCTGAATTATTTTAAACTGTTTATTTTTTCCACTGCTATTTTGAAACTGTGACTTTCAGTTTGATTTTTAAAAAACTGATGGTACATTAACAAAACATTGAAAGTAAAGAAAAGCAGATCAAAGCAAAACCAAACGTTTGAAAGCACACTTTTAAAATAATGACACCCACACCAGAGGTGGTATTCAGGTGGTTCTGATCAGTTCAGGAGAACCGGTAGCAGAAATTTTGAGTAGTTTGGAGAACCAGCAAATATCACCTCTGACTGGAGATTTTACAGTATCCTTCCCCTGCCACGCCCACAGAACCGGTAGTAAAAAAATTTGAATCCCACTATTGACCCACACAATTTCAATCTGTGCATAAATACATTTTTAATCTTAGTAGTAAACAATGATTTTAAGCAACAGTAAGCAGGGCTAATGCAATTGAAGAATAGGATCAGGAATGAAGTGGCTAATGCCTGCTTCCTTCTTCTTTTCTAAATATCCTTTTCTCTCTGAGATCTACTTTACTCACACACTTCTTGACACAGTAGGCTGCCAATGAAGGGAAAAAAGAACACTTTTGCCAATGTGAATATCATGCATTTGAAAATAGATCCAATTGGTTGAAGGCTGCAGGCATTGTAATCCCAGATACATGAGAATAGATTAGTCAGGACATCAAGGCAGGGCTGTGTAGCAAAACAAGTTGATTACCTCAAAAAGTAGATGAAGCAAGAATATTACCTGTTCTCTAGTTATTTCTCCAGGTCCCTACAGACATTGCCCTCTTTTATGCAGCCATCAATTGTGGTTGCAACATAGGGTGTTCTGCATATCCTATACCATATTGTCACCCACTGCTGGTGTCAGTGAGATTAATTTGTAAATCCAGTTTATTCTCTTGGAGTGAAAGAGGCACCCTCTCATCCAATGCATGAGAGAGCTGAACATCTTTAGCATAAAAAGCAATCCATAGGACCATATGGCTGATCTTGAAAAAGAGATTGTGAGAGTACAACATCTGGGCCAACCTCATCGGTATCCTCAATAACATGTTTTAATTTTACCTCATTAAAATGCATACTGCAAAATTTATCTAAAATTGATACAAATTTACTCTGACTTTCTTTCTCTTCTGCATATTCATGATCACGTTAGAATTATACCGTTGTGTATTGTTTATTATTTGTGCTTTTGTTGTGTTTTTATCAAGTTGTTCCTGTCATTCTCTTTAGCTTAGGCCCCTGTGGTGGTTTATAAATAACTAATTATATAATAGCAATAGCACATATATACCACTTTATACTGCTTTACAGTAGTCTCTAAGCGATTACAGAGTCAGCATATTGCCCCCAACAATTTGGGTCTTCATTTTACTGACCTCAGAAGGGTGGGTCAACCTTGAGCTGATCAAGATCAAACAGTTATCAGTCGGCAGAGTTAGCCTGCAGTATTGCATTCTAACCACTGCACTACTACAACTCTAACATTTCTTTATTACTTTATTTTACTGTGTTATTTTTATTATTTATTTAAATTCGTTAGCCCCTCAACACCATTGGACATTCAAAACAATGCAAACATAAAATAACAGCTTAAAAACATTAAATCAGATGGGCAGCCCAAATTAAAACAATCCAATAACAATAAAATCCACAAAACAAAAAACAAGGGGCTTAAATAAATAATAACTACCAACCCTAGGCCTGGTACCAAAGCCAGGTTTTCAGGACTTTCTGCAATCCTAGGAGAAATGGTGCCTTACTTAGTGCTGAGGAATGCTGTTCAGATGGTGGGAGATACAACAGAGAAGGCACACTTCTTCAGTCCTACAAATTAGCCATGTTTAATGGTGAGGATCTAGAGTGCAGACAACCAACCCCTCAGATATCTAGGTCCTATGACAAACACACCATTTTGGATAATAACCAGCACTTTCCAATACAAGATACTACGTTTAGTGTTGGAGTATGAAATGTTTGCATTAATTTCTATATCAGCAGGCCCTGCCTTCTAGTAAACCATGCATCTAAACACCAGGCAAACCATCTAGCAGAAAATAATACCCTAATCAATGAGCTACCAAGAAGAAAACTGCATCTCCATAAAAATGGGCAGGAATTATTCTATACAGAGAACAAATCCCACCCTCAAACACGCTGATGATGTTACATAGTTGGGTAATGAAATATTTTCATGCAGTCAAACTCACAGAACACCAAGGACTTCATCATTATCACCTGGAATTGCACAAGGAAGCCAACTGCAATTGTATTATATTTTATGCTATATAACCATGACCCATGGTTATAAAGTAAAACTTATTTACTTACTAAGTATTTCAGTATCAATGGGCCAATGATTCTAACCAGGAGACCAGACTTTCCTCAGGTGTTACTTGGGCTAATGGTTCAAGAGAGGCTCTTTTAGGAGTAGCATTCCAATTATATAGTATTCATTTTGAGTTTGTTTCATTATTTTCTCCATTACAAATGAAGACAATTCTATTTATTCTGTTCTTTTAATGGAAAGTTTATTAACTGATTTTATTGGTCTAATAGCTTTTATGGCTGTGTTGACTGCTGTGATCTGGATAGGGTTGTCTTTCTCAATTTTGTCTTATAATTTATAACTGTTTTCTTCAACTATTGTTAGTTCTTCTGGATACTTCTGTTGAAAGATTGGAGAACAATCATAAAATAAAATAATAAAATATTGTTGATGAAGAAAAATCTGATTAAAAATGGAGGATTTTTTTTAGCTGAGCTTAAAACAGAGATAAATCAGCAGCACTATAGTTACTTAAAGTTACTTTAGCTACTTACCTCAGACAGGTCACCCTACTTTCTGCTTAAATATAATCAGACCAATTAGATCCCCAGTTTGGAAATAAAGTGTCTGATGTTCCATAAGCTTTTGCACCAGGAGAGAATTTGAAAGATTGCAAGATATCTCCACTGTCTTTTTTGATTGATCATGAACATCACAATTGGTCTCAGATCCCTACAGTGATACTGCCATTCAACTGTATTTCTTTATCCCTACTTTTGACAAATGTTGTTTTATAACCTTTATCCTGGTACCTAGGCGTCCTGAGTTTTTCTCACCTCTTGGGGAATGTACAAGGGGGGAGGGCCATGTGGGCTGTTTTATTCTGAAAGCCAGCGAAAGATAACCCTGAGAATGCCTGCTTATCTGGTTCTCAGGACAGCTGTTACAATAACATCTTCACACTTATGGATTGGCTGAGTCCACAATGAGTCTCTAGTGCCTTTTTCTAAGTGTATTTCCTGGTGGAATTCAGAATCTGCTTTGCCTTTGTCCTGCTATCACTTCTGCTCAATAAAAGGTTCCTTTTGAAATACTCAGTTTCAAGAATTTTTACTTTCTTGAGTGAGGAGGAGAGGCAGGGGCTTACAATTGGTTGGACGGGGGGGAGGAAGATGGAAGGGAGAAGGATAGCCCATAATGGTCAAAGCCTGAATCCATGCTAAAGCTTATACCCCCTCCCATATTTGTAGAAGAATCCTCTTCTTCTACAAATCTATTTAGTATATTTATTTAGTATTTATTTGATTTGTCAATCGCTTACAAGATACAGATATAAGAATAAATATAATTTTGAATACATGAGATAGATACGTATAATAAAAATAAAAAGAAACCATAGGACAGGGACGGTAGGCATGATTGGTGCACTTATGCACGCCCCCTACATAAATCCTATCACATGTCATCTACTTTATTAACATGGTCCAGCATCATCTTTCTCATTATAGGGAAGAGAAGACAAGTTGTGAGAGGAAGTGGCTGTCATTTGACCCATCATAAAGAAACACACAGAATAAAGTCACAAATAGGGGAACAAGGAATTAAAAGGCGGGGTGCCACTCACAACTACAGCAAACATTAATATGGTTCATAAGGCAACCCAAAATCAGGCAAAAAGAAAATGAGAGGAAACTTACAAATAAGTGTAAGACTCTGATAATTGGGTTCCCTCACTCAAATAATGCTATTATTAAGATCTTTTCATGACATTAGCTTTCTGGAAGACTTACACCCAGATATCCATGAAATCCCCATCCTAATGATGTTCTGGAAGCCTCAAGGTGTTCTCCCAAGCCATATGCTGGGATGTTTCTGGATGCTTATACAGTAGGTGATGGCTTTTGTTAGAGTAAGTTTATCCATGCACCTGGGATTTTTGTTGCTGTTCTTCACTGTTTTATTGAATTTAAGCCATCCAGAGTCATTCTGGAGTTGCACAGCATTTAAATCCCAGAAATAAATAAATTCAGGTGCACCCCCAGTGTCCAGGTATGATGGTCTTCCCTGTGTAAAAGAGAAAGAGCCACAGTGAGGACAATCGACAGATAAAAGGCATCTCGGTCAGGGGTGGGATGCAAATATTTTTACTATCGGTTCTGTGGGCATGGCTAGGTGGGCATGGCTAGGTGGGCATGGCCATGTGACTGTGTGGGCATGGATTTTTTTTGCAGCACTCCCATGCTCTGGTTTTGTTTTTTGCCTCCTGGACCTCAGGGAAGCCTCTTGGGGGGCTGTTTTTGCTCCGAGGAGGCTTCCCTGAGGCCCAGGAGGCCAAAAATGGAGCACGGGGGGATGCAGCAAAAAAAAACCCAGCGCCCCCCCCCCCCCCCAATGTTCCATTTTTTTTTGCCTCCTGGGCCTCAGGGAAGTCTTCAGGGTGAAACAGTAAGACAGTGAGGGGGATCCCGGCACACCTGATCATCAGAACAGCTGGTTGTTGGGAGGAAAAGAAATACTGGTACAGCTGAACTGGTAGCTTTTTTTTCCCTACCAGTTTGGCCGAGCTGTAAATATTTTTTACAAAGCTATGGTTTGCTTGACCCGGGCCAAACCAATAGAATGCTATCATTGATCTTGGTCCAGAAACAGATTGGGGATGTGGTAAACATCTGAAAAGGGATCTTCCCAAGTTCTTTGAAAAGTAATGCCCTATCTTGAAGGGCAGGTACCAGGACATACAATTCAATTTACTGACCTGACAGATCATGGAAAAGCAGTCAAGAGATACCGAATGTCTCCTCTAATATCCATGTTAAAAGATATTTTTTTTAATAATTTGTTGGAGCACGATTTTTTATTCATCTACGTCAACCATGCCAGATATAAGTTCTACCAAGGATGTTATCCCCCCTCCCACTTGCAATTTGGATTTCTGATTAAAATTGCTCAGAAAAATGTGTAGCTAACAAATAGCCAGAGAGTGGTGTCTGCTTAGACATAGCTAGCTGAGGGAAGGCACTTGAACCCAAATTGTTTAATTTCAAACTGTGACTGTCTGAGGTTAACACTACTCCCTTATTAGCCCCACAACTAACTGTGTGTAGTCAGTGTTTATAATAGTTTGGAGCATGATTCTTTCTTCTTCATATGTGAACCATGTTAGAAAAAGATCCTACCAAGAATGTTATTTTTCCCTTATATGGATTTATTTCTGATTTAAGCTGTTCATAAGAAAAATGCAGAAGGTAACAAGTAGTAGCAGTATTTGGATTGGTTGGGAACTCAGAGTCTGCTGATGAATTCAGTAACAGAAAACCCATGTTTTCCTCTTTAGCATCATCTGTAGCATTACCTGCTGTCATGTGACATCTTTGGGAGTGGAGGAGCTGGAAAGTTGATCCACTTTCAGCCAACTAACACTGCTCTACTGATTAGACATGGCTCACTAAAAAAAGCCCTTTGAATCCAAGTTTGTTCATTCAAACTGTGTCAGTTTGGAGCTAAATTATTAGCCTCATTAGTCCCACAACTGACTTAAGTGTTTGCATGAGAGAATAACTATATCCATGACATGGTTAATCATATCATGCAAAAACAGCCTTCATGTTCTGTTTCTTACTAGATGTTTGCAACTCTTACACTGCAAAAACATATGGACTACACAGCTCGATCAGGGCAAAGCAATAGACGCAATCTACATAGACTTCTGTAAAGCCTTTGATTCAGTGGTACATGACAAACTACTCCTAAAACTAAAATCTTATGGTATCTCTGGACACCTTCATAACTGGATAGAAGCATTCCTGTCAAACAGACAACAAATGGTCAAAATTGGGAGCGTCCTATCAAATTCTGTACCTGTCAACAGTGGTGTCCCCCAAAGCAGTGTTCTAGGACCAACTCTCTTCATACTCTACATAAATGACCTCTGTGATCATATTAAGAGCAACTGTGTTCTCTTTGCTGATGATGTAAAGTTATTCAACACCACAGACAATACTGCTACCCTTCAAAAAGACCCTGACTATGTATCAGAATGGTCAAACAAATGGCAACTTCAAATCTCAACAAATAATTGCTCTGTCTTACATATTGGCAAAAAAATCAGAAAATAAAATACAGGCTGAATAGTCAAGACCTTGTTGATGATCCAAACTCTGTCAAGGATCTTGGACTAGTCATCTCTAATGATCTAAGTGCTAGAGCCCACTGTAACTACATAGCCAAAAAGGCATTAAGAGGTGTTAACCTAATCTTACATAGCTTTTTCTCTGGTAATATCACACTACTAACTAAAGCATACAAAACATTTGCTAGACCAATACTCGAATACAGCTCATCAGTCTGGAACCCACATTACATATCTGATATTAACACAGTTGAGAAAGTCCAGAAATATTTCACAAGAAGAGTTCTCCACTCCTCTACTCGTTGTAGAATACCTTATGCCACCAAACTTGAAATTCTAGACCTAGAAAACCTAGAATTATGCCGCCTTCGGTCCGATCTAAATATAGTATATAAAATCATACAATGCAATGTCCTACCAGTCAATGAATACATCAGCTTCAACCATAACAACACAAGAGCAAACAATAGATACAAACTCAAGGTTAATCGCACCAAACTTGATTGCAGGAAATACGACTTCAGCAACAGAGTGGTCAATGTCTGGAATACTCTACTGACTGGTTTCTTCCCCAAACCCCAAAAACTTTAACCTTAGACTGTCTACTATTGACCTCACCCCTTTCCTAAGAAGTCTGTAGGGGGCGTGCATAAGCGCACCAAAGTGCCTACCGTCCCTATCCTATTGTTTCTTTTATTTTTCTTATATGTATCCATGTATTCATAACTATGTTTTTACTTATACCTATTATCTTGTAAGCTATTGAGAAACCAAATTTAAAAAATATTCAAACGAGGTTGTAATTATTCTCAATTTTCCATTAATAGACTCCCACGAAAATTCTTATGGGTTTATTCCACCTTATATAACTTTGAATGGTTCAAATCTATTTGCATGGGCTCACTTCCTTGTCAAATTATGTTAAGATTGCAGCCTGAGTTAGGATTGCGATACTTTGATCTAATCAAACATCTGTTTTGTTCAATTAACGATGAAGGCAAACTAACAAGAATATCTGGTATGTAATTACATACCAGATAAAGAAACATGTTCCAGGCTTCCCACCAAGTTCTCAGATATCTGGATCGTGTTCAGATAGAACTATTGATTTGCAATTACTGAAATACAGTAGCTTTTCTTGATGACCTGAACAGCTTGTGTCAACTGATTAGCATTTCTAATAGCAGACAAAGTAAGTAAATACTATCTTTGAAGTGGGTTCATTAACTAATGAAACTGTGACTTTCTCCACCAATCAAATCTATAAAAGATGCATACTTAAGCCAGAGAAAATGATTTATACTTGCAAATAATGGTGGGGCATAAATCAAAATGAAATTTCAAGTACCAGAAAATGTGGAGAGGCTTCTGCGTATTAAAAACCAGTGTTATGTCTGAAACCCAGCATATTCTGTCAAGAGACAAAAAAGAAACAGTATGGAACAACTAATGTTTAAATATGCTATGGTGTGTTGCAACTGCTAGAAAGAACACAAAGAAAACATGGTTCTTCCTGAATTTGCTTCTACAAAACAACAATTTGCTTCTACAAAACACTTCTACAACAAGTGTTTCTACAATCTATTCAATAGGAAGGAAATCATGTCTATTAGTTCTGGGGCTAGGTTATTTCCAGGATACTATACACAAGTGTGAATGTATGCAACTCACAAAAAATAAGGCTGTGTACTTTCTCTCATTCAAGTGTTATCATCATGCTGGAAAAGGAATAATTGTGAATCTTATTGCTACTGTAATGACACTCATGTGCAGAAGTGAGCTTTTCTCTCTAGACTTGGACAGGTGATGCTAAAAACTCTGAGATTCCAGAGACCATAGGAATGCACACTGTATTGTTCCCAATATCTTTGCAAGATTTATTTTGTTGTTTTCCATATGCAGCAGTGTTCCAGGGTGTCAGTGTTTTATTTTTGTTTTTTATAATAATACCAATTTAATATTTTGATATTAAATTTAAAAATCTGTTATTTGACAGGCAGAACACCTTTTGAATCTTATAAAGAATCACCCCCAGTCAGAGTGCCGTTTCATCGACGTGATATGCAGGAAATGCGAGAAGAAGGGGCACATCGCAAGGTTATGCAGATCCAGGTCGAGCTATAGCCCGAGGCGAAAAGGAAGCCCTTCCCCAAGAGAAAGAGAAAGAGAAAGAGAGAAAGAGAGAAAGACGAGCAGCCGTTGGAGCCAGGAAGGAAGACAAAGGAGATACAAAGAATCAAACTACAGAAAAGAGGAAACACACCAAACGGTCATAATTGGACATTCAAATACAAAAAGTGTGAGGAAAGTCCACATTCAAGTAAGAATTGAGGAACAAGACTGTGAAATGGAGGTGGACTCGGGATCATTTCTCTCTATGGTCTCGTGGGACACTATCAAAAACTTGATTCCAGACATCCAACGAAGCGAACTTGAAAGGCAAAATTTAACACTAAAAGACTACCAAGGTAACAAAATTCCTGTCGTGGGCGTTGGGCACTTCCAGGTCACTTTCAAAAATCACACCGAAATTCTACCACTAACAATCGTTGACCGGAACAGACCAAGCCTTCTAGGATTGGAATGGTTCGAACCGCTTGGAATTGGGATGACCGGCGTCAACCACATCTCAGACGCAGACTGGGAAGCAGACCTCATCCAAGAATTCCAGGACCTGTTCAGCGGCGAATTAGGCAAGTACCGGGGTAACCCGATTTCTTTTAACCTAGACCCTAAAGTAGCCCCAATTAGACTAAAGGCAAGGCGTGTTCCCTTCGCCTTAAAACCAAAAATAGAGGAACAATTAGATAAATTAATTAAGCAAGGAGTCCTCGAACCAATTGACCACGCTAAATGGGAGACCCCCATAGTCACCCCAATTAAAGCAGATGGGTCGATTCGTATCTGCGGGGACTACAAGGCAACCCTTAACCACGCACTACAGCAGAGTGCATACCCCGTTCCAGTCGTCCAACATTTGTTACACTCTATCAAAGGTGGAAAAATCTTCGCTAAACTCGATTTGGCCCAGGCATACCAACAACTGCCTGTAGACGCAAAAACAGCAGAAGCCCAAACAATTGTCACACACCGGGGCGCTTTTAAATGTAACCGCCTCCAATTCGGCGTTAGCGTGGCACCAGGCATTTTCCAATGTTTAATGGAACGCCTCCTCCAGGGAATACCGGGAGTCATTCCATACTTTGACGATGTCCTGATCGCAGCTAAAGACAAAGTGCAACTGCGAGACCGCCTAAGAAAAGTTCTCACCAAATTCGCTGAAACAGGTCTCAAAGTTAAAAAAGACAAATGCACATTAATCACAGAGAAAATCGAATTTCTTGGATACCTAATTGATGGCGATGGCATCTACCCTACAGAAGGAAAAGTCCACGCAATCAAAGATGCCCCCACTCCGACTAACAAGGGAGAACTACAAGCCTTTTTAGGGCTAATAAACTTTTATCATGTTTTTCTACCACAGAAAGCCACAGTTGCGGAACCTTTACATAGACTCCTAGACAAAGACACTGTGTGGAAGTGGGGCAATCGGGAGGAAACAGCTTTTAACAAAATAAAAGACCTCATAACTTCAACAAAGGTACTAATACAATATAACGAGACTTTACCATTGATATTGACTTGCGATGCATCGCCTTTTGGAGTCGGAGCTGTTCTGAGCCACCTCTTACCAGATGGCAGAGAGGCTCCGATTGCTTTCTATTCAAAGACATTGTCTAAAAGTCAACGGAATTATAGTCAACTAGACAAGGAAGCACTGGCCATCATATCAGGTATTAAACGTTTCCACGAGTATCTCTATGGTCGCCTGTTTTCTGTGATCACCGATCATAAACCATTATTGGGAATCCTAGCTGGAAACAAGGTGACCCCTAACATATTGTCACCCAGAATGACTAGATGGTCGGAATTCCTCGCTGCATACAACTATACCTTGTCTTACCGACCCGGTCCGTCTATCACGCACGCCGATGCGTTAAGCCGTTGCCCATTGCCGGACAGTGACCCTGACCCGAACCCCAGCACATCCACTCTGCTGATTGAAGCCCTAACCAACCTTCCAATGACAGCGGCAGACATTGCTCATGAAACTGCTAATGACCGTTTACTGCACAAAGTGGGGGTTTGGATTACCAAGGGATGGCCAGATTCTGACTTGCAAGACTTTTACAAACCCTTTAAACAGAGACAAACAGAACTTTCCGTACTAAAAGGCTGTATACTTTGGGGGGATCGGGTGGTTATTCCTCCAAAACTGAGGGATCCGATTTTGAGGCTCTTGCATGAAGGACACCCCGGGGTAGTTAAAATGAAAAGTTTGGCTGGACAAAGACATTGTTGATTGGGTTGCGGGTTGCCATCCATGCCAAGCCTCCCGTCCCTCACCCCCGAAAGCACCAGTCGCTGAGTGGGATCTGCCCAGGGGCCCATGGTCGAGGGTTCACATAGACTTCGCGGGCCCGACAAAGGGTTATACATTTCTAATCCTGGTAGACGCTTATTCAAACTGGCTAGAAGTCAGCCTCATGCAATCAACCGCCTCCGAAGCTGTCATTCGACAGCTCAGGAAATGGTTTGCCACACACGGCTTACCAGATGTCCTAGTCTCAGACAACGGCCCTCAATTCACAGCTACAGAATTTGAGGGCTATTTAGCCAGCCTGGGCATACGGCATGCCCTAACCGCGCCGGCCCACCCGGCAGCGAACGGACGAGCCGAACGCATTTCGGTTCACCAAAGAGACACTCCACAAGTTAGGCCAGGGCCCTATACAAGCACGCATCAATAAACTATTATCTATACAACACACCACCCCCAGCAGCACCACGAACAAAACCCCGGCCGAGCTACTCATGGGGAGAAAATTACACTCCCCTTTGGATAGACTACACCCCACATACTCCACAGACAAACCACTAGACTCTTCCAGCAAACTCCGAACTTTTCAAGTAGGAGATTTAGTTTACGCAAAAAATTTGGTGGGGCATCCTTTATGGGTGCCAGCCACCATCACCCAACTCACAGGCCCACGATCGTACCGACTTACCACTTCTGACAACAGAAGCTGGAAGCGGCACATTGACCAACTTCGCTCCCGCACCCTCACCAGACCTTACGAGCACCCTGGGGGGGAAGGGGATCAACCAAAAACCCAAGAAACAGCATACCACACTCACCAAACAATCAAGGAACAACAGACCCACAAACAAATAACGACGACCTAACCTCCATGCACACACCCTCAACTCTAGCTCCGGTCGAGTTTCGCAGCTACGCACCTGAGCCAGGGGAACTTCCAGATGAAACACCAGACACGGCCGATGATAATCCAGGCCTGGAAGGGAGCGGCCTAGCCATCTCAACAAGTCGAGCTGGGCCCGCTAGGAGTGGCTCGGCCGGCTCGACCTTCCAGAAGTTTCCCAGGCCAAGGACAGGAGGACCAACAGGTCCACCTGCACCGACCGTCAGCGATGAAGTGAGTGAGCTGCGCAGGTCCAGTCGGACCCACAGGAGCCCCGCCTATCTACGTGATTACGTAACATAGGCGGAGCTCCTGATTGGTCGGACTGAACCAAGAAGGGAGGGGTGTTTTGTATTGGATGTTTTTGTATTTGAAATATTCACCTTTCATTGGTTACCGAATCGGCGGGAGATCCTTCTTCTGCCATTGGCTGGTGAGGCGCGGGTAGCCTTTAAAAGAGAGGTTGCCGCGACTCTCAGCCCGGGTCCGATCTGAAATAAACCAAAAGAGCTGGAATCACTTAAGTGTGTGTGCCTCGTCTTTTTCTCGCCGCTTAACAGAGGGGACATTTCATTCTGTTCAAAAAAGAATAGAATATATCATAGAGCCTCTCATTGTAATTTTCTTTCTAGTTTATATTGTTTTTGGAAATAATTTAGTTGTCACTAAAACACACTGTTCCTACTAAAACACATTTACTTCAGCTGCTGAGTTAGCTATAAATAGCAAAGATCTGAGCCTGAGATACGCACCGCAATTATACATATGGTTACTAAGAGTGTAATCACATTAATTCCTGTAATTGTTTATACTTCAACCTATGTAAAATATTCTGTTTCAGTTTAATCTATATATTTTATTTGCAGATTGAACCATCCTTACCTTTAGCAGGATTTGCTCCTGAGATAGCATGCTATAATACTGTGCACATTTAGCTAGCTTTTTATTTCCAGATTTGCATATATAGATAGGGATATTCAAAAACACTTGTAAAATAAAAGTAGTCAATAGGCATAACCAGCCTCAGTTAATAAGTTGCATTGCTTTTTAACCTTGCTGTAACAACAGATTCAAGAATTTTTGGCAAGAATTCAATAAATTCTAATAATTCTTCTAATGCAAGTAAATACCAGAGAAACGTCGTGCATATTCCATATATTTGTTTATTTTCTGGATGATTTGATTAGTGGTGTAGAGCCAAATCCTTTGCATGTGGAATTAGATTTGGCAAGAAGATGAATGTGGAACTTAAGGAAAAGCAATCAGACAGATTTGAATGCATCGTAAATTGGTCATTTCATTATTTTTTACAAACTGACAAGTAACTTGCTAAGATGCCTCTAAGGGTGCAGTACATAATCAAGCATTAAAGTAGGAGTCAAATAGATTAAAAGCATGATCCTACATTGGTTTTTTCATTAGTTCTAGAATGCTTCATCTCTAATTTTTAAAAGCATATAGTATGTGGTCTTTCAGAATGTACCATTGTTTTAAGCCAGCGGATCCTCCTAACTAGCCCTGCTTTCAAAATGTTCCAATTCAGATTCTACAGCTGGCAGAAGACCACTAGAAATACTTTTCATAAGCTTGTAGTAACCAAAATATGCATGTAGGTCCTCGTCCAATTGACGGATAGGCCTCTTCATCTCTCTAGTCCATGGCTCCCCACTGGTGGAAACCTGGAAGTTCAAGAAGTAGTAAAAACTAAGTGGACAGTAGGAGAATCTTGAAAATCATGTGATCAGAGGTATAGCAGCACTTTTTCCCAGAGTTTTGCAATATCATCTATGCAAGTATAACCAGGAATTTATTTGATTTATCAATCAAAATATGTGAAGAATTTGTTTAAGATTATACACATTATAAGGATTGTAAAATGTTAATAAAAAGGGAGTGCTAACTATGTCCTGTGTTAGACATGAGGGGATAGATTTGGGCTAACAAGACAGAATCATAGAGTTGAAAGGGACCTAAGAAATCATTAAGCCCTGCCCCTCCAGGATTTACCATATCAATGCTAATAGATGTAGCCTATCTAGGCTATATTTGAAAAACTCCAGTGAAGGGACAAATCATTCCATGCAGTAACCGTTCTATTGATTGACAGCTCTTGCTATCAAGAGGTTGCAATTTTTCATGTCTAATCTGTATTTATATCCTTGAAATTTCATCCTATTAGTCTTACCCTCTGGAACACATGAGAATAAATCAGAATCTTCTTCAATATGACAGCATTGTCATATTGAATATTTGAAGACAGCTACAATGTCCCCTCTCATCCTTCTCTTTTGCAGCTTAAACCTATCTAGCGTTTTAACCATTCTTCAAGGACTTGATTTTCAGTCTTCTCTGGACTTAACACCATATTATCAATATCGTTTTTTTAAACTGGGGTATGCAGAACTGAATGTGACACTTCAAGAGAGGCCACAGCAAGGCAGAGGACCAGAAATACTTCCTATGATCTGGACTTTATGTCTTTATAAACTTTTTGTAACTTTTCTGCCTACACGCACTATCCATTATACTGATCCTGGTTTGGGATTGGCCAGTTCTGTTAGATATACCACCTGATTAATCTTCTAATGTTTCAAATATTAGAAAAAATAAAGAAAATAAGAAAGAATGG
The DNA here is from genome assembly GCA_023653725.1 of Bungarus multicinctus. Lineage (NCBI taxonomy): Eukaryota > Metazoa > Chordata > Lepidosauria > Squamata > Elapidae > Bungarus > Bungarus multicinctus. The sequence goes on along the minus strand of CM042848.1, from coordinate 7,344,027 downwards.
TGAATAAGAAAGTAACTAGAAAAAGAAATAGAAAAGAAATAAAAAAGAAAAAGAAGTTGTCAGGGTTCGGATGAATGCCCTAATTAAACCATGAGCCTCAAGCCAATTTTCAAAAGAAATAGAGTTATTTATTAGGAGCAACATGTCAGCACGTACCTAAGTGATGTCATCTCTGCCCCATGTAATTTATGGCTCAACTACGAACCTGTTTCCTCCCTCCCCCAGAGTGCGTCATAAATCACATTCTCCAACAGAGTACCTTCGAATGCTATAGAGATCATGCCTCTGGGATACAGCTTTGAGAAAGATATGTGTGGAATGTACCTCTAGCTGTGCTATTGCACCAACTCTCCCCACTTCTGCCCATGGCAGCTTGAGAGCAGGCCAGGAATGCTTTACGAGTTGACAGAAGTAGCTTATGGTTTTTTTTGACAGTAATTATAAATGCATTTAGATTGTACCCTCTGTCTTACATCATAATTTATTTATTTTATTTATTTTAGTTTGTCAAGTGATTAGAAGATAACAGGTATAAGTATAAACATAGTTATGAATACATGAAATGGATATATATAAGAAAAAAACAATAGGACAGGAATGGTAGGCATGTTGGTGTGCTTATGCATGCCCCCTACAGACCTCTTAGGAAAAGGGGTGAGGTCAATAGTAGGCAGTCTAAGGGTAAAGTTTTTGGGGTTTGGGGAAGGAACTACAGAGTCAGACATTGACCACTCTGTTGCTGAAGTCGTATTTCCTGCAATCAAGTTTGATGTGGATTACCTTGAGTTTATATCTATTGTTTGCTCTTGTATTGTTATGGTTGAAGCTGAAGTATTCATTGACAGGTAGGACATCGCAATATATAATTTTATGTGCTATACTTAGATTGGACCAAAGGCGGCATAGTTCTAGGTTGTCTAGGTCTAAAATTTCAAGTCTGGTGGCATAAGGTATTCTGCAATGAGTAGAGGAACTCTTCTTGTGAAATATTTCTGGACTTTCTCAACTGTATTAATATCAGATACATAATGTAGGTTCCAGACTAATGAGCTGTATTCAAGTATTGGTCTAGCAAATGTTTTGTATGCTAGCAAATGTTTTGTATGCTAGCAAATGTTTTGTATGCTTCTTTATATTTATATTTCCTTTTATTCATAAGCTACCCTATCTAATTTTCAAATCCATAAATCACAAGTTAATTTTTCTCTTTTTTCAGCAAAAGGTCCATAAGGGATTCACCACTTGATCCATCCTGATGAAAGCCTGGATATACTTCTGTTGTTTAATCCAAGGGTCTTTCATAAACAGCAGAAGTATATTGTTTAATGTACTTCTTAAGACTTGTAGACCTCATCTCCCAAGTTCCTCAGTCACCAAAGCTAGCTGAGGAACTCAGGAAGTTGAAGTCCACAAGTTTTAAAATTGCCAAGATTGGAGACCCCTGGTTTAATCCATGCAAACAGCCCAAGACCTCTTCCTAGACTCGATTAGTTCTGTTCATTACCTCTGGTCTCTCTCTCTCTTAGGGTTAGGGATGTCTTTAATTCCTGATTAGGGCAGGGAACTGGATAAAAGATTTCCAAACTCCTTTCCAATCTTTCATTCTATGAATTTATAACCCTAACTTCTAAATATTTTTTTTTACTTTGGCAAATCATTCTTTCTAGCTAAATAATTTAACTAAGAATGTAATATACTGTAATGTGTGCTTATAGTTCAATGTTTCTCAGCCTTGGCCATTTGAAGATGTGTAGACCTCAGCTCTGGGAGTTGAATTTTGGGAGTTGAAGAATACACATCTTGAAGCTGTCATGGTTGAGAAACTCTACTCTAGATATTATTTGAACTAATGTTCAAATACTCCAATTTGATTCTTAGTACAAAGCTGCAGCATAATTAATGCAGAGTGCATAATAACACTTCTAGCCAAAATAGTATAAATGCAAAACAACTTCAGATATAACCCCATTTCATATATAAAAGCATCTTAAACATTAATGAGAATATGTATTGAGTTCATTCACACTATATAAACATGCAGTCGCAGATCAGCCAAATAACATATAAGCGTACTTTCTGTATTTTGGGTATGAATTTCAGCATAGAACTTAATGTGTATTCTGAAATGTAGAGTTTTAATTTACATCCTGCATGACACATACTTTTTAAAGGTTATTCATATTTCTCTAAGTTCATTAAGTCCAACTTCCCACATTTTTTCTCTACAAAAAAGTACCAGTATTATCTTCCAGGCAGTCAGGCAATAGCATGAAGAAAGAGCATAGGAGTCTCTATTTCTTTTATTTGGGCTACATGGTGGCCAGAATGTCATCTCCATGCAGCATTGAATTTCAAGTAGATTTTTCCATCATAATTTCTGACCATGATAACCTTTGTGGATGTTATAAAGGAAGTGGTTATCCCAAACATAGCTCATTATTTAATTTTCTATCGCTAAAAGCCAAGATGATTGAGATTGATGATTGAAAGAAAGTTACAAAGTCAATGCTACATACTTGTCTGTCCTGACTTGTTCCTGACTCAATAAGTAAAATATATTGAAATATAAGTAAATGGTGCATAGATTCCTGGTAACATTTGGTATTTTACATACTTTAATAGACATGTAATTCGAAGATTATTATTAAAAGTGTGGAAAGAGATTAAACATAAACATTATATGAAGATTCCAGGGTGGGTTTCTGTCATGGAGGCATTGATCCACCCCAATGCCTTAGAAACTGGAAGAAAGATTAGATATTATGATGTCCTAAACTCCCAAGGAGAATTAAAGATGAACCAAGAACTCAGAGAACAAGGGATGAAAATAAAATGGTAGCCATATTTACAACTCAAGATGAGATATAAAGAAGATATAGAAGAATTTGGAATTGAGGTAAAACCGAACCAACTAGATAAAATATTAGAGGGGACAGATGAAAAATTATTTTCTAAAATGTACAATTATTTATTAGAACTCAAAATGGCAGAAGAAATAGTTAAAGGCCCAATGATTGCATGGGCAAGGAATGTAGGACACAACATTAATTTGGAAGATTGGGAAACAGTCTGGAAACAAAATTATAAAATAACAAAATCAGTTGTTTATAAGAAAACCAATACAAAATGTGTTATCAATGGTATCTGACACCTTCAAGGTTAGCGAATATGTACCCAAATGTAAATCCGACTTGTTGGAAATGTAAGCAAATGAGGGGTACCTTCTTTCATGTTTGGTGGCTTTGCCCAAAAAGTAAAAAGTACTGGAAAAAAATTAGAATGTGGATAAAAGAAATCACAAATATACAACTAGAATTTAAGGCCAAAATATTTTGCACTGAATATATGCGCTGAAATGGACTTACTTAAAACTTAGGGATAAGGTAGACTCAAAATATACTACAGCTTGGGAAAAATGGTATAATTGGATGAAGAAAAAAACCCCAGGAAATTAAAAGATAAGGATTTGAAAAATGAAGTGATTAAACTAAAAGCATATACCAAAAATAGAAAATGAATATCAGTAAAATTATTTTCAATAAATTATCACACCATCTTAGCTGATAAGAAATATATGTTTTATGTCAATATTTGTATTTGTATATTGATTTTGTTTGCAACAAAATGTATCTTATACATTGTATATATTTTTCTTTTTAATCTTTAATAAAGTTTATTTTAAATTAAAAAAAACATCTAAAGAAATGGGCCTTTACTTTTAATTTTAAAATGTTTTTCTCAACCTTGGACAGCATTGGCAAACATCATGAACAAATCTCAGTGAACAATAGAATGATGCAAAGATTCTTGCAGAGCTCAGTGATTCCAGCTCTATTGAATACGCTCAGTGCCAGATTGTGATCATTTAAATTACCTGAGAATTGATGTTTGTGATACAAAAAATGAATGTATTAAATTTCTGGTGAGAAGTTCAGCCTGCCAGTGTAATCTGATGGAAGGTACTCCATGCACTGTCTATTTTGGGACAATTCTACAAATCAGTTTTAACTTCCATCCCACCTGTTTTCCAATCCAAACATTTTAGTAGAAAATTTACTGGATTTTGCTTTTTTTTCCCTGAAAAGTGAACAGCAAGCAGAAGAAATCTTAGAATTTCCTCCACACTTGGATTGTGATTCAAACTGAAGAAATTCATTTCTTTGTTCATTTTACTGTAATGCTATAAAAGTTCATGCTCAAGATATCCTAGATAGCTATAGTTTCTAATACAGTTTTCAGGAATATTAGAAACTGTTTATAATGAGAGTTTAATTAAAGCATACTTTTGATTCTGACCTGAAATTCTAATCTTTTAAAATCCATTGCTGAGGTTATTTGCAAATCCTATCTTATATTACTCTGCAAAGTTTCAATATGCTTAAGGCTTTAATGCAACTTAGAATGTATTAAATTTTTGCTCTTGGGATGGGATTAGATTTCTCTCAGATTCAAACAATAATACAAAGCTGCAATATTTGCCTGGTTGGCTTTTGTTTCCAAATATTAGATATATCTAGGGGCAATTTCATAGCAACTGTATCAGAGGTGGTATTCAGCAGGTTCTGACCAGTTCTGGAGAACCGGTAGCGGAAGTTTTGAGTAGTTCGGAGAATTGGGAAATACCACCTCTGACTGGAGATTTTACAATATCCTTCCCCTGCCATGCCCACAAAACCAGTAATAAAAAAATAAGCCACGTCCACAGAACCAGTAGTAAAAAAATTTGAATCCCACCACTGGTTGTAAGGTAGGTATAGTCTAAAAGGAACTTGTTATGTAATCAGCACTCTCTGTAACACAGAGAAAGCAGATCCATTCATTAGCCTGGGAGGAGAGAGAAAAAGGGAAAAACCAGAATTGTAGTGATGCATTTGCATAATGACCAAATAAAACCCAGCCTTCTTTTTCTTCAGTTCATCCTGTTTTCTCCAATTTTATATTTAACAATACATCAGAGGTGGTATTCAGCAGGTTCTGACCAGTTCTGGAGAACCAGTAGTAGAAGTTTTGAGTAGTTCAGAGAATTGGCAAATACCACCTCTGACTGGAGATTTTACAATATCCTTCCCCTGCCACGCCCACCAAGCCATATCCACAGAACCAGTAGTAAAAAAAAATTGAATCCCACCACTGAACTATATATATGTTGTGCAGCAGTTCAGTAAATAGATTAGGGGAGAAGGAGGAGGAAAATGGCACAATTCTCAATAGTTGGCCCTACCTACTATAAGCTTCAGATCCGTCCATCTTTGGCATGCAAACACTAACACATTGTCCTTGAGAAATCTAGAGACACTATTCATAAGAATAAGTAAAAAAAAGAGTATCCACCTTCCCCATTTACATCAGTTACAATTGGAACCTTGATTTAATGGTCCCTTATTTAGTGGACTTTGCACACTGTGCACTTGATTTTTCTCTAGAGTCTAGACATCTTCCTGAAACAATAGGCATGTATTTTGTATCCAAAACAGTCCAGGTGAATTAAGTTACACTTATTTCCAATTAACTGTACTTTAATATATAATTGCTATAAAAAGGTACAAGTAATAATTATTTTAATGAAGAAATGAAAATTGCTGTGATGATATCCATTAGTATTTAATGGATATTTGGGTGTAGACATTTCCTCTTCCTTGATGGAAGAAATGAGGCTTCACCATAGTTGAATTGGAACACTAGTTTACTTACTGGCTTTTTCAAAAGTCTGATTTCTCTTCACTTCTGCCCTGCCTGTACATTGGAGCTGAATGAGCCCCAAGAATTTAGGGAACTCAAGGCTCCCAGCTTCTTCTCCCTGGCTAGGAAGTATTTATTTATTTATTTATTTATTTATTCATTCGTTCATTCATTCGTTCATTTATTTTTGACAATTGCTTACAAGATAATAGGTATAAAAACATAGTTATGAATACATGGATACATAGAAGAAAAATAAAAGAAACAATAGGACAGGGATGGTAGGCACATTGGTGTGCTTATGCACTCCCCCTACAGACCTTAGGAAAGGGGTGAGGTCAATAGTAGACAGTCTAAGGTTAAAGTTTTTGGGGTTTGGGGAAGAAACCACAGAGTCAGGTAGAGTATTCTAGACATTGACCACTCTGTTGCTGAAGTCGTATTTCCTGCAATCAAGTTTGGTGCGATTAACCTTGAGTTTGTATCTATTGTTTGCTCTTGTGTTGTTATGGTTGAAGCTGAAGTATTCATTGACAGGTAGGACATTGCGATCTATACTTAGATCGGACCAAAGGCGGCGTAGTTCTAGATTTTCTAGGTTTAGAATTTCGAGTCTGGTGCCATAAGGTATTCTGCAACGAGTAGAGGAATGGAGAACTCTTCTTGTGAAATATTTCTGGACTTTCTCAACTGTGTTAATATTAGATATGTAATGTGGGTTCCAGACTGACGAGCTGTATTCGAGTATTGGTCTAGCAAATGTTTTGTATGCTCTAGTTATTAGTGTAATATTACCAGAGAAAAAGCTACGTAAGATTAGGTTAAGAACTCTTAATGCTTTTCTGGCTATGTAGTTACAGCGTGCTCTAGCACTTAGATCATTAGAGATGAGTATTCCAAGATCCTTGACAGTAAGTAAATAGCAGAGTTTTAAGTAGGAGAAAATAATTTATCCCTTCTCAGTTTGCTAGAGCTTTACTTAGATTGGCAAGCCTTTATTTTTACTTATTAAATTGACATGCCAAATAGCTTAATGGCAGCTATTTTAGAGCTTATCCTTTTGTAAAATCACATTGCACCAGCTGTTTATGTATTGGTTTGCATTTGAAAAGGAAGTCACAGATAAGTGTGTACATGAAATGGAAATCCCAGGTACGTTTATCATTGTTAAAAGCTTTGCTATTCTATGTAGGTGCTAGTTCTTTCTTTTCTGTTCATTATGCCATAAGATCTTAGTACCATTCTGTTATATGGTGATGCTACATTTGATTGGAATTCAGAAAAATGCTGAAGTTTCTTGAGAATCAAGATGTCTTTGATCTTTGACTCTGGTCCTATAGTTCTGATGAAATTCTTCTTTATTCCTTGATATATAATAATTGGAATTGGAATCATATTATCATCTTTAGGAAAAGGAAGGCCTTGATTGGTCTACAAAAGCTTAGTTCCCATCTTTCCAGATCCAAAGGTTTTTTTTTTTTTTTTTGCTTTATTAAAGGTTCAGTTTCTGTTTAACTAACCTCTCTTTTTTTGTTTTTTGGTTCTCGATTTTTCAAATATATGTGATGGTCTTGAGATCAGTGCTAAAAAGTGCTAGAGCCCGCTGTAACTACATAGCAAAAAAGGCATTAAGAGTTGTTAACCTAATCTTACATAGCTTTTTCTCTGGTAATATTACACTACTAACTAGAGCATACAAAACATTTGCTAGACCAATACTGCCTCTATTGTTGATAACCAGACTGGTATTTTCAAATAATGTTGTTTCCTTATTTTCTTTCAAGTTGATAGCAAGGCACCTCAAATATAATGTCTCCTAAAATACCCATGTGCTTTACTTTCCTTATACCATAAAAAAGCATGCCACCGCAATGGTAAATCATGGCCCTCCAGTGTTAATAATATAACATTTCTCAAAACAATTCATGCTTACGCCCACATCAGTGTTACAATTGGAAATATAATTCCCAATTGGGTAATCCAAACCCTCCCCTCATTCCAACATACTATAATAATTTAATTATTATTAGTAGTAATAGTTTAATTTTTGTCTTCTTTCCCTGCCAAATATATTTCAATATTATTTTATTTAAGTCCTCAAAGTATTATTTCCCTAGTTTAATTGGAATCATTTGGAACAAATATAATATCCTTGGTAATATATTCATTTTGATTGTAGATATTCTCCCTATTAGAGATAGTTGTAAGTTTTTCCATTTTTCCAAGTCCGTTGTAATCTGTTGTTTTAGTTTATAATAATTATCTTCCTTTAAGGTTCCACATTTTGCTGTCAATTATATTCCCAGGTATTTTACTTTGTTTGTGATGGCTTTATGTTTTTATTTACAGTGTAAACTACTGGGAATTGGGCCTGATAACAACAGTGTATTAGAGGAAAAAGAGACAGGCAGGTAGGTAGATGCCCTCCCCGCTTTTCACAGTGTTGGTACTTGGAACTGCTGAAGGAATATGCAAAGAGATTCAAAACCAGTAAAATGAAATTTGATATCTTTTACTAGTCAGCTACTAATTCTACTCTAATGTCAGTACTGGTGTAAAAGTTTAGAACTGGAGGTGTTCTCAAGTATACGTCCTGTAGGTGAGATGATGATGATGATGATGATGATGATGATGATGATGATGATGATGATGATGATGATGATGATGATGATAAAGATTCTGTACCCATCAGATTGCAATTTTAATGTTTGAGATTATGACTCGTTCATGAAGGGAAGATTACCATTAGTTACTCACATCATATTAGATCTGTCCTGCTTGGAAACCTTCCTTGCTATTTCAAGTCAGCCATTATGTGTTGCAATATTGAAAAAAGTACTGAAATATCAGCCATTATGTGTTGCAATATTGAAAAAAGTACTTCACCTTGGCTATTTGTTTAGGATCATAATTCCAGTTTTCAGGTCTTTGTAGATATCTGAAGCAATCAAGATGTAGAAAAAGGACTGTTGTATAATCTATCAATAATGATGTTGATTGTAATCATGATACCAATATTAAAACTATTACTAATAATAATAATATGTGATAAAAGCTATAAAATTATATTCATTCTTTTATTTTGGCCTGATAGAATTGAGTGGTGATGCTTTGTAGTATCTTTGCTCTTTTATTCCAAATTATTCTTTACCTTTCTTATAAAGAAGGGAATATTGTAAGCAATAGACAGAGAAGTTATTTTCCACCCATCCGTCCATTCATTCATCCATCTGTCCATCCATCCATCCATCCACTCACTTGTGTATATAGCCAGCACAAAAAGAACTGTCAGGCCACAAAATTACCTTTTGAAATGTGCTTTAAAATGAGCAGTTTGCCACATTCAGCATTAAAAGGTGATGGCCTTGCACATTTGGGAACTCACAAAATTGACAGAAATCTTTTTAAAAGATGAAAAGCCCCTGAACTTTGCACTGAATATTGCAAGCAGTGATGACCCCTGGAAAAATGAATTCACATGTTAAGCATGAAAGTCAATTAAAATGAATGTGTCGACCTAGTCAAACCCTTCCCACCCCACAATTCTGCACAACATAACAAACCACAACTGGGCGTTGTTCTTTAGAAGTGCATTCCCAAATTGTCATGGCCAAAGGCACATCTGTACAACTACTTCAGAGCGTTTCTCAAAGCTCTGAGACCAAACTGTTATTTTGTTTTTGTGGTTATACTGAAGCAAGTTTTAAGCTTTTAAAAATTAACAAACCAAGTGTGATCCATTGCAATCCAATGTTTTTGGTTTTATTTAAACTAAATGTATTATATTGAATGATAATAGTAATATTTAATGTATATTTTACATTAATAGTATGGGTTTGATATGAAGAAAAACCCATAGAAAGTGGATAGCAGGAGTTCCCTCTCCTTTGCCAGCCTTTTCCCCACATAAACAGACAGTCTTTTAATTCTTCTCCTTAATGGAGTTTTTAACACACAATAACTAAAGGCTTGAAGAGGATGAACATTTTTCTAAATGAACAGCAGTATACAGATAATTGAAAGCTTCTATAGGATCAATCATTCTTTCACATAGCAGAAAACATATTTGAAGGATGAGAGTCACTTGTTAATGAATTTTCTATATATAAAATATTCTATTATTGTGATTATATCTAGGCATATTCTTGAAATCAAGCATAGATAATAGGAACCATTTCCATAAAGCCTGACTGAGAGATTTTTTTTAAAGAAACTATAGTACAAATGTTCTGATTCACTTATTCATTATTATACAGGAATATTCCTCAAACTCATAGCAACATATCATTGTGAAATCAAAGTCATATTTTGTGGAAGGGTGTATATGGTGGAATTAAATTTCCAATTCCATCCTATTCAAACATAAAAGTTTAAGAGCTATGGTTTTATTATTGTTCTCCTTCACAGGCTAAGTTATCAAGTTGAGAGTTTTCTTTATGCCTTTCTTCTCAAATACTCTTCAGGATTCTCAGTGATTTGAGAGCATGAAAAATGATATTCATTAACCTATAATTTTGTTTAAGAATGCTGCATTGAAATAATCAATAAATTCCAAATAATATTGAAGAGTGGGGGTATAGAAAAATCATTCAGTTTCCTTTTATCTGTGAGATTTTTCTTAGGCAAACTATGTTGACATATATTGGTTTCTCCAGATCTCTCCCTGCCCCCTAACCTTAGTTTCTAAATTCATCATGAAACTTGATTTTTTGCAAAACCCAGTGGTAATTTTGGATGTGTGAAGCACAAGGAAATTACATTCACATTTTACAGCATATTTTAGGTGCCTCAAAATTTTTCACATATGTCACCCATACAATTACAATCATGAATAGACTAGAGTTTTGTACCTGATGAATTAAATGGAAAATGTAGTACTGTTTATTATACTGGCCTTCGTTTTTCCAAAGAATTCAGATAGTAATCATAGTCTCTTTCAAATTTTATCTACATCTCATCTCTGTGAGGTGATGAGACTATAGTAAATTACTATATAATATAATAGAAATATTATCGATTGTAATATATTTATACCTGCTTGTAATCCATTATTCTAGCAAATATTCTTCTCTGGCTTTATAAAAAAAATCTACCTTTTAAAAGTGTTTCCTTTTTTGCCCTATTTCCTCCTTTAGGATTGGAGAAAATAAATGGGTGGCTATAAACAGATCCAACAATACTTGATACCAGTACAAAATGTACAGAAGTCATTAGAATGACATAAGTCAGCTTGGTTTCTAAAATAAGAAAAATGAAGGAAAATAGTGGGGAAAATATTTTCCCTTCATCTCCTCTGCCTAACTATAGCTACCACAATTCACCCTAGTACCTAAGTTGCTCCAGGAGGTCAGTTGAAGAGCATTTAAAAAAGATTTATGGGGAAAACTACAGAGGAGCCAAAAACAAAAACAAAAAACTTCTAGTTCAAATAGAGGTCTATGCCATTTTTTGTAATTTCTCCCAGTCTCCTGTCCCTTCAGTTTCCAATCTTTTGGAGGGGTATTGAGAAGAGGGAGAAAATGCTTCCAGAGGGTCACATATGAATTAATCTGTCAATGTAGGTAATGGGCAAAACACAATAATGGAATCTGGAATTGGGAAATAGCAATAGCACTTAGCAATAGCACTTAGACTTATATACTGCTTCAGAGTGCTTTATAGCCATCTCTAAACAGTTTATAATGTCAGCACTTTGCCCCCAACAATCATTTTACTGACTATGGAAGGATGGGAGGCTGAGTCAACCTTGAGCCAGTCAGAAATTATATTCTAATATTTTAAAAAGTGCTCTTTGAAAATTTCAGACACAATAGTTCATTGCTACACGAAAATATTGGCATAGCAATGATATGCTGATAGCTTGGGAAATGATGAGGTGAATGGGTCAGAAAAATCAAGATGGCAGCTACAACTGCATGATTGAAGTCCCTTCCCTGCCCACCCCATTTAATACCTCATATTCATGATTCATTCAAAAAAGAAGCAGAGTTTCTATCAGAGGCAACTTCTCTGATTTCCTCTATAGAGATGCCTTGACATTTCAGAAAGAAAAGGCTGGAAATGTATCTCCAAAGTCGATAAAGATACATAGCTTCTTTTTGTTTATTATGATAGAGTAAGTAGTAATATGTGTGACAATAACATAAAAAATGAAACATTTTTCTTCTTTTGATTCCTATAATATAAATAAATATATGGCTACATAATTCATTTGTCTAATATTATAAGAAAAATGTTTCCCTTTTCCATTAAAAGTAATAAATTCTGAAAGATTATGTGCATATTATTTACACTTGCATTTTTTAGTTAGAGCTTTTCGGATGCACACTGAAGTTATATTTACCTATTGCAGTGTATTTTCTATTTAAAGAAAAATCCCCCAAAATAAAGCAAAACAGTTATTTGGATGCCATGAAAGCCATCTGAATTGACATTATTCATCTATTATATTTATTTATTTATTTATTTATTTAACTTTTATACCGCCCTTCTCCCTAGGGACTCAGGGCGGTGTACAGCCGATCTAAAACCCCAACAATACAAAAGTTAAGAAAAAATTAAATTAAATTAGGCCGAATAAAAAGCCCACCCCACCCCCTTAAAACCCCCTAATTAAAATTAATGGAGACACACATTAAAACCCTCTCTCAGCCCAGGCCGGCCTGCTCGAAAAGCCAGGTCTTCAGCGCGCGCCTGAAGGACCTCAGGTCCATGCTGGTACGCAATTCCGGTGGCAGAGTATTCCAGAGGGCAGGGGCCGCCACAGAGAAGGCCCTACCCCTCGGGACCGCCAGGCGACACATGGTAGCCGACGGAACCCGGAGAAGGCCCTCCCTGTGTGCTCGCACTGGTCTGCTGGAGATCACCGGTAGGATGCGATCCTGTAGGTATATACATATAGTATGTCAATATACTTCTCCTGTCACTATATGGTTTTACTGATATACAGTAGTCTAATAATGGAGTGTATAGTTATAATATTGAAAAATGTGGTTAGTTTGAGATCTTGCTGCACTGAGCATTGTGTTTCAATATTAGAATAATATTCAGGAAAGTATCAAAGGTTTGATATATTTATCTTTACAGGAAATATTGTTTTTAGATAAATTGGGAAGTTGGAGACTTGATGTTGCTAGACTTTTTTCCCCTTTCACCTCCCTACTAGGATTCAAATTTAAATTCGGTGTGGAAATCTAGTAAATAAAAATGGAGCCTGACAAAACTTCTAAAAAAGATGTCTGATATCAAGTCATTGTTGCAACAAACAAAAAAAGATTGTAAAATACAAATGTGTTCTTCAAGCAGTGCTTGACCTCAATTTTGGATTCTGACACGACTGCTTCAGTCATGGCACTGATTCTCTGGTGGTGTGTCTCACTTGGATAAATTTCTAGATGAGGCTGAGCAGAGAAGTGGAAATTATGAAGCGACAGACGAATGTCATGGGCATAAAGTAGACCAAAACAGGAGCTGAGGAATATATTAAGAGGTTGATGGAATTCAGATTCTCCAGGATATTCCAAAGCTTGACATTTAACTGATCTTTAGGTTATTAGAAATCAGCACTTTCCCATTTTTTAAAAACAAGCCTAAACAGATGGTTGGAGTGCATGTGACTTTTTACTGCTGAATAAAGTGTAAAATAAATAAATATAAATAAATAATAAATAAAATAAAATGAAGAAAATAAATATGAAAGAATACATACACAAATCCATTTCATATTTTCTGTTAAAGTGTTGCAAGTGGTTATGGACACTTCAAAATCATTTCGACAACATGGAATGTTCAAATTAAAAATATCTAATCTCCACAATGATTTGTATCTAAACAAAGGGAGGGAAGGAGGGAGGAATGTATTTGTGATTGTTTCTTAATAGCATTCACACCAAGGGTTTTTTTTTGTAAAGCATCTACAATATAAGAAGATGCGCCATAAGAATATGCTAGTTGTGTAACTGATATTATCCCCTATTAAATGATACTTCATTCCAATATCCATGCATTGGAAGGAAATTCCCTTTTTCATAGGCAATTATGGTGTTCTCCATTTTAATTCCTCAAAAGACTCTCACTCTTTTACCATTTGGGGACATTTAGAAGATAATTCTCTCACCAATTATCTGTATCTGGGCTCTTCAGTTTAGTGAAGGTTTGGTGTACACCTAGTGAACCTAATTTGTCAAACGGAAATAGATACTTATTTCAAAGCAGCAAATCAAATCAGGTGGGTGCAAAGCACTTCGCAGATTCAGCGGCTTTTTTATATTTCTGGGGTTATTACACACAATATACTATATTGCACGTTTGCCCCCATTTTTGAAAATTCTGAAGGTAGCTTAGTGATGTGATGATTTTTCTGACAGTTGATTTTTATCACCTCATTAAATTCTTCGTCTATCATAGTTCTTTGGAGTAAGAAAGCCAACTCAGCTTTGGGCTGTGTTCATTTTCTCAGCTTTTAACTTATATAATGCTGTCAGCTAGAATATTTACTTTGCTGGTCTTGATGCTGGCGGAAAACTACCCTTCTTCATTGGTCCTGAAATAGTTCTGCACACTAGGGGGAGGCCTGCTCAACTCTCAAGTTTCCAAATACAGACTGAAGGTCAATCCATACAAAATAAACTCTTTTGAAAATTATACAAAACTGAGGCACATAGCTCAACAATAAGTTGGCTGACACTGGGGTTTGCCAAAACATTTATTGTGAATGCCAATTTTTTATGATTGCTTTTTTTTTCTACTAACAAGTCTTTAATGTGTGCTTCACAGCCTGTTTCTAGCATGGTTATCTCTCCCCCTCTCCCCAAAAAAATCAAAAGCTACTATCATGGCTCCGTTGGAGTCCGAGGAAGAGGAGGAGATGAAGCCAGGGTCGATGGAGGGAGAGCGGGCAACCCCTAGGGCCCATGAGGAACCACTTTGGGATAAAGGCTAGGCAGTCACAGGCTTTGAAAGAGTAGACAGTAAGGAAGAGAGGGCACAGGCTGACAGAGGAAGGAGGGAGGAGGTGGAAAGGACAGTCAGCAGAGCAGAGGAGGGGTGGAGCCCCAGAGACAAGCAAATGTTTTCCCCACCAGATCCATGAGTTTGGAGAATGGATAGGAGACAGAGTCAACCTGACTACTAGGGAGGAGGGCACTCTGCCCTTTCTGAGGAGGATCACCTGGAGAGTAGCATTTAAGGACACACTGGGGGGAGGAGCTTTTGTCAGGAACAAGTGTTAAATTTTGCAGCAACATTCTCCATGGCTCCTAGAACTTTGCTCCAGAATTCTTGCTGGTGTGGACTGAGGTTTGATCCTTTGCTTTGACATTCATCATGACCTTTACCTGTCTTGCCCAGAGCAGTGCTGCTCCTGTGGACTTTCACTGCCATGAAGTTGCACAAAGTGTGTGCGAGCATGCGTGTTAGTGCCTTGCTTTTGGACTGTAAGGATAACCTAGTTGCAGAGACTTTGGAGAACGGACCAGGAATTGCTGGATTGTGAGGATTGTGGGGGATGGTAGTTGAATAAAAATTGTCAAGCTTCCACAGGTTGCTTGCACACCAACCTTGGGTCATAACAGCTACCAAAGTACCTTTAAGACTAAGCCATAGTGTGATTACAAGACTACATACTGTAGCTTGAAAGTCTCCAATTCAATAGTATGCATGTTTAATGCATTGGAGTTATCACTACACTGTATAGTAAAGGAAAGGATATATATATCCAAGATACTCTTAATCTTACATGGGAAAAGACCCAAACGTGTTTGGGTCTTTTCCCATGTAAGATTAAGAGTATCTTGGTGATGTTTTTACGAGGTCATCCGCTCGGGATATCACATCATGGAACTCAAGAGGTTATACCACAGAACCTTAGGATGTTACAACACAGCCAACAACCCAGGAGATTACAGCACAAGACCCAGGATGTCACAACAATAGAACTCAGAAGGTCATCACACAGCCCATTACCCAGGTCATTACAACACAGGAGGCTGATAGACACACAGCCAATACCTCAGCCACATAGGTTCTTACGAAAAAGCCAACCAATCTGCAAACATCAACTCCATCAATCAATCAAGAAATAACAACACAGCCAACCAGCCCAACAGAGCCAGCACACCACACCTCCCCACCAATATTTATTATTATTGTTGTTGTTGTTGTTGTTGTTGTTATTTAAATTTTTATACCGCCCCCTCTCCCAAAAAGGGACTCAGGGCAGTGTATTTATAGAAAGACAGAAGCTCTGATCATGCTGTGCTCGCACAAGCACAAAGCTGAAAGCACCAGCTTGAAGATGGCAAGTGGGACCTCATCAAAACGTTGCCAAGATACTCTCAATCTTTCACGGGAAAAGACCCGAACACGCCAAGACTTGCATACCTGTACCCGTGAAAATGTACGAAAACATATATATGTGTGTGTGTGTATATGTATATGTACATACAGATAGATAGATATTAATCAAAGCAAAACAAAAGAAGGCAGTGATCTAAAAGACTGAGTATTCTTTATAATTCACTACAAGTTTTAATTAATGAACTGTCTGCTTGTCAGGCGGTGATAAAAAAGAGGTCTTATACCTCCAAATAGTACATGGTTGAAAATGCAAGTTATTGTCTTCACTGTGTTCTCCACCATTATCTCTAACACCTACACATTCACTCGTATTTTGTTGATAGCTATAAAAATATTTTGGGACTGCAAGCTTTCTTGTAATTTAGAATTTATGTGTTTTATGATTAAATCCTGGATAGCTTGAATACTATGGGTCATAACAGCTACCGAAGTACCTTTAAGACTAAGCCATTGTGTGATTACAAGACTACATACTGTAGCTTGAATGCACTGTTCCTGAATGCACTGTTTTTATGTATGTTGAACTTCAGCAGTGACATTTATAGACATTTAATCTGATTGTTGGTCTGCTAAATTGTCTTTATCTTGTGCCCTTTTATATCTTACTGTTTACTAGGTCTCTGTGGTTTTGGTTTTCATTTGGAAAAGGTAGAAACATGCACAAGCACCAGTCTGTGACTCCTTCAGGGAACGATCTCTTTTTCCAGATTCATTTTAAGCCCTTGAACTGAATTGCTACAGCCAGAGAAGTCTTTTACTGAACATTTCAGATATGTCCAGTAATTAAGTCACTCCATTCTGAAAGCTAATTCAAGTTCTCACTTAGAGTTTATACAGACCTGTGAAATCTTTGTCCTCATAATATTTAGACTCCTTTTGATCTTGCAAAGCCTTAAGAGAATTGGCTCACCTTTTTCCTGATCTTCTCTATGAGTCCAAAACCACTTTTCCCTGCCTTATTATATTGCCACAGTGCCTCGTAGTTCCCAGACAGTGATCTGTCATAGTGCAATAGGTATAGCTCTGTAACACATAGTTTGCAGAAGAAGTTGCTCAGATTTAATATTTGACACTTTCTAGGAAAGATGATTGTCTCAAACTGTTGCCAAACGGAGATAGGCAACCTTGTGCTACAGAATCCAATGCTGTGGTTTGGTCAGAGAAACTCCCTATGAAGAACGTGACCTGTTTTCTCCTTTCCAATAACAGATTGGCCTGGTTGCCATAAAATTTCTTTGCGGGCGAGTGCCTAAACCTTTTTTTGAAATTTTTGGCCTAAGACATTTTGAGGCGCACAAGTGCAGCTACTTTTTCAGCTCTTTTTCACTCTGCTGATTTTCAAGCATGTTCCTAATATAATGGCACGGTGTGACAGACACTAGAAGGTATTAAATCATACTCACTTTTTATGTCTCTTGGTGTCAGTCATCAGTGAGGGTGATACATGTTCCCTGCCTCATTCAACCAACCAGGCAAGATGCTTTTTTGCCTGTCATGATGCTTCAAGGTAAAAAGAATTCTCTCTTTGCTCCTGGGGATCTATTCATAAGTCAGATACTAATGTTTGCCATTATCACCTTTTCCCCTTCTTCTCTGCTTTCTACTTCTTAAAATTATTATTATGAATTCAGTGCCTCCCACTGTTTCTTCCCAAGAATGCATTTGTTCATCAGAATATATTCAAACATTGCTGAATTTTGTTCAGATTCAATTACATAGCGTAGTATAGTCCACCTTATAAGATACAGCTGCAATAGCGATAGCTTGGTAAGATTAACAACTCTTCTAGCATGCCATCAATAACTTTGCAGAATGCAGAGTAAAGATATTGGCAGCTTGCTAGAACTGCTTTCTTTGCCAATCCATTTATTTTATACATGAAGAAAAGAAATTGCAACCCAGAACAATTCTATTCATAACCATGTGAAGAAGGAGCACCTGCCTGTGCCTAAATGATATTTTGATGTTTTTCAGTTTTAACAAACAATGAACATTATGCAACAAAATATTGTTATGGAAATCAAGGAATGTGAAATAGAAATTGTAAGATTATTACATTTTTAAGTGTAAAGTTAGACCAACTAGAAAATTAGGTGAAGAGCATATTTCTTCAAATTCAATGGTCTACAGTACAAAAGGAATCAGCAATGCCTAATTCATTCCCCATTGGTTCTTTATATATACCATCCTTTATTTTTTGACAAGGGCAAAAATAATGGGATATAGCAGGTCTCTATAGACTAAGTAATGTACATAACAAAGTAAAGCCAAACAGGGAGCAGTTAAATAAAGATGCAGAGGGGATTGAATTTAAGTGGTTACAGATCCAATGAGTTATGCAGTTCATTTCTAATTCTAGAGTTAAATCAGAATTTAAAAGACTGTCAGTGATTATAGGGAACCAATTTTACAATATGAGTACAACTCACCCCTGATGTGATGGCTGGAACAGCTTCTCTTTGGTGAGGTGTGCAATGTTAGCTAGTATTGATGATATTGCTACTTGCAACTGATTTTCCAGGTTTGCAACAATCAGTCTGGAGTACAATCAACTCTTTGCAAAAGTAAGTTTTGAAAAGAACTGCTTGCAGCTGTAAATTGTTCCAAACACAGATGCATATTTCAATGCATCTCTCCTCAAAGTGAGAAATTCGTCATTGCTTATGCAATGTTTATAGAACTCAAGCAGTAGGAGGTTGTTATACCTAGCTTTATAGCTCATCATTGTTTTGCAGCTGAATGATTTTGTATTGTAGGTTATCTGGCACATCAGCTGGTTCCATATTGAAAGGTGGTAGCAAAGATGTTCAATTCCATTTGTATATTTTTCACATCCTCGAACCTTTCATTAAATGTCTCAATTAGTTTTACACATTCAAGTTCCTCATCCCTGCACTAAGGAAATGATATTTGCATGGCTTGGACAAAACAGCCCAAGTAGACCTCCATGTGTACATTCAGCATTAAATCATAACACAAGCAAGAATATTTGTGGAAAGCAATATTCCTCACCATTTCAGTCATCTCCTAGGCCAGCAGTCGCCAAATGGTGGGCTGTGAGAAAATTTTGGTGGGCCGCAGAGAAATCTCACCCCCAGAACACCCCCCCCAAAGTAATTAATCCAGGCTGCGCAGAAACACAAGGCTGCGCCCCCCACATGGCCCACGGAAACCCTCCCCGCCCACTCACTCCTTACCCGGCAAACTTGCCTGCTAAAATTGTTATTTTTCCTTTTTTCAACCATCAACTGTTCTGCTGTGCCGGGAGATTTAGATTAGCTAGAAAGCAAGAAATGGTTGTATTTCTTGCTTTCTAGCTAGTCTTTAGCTCTTCGGCTCTGCTTTTAATCTCAGCCAAACCTTCTTTAGGACTGAAGGTTATATTATTCAGTGCAGACTCATGGCAAGCAAATTTTATGTGACAGACTGAGCTAGCCGATGGCAGATAGATAGATCACTGAATGATTCTGTGAGCAACTCAATCTGCCTGCCTGCTTTGCCTGCTTTGGGGTAAAAGTTGCTCTTTTTTATAACAAATTCAATAATTATATAAATATTTATAATATTTACATACAAGACAGACAATGCCCAGACAGTCACATAACCACCAAGCCATACCCACATATTACGTCACGCCCACAGAACCCATAGTGGTCCCTGGGATTTAAAATTATGAGTTTGGTGGTCCCTGAGGTCCAAAAGGTTGGCGACCCCTGTCCTAGGCTATATTTAATCCCATTGGTTTTTTTGCCAAATGATGGAATAGAGAATGAAAATCTGAGTACCAACACAACCTTTTTAATAAGGTTATAGTAAGAATCTTGCCAATTTGAAACCATGTTCTCCCTTCCCTGCCTTTAATTTCTAGAAAACTAGGGAGGGTCAATTCTGGGATATTTTTTGCTCACATTCCTTCAGATATATTTTTTGTCTGACCACTGTCAAGGCTGTAGCTCCTCCTGTCTCCCAATGTTGTTCTTACGGTCCATTGCATCTAGACAGAAGACAACTTATCACTTTTCCACAGGTACATTTTTCTGTCCTTATAGTCACAGCCAATGCCAGGAGATATATGACCTATCAATTATTAATAACAGAAGAACTCTTTGCCCACATTGATACAATTGATGAATGAAATCCACAATAAAGGGAAGGCTTTGGCTACCTTCTAGCTCTCTCAACAACCAATGCAAGGAGATAGATGACCAATTAACTATTAATAAGAAATCTGGTCACAGTGAAGCAACTGATGAGTGAAATCCACAATTGAGAAAAGGCTTTGGCTAGCTAAAAGCTTCTATCTCTCCAAACAAAACAATATAACTAGCCCTCGTCTTTCTTGCAAACAGGTTTGGCAGGACTGTTTCTCTTTCACAGGAGAAAGCTATTCAGTTGTTTCCTAAGCATGGGATGTGAGTCCGTATAAGGGATTAGTTTTTAATAACAAATAATCAGGTGCCTTTCTGCATAATAAAACCATGATATTTTTGTTTGGTATTTGCTCATCTGAGATGAATTAAAAAAAAGCACAGCCTACAGTAATTGATTGATTGATTGATTGATTGATTGATTGATTGATTGATTGATTGATTTACAATGCTTGTTTGTCACCTAGTCCCACGGCCCTACATATCTAATAATGTAAGCCAGTGGTGGTCAACCTGGTCCCTACTACCCACTAGTGGGTGTTCCAGCTTTCATGGTGGGCAGTAGGGGTTTTGTCTCCTACTTTATAAATCACCATTACAGTGGAACCGGTGGGCGGTTAGAGAAAACTTTACTACTAACAGAGATACAAAAAAAGGGGGAGGTAGGTATAAAAAGGTTGACTACCACTGATGTAAGCATACCCAAGTATATATAACCATAAAAATAAATAATTTTCAATACACATGCCTGTAATTCCAATTTTCAATAAGGAATATTCTCTTCCTGTGCAAAATGAAACAGGTAGATCTTCAGAGTTTTTTTTATAGCCCAAAACAGAAAAAGCTGGTTACAATTCTACTAGGAGAGGTGCTGAAGAATGGGCATAGGACTCTGACTCCAGAGCCCATCCTGGGGGATGGCAACTAGAGGGAGTATAATCATTATTTTTAATGTAGGTTTAGAATAACAGAATTAAATAGAATTAAAATTTTATCACTTTAATTAAACATTAATTAGCATACATTAAAATGAAAATTTATTGCATTCAGCTCTCAAAAGGTAACTATTATGCATACACACACATACACACACGCACACATGACACAGAGAAACTTCACAGTCTAGTTCGAATGTATACATATACATGGTGAAAAAAAAGAATCCTGCAAGTTTACAAGATGGAACAAGATGGCATAAGGAACAAAGCTGTTACAGAATTAGTAGTCCAGCTATAGATACTTTGAAACCCCCTCCCAGAGGGGAGCAACAGAAATAGACTGTGAAGTGGGTGTGTGGGCTCTCTAACAATGCTTCGATTATAGTGAGCTTCCTATAATCTTCTCCACTGTCCTTACCACTCTCTTAATGGACTTTCTATCTGAGGCACTACTGCCACCAAACCAAATAATGGTGCAGTTTTTTAAACGGCTCTCAATTGTGCCTCTGTAAAAAGTAGCCAGGACAGAAGGAGAAAGATGTGCTCTCCTCATCCAACGCAGGAAATGCAAATGTTGGTTTGCACGCTTCACTAAAGATAATATATGAAGAGACCAAGTCTGATTGTTAGTTATCTGCACCCCCAGATACTGAATACTATTGAACACTTACACAGATGCAGTCATGATACAAAATGTAGTATGACTATGCCGGCTCTTTCTAAAAGCAACAGTGATCTCCTTTGTTTTGTTAACATTCAAAACCAAATTATTTTTATTACACCAGTCCACCAAAGCCTTCACCTCTTCCATATAAGAATCTTCACTAGTAGATGACACTACTCCCATGCCATACTTCACAATATGATTCATTGCAGATTTGGCACAGCAGTCATGCGTCATCAAGGTGAACAATAACGGACTCAAGACATAGCCCTGTGGGGAACCAGGACTCAAGGAGATGGAATCGGAAACTTTTCTTCCAACTCACACAGACTGGGGCCTATCAATAAGGAAATCAAGTATCCAGTTATATAAAGGAGTATTAACACCTAATAGGCCCAGTTTATTTATTATTTATTTATTAATTAAACTTCTTTACCGCTCCCTCTCCCAAAAAGGGACTCGGGGCGGTGTACAGCCTACTAAAAACATACAATAAATATACAATAAATACAATTAAAAATACATTAAACCATTTAATCCGGCTGTGTCCATCCCATGGAATCAATTAAAAATTAAAACTAATAAAACCCCAATTAAAATTGAATTAAAACCGAAACACAGTTACTGGGCCAGGCCAGCCTGTTTAAAAAATAGGGTTTTCACTGCGCGCCGGAAGGTCAGGATATCCGTCATAGCCCGTATCTCTGGGGGGAGATCATTCCATAGGGAGGGAGCTCCCACAGAGAAAGCCCGAACTCTCGGGGCCATCAGCCGACAGCGGCCAGGCGGCGCTACCCCAAGAAGGGCAACCCTGTGGGAGCGTACTGGGCGGTGGGAGGTTGACGATGGCAGTAGGCGGTCCCGTAAGTACCCAGGTCCCGAGCCATGGAGCACTTTAAATACCATCAGTACCACCTTGAATCGAATCCAGTAGGCCACAGGAAGCCAGTGCAGCCTGCGGAGAAGCGGTGTAACGTGGGAGCTCCGAGGGGCACCCACAATCACCCGCGCGGCTGCATTCTGGACCAACTGTAACCTCCGGAGACTCTTCAAGGGGAGCCCCATGTAGAGAGCATTGCAATAATCCAGGCGGGAAATAACAAGGGCGGAAGTGACTGTGCGAAGTACAACAAATGCTGAGGAAAGATTGTGTTGAAAGTTGAACTAAAATCAACAAACAGCATTTGCACGTGAGTATTCTTCTCCTTCAGGTATGCCAAAGTAAGATGGAGCACACAAGAAACTGCCTCATCTATAGAGCAGTTATTCAATAATCAAACTGTTATGAGTCAAATGTAGGGGGAATACATGAAATAAAATAGTCCTTTAGCAATCTCTCAAAACTTCATCATAGTACAAGTGAGAGCAATTGAAAGTGGGAGCAAAATAGTATAAGATTCTAATTGTGTATATTCATCATGAAACTGTCCATTTTTATTGAATCTCCATTTTTATTCATCATATGAGATGTTGCTTTTGTTCAGTGATGGATGAATGGGAGGGAGGGAGAAAAGAAAGGCAAAAATATATAAAAAGTAATTTAGACTAATTTTAAAAGATCATTAATTTTTTTTATTTTAAAGGTGCAAATAAATTAAGAGTGAACCATGTTTAATGTTTTGAAAAATATATTTTATGTTAAAAATTGATTAATTTCCCCTCCGTTATATTTGGCTCAATATTATACAGTTTTAAAAAGTTGATTTACTGAGTTAGAACCACTATATATTTTATTCTGGGCATCCTTAATGAATCCAGTGGAAGGGAATGAATCGTTAATGAAATGATATGACATTGTTGCAGTTGTTATAGTGCAGAGACTATTAATTTAAATCTTTCATATTATTCTCAATATAACTGTCTTGTACAGCTCAATGAATATTTAAAAATGAAAATTTCCAGTGTGTTTTCAAATTTCCTGTTTAGCATCCATAAAAATTCTAATAATTTGGAATAAGTTGCCTGGATACATGCGCTAAGTTCTTTAACTTCTGCCCTTATGTTTTCAATTAATTTTTTGTTTTGTTTTCTTTTCCATGAATTATGAACATCTGATATATGACTTAAGGGTGTTCCAAAATCAATATAATTACAGAATATCTAAGACAATTTATTTTCAAATGTATTCTCTTGATCATATGAAAAGTGAATCTTTGAATAATGATTTTTTTTTTAAATCTTAAAATAAGTCAAATCTTTCTTGTAGTACTTGATAAAAGATAAAGGTAAAGATTTCCCCTGTCCTATCCAACTCTTGGAGACAGTGTTCATCACTGTTTCTTAGCTGAGGGAGATGGCATTGGCATTTGTGGTCATGTGGCCAGTATGATTATACATAGAGGTGTATGGAATGTTACCTTCCCACTGAAATAGTACCTATTTATCTAATTGCATTTGCATGCTTTTGATTTGCTAGGTTGGTAGGAGCTGGGACAAGAAAAAGGAACAGCTCACCCCTTCAAGCGGCACTCAGGTCTCAAACTGGAGTAGTCAGCTTTCCAGATGACAAAGTTATTTATTTATTTATTATTTATTTATTTATTTGATTGATTTGTCAATCGCTTACAAGATAATGTCCCCTACAGACCTCTTAGGAAAGGGGTGAGGTCAATAGTAAACAGTCTAAAGTTAAAGTTTTTGAGGTTTGGGGAAGAAACCACAGAGTCAGGAAAAGTATTCCAGACATTGATCACTCTGTCTTTAATCACTGAGGCATTGCATCCCCTATTGTCTAATATAGCTATTATTATTTATATTTATTACTTCATTCAATTAAATATTAAAACATCATAAATAGGTGGGAATTTGATATGGGTTTGAAAATGATATTTTGTTGCAAACAATAAATAAAATCGAGATCATCGTAAAAGCTTTCTATAGTTTTCCATGTGTGAGAATGAGATTTAAGTGGAGTAATATTCTGATTTAATAAGTAATCTAAAATTTGACCGTAGCTTACAGATTTAATAATCGTTTCCTCCAAATTCTATAAATGTGCTCCATGCAAAAAAATGTTTGATGTGGTATATCAGGCAAAGCACACAAAACTGAAGCAGAAGCATTAACTTGAATAAGGCTCTTGGAGATGTAGCAGTTTCCTCCAAGTGACATAAAAATTGCTACTTTGATATATTTTTGATGCAGAGATGTGGAACTCCAAGAGCAGGTGAGAAAACAGTAAAGCTTCACCAAAATAATAATAAACAAATAGAAAGCTGCAGAGAAAGGAACCAAAGTTACAATAGAAACAAAAAATTCCTCCCGAAATAGTAAATATAAAATGATATTTTTCTAGTGCTTTTAAGAAATAGGAAAGCAGACAGTGTCACTGATGAGCAGAAAATAATGTTAATGCAATAATGCAATAATGTTAAAGCTTAAGGTCAGCTTCTTAGCCATAGGCTTTGTTGTTGCTTTGTTGTTATGGCAAATATTTCAGATAACTACTCTTAGCTTCGTGGAACAGTGCAATCTTTGCAAAATGAGACCTTCCTCATTAATCCTCAGTGGGGATGGATGGTTCCATGCATTCAAGACACATATGTGATCTATGTGCACTAGAGTCAGATGGATGTCTTTTGAAATTCTTCATCAAAGTTGTGGGCAGAAAAATTAGATTGACAATTAGATTCCTGAATATCTCCAGGAAAAAGAAAAGGGCTTTAGCCATCTCTCAGACAGAATGTCCCCGCTCTTGTGTGATACTTGCAGCCCCTCTTCCAGAAAAGCCCAAAGGGAAGCACTCCCTCATTATGCCTGTCCTTGAGATATAATTGAAGAGTGGGAAATTCCCTATTTTCTATGCTTTTTTGTTTTTCTCTTACTTTTCCTCCCCTTTCTTTTGTCTTTTTAAATTTTATTTCCCCTTTTAGAGATTAGAGATCCTAAATGGATTGTGTTAGATATAGAAATGGAATGGAAGAGAATGGAAAGGAAGAGAATGGAATGGAGCAGAGTTGAACAGAGTAGAATAGAAAGATGGGATGGGATGGGATAGAGCAGGGGTCTTCAAACTTGACAGCTGTAAGACTTGTGGATTTCAACTCCCAGAATTCTTCCTCCAGTCATGTTAGCTCAGGAATTCTGGGAGTTGAAGTCCACAAGTCTTAAACTTGCCAAGTTTGAAGACCCTTGGGATAGAGTATTGTAGAATAGAACAAAATAATGGAATGGATGTAAGGGAACAAAATAGAATAGAATAGAATAGAATAGAATAGAATAGAATAGAATAGAATAGAATAGAATAGATATATAACACTGTAGTAAAATAAAAGGTGACTCATAAACATATTTTGGGCACTACACAATGAATTAAGTGTAAGAACCTCATATGTATTTGTGATTTCTTCATTCTTTCTTTCTTTGGGTATATTTCCAGTTGGTATAGGAAGGAAAGAGGCCAACTAATCGGTTTCTTCCTTATGGAGTATTCTAGAGCTTAATCCTTTGTTGATCTTTTTTTCAACATAAACATGAACCACGGGATGGGATTATGCATTAGTGTGGCATATCGTATCAATATGCTGAAGGTATTTTAGTGTACGTTACTTTACTGCACAGGATATGCTGCTGAAATTTTTTTTGGCAGAAAAGTTGATTGAAGTGTATTTTTAATGATGTGAACTAGGGATATTACTGTAATTTGAAGGTTGCCCACTCAGAGCATAGATTTGGACAAATATAAAATATTGAAATTCATGCTTAATAGAATTAAATATCCATTTGGCTAAGTAGATGCCACAATGAAAAGAGTGACAACAGAGGTTGTTGCTTGCATGGTCCTAGACTTTCCAGAATGATTTGGTCAGCCACTAAGAAAAATGCTAGACCAATTCATATAAATCATGGTAATCAATGGCTATTCGCATTTATGCTAATATCGCTGCCTGTGAATGCCATCTGTTTTGGGACTAGTAGGGTTCTTTGTGAAACTGGTTGAACACTGTGAAAAAATGGCCCCATTTAGTACTGAATATTGGATTAGAAGCAGACTGGCTTTTTGCAGTTTCTTTACATGTGCAATATAAGCAGTGAGATATAAACATGATTTAATTAAAACTATAATGGACTGCCTTGAGTAGCAGCCATATCATTTGTGAAGTACTGTCAAGCTCCAGTTGTTCTAAGTAGGTTAACTTTACTCAATTTTGTATTAAAGTGTCAGGTTAAAGCTCTAACAATATTCTTCAGTCCTCACTTGACATGATTCCTGAAAATCAGAATATTCCATCAATAGGGCACACTTCAAAGTAGAAGGTGACTGTAGTATCTAATGAGCTTCAGTTTAAATGTATGCAATTGTTAATGACCCTGCACAGGAAAAATATAAGATCAGATCTACTAGAAAGCAGAAATAAGTTTATTTCTTCTTTAGTAAAAACTTGAATGAAAATTATATTCTCTCCAAGAAAATAAAACAACAAAATCACACAGCAATTGACCAGCTTTTATACAATGTATCAATACAGACTTTAAATTTAAATCTAATAATTCTATCCCAGTGTGAGCATAATTTTAGAAAAATGACTATGGACAAAAGCTGAATAGATGTTATATACTTTGGGTTGACTTTTCTCCTTCTATCTGAGGTACTCCTCATGTGTGCCCATGTCCTACTATATGTGTTTGAGGAGAGTTTAGTGTAAAGGCATTTCTTGTAAAGTATGCATGTAGAAATAATTTTGAAAAACAACTTTATGATGTTATGCCACAGTATATCATAAATATCTGCCCAGTGTGTATTACAGAGGATTGACCCTTGGAAGTACTGGCTTCGGCTGATAACTTTCAGCTCTGTAAAGTCTTTGCCTGCCTAATAGTTTGAGAAGCACTCCCTGCTGGGCATCATGATTAAGTTAGCACTTTAGTAACTTAAAGAGTTGTTATAAGAAAGATCCACAGGGATTGTGAGTAATGCACAAAAACAGACTTTTCCTTGCCTTCCTTTTCCTGGAAAGCTAACGTTCATGACTGTTTGACTGAACAATACCATGGTGGATGAACTCTGGTTTTCAATGTGTTATTCTAACAAAAGACCCGTATCAATAAACTGCAGCTACATACTGCAATTTATTATCATCCATATCTATGATGAAAGAATGTAAATACTGCAATGGAAAGATAATCCTAAATGTTCAATAACGCTTCATTCTTAGTCATTTGTTTAAGATTTGAGAGTTAGTGAGTAAAAAACAAAGAGAATGAACAGCTAGACAGTGATTTTAGTAAGAAATATCAGTTTTAATCAGCTAAGTCCTGTAGCAACCAAAATCTTATGGAGTAATAGCAAATTTTGCTTTGCTGCCTCATGTGTGAAAAAAAACTAAATTAAAGATAGCACTACTAAAATTAAGCATACAATGGTAAGCCCAGATCTTTTAGTTGGGAATTCTGATCAGTATGAGAAATCTAGGCTTTGAGAGTATAAGGGCAATTATTTTTAGGAACCAACAATTCCATTATATTTACCATTGATAATAAAGAGTGAGAAAGGGTGAGAGTAGCCATAATCATCTTCATAAACATCACAGCATCGTGACACATTTTATAATTTTAAAAAAATCAGTTGCTGCAACTATTGGCTGCCGTAAATCCATGGAATAGATTTGTACGGTTGTGGCTCCCAGCCATCCAAAAATGCATCCAGTGTATATTGATTAGAGGCTAGAAGGGTAAAAGAAAGTTCTGTCTTCTTTACTGGGGCTGTATATAGAGATGTTTCAGAAATACAGTTCTACCAATTATTGCAATATAGAAATTATTTTTTATTTAGACAATAAACATCAAAATACATACATTATGGCTAAATATTGTACATCTGGTTCAGAAAATATCTAGATTTTATTTATTTTACAGTTTAATTAACTGATCATGGACTGATTTTCTATAGTAATTTTTATATTTTGCATGAGTGAAAGTTATTCTCTCTCTCTCTCTCTCTCTCTCACACACACACACACACACATATATACTGTGTGTGTATATATATATGTGTGTCTCTGTGTGTGTGTATCTTTGGTTCTTCGGGTTTTCTCCCTCGTAGAATTGGAAGTTTCTAGGCGACGTTTCGATGAAGTCTCATTCATCATCTTCAGGCTTGTGTCTTCGGCTCTGTGCTTCTCGGAGTAATGTGAGCTTGCAGCTGCTTCTTCCTTTTAACTGCTAGTGGGGGTGTGACTTAATTGGGTGGGGGCTTGGCTGTGTTCTGATTGGTTGGGGAGTTGGCTGTGTTCTGATTGGCTAGGTGTGTGTTCTGTTCCGGTGGGGGTTTGGTTGTACTCAGGTTAGTCTTAGTTGCTGGGGGATTTGAGCTGGTGAGCTGTGATCCTGTTGTTTGGCTTCGCGTTCGTGGTCGTGCCACATCTTCATGGTGGGTGTCAGTTCCCTTCATGTATGGGTTGGTGGGGTTTGAAGCAGGTAGTGATGCAGCTGTGGTACGGCTCAAATCCCCCAGCAACTAAGACTAACCTGAGTACAACCAAACCCCCACCAGAACAGAACACACACCCAGCCAATCAGAACACAGCCAACCCCCCTTCGGGAGAAAACCGAAGAACCAAAGATCCACATACAAATACAAATCTGCGAAAACCTCCGAAAACAAATATATATATATATATATATATATATATATATATATATATATATAGAGAGAGAGAGAGAGAGAGAGAGAGAGAGAGAGAGAGGGAGGGAGGGAGGGAGGGAGGGAGGGAGGGAGGGAGGGAGAGAACATAAAGTGTAAGGAAAGCTAATCAGTACAACTTATGAATAGCTGTTTAGAATTACTTTAATAAAGATGAACATGTATAAAAATATCTGATTCTGGCGTGCAGGAGCCATATTGTAAAACATTTAAGTAATCCCTATGCCTTTTAATCTGGTTAGATTTTCCTGTTTTCCATTTAATTCACCTATAGTATTTTGTTTTTTGTGCGTTGAAAAAGGGATATTTCAGTCACACTCCCAAATCCTACCGCATCTTTTTACTGAGCATTACAGCCAAAAAGGTACATGTAAGCAAGTTTGCAACATTTATTGGGAACATTGAATATGTGCTAGTTGGTAGAATATTTGAACTTGGGAGCAGGAGAAAAATACCGATCTCAGATATTAGCGTTGATGCCACAGAAGGTCATTGGCATCAAATATTCACAAGCTGTGCATCCCGCATTGTTTGCTATTCTCATTAGTAATCTGCAAGGGAAGGCAAACAGTTGTGCATTAATGAATAATGCTTAGAACTAGATTGGTCCTGTTAAAATTACCCTATGTATTAATAGCAATGCAATTCAGAGGATTGATATATACAGTATTTTTGTCCTAAAAGGAGATCTGATTTATTGTTTATTCCTTTATTCCCAGACAGATGTAGTATATATAGAATATTGTTTCATTTTGGGTATTCTCTTTTTCATGCATATACTGATATACATCAAGAGTGTATGTCTACCAGTTAGAATTAGAATTAGAATTCCTTTATTGGCCAAGTGTGAATGGTCACACAAGGAATTTGTCTTGGTGCAAATGCTCTCAGTATACATACAAGAAAAGATACATTCATCAAGAATCAAGAATCATAAGGTACAACACTTAATAATAGTCATAGGGTACGATAAGCAATCAAATCATACTAGGAAACAGTCAATATAAATCGTAAGGATACAAGCAACAAAGTTACAGTCATAGGTAAGCTTAATTGTGCAATACACAATTGCAAGATAGAAGTATCAAAGTATCAAAACTTCATTTGAAATAATACATCCTGCTTCCCTCTAGGAACATGAATCCATATATATGAAATTATTTATTTGCTTTATTTCACAGTATTTATAATGTATTTCAACTCCAAACAACTATGGGACTAACCATAAGCATAAAAGTAAAATCAAATAAGAACAACATACACAAAGAATAAAAGGACAGTCTAACTACCTGAGGCCAAAGGAACATTTGAACAAGATTGATTGGTTATTTTTTGCAACTAACAAATATGGAGCTGCACAAACCTCTCACCTCTATAGGGACAGTTAATACATGTAGCCCTTGATTAATGACTAGTCACTTAGTGACGGTTCAAAGTTATGACAGATCCACCAAAGCTACTTACAACCTGGATTAGTTCTGATATTTACACTACCTGCACCCCCAGGGTAACATGACCACATTTTGGGTGCTCAACAACTAGCTCACAAATATAGCTATTTGCAGCACCCCAGTGTCACATGGTTTCTCATGATAATTAAGTGGTTAAGGAGCTTAAATGAGGATGGGAACTCATCAAGGGTTTGTGAGCCAACCATCATGTGACAGAGTGAGCTCCCGACCTTGCCCTAGCTCCTGCCAACCTAGTTTGAAAGCATACAAATACAAATAGATACCACTCCAGTGGGAAGATAACAGCACTTCATGATGTCATGCTGGCCACATAATCATGGAAATGTCTTTGGACAGTGCTGGCGCAATGACCTTGAAATAGAGATGAACATGAAATAGAGATGAACATATAGTCAGCAATAACTATGGAGTAAAATCCACAGGGACTCCTTTACCTTTTTTTTTTTACTGTCACATGACTGTGATTTCCAACATTTTTGCCAGAAACCAACATTTATTTCTATTTTCCAGCAAAAAGTGTCCATAGTGAACAATGGTTTTCCTTAACCACTGTGGCATTTGCTTAATGACTGCGCTGTTCACTGCTAGGTTCTCTTAATGACCATTGCAAAAAATGTAATAAAATCAAGTGGTGATCTTCTTTATGACCTTCATGACTTACAACTTATAACTGAAATTATGAGCTCAGTTATGATTGTAAATGAGGGCTGTTTATACCTTGCTTCCATCCATATAGTTTCCATCTTCTCTTGACTATGCTGGTGAGTAAAAGTTAGACTTTATGACATTATAAGATCTTTGGTTATTTAACAACGGAAAGCAGCCTAAGGGGGAATTAGGTGGTTCTGAATGCAATATGTCTATTTGATCAGCAGGATATTGAATGAACTGCATAATGTATCTTCAAAAAGATTCAGGGCAATGAATTAGCTCTGTTGTAGATAGAACTGAATGAATGTGTTGGCACATGAAAACTAATCATATAAGGAGAGGAGAGATGAGTTATTGACATATGATCTTTATTCATCTTTCTGCCCAGTGTAGCAGCTCATTTATTAATCTACAGATTTTCAACAGTCTTGGACCTGCATTGAACAAAAAAATGGTGGCCAAGGCTCACAGTGGTCAAGAACTATATATGCATTGTGTATCAGGAGCAGTTGTGTTTTTAATTGTATGTCTGACTGTCTATCTGTATAGAGAGGGCATACATAACTCCTTACTGTTCTCAGTCTAAAAAATGTAAGAAATCACAATATTTTTAAAGCTTTTAGTCTATAATGAGAGGCTTGAGAGCTGTATGTGGCCCGTGGATCATAGTTTCTTCATACATACTAGGACAAATAAAAAAGATAATAACATTGGAAATGGCAGAACATGTAGATACGGATCATTGTAACTTATATTTTATTTTGTTCTTTGATGCCAGAAGAAAGAGATAATTTCCAGCATTATAGACTTTCAAGGTTTTAGAAAAATATGTTGAAATTGGATATTTTGTGCCCTAATTGAGGTGTGCCCATTACTACTTCAGTATCTTCTAAGGCTAGCTTCTGTACTTAGAGTTGCACCTTATTAACATTTTTAGCCTCATTTTTCATTCTGCTCTGACTTTCATTACTAGCCCCTACAACACATAATTTGCATTTTCCGCTTTCAGAATAGTGCCATCAGCCTAGCACAAGCTATTGATGTTTCCTCCTTCATCTTAAAATCATACTCATGTTCTTATAACCCAGCCTCTCTCAGTTTAGATTCCGCTTATAAGTTGAATACACAGCCTTACCCCATTCCTTTACTGACCTGCAGCCAGTATATTTCATCCTATTGCACTGGATTTTGGCTTCCTGGCCAGAGTGTAGAAATGTTCTGAAATCTTCATTGTCCCAAACATTGTCCACAGTAGTCCACAGTTTAACATAGTGGACATAATCAAATGCCTATGTGCAATCAATGAAACCATCTACTGACTTACTAATTGTATTCTTTGGCTTTCTCAATTATAGATTCTTAGAATGTGGTATTTAATGAAGAAATATATGCTATATATTGTAATGTTTATAAATAATTGGGTGCAATTACCAGTTGGGGACAAAAATGTAAAATTGTTTCCACTGATCTTTTTTTTTTTAATTTCTTTTCATAAAAGCATGTGTATTTATTTTAGATTCTTCATTTAGCAGAGACACTAAAGAAACATGTGGAAGAGTTGAACAATATGAGAAATTTCAGCTCTTACAGATATCCATCTGTGAAAGGAGATTACTACCGCAGGTTTGCAACAGGCTAAATTGCTTGGTTGAGTCACTGTTTGACAATGTAAATGTAGCTGGAGGGAAGCATTTAATAGAATACAAACAATCTAATCATAATGCAAAGCAAACAAAATTTATTTCTGAGTACTGTAAATCTATATTTATATCTGTTTCCTATTCATTGCAATGATAATGACGCTTTATAGAAGTAATGTAAAAACAACAGCCATTGGAAAAAAATATTTTATTGGTCTTCAGTGTTTGCTAAGAGAGGCAGATTGGACCCTAGAGCAAAAATTTATTGTTTTAGCTGTTAAGAAGGACTATTTTTAATTGCATTTTTTTCATTAACTTGCTTGGAAATTATACTAGTGCTGTAATGAGAAAGCAACCTCATTATCTGAAAAAGAGAAATCCAGCATGGGATTGATTGATTGGCTGATTGATTGATATTGTCCTTCTTTCACTTGGTTTTATTTTTTATATTGTACAATATAAGTACTGTTAGGGCTTTTGTACTCTAAATAAGCACTGAGTCTTCTATGTACACTGTATCTTATAGTTTATTCTTTATTTCCCATTTATCCTGATCAAATTATCATGCATAATGATATAGTTGCATTATCTTAACTCAGAATTATGACCAGACTGCAAGGCCCTTTGCCCCCAAATAACATAATATAAAATAGACTACAATCTAGTAATACTGTGAAATATTTGACACTGCAAAAGTTTTTTGAGATTTTACATAACAAACTAATAGAAGTATTGACCAGAGGTATTTGCTGACTTCTGTCACAGTTTGTGAATTATCTAGTTTAACACAGCCAGCCACCTGCATGGGAATTTGATAGATCTTTTGGTTTTAATCCTTTCTTGACAGATTAAAACTATAGAATAGAATACTTTATTGGCCAAGTATGATTTGACACACAAAGAATTTGTCTTGGTGTAAAACTATAATGATACAATTTGGCCAGCGAATAGCATTTTAGGTAGTAGGTAAGTTTAATTTTCCACATGTAAAATGGAAATCTTACCTTGGACATAAAAGAAAACAATACAAAAATTGGTGTTTCCAAACCTAAAGCACTAGAGTGGAGATTTTACAATAGTAGAAAATGAAGCTAGGCAACACACTTATTTTGCTAATAGTTTCAATTCAGTGTAGCCCCCAAACTTCTCCAACTTCATAATTCCATATAAGGATGCTATGTGACAGCAGATTGTATTGTTGTTCTATGGAAAGGAAGCCTTAGATAAATACCCATTTATCATTTTCAACAAGGCATTTCATTCTCTGTGCCTTAAGGGAGAGAGAAAGTAGTGAAATTATGGAGACTCTTAGAAGGTTTTGAACAAAGTGTTTCTTAGATCACTTGATTGGTTTTAAAGTTAGATGTGAGACTGCTCACCCACTATCCTTTATTTATTTCTTATTCTGTGTAATTTAGTTCATATTTACATCTGGAAATGATTTACAATGATAAATATTAACATGCAATAACCAGGCTAAATCACACAGATGTTGTTATTTATTTTTATTGTTTACAGATCTAATATAATGTGTGTGCTTAGATGTTGAGTAAATAATTGAAGTAACATGCATCAGTCAGAATTAGATTTCCCATCGTGGCTTTATTCCTGTTTATGAAATTCTCATAAGTAGGAGAACAGAAGTAAATCTATAATTTGACATATTAAAAATAATGAATACAGACATGTCAATGGTATGTAGTATACAAAGCACAAATGCATAAAATCATAATTAATTAGTCATTATCACTAAGGGAACCTTAATAATTCCTATGACTCATTTTGTTTGATTTATCCTTTAATATGCAAGATTGGGTTGATTTAATTTATTCCTCTTACTTTTAAGCATTAACACAATAATATGCTTGGTAACTTTAGTGTAGTACAGTGGGGTTTTTTTCCAAACTCAAAACTTGTAAGTGACTGTTTCACTTTTTTACACTGGCCTATTTAGTGAAGTTTAAAAATAATTTCTAAAAAGATTTCTAAAAAGATCCTTCATAGCATCTTACCTTTTTTTGAATTTTGCCTTCTCCACCTTTGACTCCGTGGCATTTTAATTATATACTAATTCTCTACCTGCTCCTTCCGAAAAGTTTATAGCTTTTCTGAGTGTATCCTTTCACTTCTTTTGACTCTGTTTTTTCAGTTTTCCCAGTTTTCCCTTGTATATCAGGTCATCAGATCATTTTAGTCCTCAAGGTGACTTTCATTGTCAGCTGTGTTTTCAAACTGACTATACTTTCAGTTGTAGTATGTCTTCTTTTTTCTAAACGACAGCTCCATCTCTACTTTCCACATTCTATATCCTTAAGCAATCAGAGTGCCCATATGATACCTGTCATGGAAAAATAATGCCAAACTTTGTATGAAGGGTAGATCCTCATCTGAACAACTATTTGCCAATGATGACAGGATTAAAGTAAACTTGGTTATTTTTTTTCTTGTTTTAAAAAGAGCCCTAAAAGCACAGAAATAATAAATAACATAAATGGAGATATGGCATTAGTGAATAATTCTGTAAATGAAAGCTATGTTTACACATTCAGTTTATTTTCCCCTTGTGCACAGAGCTACAGTATCACCAAAAAAACTAGGAGTTTATACAATCTCTGAAACCACCCCAAACCAAAGAAACTAACCACGGTTAACAGTGAACAAGGGGAACAGGTTATGCTGTTAAGTCCTTAGCTGATTACTGTAATATATATGTGGTGTGAAGACAGCCTAAAAATCTGAAACGCTGCTTTTGTTTCCATAAGGCAGGGGTGAGAAATCTGTGACCCTAAACCTGCTCATGGTTTCCATATATACTGCATTTTTGTAATGCCTGAAGCCCCTGCTGATTGAAACTGCCAAAAATCTATTTTGATTTTTTAGGAGGATAGATGTGTATGTGTGTTTGTGTTTTGTGTGTGTGTGTGTGAGAGAGAGAGAGAGGGGGGGCGAATAAAAGAAGTCTCAGTCAATATATAAGGAATGGGCCCTTCCAATCTCTATAATTGCTCTGCTCATTATGATTATCGGATACAGGGAAGAAGCAAATTCAGGCTCTCTTACTCTAGACTGGGGTCGGCAACCTGTAGCTTGGGAGCCACATGCAGCTCCTTGGGGAGCCACATGCAGGTCCTTGGGAGCCACATGCAGCTCCTTGGGGTGTGCCCTCCTGTCTCCACCTTGCCCAGTTTTGCAAGGATTCAGCAGGCACTGCCTTGGTGATAGGGAGTGGGAGTTTTGTCCCATACTTGCCTGCCAAACGTCTTCGGAGGCACCCAGGGACTATATTCTCCAGCCACTTTGGACCAAGTTGCAGGATGTATATAAGTGCCAGTGTGAGTGTGCTGCTGCTTGGGAGGATGCCAGGGGTGGAATTCAATTTTTTTAATGGTGGGCATGGCTTGGTTGGTGGGCGTAGCTTGGTGGTCATGTGACTGGCTGGATGTGGCCAACTCAACATCACTCATATTGAGGCACGCATCTCCTCGCCTGGCCTCTCATTATTGTGGGGATGCTGCAATAGTCGTAAGTCTGAAAAATGGTCATAAGTCTCTTTTTTCAGTGCCATTGTAACTTTGAATGGTCACTCCACAAAAGCAAACTACCAGCAAAGGAGGAAAAAAACTCCAGAGAAGTTCCTGAGACAGGAAGTCTAGTCCTGCCAAGAATGTAATAAGGGTTAACGGAGATGCAGTTTCTGTAAACAACACCAGAATGTTTCCTTCCTGCCTTCCTTACAGGATTAGGCCAGGAATTTCTTCTAACAACCGGTTCTCCGAACTCCTTAGAATGTTAGCAACCAGTTCTAGTGAATAGATGCGAACCCCAGAATAGAATCCCAACCCTGGATGATGCTTCTCTGAAGTATGTGTGGTGATTTACAGCCTGACAATCATTCCTTTTGCTATGCAAGATTTATTTTTGTATTTTTCCAGAGACAGAAAGAACATAGTTGACTTTCCTTACAGTTATTCCCTGGGTTTGTGAGTTGGAAAGTGGAGGTGGGGAGTGGGAGGGAGGGAGGGAGAGAGGGAGAGAAAGAAAGAGAAAGAAAGAAGAGAGAGACAGTAGGTGAGCAGGAGAGGGAGATAGAGAGAAAAGATGAAAGAAAGAGAGGTGAGAGGGAGGGAGGGAGGGAGAGAGAGAGAGAAAGAGATGAGAGAGAAAAAGAAAGAGACAGAGAGGGAGAGAGAGAGAAAAGGAAGAGGGGTGGGAAGGAGAGGGAGACAGAGGGAGAGAGATAGAAAAAGAGAAAGACAGAGATGAGAGAAAGAGAAAGATTAGAAGGAGGGAGGGAGAGGGAGATAGAGAAAAAGAGAAAGAAATGAGAGAGCAAAATATAGATGAAAGAGAGGGAAATAGACAGAGTGGGAGAAAGAGAGATGAGAGGGAAGGAGAGAGACAGAGAGAGGGAGATACTTATTTCCCATAGAAAAGAAAACATAGAGAGCCACAAAGCCTGGATAGGCATGGCTGAGGCGGTCATGTGACTGGGTGGGAATGAGTGATGTTGAGTTAGCCACGCCCACCCGGGTTTTGTAGCTCCCAGTATTTTGTTTTCTGTGGTAAATGGGCCCAAGTGGCTCTTTTAGTTTATAAGGTTGCAGATCCTTGCTCTAGACCCTATATATTCAACTTTTTGGCTTGCCTGCGTAGCACTGAGTGAAGAGGAATTGTCTTGAACCACATATAAAATATTGTATGTATTGTCATATAGATAAAAAACTTCTTTATTTATTTATTTTTAAATCTTGTGGACCTGCATTATTAGCCATCCAAGGCTGCACTGTGGAGTGCATGTTGGGCATGCTTGTTATAGATCTTCCAATAAAAGTAGTTTTGACCTCCATAGTGACTGTTTCTTAATGTGATCTACTGAAGAAGGCTGAATACATGAGAACTTCAATGGTGTTTTAGATAGTCAGGCTTGGGATGGCTATCAGTGTTTCTAGAGGTTATTTTTTTTAATTTATTGGATGTAAATCTTTAAGTCTATGACTTTGACTATTATCATGTAGTAGTCAAACACACACTACCATATGTGTTTACATCTATTCAATTAATCCTTTTTCTAAAATCTAAAATTGTTAATTTTTAAAAAAAATACATTTAAGATATACAATTTTCATTTTAAATACAATTAACTGAAAATATGAGTGTTGTTTCTTTTTTATTGACCAAGTCTTTCCAATAGAGATAAATAATAAACTGCATACAGTATTATTTTTTGTGAACAGTATATATGTTTTATGTTTATTTCTACATTGCCCAGATTCATTCTATGAGGAAAATGTGTGGTTTCTAAATATTATAAATATAAATAATATAAATATAAATACTAGTCTTGGAAAGATTGTTCCAACACAGCTCCTTTCTAATGTATGGGAGTGGGGGCTACAATTTCTAGAATTTGTAGAAAGAAGTCTCAAGTCATCCAAAGGCTACCATATTAGGCTTGTCTTTGGTTGTTGACTGACACAACCTAAACTTGCTCTGATTTTCTTCAGTATAAACTGATGTTACCTTATTTATTTTTTTCTGTGTTATCTTCTGCTAAAAATCCTCATTCTTCAAAATTGATTTCTTATCACTTCTTTCTTGCCAATCCCTTTCAATTCCTAATTCCTTGCTCTATTCAAAATAGTTTCTTTACATCACACATTGATTTCTCATATCTTTATTCCTTCTTTAGGTTCTCCCACTGTTTTCCTGGCCCACATAAATGCTGACCTATAAATTCATACTCTAAGTTAGCCTTGATTTCCAGACTGAGTTTTCTGCTTTTCTTTTCTATCATATATAAAACCCTTCTTATATGTGGTCTTCTAGTATTGATGATAATGTATAATCTGATGACATGTTCCGTTCTTTTTAACTATGATGAATTATTTTCCTCTGTTCTTAACCTTTTATTTTGTGCTGATATCTTTTTGGCATTTCTTTATTACATATTGGAAACAGTTTTGAGAATGGATTTTATTTTTAATCATGTTGTTGTTTGCCTACTTCTTTGCTGATGTTAGTATCCTTACTTCAATAAATAAAAATCTTGATGCAGTTTTATTTCTTTGTCTCTGTGTTCATTTCATCATTAGCCTATTGTTTTCTTTTCTCAGTTGACTTGGGCTGTTTTTAATAAACAGTTCTTTTTAACTATATTTACATAGTACATGCAATTAGAATCCCAACAATAATTGCTCCCTTAAAATAGTATTTTTTTCAAGCAGTTTTCCAACATGAATATTGACAGGGGAAAAGCCAGATTTTCAGTGCTTTTCAGAAAACTAGGAAAATAGAGGCCTGCTGAACTTCAAGAGGAAGAGTGTGTGATAGAATTGGGGGTTACTACAGAAAAAGTATACTTTCTGACTCTCATAAGGTGTTAACGTTAAAGGAAATGGAATAGGATCAGTGGTGGTATTAAAAAATTTTTTACTACCAGTTCTGTGGCATGGCTTGGTGGGCGTGGCAAGGGAAGGATACCGTAATATCTCCAGTCAGAGGTTGTGTTTGCCGGTTCTCTGAACTACTCAAAATTCCACTACTGGTTCTCCAGAACTGGTCAGAACCCGCTGAATACCACCTGTGAGTAGGATGTTCCCACCCTATGTAATCTGGTAGGATAGGTAGACATCATGTCAAGCACAGGAATCAGGAGTCAAGGCAGTTCAAATGAATACAGGTTTATTGCATGCTAACATTTCTTCAAGAATCTGAACTACCAACTGTCAAAACAAATTGATGGTAGATAAGGATTAATGGAATTCAAGATGGGCTGGACTTAGATCTTTTGTGGGACTTAAGATTACTTATGTGCTTAACCTGTCCCTCGGATTCAACCTGCTCTTGTACATGTCCTTAGGCAAAGATGGTTCCATAGATAACCTAGCCTTGTGCAATATAGGGCTTTAAAGATAATAACCAGCACCTTGAATTGCAGCCAGAAGGAAACTGAAAGCCAGTGCAGCTAATACAACAAAGTTTTTGCATAAATAAACCTAGAAACAAACATCACTGCATATGCAACTGCATTGTGAACCTGTTGTACCTTCCAGGTAATATTCAAGGGCAGCCCTATGTAAAGCCCATTGTAGTAATCCAAAAGTAATCTAGTGCCTCAGCTGAACCCAGAAGCAAATTGGTAACTAATGCAACTCATGGAACAAACTATAATGTCAGCGATCTGGGAGCACACATAACTGCCTGCGTCACTACGTTTTGCAACCAAATCAAAAGCTTGCACATTGTTCTGATTTAATTTGATGCACTTGCTTCCAAACAATTCTGGCTGGTTCACTATACATCAGTCAATATAAAACGTATAATAAGAAACGGAGAACAAAACGGAACTAAAACAAAAGAAGAAAGAAAGAATAGCAAGATGGCAAACCCAGAAGACTCCCTTTCCTAAGAGTCTGTAGGGGGCGTGCATAAGCGCACCAATGTGCCTACCGTCCCTGTCCTACTTTTTTTTATTTTTCTTATATGTATCCATGTATTCATAACTATGTTTTTACTTATACCTATTATCTTGAAAGCAATTGACAAAAATAAATAAATAAAATAAACAAAACACCCTACCAGCATCTAACACATAGCAAAGTGAAACTAACCAGCCAGGGGGGGCCTAATCCTGCTCATGGTTTCCATACATACTGCATTTTTGTAATGCCTAAAGGTTGCTGGATGGATGTGGCCATGGTAGGCATGGCCTAGTTGACCTTTTGCATCATGGCGGGGTGGGGGGTGCCTTCCCCAGGCTCCGGAGGCTCCGAAGGCCCATTTCTGGCCTTCCCAAACTTCTGGCAGGCCCATTTTTTGCCCTTCCCTGAGCCTTCGCATATGCCCTGCACTTACCTGCATCCAAAATGGGCCATGTGGGTGGGGTGGGGTGGGCGGGGCCAGACAGGAGTGGGATTTGGGGGTTCTCCAAACTGCATAGAATTTTAGCTAGGGGCTCTCTCAAACTGCTAGGAACCCCCAGCAGCCCACCCCTGCAACCAGGCAAATCTAAGGCCTGGGAGGAACACCAATGAAAATAAGGTGGCATGGTGGCAACACAGTGCAAAAGAAACAAGGAAATGCTTATGATGTTGTCCTTGGTTTGAATCTTATACTCAAAGTTGGATTTTCTCAAATCTAAGGTGAGAAGAAGTATTCAGGAAAAATTGCTAAAAGCACTGAGCAGTCTTTCTCATGCTGAAACAGAATAAATGGGTGAAAAAAGTGAAAAAGATAGAAGTAACGAACAAATGCAGTTGTATCTACTTCTTGGAGATGAACTGAGTAATTCCTGAATTATTACTAGTATCACCTACAACTGAATTAGTTACACAACTTGTGGTTGCTCTTCAGTC
This sequence comes from Bungarus multicinctus, assembly GCA_023653725.1. Classification (NCBI taxonomy): domain Eukaryota; kingdom Metazoa; phylum Chordata; class Lepidosauria; order Squamata; family Elapidae; genus Bungarus; species Bungarus multicinctus. Next base: position 7,302,483 of record CM042848.1, on the reverse strand, counting down.
ATCCATATAAAGTAAGAATGGTAGCCTTGATGGAAGGCACTATTATCTGGACAAAGCAGCTGAAACATTTTTAAGAAGAACAGTGAAATAACATTTGGAAACAGCTCAGGCAGATAGTGCCTCTCTAATTCACTGGAGTATAAAATAGGAAAGGATGTATGGCAGAATGAAACTGAGAAGATTGTGTTATTACTGTATGTACAATCTGAATAAACTAATTTTAGCTTTCCTAGGGAAATTATCCTAGTCAGATCTGCCTCATGTGGCTGGTATCACCAGCATCATTGGTCACCCTAAGTATCCTAAGTATATGTGCTGAAAGAAGTTATTCCATTCACAACTGAAAACCACCACAACAACGTAACTTGTAAATATTATAACAGTCCAAATTTTGGCTGGGAGTAATTTCACACATAGAGTTTTTCTTATAATTAATTAAACATGACTTTATTGTTAAATGTCTTCTACTACTTTCCATAAAACAAGCAGCAGAATGTCTTTTGTTTAATCTGTAACATAAATACATAATATTTATACATAATACATAATAAAAGCGAGATGGATGGAAGATAGAAAGACAGACAGACTAAAGACAGACAAAGACTTTATTTCAAGTGTCTGCAGTTTAAATTGCTGTTTATTTGATTTCTCCACATCCAGGAATGAAATTTTGCTCTGCAGTGTTGCCTGCACTTTTATAGCCTGAAGAACAATGTTAATTAATTTATTTTATTTTTATTTATTTATTTATTTGATTTGTCAATCGCTTACAAGATATGTAATATATATTACAAGATATACAAGATATAGGTATAAGTATATGCATAGTTATGAATACTGTACATGAAATGGGTACATATAAGAAAAATAAGAAAAATAAAAGAAACAATAGGACAGGGACTGTAGGCACATTGGCGCGCTTAGGCACGCCAACTTTAACAATTTCTGTTAATATTTCTTCCAATTTTCTAACTGTGGCAGTTATGAAGCCTCAGTTTAGTAAAAAGACTCTTTTCGGCCTCCTTTTGTAATAACAATAACTGATTACAAAAACATGCAGACAAATATATTTTGAAAGTTCACAATTTAATCTCAATATGTGAATAGGAGATACTTTTCTATTCTCCTTGTACTGTATACCAAAGTGCCTTAATTTCTTTATTTCGCTGAAGCTTTTCTAGCGAAAAGAGGCACCATAATTTTCTTTCAGGGTATAACTTTTTGTATTTTATTTCAGGTAAATGAAGGTGCAGTTTTAAAATAAATGAGACTGAATAGCATTAATATTGAGGGAAGACAAGCATTTTATTGCAAAAATTTCAATCTGTAATGACTGTAATAGTGAAGGTTATTATTCTCATATTCTTGAAACTTCACATCCTTTGGAGTAAATCAACAATAACATTGATAATAAAAGAGGTGGCCTTGGAAGCCTTGGAAGCCAACCAAAGCAGGAGATCATACACCATTCCAGACAAGTGGCTGTTCAGTTTCTTAAAAACCTCAGTTGATGGAGCATCCACAAATTCTGAAGGCAAGATGTTACACTGGTTAATTGTTCTCGTTGTTAGGAAACTTCTCCTTAGTTCTAGGTTTCTTCTCTCCTTGACTCATTGTTTCTTGTCTTACCGTCTGATGCTTTGGAAAATAGGCTGTCTCCTCTTCTTTGTGGCAGCCCCTCAAATATTGAATCAAAAACATTATCCAGCAACTACTAATCTAATAGCACGATCGAATAGTGTTATGAGTAAAATTTGGTTATTATACTTGAGAATATAAAGAACCAAACTGTAGCCATTTTGTGTCCGCAGTCTGAACTTTTAAAAGCTCAGAACAGTTATGAAATGTGTTTTTGTGACACAAATATGTTAGATTGCAAAATCGTGTACTTGGCTTAAGTTGGAAATTTGTTCCATTATATAGTCACATTCAGAGAAATTAATGACCATATTATAGCCCTCCGATAATTGCATAACAGGAAATCTGGAGATAAATCTAAATAAAGAATGTTGATAACCATCCAATGTCAAGTGGGGGAAGTTCCGTGGAAAGACCCACAACTTTCCTATGGGATTCTATGTATTTTTGATTTGAAAAACAAGATGTGTTATGTAACTGTTTATATAATCATATTTGGATATAAATATGTAGTCTTTCTGGAAAAAGGCATCTCCTTTTCCTCATACTATGTCTAGTATGTGTTAAAGGTTGATTGATACTGCAGTATCTTAAATAAAAGCCAGTTACGTGTTTCAGCATATCAAGTCTGTTATTTTCATTTCTGCTCTTACGTATAACAAATAGCAAAGATTCTCTTTGGAAGGAAAACAATATTTTAACTCTTGAAAACACTTCGCTGCATGCTGTTCTCTTTAACATGCCCAGCTTTCTAAATCATTAGCAAAAGCCTAGCTAACAGTCAGCAAAGACAGTCTTATGCAAATTTTTTAAAATCTAACCTAAATGTTAAAATTTGTGTGAGAAAGTTATGTCAATGTATTACCAAAATAATGTTATGACATTTCACGAGACCCTATATAAATCTACCCTCCCATACTTTCTGTAATACTTCTCCTCTTAGAAATATGCTTTTGGTTCTAGCATTCAGCATTTTAAAGCATAGACTGTTGTTGTTTTATTTCCTGCCAGTAAGACTAAATCATCCAGTTATTACACACACAAGTATAAGAAGCTAGTTTCTGCAATCTGGCTGTTGTCATAGAAACCATGTTGGAAGCCTACTGTTTTCCTACAACCATCACTGGGGTGTTTCCTGCCTTTTTAAGACTACCTTCCATTCCCATGGAAGGGAATGTTTATGGATTGCTGATCTGTTCTCTTATTGTTTTGAATTTCTCAAGACAATTTATTAAATTGAATGTCTTCAGTTAATTCAGTTCTAATTGATTGCACATTTCCTTCAGACTTCCATGGTATGGAACAAACCTACAATTTAACCTCTGTTGCTCCAACACTGCTGTTCCAATGTGCCTTTTGATTTTTAGTTTTTTTTTAAAAAAAATCAATCATATCCAATGATATAAAGGGTAAAAAAAATATCAAAGCATACAGTACAGTAAATGTTATTTATGGGAATATTCTCCCACAGTAATTTCTGTGCTACCTTTTTGAAAATTAGATTTGAGGTGACTAGAATTGTAAATATGTTGAAATTATGTTTGTGTGATTGCATTAGAAAAAAATTATCCATGTGTATGCACATTCAAAAACTTGCAATGTAGAAGAGAATGAAAACCTCATATAAATACTTCACTGCACCAAGACTACAATAATAGCTTCATTCATAGAAGATAGGGAGGATGGGATGAAACCTGTTCAGGCTCCTAAGAATTGCACAGTTTTCTTTATTGTTCCTCACCTATAGACAGCAACATTGCCAAACTAAAGCAGCTACTTACATCATTAAAGATATACTCTGAGAATTGATAGGGAGAAGCCTTTTAAACTCTCTTTCTCATAACCAAATCATTTACATTTTACTGTTACTTTTTGCTCTCTGGATACAGCCCCCCTGCCCCCCCGCCAGACTACAACCCATCAACCCTGTCCATTTGTCACATGTCAGAACTGTACATATGTATAAAGATATTGGAGTTTCAGTTGCAATGACACAACAGCCATCTTGCCTGGTTTGACTGTCCTCATCCCCAGGATGTTTAATGTGAAACAGCACATTAATCAGGAACTTAGAATTTCAGCAGTAATTCTGAAATTCTAAGTTCCTGATTAATGTGCTGTTTCAAATTAAAGTGTCTTCTAACTTAGCTTCTTTTATCCAGAATATGTTTAATATTTTAAAGCTGTTGTGACCAGTTTGTTCCAATTTGATGACTCCAGATTCTACAGGAATTCCAGAAGTTGCAATTGCCTTTCTCTGTAAGTTAGTGAGTTAAAATGTACTGCCGTTGTAGTAAAGCCTTATTGTATTAAAATTATGCAAATTGAGGAAGTGGGGACAAATTAGATATATTGTGCTGCTCTGTGCATGACGGTGGATAGAAATTTTGTTATAGTTTACTAGTATATGTAGGGATAACATTAACTTTTTTTCTGCTGAGAATCAAAAAAGATTACTCTGCTGTATTTTTTCATTATAAGGTGTTCAATTGCTAGTTGGTATTATATAAAACAGCAGTGGAATATTGTTGTTATGTTTTATTTTGTGGTTTAGGTATTTTCTGCACAAAGAACATCATCAATTTGTGCAGTCATAAAACAAAAAAAGGAAATAAGAGTGTGTTCTTTCCAGCTGATATTACTTGAGTGAAATAAATGTTACAGGCACTGATGTTTTAAATCAAATGGACAACCACTGCTGATGTGAAACAAATCAATGCATTTATCCAGATTCTTCAGGTGTCTTTGGTCTCATTTTAAAAGGCACAAAAGTGGTAGGAATTCCGAACACAATTCCTGCAATGGCACTTACGTTTTTGCTATGTACTGGCACAATTTTCAGAAGATTGTAATTTCTATTATAGCTGTGCACTAGAATTAGATTTACATCAACATTATTATTTGTGCATCTAAGCTATACATTTTGATATGTGTAGTGTATACTACGTGCATTATACATATCTATATAGGTATTTATTAACATAAACATTAAAATTAATCCATAATCCATATACAGCCCATTTGAAAAGAATACTACCATTTCGGTAGGTTCACATTTTAAATTATGCTACAAATATTGAAGGTTATGTATAATTAGGTACCTTATTTGTCTTATTTGTCTATTGATTAATTATCAAATATATTTTTATCTCTATACATGCTGCATTTTAAGAGGAAATATACTAAAAAAAATTAGAAAAGGTAGACACTAGATAACTTTTAATAGAACATAAGAGGACTTTGCTTGTTCTGTCCTTTTGCTTCATATCCTGTTCCAGAAAGTCCATGATTTTTTTAGAACTGATTGGGGGAGTGAGATGGAAGGCAGGAGAATGATACAAACACCCACTTTGTTGCAATATCATTTTAGGAATTCTGATATATAAAACAGTTTGGCATTGTTCACAAGATGTTCTAATAAAGACTTGTAAGACTTATAATCTCAATGAAATTTTAGGATAGAAAGTTGTAACAAATGGGAGAAATTAATCAGGAAGTGACAAAGTAAAAGTGGCCAGAACAAGCCAATGGAACATTCTCTTCAATCATTCATTCCTATAAATTGGCTAACTGGCCACAGACTTTCTATAAGCATGTAATCTTTAAACTGTCCTATTGTATGCTGAAACTGGCTGGATTGTGCATTTAAGAAAATGTTTTTTGGATTGAAATTCTTTGACAGAAATTTGTCAGGTGTTCAATCTGAACTGCTGGCTACTACAGATCCCCTTTGGACAATTCCTTGCTGTTGTGCCCTCCTAACCAATCCAAACCTATCCATGTAAAGTTGTGCAGGGCCTTCAAAAAGAGAACTTCCTTCAAGTTCTGTGTTAAATTGAGCAAAGCACCCTTCCTTTGAAGCATTATAGCACTACATTATTTAAAGCTTTCACAACTACCCTTAAAAGAACAGTTTTTTCCCGAAAGTCATCACTCTGCTAAACAAATAATTCCCTCAACACTGTTCAACTATTACAAAGTCTGCACTACTATTACTGCTAATCTTCCCATCACTCCTTATCACATCCCCTCCCACTTGTGACTGTAGGACTGTAACTTTGTTCCTTGCATCCTTACGATTTATATTGACTTGTTTCCTAGTATGATTTGATTGTTGATTGTACCCTATGACTATCATTAGTATTGTACGTTATGATTCTTGATTCTTAACTAATGTATCTTTTCTTTATGTATACTGAGAGTATTTACACCAAGACAAATCCTTGTGTGTCCAATCACACTTGGCCAATAAAGTATTCTGTTCCGTTCCGTTCCGTTCCGTTCCATTCCATTCCATTCCATTCCATTCCATTCCATTCCATTCCATTCTATTCTATTCTATTCTATTCTATTCTATTATAAAAGCCATCTAAATATATTCACTCCAGCATCAGTTTCAATAGAAACTGTACAGCTGAATACTAGGGCTATGCAAATCTTCTAGAAGGTGATCATTGAAATATTTGGGAAACCTCTCTTCCAATATTAAAGTAGCTATGCCTTTTAATAAACTCAGGCAAATCTCTGAAGCAATATTCAATAGCTTTCAAAGCATCCATTAGAGCAAGTGTTTTTCAACTTTATTCCATATTATTCCATACCAGAATTTCTAGCCACCCAAAATGATGAAGCTGCTTTAATTACTGACTGAGAATATGTTGCTCAAACTTACATATTTATCAAGTTGTCTAGTGACTAGTCTGAAACCAGATATCATTCCTTAATCTTTTGAAACAAATGCTTTGTAAACATTGGGAGTGAGATGGGCAGTATCTACATTTGATAAACAAACAAACAAACAAAGAAGATTTTACAGAATTCTAATATGCATATAACTGAGAGAAGACTTAAAAGCTTTCCAAAAGCTTTTAACATTTCAAAGTGGTATGCCATAAATAACAACAGAATTCAGAGTTGTTTCATAAAACAAATGTTCAGATAGAAAACTGTACAACACAAAGTCCCTTGTGACAATCCTAGTGCAATTGTATTTGCTTTCTTTGGTTCAAACTTTCATTCAGTATTTATGTTCTTATCTAATATGATCAAACACTAAATCCAACTATTTTGCTGATTACATAAAATAGAGTACAAGTTAACCAGGTGGGAAAGAATTGTAGGAACTAAAAGAAAACTGATATTCATCCAGCCCTCTGTTAAAATTAAGCCAATGTGTAATCCAGCCAGATTATATATGTATAGATTTAGTCCTATTGACTCTGCTACTTTAACTAGTTTGTGAATTGAGCTGTTAAAGAGAATACCCAGGAGGAAATCAAGCACAGCTCTCTGTTAGAATGAAGCATAAAATACATAGCATAGATACAAAGAAATGGTTTGTATGAACAATCAGGTATAGAAGAAATTAAGTTGGAGCACTAGATGTAACATCTGTTTAGAAAAAAGCAATAATGGAGATCTGTTGGGGGGAGGGACTCCTGAACTTTAATTATGTCTGCATCACTTTTAGTTAATGAGCCATCTCCTTATATGGATCAATAGTTTTCACAAGAGCCATCTTTATTTGTCTCCAAGGCAGTAACGGCTGAGTGAGGCAGAATAACACAGCCAGAGCTTAACTTATTTGTGCTGCCAGAGCAATCAACCAGCCCTGTCAAAAAAGGAAACTACCTTTTAAGTTGAACAAGAAGTCAGTCTCTTCAGCACAGAGAAACTGCTGTGACAGATACAATAGTGAAACTGTTCTGCATGCATTCTTGTTATGTCTGCAATGGCACTGTTTAACTCTGTCTCTGATCATAAAGGAAGACAAGCACTTTTCCTATCAGTCAATATTTCATTTTTTCTGTGTCAAAGGGATCTATAGAAACTATGAAGCACATCTAAGAGGAGCCATCAATGGTCTGCCTCATTTCCCAAGACACTAATTAATTATCTCCTGGAAACCCACCAATACATCCTGATGATAGTCATCTTTTCTTGTTTTGCTTTCCAACAGTTTATATTTAACAGCTTATCATCTAAGATGATTGAGATACTATATAGCCACTGTATTAAATGCCATTTTTAAGATGCCCACATCCCTGGGTTTTTGTGAAATTCTTTTAATAAGGTCCTGGTTTCAAGTCCTTTTTTGTTCTTCACTGGATTTGCATAGCTGGTCAAAAAGAAATAAGCAAATAATCTAAAGCATATAAACAAGAAAAATCTAATGAATACTAACAGTTGGTGATTATGATGGACACAACTCATTGAATACTTCTAACCATTCCCATTTATTTTAATCAGTTGAATGTCAGGGAGTCAGATGAAAATAATCCAAGATGTTTCTATGATCAGATGTATTCAACCGTCATGCAAAGATGCCTTCAAATCAAACTCAATTCATTTTCTTGGCAATGTTACATAAATGACTTGCCATTGTCTTTTCTTCAACTCCTAGCCAGTAGCCAGATTGTAAAATTATAAACTAATTACTAAATATTGTAATTCAAAAGTTACATAATTCTATTTGAAATATCTTTTTTTTTTCAAATAAACAGAACAACACTAATAGAGATGCTGCCTCTAGAAACAACTCTTTACATTGGTTAGTTGCTTATTTTACTACGAGGGGCATAAATAAAGATAGACCTCAAGGATTCCTTCTTCATTCTATTCTTTGTCTCTGCATTGCTTTCCCTTGATTGGAAGATTAATAAGAGTAGTCTGTCCCATTCAACTTGCTTCCTGTCCTATTTCTCTTTTCAATTACCATGAAGGCGGAAACCTTAGAGATTTTCTTACTAATTTTTACTTGTCCTTTTGGACTTAAGCATATGATAGAGATACTCTTAATGGGCTGGTTTTATTTGATTCTACCAATAAATAAATTGAAAAATTCCAACCAGCATTGTTTCATTTATTTTTCTTTATAATGACTCGTTTAAGATGCTCAAATTTTCTTCTCAGCTTTAGTTTTATGGTCTTCTGTGAAAGAATTTGTAGGCATGCCTTCATCACTTCTTTTCTTTCCAGGTGCAGGCCAAAGATTAGTTTGATAAAATATATTCTTTTTTTTTCTTTTGATAGATGGCTACTGAAGATATTACATAGGAATTTGTTGAAGTGCTTCAGCCAATCCAATACTCTGCATTTACTTTGTTTGTTTGGATGAATATAGCAATACAAAGTAAAACACAATAGTGGTAGTCTTCACTTAATGACCTTAATTGGGACTAGCAATTCCTCCACTAAGCAAAGCAGAGGCTAAATTGTAAATCACATGGCTATGAATGTGCTTTCTGGCTGGAAAGTGACAAGACTAATTGGATTCACACATTCAGCTTTTGTTTACCTCCTAATTACTCACCCACCCTTTGTAATGCTCAAGTGCCTACTTACTGTCTTGTACACATATAAAGCAATGGCAAATGGGCTGTTGTCTGGGGCTGTGAGCTGGGGGCTTGTTATACAAGTTTCCAATATTCTCTTAAAATCTCTTCCTCTCCATTCTGTCTAATCTGGGGGAGGGAAGGGGGGGGGGAAAGCAAACAATGTTTGTATACAATTCTCCATGCCTTGACTCTTTCCTGCTGCTGACACAATCACATTGCTCTTGATGTAGAAGAACAAACAGTTTATTCTCTTGAAATCCCTCTCCAATGTCTCTGCTCTGCAGGCCAGGGGAGGGAAGTATCAGTGAAATGAAAGATTGCATTCAGAAATCAGGTTTTTTTCCTTTCTCCACATAGAATAGAAAAATAGTGGTGCAGTGGTTAGAATGCAACAGCAGAGGCTAATTCTGCTGACTGCCAGCAGTTTGGCAGTTCGAGTCTCACCAGCTCAAGATTGACTCAGCCTTCCATCCTTTTGAGGTCAGTAAAATGAGGATCCAGATCATTTGGGGCTATATACTAACTCTATAAATGACTTAGAGAGGGCTGTAAAGCACTGCAAAGCAATATATAGGTCTAAGTGCTATTGCTATTGCAAGCTGTACAAGACTAAAACAGCTTATTCTCTTGAAATCCCATTGTCTCCAATCAATCTGCTTGCAAAGGTGAGAGAGAAAAAAATACACAGATCAAGTACAGGACACTGCATACTGTAATGGCAATCACATAACTGAAGGACACTGTGAAGAATGCAATCATCGTCCACTTAGAAATAAACAACCTACTCTCTAATAAACAATTTGGTTTCATGAAAAAACTATCATGTAATCTGAAACTCTTACACTGCAAAAACATATGGACTACTACTCAACTCGATCAGGACAAAGCAATAGATGCAATCTACACAGACTTCTGTAAAGCCTTTGATTCAGTGGTACACGACAAACTACTCCTAAAACTAAAATCTTATGGTATCTCTGGACACCTGCATAACTGGATAGAAGTATTCCTGTCAAACAGGCAACAAATGGTCAAAATTGGGAGCGTCCTATCAAATTCTGTACCTGTCAACAGTGGTGTCCCCCAAGGCAGTGTTCTAGGACCAATTCTTTTCATACTCTATATAAATGACCTCTGTGATCATATTAAGAGCAACTGCATTCTCTTCGTGATGATGTAAAGCTATTCAACACCACAAACAATGCTGCTACCCTTCAAAGAGACCTTGACTATGTATCAGAACGGTCAAACAAATAGAAACTTCAAATCTCAACAAATAAATGCTCTGTCCTACATATTGGCAAAAAAAATCAGAAAATAAAATACAGGCTGAATAGTCAAGACCTTGTTAATGATCCAAACTCTGTCAAAGATTTTGGAGTACTCATCTCTAATGATCTAAGTGCTAGAGCCCACTGTAACTACATAGCCAAAAAGGCGTTAAGAGTTGTTAAGCTAATCTTACGTAGCTTTTTCTCTGGTAATATTACACTATTAAGTAGAGCATACAAAACATTTGCTAGACCAATACTCGAATACAGCTCATCAGTTTGGAACCCACAGTACGTATCTGATATTAACACAGAAATATTTCACAAGAAGAGTTCTCCACCCTTCTACTCGTTACAGAATACCTTATGCCACCACTCGAAATTCTAGACTTAGAAAACTAGAACTATGCCGCCTTCGGTCCGATCTAAGTATAGTATATAAAATCATACATTGCAATGTCCTACCTGTCAATGAATACTTCAGCTTCAACCATAACAACACAAGAGCAAACAATAGATACAAACTAAAGGTTAATTGCACCAAACTTGATTGCAGGAAACGACTTCAGCAACAGAGTGGTCAATGTCTGGAATACTCTACCTGATTCTGTGGTTTCTTCCCCAAACCCCAAAAACTTTAACCTTAGACTGTCTACTATTGACCTCACCCCTTTCCTAAGAGGTCTGTAGGGGGCGTGCATAAGCGCACCAACATGCCTACCATCCCTGTCCTATTGTTTCTTTTATTATTATTTTTTTAATTTTTCTTATATGTATCCATGTATTCATAACTATGTTTTTTCTTATACCTATTATCTTGTAAGCAATTGACAAATTGACAAATAAATAAAATGTAAATGGGGACATAATTGGGACATAAACATATGTTTTTTAAGCATCATCACAACATTGAACAACCTCTTAATAAATGGTTAGTAAATGAAGAATACCTGTACGTCTATTTTTAAAATCATCTTAGTATTCTCACTGGCCACTAAGAAACACAAAGAAAAAGTTTGTAATGCCAATATTTCAGAATCAACATCATTATCATCATCATCTTAATCATTGTATCACCATCATCCTTATCATTGTCTATCCAATGCAGGATGAAGGCCTTTTCCACATGTTTCCAACCTATACAGACCTGAGGTTTCTTTTGCCAATTGGCCCCAAAATACTTGCTGATGTCAACAATCACTATTGTTTTAGTCTTGGATGCTTTTAATCAAGTATAATCCATTCTATGACTGCCTTTGTTCACCTGCCATTAGTTTTTCTTGCTATGTGATCAGCCTATTTCCATTTTAATTCTTTTACTCTCTTGATGATATTGTATACTTTCATTTGTTCTTTAATCCATGTGCAGGTCTTTCTATCTAGTCTTGTAATTTTACAACCAACTGGATTAATATTTCTTTAAATACAATTTTTCAACTTAACTCTTCATGCATTAAACTTGGAATGATTTTGGACTTTAATAAATCATACATAAAGAGTTACCAAAACTGCATGCAAGATAGTTAATCTGATAATACATTAATAATTATTAATAAATATTCATTTTTAACACAAGGACATTTTAAGGCTTCAACATACTTTCTGCATAACATAGTCATTTTGTATTAATAAGTATGCACATGATAGAGTATGTTAGTCTAACATGCTAAAATAGAAATATGCAAATCTACCAATTTTCAGTACTTTATGATACATGGTAAATGAATCCTAATCTATCAGGCTTAGCAATTACACTATCTCCTCTATTAAGAAATAGATTGGAACATTGCTAGTATAAAAATAATTTCCTTAGCAAAACAAATTTCCTGTCTTATCCAGATTATATTTTCTGTGTTTTCAAAATTATGATCAAAATAGTGCCACATAGAGGTAGTAGCTGGCTGAAGAATATTTTCTGCAATTAAGTACAATTTTATAAACTTTTGAAGAGAAATTATCTTTCAGATGACTGCTCTCGAAGATAAATATGTGGCTTATTAAGCCTTTCTGGTAGTATTTTCAAACAATTACAATTTAAGAAATTTATTTATTTACTGTCAGTTGGCAATTGTTAACTAACAAATCAAAATATTGTGCTAATTTCTTAAGAACTGAGCATTTGGAGGTAGATCACACTGCTGATATCTACAATGATGAATAGAAAGTTTTTTTTAGATATTGATATGACTGAAGAAGGATCACAAATTGAAAGTGTATTATACTACATCCTTCAAAGCATTTAACTCACATAATTTAAGATATCCAAAATAAAATTCACCTATAATTTTATTCTGACTTTTCATCTATCTAAAAAAAAATGTTGTCATGACCTCATATGGTCTCTTCACTACAATTACTCAGGCCTGCAATTTTAGTTTTCAAAGTTGTAAGTTCATTTCTTTGCCTCATACTTCCATTCTCATCTCCCTTGATAATCCAGGTCAGCATTCTGCTAAAAGTGTTCTGGTTTATTTAAGAATGGTTGATGGTTATCTCCCAGGACAGATTATGGATTATGATGAGGCACATTGAATGTATTTAATATTTCTGATACTACAGCCTGTCAAAAGTCAACTTAATGAAAGAACACTCCTTTAGATATTTGAACTGCTTATACATATTTACAGAAGCATATTCACTAAGTTAAAAATGGAATTTACCTGCCCTCTCTGATAACCAATTGGAATGGTTTATAAATTTATTAATGCATAATACATTTTGTCTGTTTGTGTTATGCAACAATTAATCATGGTTTAAAACTATATTTATTCTTTTGGGGGGAGGGAAATTTACCTGTGTCTCTGGACTGGAATGCATGGAGATCAGGGCTTTCAACCAGTGAATGAATATTTTATTTTATTGATCATTTGCCTTGCAACCATTTAGATTTTAATGAATGCATGTTATTAAAATTTCAATATTAGTGTGGTTTGGGGCTGTTGAATGGACTAGTAATTTCATAACACAGGCAATCCACTTTCTTGCTGTATTGCATTAAAACACCCACAGCTGCAAAAATAAACAGATATGTCCTTATTTTTATTTCTCCACAAATTCAGTTAGTCTCTGTTGATTAATCAGTTTTGCTTTACTTTCGCTGTTAAACATTCTTACATTTTTTAGCTTTAATTATTGATTTTATCTGGGAACCTAAAATCCCATCAAATAGTAAAGAATGATGACCACACAGTGTTCTAGATTAGGGGTCTCCAACGTTGGCCGCTTTAAGACTTGTGGACTTCAACTCCCAGAATTCCTCAGCCATTTCTGGCTAAAAGTGGCCAATGTTGGAGACCCTTATTCTAGATCATGAATACAAGGAAAAATGAAATAGGGAATGAACCTAGCTGGTGCAATCTTTCTTGTCTCTATAGGATGAGTAGAATGCGAGGTAAAGAAATTAGAGATTAGGAAAGTTAGAGAAGGAGAAAAGGTGTACAAAAGAGAAATTTGGGAGGGAGGAGGGAAATCTCAGAATCTCAGAATCCTTAGTTTAAATTAAAGTTGGATGAAATGTTCATCTCCTCCCTTTTCTAAATATATAGAAGTGATGTGAGAAGATGCACATACCCCTGCACTTTCAGGGATAAGAGGAAATAAATTGAAACTTGATCTCAGGGTCTCACCATAACAATTGGAGATGTGAGTTTTCTTGGGACAATATATCCTGATTTGCTTCTCCAATATCAGTGAGAACATTCTTATCCACATATAATAGTTTATACTATACATTATACTGATGTCAAATTATATGGGCAGGAAAATAGGCATACAAAAAGTAGTTTAAACCAGAGGTGGTGTTCAACCGGTTTGCACTGGTTCGGGTGAACTGCTAGCAGTGATTTGGTGTGGGTCGCTGAAGCAATGGTGACCCCGGCTGGCCATGCCCCCTAACTGGTCGCCTGGTTGCCCAGTTGCTCACTTGGCCCAGTCACTCTCTTAATTTTCCCTACCATGTGGCAGCCACGATGCAGCTCAGGTGGATGTCCCGGGGCTACTGCACATGCGCACTGCATGTGCAGCCACTTACAAATGCAGTGAGCATGTGCAGTGGCCCCGGAACATCCACCCACCTGCTTGCCCTCCTGGAGCACGCTTTCTTCCTTCTCCCGGAGGATGCGCCTCTTCCAGCCCAGCTTGGTCAGCCAGCAGGTTACCACATATCCAGCTGCCCCTTTTTCAGCGCAAGAAGTCTCTCCCAACTGGCTAGCTGCTCTCCTCCTTTTCTGCCTGTTTGTTCTGTATGGCTGAGGAGAGCAGCCGGCCAGTTGCGGAAAGCTTTTTGCACTGAAAAAGGGGTGGCTAGAGGCCACTTTTTTTCGGTCTCCAGCCACCTCTTTCGCAGCACAAGAAGCCTCTCCCAACCAGCCAGCTGCTCTCTTCTGACTCAGCCATACAGAACAAACAGGCAGAGAAGGAGGCAAGCAACTGGCCATTTGCACTGAAAAAGGCGCGGCTGGAGATGACTCTTTTTCAGTCTCCAGCCGCCTCTTTCAGAGTGCTGCACCACTCCGCTTGGACTTGCTTGGGCAGGTCCCCCTGGTGCAGCAGTTCAATGAGGTGGACCTGCATGGCTGGCACCTAGAATGCGGCTATGGTGGCAAGTTGGAGAAGCTGAGCAAAGCCGGAGGTCGGTAATATTCCCTGCAAGAAACCTATAGCTGCCACGTCTTTTTTTTGATGTGGCTGAAGTCCAGCCACATGGAAAAAAAACCACTCAGCGGCTGCAGGAATCTCGTGACAAGGGCAAAATGTAGTTGGTAGGGAGCCCAGTGACAACAATGGCTCAGCCCTGGCTTGCCTTCCCTGCAGCCAGCCACTGGAGGAAGGCAAGGTTTCAGGCGGTCAGGAAAGCCAAACCCAAGCTGCCTAGCCCAGAGCTGCTGGTGGGGGAGGCAGGCTGCAGCACATGCCTCGCTTGAATTTCCCAGCCCCAAAAGTGGGAGGGGAGGAAGTCCCACCCACAGACACTTTGTTGGACCTGGAAGCCTTGCCTGCCAGCTTTTTTGGGCAATGTGGGACCAGAGACTGGCCGGGAAGAACCTTCGTAACGAGCTATGTTGGATTGAGTAAAATGTGGTGAAACTCACTTAACAATACTCTTGCTTAGCATCCAAAATTTTGGTATTTTATTTATGACAATATTTAATATTGGTTTAATATTACTCCTATCAACCATCCCCTCCCATTTGTGATTGTGTGACTGTAACTTTATTGCTTATATCCTTACGATTTATATTGATTGTTTCCTAGTATGATTTGATTCCTTATTTGTACAACAATTAAGTGTTGTACCTTATGATTCTTGACTCTTGATGAATGTATCCTTTCTTTTTTTGTATACTGTGAGCACATGTATCAAGACAAATTACTTGTGTGTCCAATCACACTTGGCCAATAAAGAATTCATTCATTCATTATTTGTTATTTTTACATGATTCAACAAATAAATATTCTATAAATGCATAAATTCTGATTTTTAATAAGTATAACCTATGTAAACAAAATTTTGTATATTGCATAATTTTTTTAAAAATAGGAAATGATCCTGAAAACAAAAAGTTTAAGAAATACTGCCCTAATAGATAGCGCTGAAACAAGGTCAAACTATGTCTTCTAGGTGAAGCATATAAGATGTTATAGAAATATCTAAGACTAAATATATTTATTTTGAAATGTTCTCTAGATCAGTAGTGCTTTAAAGCAGGGATCGCCAACGTTTTGGACCTCAGGGACCACCAAACTCATAATTTTAAATCCAAGGGACCACTAACCGCTTCTGTGGGCGTGGCCTAATTTGTGGGTGTGGCTTGGTGGTCATGTGACTGGCTGGGCATGGCTTGTATGTAAATATTATAAATATTTATATAAATAGTGACTTTTTAATTTTAAAAAGAGCAACTTTTACACAAAATCAGGCAAAGCAGGCAGATTGAGTTGCTCACAGAATCATTCAGTGATCTATCTGCCATCGGCTAGCTCAGTCTGTCACATTGCTTGCCGTGAGTCAGCAATGAATAATAGAACCTTCAGACCTAAGGAAGGTTCGGCTGTGCTTAAAAGCAGAGCCGAAGATCTAAAGACTAGCTAGAAAGCAAGAAATCCAACCATTTCCTGCTTCCTAGCTAATCTAACTCTCCCAGCACAGCATAACAGTTGATGGTTGGAAAAAGGAAAAATAGCAATTTAGTGTGCAAGTTTGCCTGGTAAGGAGTGAGTGGGCAGGGAGAGCTCCCACGGGCCATGTGGGCTGCACAGCCTTGTGTTTCTGTGCAGCCTGGATTAATTGCTTTTGGGGGGGGGTGCTCTGGGGGTAAGATTTTTCTGCAGCCCACCAAAATTTTCTTGCAGCCTACCAGTGGGCCACAGCACACCGGTTGGCAACCACTGCTTTAAAGCACCTTGGGGGGGGCCTACCTCAATTACAGACGATTTGGCTACACTATTAGCATAAAGGAAAACAGATTAGGAGAACAGAAATCAGTAAAGGAGGGAGGACAGAATTCTGGATTAATGAACATCTCAACAATATTGTTAATCTAAAAGTTGAATAATAGAGGCATGAATATTCAGTCTAGGTTTATACCTTTGCTGGGAAAAATGGGTTCAATTAAATCACTAAGGATATTAGCTCTACTTAAATGGTTGTGCCTTGGTGTCATAGCATTATGAGTCTAACAAGACAACAATAGTTAAAGATGGCATCACTATTGTATTGATATATTTATACTCTATCTGGCTTGCGATTTGTATATTTTATATCTTTGTTGTTTTATTTGATTGTGGTACACCACCCAGAGTCACATCCTGGAGATGGCAGGGGGGCATATAAATATGATTACTAAATTAAAAAATGAAAGAAATAGTGTCTAATTCCATCCAGAATAATTTTTGCATTGAATAGAATCTTTGAATAGAATCAAAGGGAACCCTTGGGTGGGAATGCAATATTTCTTAACTAAATGATGTAGCATTGAACCACGGCTGAATGTTCAGAAATGTTTTCAAAGGACATCTATTTTATTTATTATTTTATTTTATTTTATTTTATTTTATTTTATTTTATTTTATTTTATTTTATTTTATTTTATTTTATTTTATTTTATTTTATTTTATTTTATTTTATTTTATTTTATTTTATTTTATTTTATTTTATTTGGTTTGTCAATTGCTTACAAGATAATAGGTATAAGTAAAACCATAGTTATGAATACATGGATACATATAAGAAAAATAAAAGAAACAATAGGACAAGGATGGAAGGCACGTTGGTGCGCTTATGCACGCCCCCTACAGGCCTCTTAGGAAAGGGGTGAGGTCAATAGTAGACAGTCTAAGGTGAAAGTTTTTGCGGTTTTGGGAAGAAACCACAGAGTCAGGTAGAGTATTCCAGATCCAGTTCAGAAGTTTACAAATTAAAGACAAAAGGCTAATTTGTTGATAATTTTCAGAGTCATGTTTATCATCTCTTATAAATTGGAATAATAATAGTGTTAAATCAGTCTTTAGGAAGACATAAAGAATTATTTACGGCTGTGGAGAGGGAAGCAAGCAGAATTTTAAAAATTCTGGTAAGATTAAATTTTTACCAGGAGCTTTCCTGTTTTCCACTTGAGAACTTAGTTTTGAACCTCTAGGGATGAAACTGTGGCCATTCAGAGAGAAGTTCATCAAAATGCTGGTTAGGCAGTTTACTGCCTCCAGATATAGTATGTACATTATATAAATATCCAGTCCAAGACTCATTTTTATTTACTGCTAGTTCTTGGACTCTTGTCCAATTCTCAGGATAATAGATATTGGCCTTTTTTTTCCTTTAAAGGCTTCTTTGACGCCATTTTTGGGAATAGGAGTTTTTTTTTCCTGAGGGAGAGTCATTATAGATACGGGCATTTCTGTAAGCAAAAAATTCCTCTTGTTTTGGCTGTGTTATACTTAAGAGTTTAGGGCTTTAAGGGCTTAGATTGAAGTAATGAAGGAACCACTTGGAAGATTATCTATGTCCTCAGGGTAACCTGAGTAGCGCAGATGGTGTGGAGCCTTCTTGGCTGCAGGATGTCTTGGCTGCAGGATGCAGAAAACATTCTACAGCCAAAAAGGCTCCACACTCATTTGCACTACTCACACCTATTTGTGGCTGCATCTTGCAATCAAGACCTCCTGTAGCTAAGAAGTCTCCACACCATTTGCGCTATTCAGATGACCCTGAGGACACAGATAAATCTCCAAGTGGCCTCAACAACTCTCTACAATAATCCAAATGATCAGCTGTCTGCAAGTAATATAAATCCTTCCATTTCCCACCATCCAGTCAGAGCTGAAGAAGCTTCTTGGATAAGAAGCAAAACGTTTTCAAAGAAAAAAAAGAAAGAAAGACCAGGTGCTTCCTGAAAAAGCACCTTTGGGACAATCATAACCAGTCTATTTATCCAGATAAGCCTAAAGTACATGTCATAGGAAGTAAACCATAGATTGGCAATGAGAAACTTAGACATGGTGTGTCAAAAATAACCTTTCTCCCCTACAGTCAGTAGGTGGACACTTTTTGTATGAAGGTTCACATTAAGGTCTTTGTATGTTAATTACCAAGGCAAAGGCCCTGGTAATTAACATACAATCCAGAGCTGGCATCTCTCTAGAACTCCAAAAGGTGAGTTCAGAATAACATTTAAGAATAATTTGTTTATTATTCTTAAAAATCTGTTTAATTTCTGTAAAAACAATTAGATGTCTATAATCTAATTCAGGAATGAGCAACTGGAGTTTTTTTTTACATAGAACTATCTATAATATTTTTCAGGGGGTTCATCTTCTTGTAAGTTTCATTTATCTCTGTTAGAATCAAAGTGGCCAAAATTCACTTTGAACCTTTGTGCTGCATCTAAGACTGGATTCTACTCATGTCTTGATTTTAGTTCCTTCTAGTTTATCATTCCTTCATCAATCATCATTTTATTTTTATATAATTTCTGATCTGATGCCAAAGAAATAAACAATCCTCTCATAAATACTTGCCTAGAATCCCATACTGTGGATAAAGACACAACAGGAATTATGTGGGGTTTCTTACTGGGTTGATGTAGTTGGTAATGATTGGGAGAAGTCAACTTAGTGGCCATTCTATTATTGGATGCTGCAGTTTGGTCCTTTCTTTCTTGCTTTTTAAATCCATATATGAAGCTGCTGAGACAAATATCATCAATACGCTAGTGATATTCAGTTATACATCCTAGGCCTAATGTAGCTGCTATGTGGGCTGCATGAAACTGCAGCTGAAAATGAGCTGGAATCAGCAATAGTTTCAAAATTCACCAGACTGCTCTCTAGCTAGTGCCTGCCTCCAAGACCATGTTGTATTTGTACTATGGCCAGTAAGTTTATGGATATCTATACTTGTGGATTTATTGGTTTATTAATTTGTCACACTTTTGAATCAACCTTCTCCCTTAAAGTGTGCATAATGCACTTTAAATTGTAAAATTGTAAATTTCAGTTATTTTCTCCAACCAGCAATAATTTGTCTGATACATTTTTCTAAAAAAATGGAGTGGTGTGGTGGCCTAGAGTTGGAGCTCTTGCCTCATAGTCAGGAGGCTGTGAGTTCGATCGTGAGTAAAAGCAGGTATTTTTCTCTCTGGGCACTCTGAGAATGTATCTGCTGAAAAAAAAACTCCACATTGGCAACAGGAAGGGCAACTGGTCAGTAAACACTCAGGTCCATTCTGTTGCCCAGACTGCATCCTGTAAGAAATTCATTAAAAGAGGATGTTTCTTCTGAAAAAACTGCAATTGTGGGTTGTGGGGAACATAGAGCAAGAGATGATATTTTTCATAATGGCATCTGTTCTCTGGATCAATCTTCCCTCTAGAAGCTAGATTAAACCTTCAGTGGTACCCATCTGAATACTACTGAAGAAAGAAGTCTTTCAGAGGTTGTTTGAAATTTGGTTATCTTCTGGAGATTTTTTGGTTCTTGGCTTCTTTCATTTTCTTTATATTTGGCTTTTCACCATGGGTTAATTATTTATTATTATTTAATTGTTACTATATTTTTATTATTATTGATTGTGTTTTATTGTGTTATTAACTACTAGGACTCATCCATTTCAACTTTTGAAAATTTTTGAAAAAAAAGAGATTCATTTCACTTATAATTCATACCATCTTCTTCTTTATATAAAATGGCACATTAGAAAATCAGTAGATACCGACCTCTGATCTCCGTTGAACTTCATTATACCTTCTCAATAGGTCACAAATTTCTGACAAATTAAATAATGTATTTTAGAAGTACATACATTTTCTGTCATCTGTGATTTTCAATGTCACCTCAAACAATAAAAAGCTAATATTCTCTGTAGGTGTGTGCATAATGCATTTTAAATTGTAAGTAAAACTAAAGTAAAAATACCAAAAAGAAAAGAAACAACACCAACTAAGATTCACTTCACTGAATAGAAATCTAAAATTAAACTTATCAATCATTTCCGCATTAGAGAAAGTAATTTTAAAAGAAATTGTGCATCACTTAAAAACAACAACAGAATATTTTTATTCATTGCTTAAAATGTGTTCAATCAATGAGAAAAGGAATACTACCTCTTAACCAATATCCTATTATAGAATACAGAACTTTTTTTATTTTATTAACCAAATGTATATAGCTGCCCATCTCACAAGTTACAGTGGGGAGTGCCCAACAACGAGCTAAAACCAACTATAGAAAATATGCAGTTACGTTTACTATAACATTATATCAGTAAAGATTTACTGAAAGAAATTTGAATATAATACTTGCTAAATCAAGGGTGCATGTGAAAGTGGACAGGTAAATCCCTGTCCTGTTTAAAATCCAGGTGATATATGTTGAAAAGGAATAGGGCTACGATCACCTCGTGATATCTGCAATTTTGATTTTATTGACCCTATTGTGTACTGTTGGAAGAATTATCCTTCTGGGTTCTGTTCCAAGTGGGGGAAAAGACACTGGAAACATGGAGGCTGCTTGGAAAGATGGTTTAATAGTGGACAGGACCACATGGCCTGGAGCTCCAAAGTGAAAGGGATGATCACATGCTTCAAGGTGAAAAGAGAAGGGAAGGCCAAGATGCTGAGAGACCCTTATATATTCTCTGTTCCTGTGCAAGAAATGTATCCCATTGGCTGTCAGACTCCCAGGAGCGGGGGTCTTAGCTAGCTTTGTAGGCTTGGTCTGGACCACATGTTTCTCAGAGGCCTTTATTATGTAGAATACTCTGGCCTAGGCCTTAATGGCCCATTAGCAAAGTGGGGGAGTGAGTTTCTGCTTCTGAGTTTCTACTCTTTTTAGGGGAAATATTCTGCCTTTTTAATATTTCCTAGGATATTTCAATTTTCTAGGAGACGGGTGGGTGCTAACTTCCTACAGTACGTTTCTGGTTCTGGCAAACTGAACAATCAGGTTAGACAGCCTAAAAGGCAGATTTTAGAATACACTAATAAGCAAATTCTTGATTAAGGAGTTCTTAATAGGGACCTCTCAGTGGTGGCAGTCTCGAACACCTTTTCTCTAAAGATATGTTGATAGACATTGGTTTAACTTCTTTTCTTCTAGGCTTCATTTAATTACTGGATTTGTTTATTGGAGCAGGATGAGTGTTTATCTCTTATTCATGAATTTACATTTTCATTGTAAAATAATATATAAGCAGATAAATAAAAAAATATTTATAAATATGTATAAATAGCTAGGGTTTTTCTTCCTGTGATCACCTTCCACTGTGCATTAGAATATGTGAATTACTTACGCTTTCAACTTTTATTTATTTATTTATTTATTTGTTTAAACTTCTATACCGCCCCCTCTCCCAAAAAAGGGACTCGGGGCGGTGTACAGCCTACTAAAACGTACAAGATATACAATAAATACAGTTAAAAATAAATTAAATAATTTAATCCGGCTGTCTAATTCAGATTCAATTTAAAAGTTAAAAACTAAAAACCCCAATTAAAATTTAATTAAAAACCTAAAACACAGTTACTGGGCCAGGCCGGCCTGATTAAAAAATAAAGTTTTCACCGCGCGCCGGAAGGTCAGGATATCCGTCATAGACCGTATCTCCGGGGGAAGATCATTCCATAGGGAGGGAGCCCCCACAGAGAAAGCCCGAACTCTCGGGGCCGTCAGCCGACAACGGCCAGACGGCGGTACCCCAAGCAGGGCAACCCTGTGGGAGCGTACTGGGCGGCGGGAGGTTGACGATGGCAGCAGGCGGTCCCGTAAGTACCCAGGTCCCGAGCCATGGAGCGCTTTAAATACCATCAGTACCACCTTGAATCGAATCCGGTAGGCCACAGGAAGCCAGTGCAGCCTGCGAAGCAGCGGAGTAACGTGGGAGCTCCGAGGGGCACCCACAAGCACTCGCGCGGCTGCATTCTGGACCAGCTGTAACCTCCGGAGACTCTTCAAGGGGAGCCCATGTAGAGAGCATTGCAATAATCCAGGCGGGAAATGACGAGGGCGGACGTGACTGTGCGAAGTGCGCCCAGATCCAGAAAGGGCCGCAACTGGTAAATCAGACATATCTGATAAAAAGCCCCCTGGCGACGGCTGCAATATGCTCTTCTAAAGACAGCCGCACATCCAGGAGGACACCCAGATTGCGCGCTCTTTCCACGGGGGTCAAAACCTCTCCCCCCACGGCCAGCGAAGGAACCAGCTGGCTGTATCTGGGCGCAGGAAACCACAGCCACTCGGTTTTAGTCGGGTTGAGCCGGAGCCTGTTACGACCCATCCAACTCCGCACGGCCTCCAGGCACCGGGACATCACTTCGACAGCTTCGTTGGGGTGGCCCGGGGTGGAGATGTACAGCTGAGTATCATCAGCGTACTGATGGAACTCCACCCCGAAGCCACGGATGATCTCACCCAGCGGCTTCACATAAATGTTGAACAGCAGGGGCGAGAGCACCGACCCCTGAGGAACCCCATATAGTAGGGGCCTCGGGGCCGACCTCTGCCCCCCTGTCAACACACATTGCGAACGGTCGGAGAGGAAGGAGGTGAACCACCGTAACACGGTGCCCCCCACCGTGCCCCCCAACTTTTGCTGGGTCCAAGCAATATACAGTATATGGTAGCATAGCTGAATTCTTTTCCTTTGGAAATAGGCTTCTATCTATATATGTTCATTATTTTCATATTAGATATAGCAATAGCAGTAGCATTTAGACTTATTGTCAGAGTATATTCATGAACTGGAATAGAGTTTGGTAACAAGGTCAGCCAGTGAGAACTGTTTGGAAACTGAAACTAGAAGTAGCCTAGACTATATATTACCCTTTTATATATTAAATATATAATATATTAATATATATTAGACTATATTAAGCTCTGCAGCTTAATAAATAGTACTTTATAGCCCTAAGTGCTTTAAGCATATTGCCCCCAGTAATCTGAGTCCTCATTCTTTGAGACGGTTAGGATCAAACTGCTGGTAGTTAGCAGAGTTAGCCTGCAATACTACATTCTAACCACTGTGCAACTTCAGCTCTTTATAATATCATATTGTAATTATTTTTTAATGCTAACCTCTAAGGAAGTCAAATTTTTAAAAATGCATGCTCTTCGGGATCAAAATTGTTTAATTGCTCTTAAATCTCATATTAATATAAAGAGAAAATGATTTATGTTAGCTTGAGATATTATCATATATAGTTGCAAAGATGGACAAAGTTTTATCCTGCTTTCGTGTATAGATGATTACCAATACCACAGTCACTCATATATTATGCGGAAAACAATGTTCAAAAATAAAGATCAACACTTTATGTGATGATATATTTTATATTAAGCTAACTATGGGAGTGTGATAAAGTATTACAGGTTTCCAGGAATAAGCATTTTCAGCAATTGAAATGTAATTTCAATTGAAAATGGCAAACAAACACTAGTTGAGTCAGAATTTATAAACCAGTTAAAAAGCAGGAATGGGAAAACAGGAATAAGAACTAAAAAGCTTAGATAAAGAAATTAAAGTCAGAGGAACACTGAAGGGAAGTAACTATGTAATACTGGAAATCATGATTTAGTGATTTTAATTATCTAGAATTTCCAAAGAGTGCATTTGCTGAATTCAAGCAATGATACTATATGTTTACATCGTAGGAGAAATTAATGGGAGGTGGAGCTCAAGAAGGAGTTATTAAATTCATAATCAGAAATAGCAAATAATACAACATTTGCTCTGTTACCTATTTTTCTTTCCCTTGGTAAGAGAAAGAAAATGATCTTTATGAGTTGGAGAAGAAGAGTGAATGTAACAGAATAAAGTTCTTAGTTTAAGAAATAGACATCAAATGGTTTGATAATGGTTCTTGGGAAAAAGATTTTGAATAATAAATTGACTAAATTGAATAATACATTGATTAAACTGACTAAATTGACAAAACTTTTTATTTATTAGTCAATAATAAATTCAGTAAACTGCCTAAACTGACCATGCTGTGTGATTTGCGTATAACAAGGGCAAAAACACTTTTAGGCTATACTTGCAAATCAGAAAAAGTCTTTGCTTCATTTTGTTTTCTTTGGCCAGAGTCCATCACAGCTACTGAATCTAGGTCTAGGTGGCATAACTTAAGAAAAATCAAAACAAAGTCCTATGAAGGGACTATGAATGAGATAGATAGATATGAGTGTCCTTGAGAAGAAATGGCAGAAGGAAGATATGATACCACTCATCAAATACCTGGGGGAAAAGTCACAAAAATGACATAGCAGCCATCTGGAGGCTTTCATGTGGATTCTTCCCATACAAGAAATTAAAATGAGTGACCTCAATGGCTTCTTTCAACAATACCTTTCTATTTTTTATGATGGGTGACAATAATACAATTACTAGCAAAGTTTTAATTGGGGGGGGGGATATTCTCAAGATGTTTTCCCTTGGAAATTAATAGAAGCATAGAACAGTGTTTTTCAACCTTTTTTGTGCAAAGGCACACTTTTTTCATGAAAAAAATCATGAGGCACACCACCGCTGTCCATCACACTCAGCACTCTTTTGCGCATGTCTCCATCCAGATCCATCAGTCAGCACTCTTCTGCTCATGTCTCCTTCAGATCCATCACTCAGCGCTCTTCTGGGCTGCGTCCGCGATAATCTTCCAGAGTCCAGATCCATCGGCGATCTACTGCGATGTCTCCTCCTGTCAGTGTAACAGTGACACCGGAGCTATTTATAGCCCGTAACATGCTCTTCGGCTCACAAATAGACCTATTTGTCTATTTGTGAGCCGAAGCCGCATGTTAAGGATGAAATTGGAATTTTTCCCACGGCACACCAGACAATATCTCACGGCACACTAGTGTGCCGCGGCACAGTGGTTGAAAAACGCTGGCATAGAACACCAAGGAAGCTGAAAGTCAAAGGAGGTATGATGATGAAATTTGACCATTAGGATATATAGGAACAGAGGCACACAAAACAATGTAGTGATTACTATAGTATTGAAATCAGATTATAACATTCTTGATATCTGCCATGATTGATGGATGATTTTCCTATTGCTTAGTGACTTGTTGAAAGGGAGGGGCAACAAATCCGTAAGATAAAAATGATTGCTTCTTATTACAAGCAGCACAAGAAGTTTTCATTTTGATGGGAATCTAATAAAGACAGGATGGTGATTGGCTATGAGGAAAGCAAATTTCATGCCTGCATTGTTTTCTGCTGGCTCAAGATGGATGAACATTACTTTAGCCCAGTAAGGGTGAATGCCCTTGTATCAATTTTGAAGTATAATGTTTGGGTCATCTAGATAATATTATTTCTGGATATGTCATAGTTAAACTATCTACTCCAGTTTAGTATTCTGAAGTAAAATGTTAATGTGTTACTTAGCTGTAGGTGAATCCATGAATTTTATATTAGTCATTGTGATAGAAAGGAGAAATAACAGTTTCTCATTCCAATGAAAAATTGGAAGTAGTTTGTAAGTGAAAAGTAATATGTTAGTAAGAGAGAAAATGGTTTGAAGGCTGTAGAGGTAAAAAAGAAATTGTGCTTTTCCTGCTAATCCCACACCATGGTGTGAAATTTTTCTGATAGTCTTAAACTTTTATTCTCCAGAAGTAAAAATGTTTGATCTCAAAAATAACTATCAACCATACATTATCTTATTGACTTTGTGTTTATTATACAGTATCCTATCTCAAAATGTATGTGTGGTCAAACTGTGGATAGCAGTCCCTCATAAATTTAAAGCTAGACTAATAGCAGACAACAGTGACAGATTAGGAATCTAAAAAGCTACCTTTTAGGTATATTTTAGATGAGTGAGAAGTCTGATTAATTCAGCTATAATAGTGTGTAACAGTCCTACATGACCAGGTCTCAGCATAATATCAACTGCATCAACAGAAACAAATAACATTGAAATCCTCAACATCCAAAGCCAACAGTTCTCTGAAGTAAACTTCAGTTTTAACAAACCAGATAAGTTTATATATGATCAAATAGATCAAATATTTTTTATCATTGGGGATTTTAATTGTTACAATGAGGATTGGGGATACAACCAGATCAACAAGGATGGGGCACAACTTGTATCTTGGTGGACACTAATGACTTTCAACTTGTCCATGACCCAAAACTGCTGATATCTTTCAAGAGTGGCAGTTGGAGGAGGGGAGACAACATGGATAATATCTTTATTAACAAGAAGAATGCAGCATGAAACAAAAAAAAATGTTGAAAAGTTATGATATTTATGTAGTCACCAAGCACATCTAAATTATATTAAAGTAACAAAATATCTATACAAA
Source organism: Bungarus multicinctus (assembly GCA_023653725.1). Lineage (NCBI taxonomy): Eukaryota > Metazoa > Chordata > Lepidosauria > Squamata > Elapidae > Bungarus > Bungarus multicinctus. The sequence goes on along the minus strand of CM042848.1, from coordinate 7,275,430 downwards.
CCCCAAGGTATGTCACAAGTTTTGAGAATTCTTAATATTTGAAAAGTTGAAAAATTTGACATGCCTTAATTGCAGCACAGTGCACAAAAGTCATTGATGACCCAACTCAGGCACCCAGCATAGTCCATCATGTGAATAATACATTCCATAGAGAATCCCTTTTGCAATCGTTTTAACTTTAAGAAGGATAAATTGGTAAAATGTTAAGAGCTGCTGGATAAATATGTAGGGAAGATCTCTCCACACCCATATGAATATAAGCAAGTTATTAATCTTGTGAAAGTAATATCAAGGAGAACCAAACACAAAGGATGCCATACCCAGTATGTCCAGGGTTTGACTGGTGATACTAAGTCTTTGCTGAGTAGATATTAGGCATTTTGTATCTAGGACCTTTTCTGGGAAGACATAGTTGAAGCTGGGGAAAAGTGGATGTAAGCACTAGCCAATAATCGAAATCAGAGTCATGCACATTAATGGAGAACCTAAATATGAACTAGAACAGCAGATGAGTGTGGAAACTTCTTTAAAATTTAGACAGAGACAGAACACACCTACAGAAAAATGATGCAGACATAACAGCAGACCAAATAGCTAGACAGTTGCTAAAGAATAGAAAAACCCAAGAAAAAAAAGATGCAAGAACAAGCCATCCAAGCAAAGGATAAGAGGAGGGGTATTAAATACGCCTTTTGTGGTATCCAAATTGGAGGAAGCTATAAAGAGTATGAAAATGAATAAAGCATCAGGTGTTGAGACAATAAGTACAGAATAGATAAAGCAATTTGGTCCCTGTGTTCTGGAGTGGCTCCTGCACTTGATGAACCCTTGCATAGCTGAGTTTAAGATCCCAAAATTGTGGAGACAGGCTAGAGTTGCTGCCTTATTGAAACTCAACGAAGAACCAAAAGAATAAAAAAAATATATTGATCAGTTTCGCTCCTCTGCCATCTCTACAAGGCATTGGCACAGGTGGAATTTGCAGAAGAATGAGCTGCCACAAAGACATTTATTGTCTCTGACATTGTACAACATATATATGAACGATCAACCAGTCCCTGACAATGCAGGTCTCTTCATCTATAGATGAATTTTGATGAGGAAGCAGGGAAACTTATGGTAGCACTTGAAAAATGAGGATGATATTACCCCATCACCCATTTAGAGCTCAACAAATATCCAAGTATGTGCTTTCCACCTCCAGAATTGAGATGCAAGGGAAGAGTTTAGAACATAGAATAATAGAGTTGGAAGGGACCTTGAAGGTCTTCTAGTCCAACCCCCAGCTTGAGCAAGAGGCCATTTCAGATTTGAAAGCCTCTTGTGATGGAGTACCCATCAGTTAGATGTTATGTGGCAAGGGAACCAACTACAGCGAAGTATCTTGATGTAACACTTGACAGACGCTCTCTTTTAAACAGCATTGCCTGAACACTAAGGTTAAAGTCAGCCTGAGGAACAATATCATCAGGAAATTTATCAATTACACAAGGGGAGTTCAACCATCTACAGTGCGCACATCAGCTTTGGCCTTTGACTCTGCCAGTCTTTGCAGCAGAGTACTCTGCTCTAGTGTGGGGCACATCCGCCCATGTGAAACAAGTTGATATTGCTGTCAATGAAGTAATACACTTAGTGACAGGTTGTCTCAAAACTACACTAATTGAGAAAATATATCCTCTTCCCTGGCATTGTCCCACCTAAGATCAGAAGAGAAGAAGCAGCAGATGCTGAGAAGAATAAGCAAGAGAATGATCCTCAACATCCTCTGGACAGACATATGCCCCAAGCCCCAACTCAGATCTAGGAATAGCTTTATGGCAAGAACAAACATTTTGAGGGTACATAAGAACAAAATGATGGAGGAAGGAGACTATCAAGCAAGGAATAACATTAAAGGAGGATATGGCTGAAGAATCTGACCTCCCTTATACTTCTTGGAAGACCCTGAATAGGTTGAGTTGTAAATGTAAAAATTAATAAACTCAGGTGGAGGCCCTTAGTGGATAACAACATGCTATGTAAATGTGGAGTAACATAGAGCCCGTGCCATGTGCTGGTGTTTCAGCCACCACCAAAAACATGTACCAATAATGACTTATTTTTGGCCAACAACAAAGCCAAGAAGGTGGCTTCATTCTGGCAATTTAAAGTTTGATCTAGACATGGAAGAAGAAAAGGCTATAACAATACATTCCAAGGAAGATTGTTGTGGTTCCCCAACAGCAGGTGAGGACAGCTGAGGTCTCAGACAGTGAGGACTCAGAAGAGGGGTCTGCGTGTGATGCAGGGATTGGGCCAGGACCATCAGGGAGTGGAATGCTCCTGTCAGAGATTGTGGAAGCTGGCAGCAGTGATGAAGAGGTTCCCGAGGAGCCTGTTCCCAGTGCACATGCGCAAAAAGCTGTTCGAAGGAAAGAGCAGCTGCAGCAGCATGAGCTACTCAGGAGTAAGGCTGCAAGGTAATGTCCCCTCCCTTAAGAGATAAAAGCCAGCTGAGAAACCAGAGTTCTTTGCACTCAAGTATCTTGGTTGGTGTTTGGTTATCTTCTTTGGGTTTGAAATATTTCTTAGTAACTTTATCTAGTATTCTTGGCAGCCTTGCACCACCTTGGCAAGGCTCGTTATCAGAGATAATTAGTTTGAAACAGCCTTTTAACCGTAAAGGAACGGAATTCGTAAAGAATCATTAAAATGTTTTGCTGTTACCTCTGTTTCATGTTTGTTTCCTTGGGAAAAGGTTTGGGTCAGAACAAAGACAGATATATTTGGAAGATTCTAGATGAAGGCTATAAAAATGATCAGAATTGAATTGAATTGAATTCTTTATTGGCCAAGTATGATTGGACACACAAGGAATTTGTCTTGGTGCATGTGCTCTCAGTGTACATAAAAGAAAAGATATATTCATCAAGAGTCAAGAATCATAAGGTAGAACACTTAATAATAGTCATAGGGTGCAATAAGCAATCAAATCATACTAGGAAACAGTCAATATAAATCGTAAGGGTACAAGCGACAAAGTTACAATTATACAGTCACAAGCGGAAGGAGATGGGTGATAAGGAGTAATGAGAAGATTAAAAGTAATAGTAGTGCAGACTTTGTAAATAGTTGGACACAGGACTGGGATTCAACATTTTTAACAACCGTTCTTTGGATGTAGCTTAGGTGGTGGGTGTGGCTTGGTGGTCATGTGACTGGATGGACATGGCTTGGTGGTCATGTTATTGGATGAGCGTGGCCAACTCAATATCACTCACATCGAGGCATGCATCTCCTCGCCTGGCCTCTCAAGACTGTGGGGATGCTGCAACAGTTGTAAGTGTGAAAAATGGTCATAAGTCACTTTTTTCAGTGCCATTGTAACTTTGAATGGTCACTCCACACAAGCAAAGTACCAGCAACGGAGGGGGAAAAATCTCCAGAAAAGTTCCAGAGACAGGAAGTCTAGTCCTGCCAAGAATATAATAAGGGTTAACGGAGAGGCAGTTTCTGTAAGCAACACCAGAATGTTTCCTTCCTGCCTTCCTTACAGGATTAGGCCAGTAATTTCTTCTAACAACCAGTTCTCTGAACTGCTTAGAATGTTAACAACCGGTTCTAGTGAATAGGTGAGATCTGGTAGAATCCCACCCCTGGTTGGACAGTGTTAAGGGAATTATTTGTTTAGCAGAGTGGTGGCATTCGGGAAAAAACTGTCCTAGTTGTTCTGGTGTGCAGTTCTCTATAGCATCGTTTTGAGGGTAGGAGTTGAAACAATTTATATCCAGGATGTGAGGGATCTGTAAATATTTTCACAGCCCTCTTTTTGATTCGTGCAGTATACAGGTCCTCAATTGAAAGCATATATTATAGTATTATGTCCAGTGGTGGGATTCAAAAATTTTTACTACTGATTTCTGTGAGTGTGGCTTATTTGGTGGGTGTGGCTTGGTGGTCATGTGACTGTGGGTGTGGCTTGGTGGTCATGTGACTGGGTGGGCATGGCCAATTCAATGTCATATCAAGGGGTGCCTCCCCTGGCCCCTCCCCTCCCAGCCATTCCTTGTCACCCAGCCTCAACTTATCTATAGTTATGTAAAAATGTTGTTCACCTTTTTGACTTTATTATGTGCATACTATAGTTGTACTTTCATGGACCACTGAAAGGAGGAAATGGCTCACATGTTTTATCTAATAGTGTGATAGACAACAGGCTTTTAAGGGGCTGCCATAAAGAAAGGGGGACAATGTATTTTCCAAAGAAGCAGAATGCAAACAAGAAGCAATGGATGGAAACTGAACAACCTAAAACTAAGGAGAAACTTCCTGACAGTGAGAACAATTAACAAGTGGACCTGCTTGTCTCCAGAAGTTCTGGGTGCTCAATCACTGGAAGTTTTTAAGAAAAGATTGGACAGCCATTTCTCTGAAATGGTATATGTTCACCCCAAGGTCACTTCTAAGTGCTATAATGTTATTCTGGCACCTTTCCCAGAATCTCTATTCAGAGTTTGGCATCCTCAGTTTTCTTGCCTGAGCTGGGGGTTGGACTAGAAGACCTCCAAAGACCCTTTCAATTCTTGTTAAACACATGTGTATTTTATGCTCTGGACTATTGACATTGAATGCATGTAAACCCTGAAAAATATGTGGTAGCCCTGGACAAAAGAAAGGCAGAAAAATCACTCTAGGTGTAGGGACAGTGTAAAATATTAACACATGATAAATAATGGAACAATTAAAAATAATAGCACAGAGTTTTCTCTCTCTCTCTCTTTTCTTTCTTTCTCTCCCTTCCTCTTTCACATCTTTCTTTTTTTCTCTTTCTTTCTTTCTTTCTTTCTTTCTTTCTTTCTTTCTTTCTTTCTTTCTTTCTTTCTTTCTTTCTTTCTTCTTTCTTCCTTCCTTCCTTCCTTCCTTCCTTCCTTTCTTTCTTTCTTTCTTTCTTTCTTTCTTTCTTTCTTTCTTTCTTTCTTTCTTTCTTTCTTTCTTTCTTTCTTTCTCTGTCTCTCTCTCATACACACACACACACACACATACATGGAGCACTTTTGTAGCTTAACAGACATGCATTTTGAAGCAGCTTAAATTTCTCCAAGGCTGGAGTGAATTCCCCCACCCCCTCTGTCAGCCCACACTCTCTCTCATGCCAGGCACTTTTAACTCACAAGGGGAAAGTGATACTTGCAGCATCCATGCCTTTCTTCCTTTCCCCTGGGGAGAAAAAGGACATGAGGAACTGAAAGCTAGGAGAGCGACTGGGCGACTGGGTTGGAGGCGTGCCCAGCCAGAGGTCGCCACTGGCTCGGCGACCGATGCCAAATAACTGCTACCAGTTCGCCCAAATAGTGCGAACCAGTTGAATACCACCTCTGATTATGTCAAAGATTTCATCTAAGGATAACATTTTCTGAAGTACTTCAGAATTGCTGAATACGTTCTGACTAATGCAGATTCTTTTATATATATACATAATATAAAAGGGCTTAGTGCGAATAGTGTATACATGAGGGTAATATACTTTTAAAAAAAAAAAAATTTTCATCTCAAATTGTGTTTTTAAAAAACTCTTCTTTTTCTCCTTTTTCATGTTCTATTGTTCCCTGATAGCATCTCGAAGAATTGTAAAGATTTCTAATACAAAGGAATATTTACAAGATTGCTTAAGGATAAGATCTGAAAACCTGAGTTATGTTAGTTTTCTGTGTTCATTGCAGGGCCAAGAAATGGTTTAGCCATACTAATGGGTATATATTTTCAATATATTATTGAGAATATAGGAAAAATATGAAAATTGTGTATCTGTGTGTTTGTGTGTATGTGTGTAGGTAGGTAGGTAGATATGTAGATGTAGATAGACAGACAGACAGACAGATATAATATAGTGATTAAAATAAGTGAAGATTCCTAATAAAATTAGGTCAGAATAATTTGCGATACAACAGACTAAATGCAGTAGCATCTTGATTATTCTTTCTACCATGGTCATACCAGTTCTTTCTGTTGTTGTTTATGTTGTTATGTTAGGTTATGTTTTATGTTATGTCTGATATTATGCTATTTATGTTAGTTACACATGATGGATGGGGAATTGTAGGGATTGAGATCTACACATCATAAAGTAACTGAATGAGAAACACTGTATTCTGCAGTCTATTGAGTTCGTTTATTTATTTATTTATTTATTGTCAATTGCTTACAAGATAATAGGTATAAATAAAACATAGTTATGAATACATGGATACATATAAGAAAAATAGAAGAAACAATAGGACAGGGATGGTAGCACGTTGGTGCGGTTATGCATGCCCCCTACAGACCTCTTAGGAAAGGGGTGAGGTCAATAGTAGACAGTCTAAGGTTAAAGTTTTTGGGGTTTGGGGAAGAAACCACAGAATCAGGTAGAGTATTCCAGACATTGACCACTCTTTTGCTGAAGTCGTATTTCCTGCAATCAAGTTTGGTGCGATTAACCTTGAGTTTGTATCTATTGTTTGCTCTTGTGTTGTTATGATTGAAGCTGAAGTATTCATTGACAGGTAGGACATTGCAATGTATGATTTTATATACTATGCTTAGATCAGACTGAAGGCAGAATTTCAAGTCTGGTGTCATAAGGTATTCTGCAACGAGTAGAGGAGTGGAGAGCTCTTCTTGTGAAATATTTCTGGACTTTCTCAACTGTGTTAATACCAGATACATAATGTGGATTCCAGACTGATGAGCTGTATTCAAGTATAGATCTAGCAAATGTTTTCTATGCTCTAGTTATTAGTGTAATATTACCAGAGAAAAAGCTACATAAGATTAGGTTAACAACTCTTAACACCTTTTTGGCAATGTAGTTACAGTGGGCTCTAGCACTTAGATCATTAGAAATGAGTACTTCAAGATCCTTGACAGAGTTTGGATCATCAACAAGGTCACCCTGTATTTTATTTTCTGATTTTTTTGTCTGACTTCAGCTTAATCAAATGAGAGAAAACATTCCTTGGACATAATGTTCCTTAAAACACAACATCAATGACAGTATTAATACACAAAACAATTTACATTACCTAAATAATCACGGTGTGCCCAATTTTAATTTTAAACTAAACTTTATTAATCAAAATTGATTGATTGTAAAAGAATGTTCGTATCAAAATGTTCTTTTTGCATGACTGCTGCATGAATGTAAATATTACAAGAATATTGATAGAAAAATATCCCCCCAAATTCTCTAGACAGTCATATCTTGCACATCAAAGATGTCTTGTATCTCTTGACATTCCCTTCAGGCTCCATCACCAATGCAACCTATTAACCCTTTGTTGTCTGTCCATAATTCACTCCGTAACAATAGAATGGGAAAAAAACATATTTAACATCTATCATTGCTAAATACAACAACTATGACACTGCTGTCACCGCTTACCAGGCATCTAGACAAAAGATTGGAAATGAATTTTCATTTCCAACAGGATAAGTTCAAGTCTGCTTGCTCTGCCCTGGAAAATAAAAATCTGTTCTGAATTACATTCTCCTGCCTTGTGTGTTTTCTGCTGAATTGTATATGCTTACTTATACCTGTAACGTTTTATTATCTGTGCACCTCTAGTAACATTATTGTGAATGCCCTTTCACACCCAGAGAATGTGAATTTTCTAGCTTCACCTGGTTTTCTAAGTGATCTCAAACTCTTTCAGAGTTTTTCTTAAGAAAATAAATGGATGCCATGACTACAGAATACAAATAAAATGTGGCCATTGATTAAATGAGAAAGTTGCACCTGAGCTTTTCCTGCTGGTGGAAAACCAATATCTGTAGCCTGCCATTCATTGTAAGGTTTGGTGTTGAATTTGGCAACGCTTGACCAATGCTTACATCTGAAGGCTAAATATGACCATTCAGTTTTAAACATAATCAACCTACCTCTGAACATCATGCAGCTAAAAAATAAAAGCTAGTTTTGTGAATTACTTAACTGCAAAACTAAAAAAGTAATTAATTTGTAGACATGATATATTGCATTCAGTGCTGAGAGTAGGTAGCATTATTACCACTATCAACTATGTCATCAGTATTTAAGTATTGATAGGATTTTAAAGCTGAAAATTCAATGACTCAGGATAGTTTCAGAAAGCTGTTTTTACTGAAGTCATCCTTGTTTTAGTTTGTTTGAAATGGAGAGTTGAACCTAGGCTCTAAAACTAAATCTGTCATGTTATTTGGCCAAAATTAATATCAGTGGTGGGATTCAAATAATTTAACAACTGGTTCTCTGCTCTAAAATGACCGGCTGGGTGGGTGTGGCTGGGTGGGTGGGCATGGCCAGAGGGCGTGACAGCACTCAGTCTCCTGCAGCACTCTGCCAGCCAAAACGGGGCATGGGGGTTAATTACAAAATGTGGACTTTGTTTTGTAACATCCAGATCCAGTGTGCAAAGGGTCACAGAAAATGCACTTTTGTTTGGTTATGGAGAAATATCCCCAAACTAAACTAGACTAAATGTAGCTACACACCTTCCCAGCAAACAGCAGATTTTGAAACTCCAGGTAAAGAGGATTCGTTTTAGGATGAGTAACCACATGTTGGAGGTTCCTAAAGGAATGCTAGGAAACTCTGTATTTTAAAGAACATTTGATGAAGGGGTGCAAAATAGCCCTTCTCTGCCTGAGGCTGTAGGGACCCGGCACCAATCAAAGAACTTTTTGTAAAGCAACTGATCAATACTGACAGGGTACAAGTCACTACTATAAGTATGAAAATAAGAGCAAACTCCATTCCCTTCTAGTACTGATGTTACCTAGTTTGATAATGAAACATCTGCAAGGAAACCATCAAGCACCAACGACCCCACAGTTCAACCCTGAGTTACAAATACTCTCTTCTATCGATAAACACTTTTGGGTTAAAGGGACTCAGAGCCTGCATTATATGAGACGACTCCCAGTGGATTTCATTCTAAATTTCTGTAAATAAGGAATCTAGAATTATAATGGCTGAGTATTTGATCCTTTGTACATCAAAAAAATACAAAGCTAAGGGACAAACAAATAAAAAACAGATTTGAAAAAAGAAAAGACTCAGGAAAGAAAAAGAAAGAGGAAAAGAAGGAAAACTGAAAAAGAATGACTTCCAACTTTCTTTGGTACAGATATAAGTAAAAAAATATATCAAACTCTTACTCTAAGATTAACATTTGTCTATTTTATTTCCATAGTCTCTTATTTTAATCATCAAATCTCAGATCAACTTTTAATTTCAGTTTCTCACGAAAAGTCCAGTAATGGTTTATATCACTTTAATCACTATTTGTTAATGAAATCACAACTGATTTATTTAATTGCACCGAACTCTAAATAAAACAGGAATGGAAAATCCTAAACTCTAGTGTAGACTCATGCTTCTCAACTTTGGCAACTTTAAGGTGCATGGATTTCAATTCCCAGAATTCTCCAGGCAGCATGACGTTTGCCCATCTTAAATTTGCCAAGACTGAGAAACACTGATCTACAGATAGGGATTTTTCCATTCCTCTTTTACTGGTTGCTACTTACTTATGAGCAATCATAATGCAAAATCCCCATTGCCAACTCACTCCACAGTAATGACCATGCAAAATTCTCATTCCCAACTCACCCCTCAGTAACGATCATGCAAAATACCAACTATTTTCCTGCAGCATTCTGGCATCCAATACAGGGTGCGGAGGCCTGCATGATGCTCCCCATGTCCTGTTTTGGACCTAAAAAGCCTCCTGCACCACCTGGAAGCCAAAACGGGACACAGGGGCCATGTGATACCCCCCCCCCCGGTGTCCTGTTTTGGGTCTGGAAGGCCTCCTGCACATTCTGGCAGCCAAAATGGGATGTGGGGGGGGGACTCCTGGGAGGAGTGAGACAGGGTGGGCAGGGCCAGTCAGAGTGGGATTAGCCTGTTCTCTGAACTGGGCAAAAAGTTAAAAACCAATTTGCTCAAACTGGTTCTAACCGGCTGAATCCCACCTCTGTTAATAATCCATAAAATATCACCTAACAGGCACCAAACCTATCTACTAAGCATTGTTCATGGGTTTTCTGTAATCAGGTGGTAAGAATTAGGTAGATAAATCTTTAATATTGAATTGAATTATATTAACTGTTTATCACAATGGTAGGGAAAGTAAAGATGAATGGGTATAAGGCAGTGCTTCCCAAACATTTTCCTTCATTTCCCCAAACTGCTTATTACCAATTCCCTAGTCAAATGTCCCTGTTATGGTATGGTTAAACCAATGTTGTGTAATTTTCCCAGATTTGGGGATCACTGGTGCAAGGCCTCTGCCCTTTGGATTAAAAAGAAAGACAAACAAAAATGATTTAAATTAAACTACACTGAAACAGATATGCGAACTTTTGGAGATAGGCCATAGATAGACTATGAGAAGTGTGACAGGAGCCTCACTCTAATGTATGGTGAAGACTACAAAGAGAATAGATTCAGAATAAATATGAAGCTTCTGAATAGAACTTTTAAAAATGGTAGATTCAAGATAAAAAAAGTAGAATGATTGTTAGAAGACATAGTCAATATCACTGTTAATAGCAGTATCAATGAGAGCCCATTCTACATCTATCAATACTTTTTGAACAAGACCAGCAGTTTTCAGCACAGGGGGAAAACATCCTCTGGCCCACTAGGCCTTTTCATCTGACTTTAAGACAGATGACCAAATACGTCTTACTGCCCACTGCCAAACTAATCCCCGCTTTGGTTCTCTTTTGGTCCAAGATAGGAAGAAAATTCCTTCATTTCTTCCCTTACCTAACAGAAAGTGATCTCTGAGCACATCTGAATAGAGGATGGCTAGAGGGTGAAAAGGGAAGGCTTGGGCATAGAATAGAATAGAATAGAATAGAATAGAATAGAATTCTTTTATTGGCCAAGTGTGGTTGGACACACAAGGAATTTGTCTTGGTGCAAATACTCTCAGTATAAATAAAAGATACATTTGTCAAGAATCATAAGGTACAACATTGAGTACAGAAAGTCTGTTCCTTGAAGCCGTGTATTGTGGGAACATTCTTTGGACAGCTTGTTTATCCACCTCCACACTATTAGCGTGTACAGATTGCAGATGCGCACAGTGAAACCAAAATAGATCCACTCTGTTCAATAACTAAGGGAAGCGACAAACAGAGTTTGGCTTGTGTATTGCTTCACAAGTGATACCATTGATATACAGATTTAGAAGGAGGTATTTTTCCTACTCTGATCTAACCTGAAGTTCTCCTACTAAAAATAGTAAAGAATCACTAGGTGGGGGGGCGGGATGGGCATTCAATAAATGGAAAAGTATTCAGTGTTCCATCCATTCCCTTTCATCCTTATTCAGTCAGTTTGCTTGTCGCTGACAGCATCACAGTTTTATCTCAATTTATTTTTTCTCTACCCTTTTTAAATTCAGAATTATTGAATTGCATTGTTTAGTTTATTTATAGATAACCTTTTCTCTTGTTCCTGGATATATTGAAACTAGCCTCTCACTTTTCATGATATATTGAGACACTATCTTTTGTTTGGGTCCTTGTTTGCATGTGACTCTGTCCCTCAGTTCTATTTCTGCCATTAGTTTTCAGATTATTTTCTTTCATTAACCCCATAACACATATTACAGAACATTGATTTTGGAATTTACTTTGTTAGGATTTCTGTTAACTTGGGGTAAGGGGAACTTACCAAATTTGCAGATGATACTAAGCTGGCAGGAATAGCTAACACCCAAGAAGATAGGCTCAAGATCCAGATGGATCTTGACAGACTAGAACACTGGGCCATATCTAACAAAATAAAATTCAATGTAGAGAAAAGTAAAGTCCTACACTTAGGCAAGAAATACCAAAAGTACACATATAGACTGGGTGAAACCAGGCTCAATAGCAGTAATTGTGAGAGGGATCTTGGAGTCTTAGTGGACAACCAGCTAAATATGAGCCAGTAGTGTGCAGCAGCAGCCAAAAAAGCTAATGCAATCCTAAATTGTATTAACAGAGGGATACAATCAAGATCAAGGGAAGTACTAATACCACTCTATAAAGCCTTAGTAAGACCACACCTAGAGTACTGCATCCAGTTTTGTTCACCACATTATAAAAAAGATGTTGAGATTCTAGAAAAAGTACAGAGAAGAGCAACCAGGATGATTAGGGGACTGGAGAGTAAAACATATGAAGAACGATTACAGAAACTGGGCTTGGCTAGTCTAGTGAAGAGAAAGACCAGGGGAGACATGATAGCGGTCTTCCAATATTTGAGGGGCTGCCACAGAGAGGAAGCTATTTTCTAAAGTGCCTGTAGGCCAGACAAGGAATAATGAATGGAAACTGAACAAGGAGAGATTTAACCTGGAAATAAGGAGAAACTTTCTGACAGTGAGAACAATCAACAGAAGCTGGAACAGAAGTTGCATTCGAAAGTTGTGGGAGCACCATCACTTGAGACTTTCAAGAAGAGATAGGACTGCCATTTGTCAAAAATGGTGTAGGGCCTCCCGCTTGGGTGAGGGTTGGACAAGATGACCTACAAGGTACCTTCCAACTCTGATTATCTGTTATTTTGTTAAGGGGGTTATTTCAATTTTGCTGAAAAAAATTCTCCAGTGCTTGGGCAGATAAGGCAACTCTGAGAAAGAGAGAAAAAATTGGAGAGAGGATATAACAAAGTCCTAATTCCTACTTGACTTGAGAACTACGTATCTATGAAACTTCTTGCTGTCAGTAGATCTGCCTAGACAAGGCACATCTATAGAGACTGTAACTGACAGTTTCCATGACTCACAAGAGATAGCAAGGATGCAGTCATTGTCTGCCAGAGTTCTTGTGGAGTAGGATTTGCTGTTTCCTCACTGTCTAAATTCAGAGAGCTTATTGTTGGCTTAGGACATTTGGAAATGGAGAAGTTGACAGAGAATGTACTTGGAAAGTATGTTGGAAGTGGTTATTATACTCTCAATGCTGGACAATATACTGGGTGGGTACATTTTGTTAATATTGTTTCTAAAGCTTCTTTTAAGCCATTAAATTCTTTCAAATGAAGTTCTATAAAAGTAATTGAAATAAAATGAAATAAAATAAATATAGTGATCTTACAAATATTATATGTTTATATGCCTAATATTTTTGTCTGTTATATGAAGGGTGTCCATCAATTTTTTTCCCCAAATTGTCTCCCTCCCTCTCTTTTTCCAAAAGATACATATTTTTGAATTAAACCAAACAGCTAGTTGCAGAGAAATTTCATTTTAATACTTTTGCATCTGTCATCCCCAAACAGATATAATTTTCCCATAAATGACAAGAATGGGCATCACTGACTATTCACACATAATTTCACTAAAATCCATAGTTAGGCATTTTGTAATTTACTGAAGAAATGGCATTTCTCAGAACTTAATGTTTCTAAAATATAATAAGTAGAAATCAGCTAAGTAAATTATAACAGAGACCTGATGTTATAACTGTAAGAAATAAAAGAATTTATTCAAATTTATTGGAGTGGATAAGCTATCTTGAAAAAATCTGGCAGGCTAAAATCAGAACCTTAGACATAATTGAAACTTTTGGACAAAAATAGCAATAGCATTTAGACTTATATACCGCTTCACCGTGCTTTACAGCTCTCCCTAAGCAGTTTACAGAATCAGCATATTGCCCCCAACAATCTGGGTCCTCATTTTAACAACCTCAGAAGGATGGAAGGCTCAGTTAACCTTGAGCCAGTAAAAATTGAACTGCTGCCAGGCACCACCATGGCTCTTAATGAGATTGCTCATAATAATTATTAATTATAATAATATTATTGATTATTGCTCTCAGTGAAAATGTATTGTAGGGTAAATAGAAAACTGATTTGTAAATGATATACAAAATATTAAAGGGAGGCATTGAGTTGTTTTTCCTTCCTATGTTGAGAAAGGTAAGACAAGGCAAAAACTAGAGTGCATTACTTTGAAAATTTTAAAATGGCTGAGGCCAGACAGGAGTCCTAAGAAACCTTACAGAATTTCTAAATTCTTGTTATTCAAAATGCAGTAAATTTAATTGCTGATTAAGTCATACTTCTTACATTAATTATCAAAATTGTAACATTTTTAGATCATTTCACTTGCAGTGAAAAGCATTATTACATGCTGCAATGGTCCTTCTCATTTAAAGGAGTTAAGAGAATACAGATAATAAATGGAAACATAACATTAAGAGGGTTTTTTTGCTAAAGTAATAATTCCACAAGTCACATATACTGACATTTGCATTATGAAACACTGTCTCTAGGAAAAATTCCCATTCATTGATAAACAAATTGTATAATCTGTCTATGAATTGAATTTAACTTTATTAAAGCTTTATCATGTGCAACCCCAATAGTATTAATTTTCTTTTGAGCTCTGAGAAGTTCTATCTTAGAATCAGTCAGAAAGCTTGACAGTATTAGTAGAAAATTGCTCAGCAGGTGATTTATTGTTCTGAGAAAATATTTCAGCTGGTGGTTTAATTTAATGATAAGACATAATAATGAAATTTAATTCTTTTCCATGACCTTCAAATTACAAATATATAAGGCAGGAGTATAACACAGCTTAAAAGAGGTTTGCATTATAACTGTCTTGTTTTTCAAGGAAGTTACTTCAGTGCTGCTATCATATTTAGTGTCAAATATGATTATATTAATACTTATCCATAAACAAACTCAGGATTTCTTATAAGAGTGGTATCCAATAGACAACGTGCCATTACTCTGTCACAATGCTAAGATTAACACATCATAACAATAACACAGCAAGTGAGCAGAGAGCAAAATGAAGAAGCCAAAACCTGCCATGTACAACTTCACAAACAACAACAAAAAGTTTTCACAGAATCATGTTGGAAGGTTATGATGCTGAACCAAATAAGAATCAGCAGCACAATGTTTGTACTAACCATTTTCCTTCCTCTCCATCTCAATTCCCATTGTCCTCAGTTAGCAAAAGGAAACCTAGTATGGATTAAGAATTAAGTATCATAAAACCTTGGACCATAAGGAAGATTGACCACCAAAGAATTGAGACCTTTGAACTATGGTGCTGGAGAAGACTACTGCGAGTCTTTTGGGTGCAAGGCGATCAAACCTGACTGCTCTTTAGAAGGCCAGATCCTGAAGATGAAACTCAAATACTTTGGCCACTTAATGAAAAGGAAGGACTCACTGGAGAAGAGCCTAATGCTGGAACGATTGAGGGGAAAAAGAAGAAGGGGACGACAAGAGAATGAGGTGGCTGGATAGAGTCACTGAAGCAGTCAGCCTGAGCTTAAACGGACTTAAATGGTAGAAGACAGGAAGGCCTGGAAGAATATTGTCCATGGGGTCGCAATGGGTCGGACACAACTTCGTGACTAACAACAATCATAGCACTTGGCTTGCGCAAATCAAAAGAGCAAAGCATGAATTATGATGTAAGGGGAGAAGAATTTATCAGATTTTTTAAATATTTTCTTGATATATATATATATATATATATATATATATATATATATATATATATATATATATATATATATATATATAAAGAAAAAATATATATACACACACACACACACACACACATAAATATATATATATATACACACACACACATACATACATACATATATACATATATATCAACTCCATCAACCAATCAAAAAATGATAACACAGCCAACCTCCCCAACAGTATATATAGGGAGACGGCAGCTCCGATCATGCTTTGCTTGCACAAGCACGAAGCTGAAAGCACCAGCCTGAAGATGGCGAGTGGGACCTCGTCGAAACGTCACCAAGATACTCTCAATCTTACACGGGAAAAAACCCGAACACACCAAGACCTGCATACCTGTACCCGTGAAAATCTACGAATATATGTGTGTGTGTGTTTGTGTTTTCGTAGATTTTCACAGGTACAGGTATGCAGGTCTTGGTGTGTTCGGGTCTTTTCCTGTATAAGATTGAGAGTATCTTGGTGACATTTCGATGAGGTCTCACTTCCCGTCTTCAGTCTGGTGCTTTTGGTTTCGTGCTTGTGCGAGTAAAGCGTGATCGGAGCTGCCTTCTCCCTATAAAAACTTGTGGGGAGGTTGGCTGTGTTGTCATTTCTTAATTGGTTGATGGAATTGATGTTTGCAGATTGGCTGGCTTTTTCGTAAGAACACGTGTGGCTGAGGTATTGGCTGTGTCTATCAGCCTCCTGTGTTGTAATGACCTGGGTAATGGGCTGTGTGATGACCTTCTGAGTTCTATTGTTGTGACATCCTGGGTCTTGTGCTGTAATCTCCTGGCTCATTGGCTGTGTTGTAAGGAGATTTAAGTATATTTAAAAAGTCCACCCAGGCTGGATGCTGAAAAGAATATATATATAAAGCATAAATATCTGGAACCAGGGGTAAATGATAAAACATGTGTCACATGTGTAAAATCTACCCCATAGTGGAATATTTAACTTTCTTTAACTTATTTATTTCTTAACTTATTTATTTAACTTTTAATATTATTTATTTATGTAATTTTTAACATTTTTAACAATTACAGTAATATTAATTTTAAAAGTATGAAAACATATGGTACAATAAGACAGCTTGTTCTTATGTTATATGAAATAAGTCACAATAAATGAAATATCTCCAAATTATCCTGAGTATTTCCAGTTCCAGAGAATTAGTGGCATAATAAAAGACTCCAATTTGCATAGCACTGAGAACAAGCCACATAGAAACTTCCAGTTTCTCATAGAGATTCAAGAAATGGCACCTTAATGACACCGTTTCTGTTCTATTTAAAAAAAATCCTATGATTTTATGTCAATACTAATTATCATATACTTTTTCTTATTCCCAAGATACTAAACAAATTAGTATCTTTGTATTAGATAGACAAAAATACCTCTCAATATTAGACATCGGTATGCAAATAATATGGTTTACATTAAAATGTTGCAACACATATTTGTCATTTCATTCCCGAGACCCTACCCCTAAATGGCTATGTAAGTTTCAATGATCAAATCAGTTACCTGAGACTCTTGAAGAAACTTATGGATGTCATCTCAGAGATTCTTTCTGTGACCTTTGAAAAATTATGACAGAGAGTCATTGTGCAGAGAACTAAGCTTATGGAAGGATATAAATACCATAATAGAAAGCCACAGATATTGTCAATTGAGGCTACTGGGATGGTAATGATGGTGGCAATTCTAATAAATCAATATTTGTATTTCATTGGTTATATAAATTATGGAAAATAAGATTACATAGGACTTGTGATAATATATAACTTCAAAACAAATGTTATTTTAGAATATTTAGAATAAATATTATAGGAAAATCTATTAGCAACAGAAATGTGTTCTCTGTCAGTTTATATATTTTTGCTACCTGCTTCCACTATTGCTTGATGTTTTAATTGTATTTAAAAATAAAATAATAAAATCAAAACAAATAATATTTCTATTGTGTGATCTTGAACTGTACAAAGCATTTACAAAGCATTACAAAGCATCTTGCTGGCTAATACTATCTTTATTGATAGAAGCTGGGTTTAAACTTCTTGGTCTTTTAAACAAATGTATTGTTCTATGGTGTTGTTTTGCTTCCTATCTATCAATTCAATAATTAAAACAAATGAATTATACTCCTTCCTTCCATCAAAGTATGCTTTGCTTGAGACCATTTTTAACATAATCCAGTATTCTGATGAATTGTTAGTCACAGATTATGTTGTGGGTTTTCTTACTTGATTATCTAAAAGGATAGAACAATGTATAAATATAAATACTAATATTTAATTTTTAAATAAATTAACTATATTTTAATATGTACAACATTCATAATAAGAGTAAACTAGTAATTGCATATTTCATATCTGTTGTTAAATTAATCAAGAGGTTTTTTTAGGCTAAATGCAGGCAGTGGTTTACTAAGTTTGCTAATTATGTTTATTATCTTGCCAAATGTGATGATAAATTAGCTAAACACCTTTGTCAGAAATAACAACAGAATTGATTGATACATTCTTTATTATTTGGGTAAATGCAAAGAGGCATTTCCTCAGTTTCTATCAGACATTTCATTCTAGCTGTAATTTACTTGAATTGTTCCAAAGCTAATACTATCTTTGCTATTAGCACGGAATACAGTATATAGCATGGTAGATTAAGGCTAACAATATTGTCTGCAATTTTCTTATTCAAAGGTTTTATGTGAAAACCTTGGTTGGTGAAACACTTTCTGGATGGCAGAGATCAATATTTACCCTCTGTCTGATGATGACAAGTCCACATGCAGAATAATAATAATAATAACAGAGAATCAATTTGGATTGCAGTATGGTATACGTGCAATAATTTAATAACTTAATTAATCATAATTAATTAACTGAACATGAACTGATGAAAAATAAAAAAAGTATTACATATTACTCAAGACTCCCCAATTCAAATGGAGTGACTCTGGGTAGTGCACAATAACGATCACTGATATTGTTTGTTGTGTAACAGCAAGCTACATGAAATGAAAAGTACAGAAGGCTTTGAATGATGTTATGAAATTGAGTTGATGAATATGTCAAAGTGTACTTTTGAATGAAAGAACTAAAAAGTATACCAGGAAATATGAACTGGTATCATCTACATTGGGGTGTCAAACTCAATTTCATTGAGGGCCGCATCAGGGTTGTTTGACCTCAGGGGGCTGGGGGGACATGGCCAGAATAGGCATGGCCAGAGTGGGTTAGCTAGCTCGACGTCACCTGTGTCGGGGCACTCGGGCTCTGTTTTCAGCTGTGATGACTTCCTGCAGCCAGGATTGCATGCAACTCTCCTGACTTCCGTTTTCGCTGGCAGAAGCACTGCGGGCCAGTCCTTTGCTGTTTCCAGGGGGCCCCACAGGCCAGATCTAAGCATCCCATGGGCTGGATCTGGCTTGTGGGCCTTGAGTTTGACACCCCTGATCTACATTATTATATATGAGTAACAAAGTAGGAACCCAAAAGTTGTTGATAGTGTTACACTTCAGCTACTGGTAACAATAGAGAACTGGAAATTGTGCAACAGAAACTTATTTTGCTAAGAGATATGAACGAATGGCCAAAAAACAAAGAATGATAGGGCAAATAAAAAATTATTGGCCATCTTAAAAAAAACAATGAATTGGGTGTATTTTATAAGTATCTGCTAAGGAAAGGTTTGTTTTTTTTAATATATATATGTAGTTTAAACATGAGCCTATTCATTCATGCACTTGACAAAATATGTCATTAAAATGATGTTAAATTTTATAATTGTTATAATGGTTAACAAAATGTTGAGAGAATTAATGAAGAATGCAAGAGTGATAAGAGATTCTGAAAGTAAGAGATATGTTTTAGTAGTGTCAGGAATGGATTTGGGGGGGGAATGGAATGAGCAAAAGAAGAGAAGTAGAAGATACTAGACAGAAAGTGGTATAGTAAAAGACAGTACAAACCAGAGGTGGTTTTCAGCAGATTCTGACCAGTTCTGGAGAACCAGTAGCGGAAATTTTAAGTAGTTTGGAGAACCGGCAAATTCCAGCTCTGACTGCAAATTTTATAGTATCCTTCCCCTGCCATGCTCACCAAGCCACGCCCACAGAACTGGTAGTAAAAAAAATTGAATCCCACAAACGCTTTAAAAAAACTATTAAATAGAAGATAGAATAGTCTCTTAAATAATGAATGGTAAATGGATGTAAGGAAAGATGATATTAAAGCTGTTTGGAACAAAGGATATGTGGAGTTATGCTAAAAGGAAATACGAAAGAAGAATGCTTGGTGAAATGATGAAGTGAAAGAGGTTTGAGGAAAAAATGTCCAAAAAAAAAAGGGGCACAAATATTAGAATATAAAAACACCCCACGTTTTATATCTATAGAGAAAGCCTATTGTAATTGCAAAGAATGTAGTCAAAGAGCAAGTGATTGTTAAAGTTGAAAAAGGCAGAAAAAATGAAGAGCAACTTTGATGGAACATAAAAAAATGTTTTGGAAATGTGTGAGAAGCCTACATAAGTTGTCTCCCATAGAATAAATGGAATTAAAATTGCAAGGGATGAAACTGGTTGAAATAAAAGTTAAATGAGAACATATTAGAGGGCGTATTTAAAACATTTGTATGGGGAAAATAGTGATATGTATTGATGTAGAGAAGAATGAAACAAATGCTAAGAATGTTAATTTCCAAGACCAATGGATATAAAGGAGAGCTGCAAATGCTGGGAGAGTGCTATGAAATGATGAAATCTTTGAAAAGAGAGAACTTTAAAGAACAAGAAACAATGTAGAAAGCAGCCTATGGATATATTAGAAGCAAAGATAGTTTGCAAGAATAGACAGATTTGAAGAATTATAATGAATGATCTTTGTTTAAGATTATCTTTTCTTTTTCTTATCTCACGCATTTAATTTGGTTATTCCTTTCTCTCTTCTGCATATTGTTGAAGGACATGTCTATAGATATGTATGTGTGTTGCCTATTTGTGTATGCAATTTCCTCTTTCAAGTCCTCTTGCTGCTCCATTTATGGTACTTGCTTAAAGCCATCCATTCCATCCTTTTCGCTGTTCAGGTTCAAAGCTTCATGAAATATTTCTCTTTTACTAGTGCCTCAATTACAAGAAGCCAAGTAAATCCTGTTGATGGTAGTTTTGTGCTGACCTTTATCATTTCATGTCCAGTTCATTGCCTTGTTTAAGTTTAACTACATGTCTCCTTTCAGTTTGATCTTGTTCTGTGCTATTCAATATAAAAGGCCTTAATGAAACCAAATTGTATTTCCACATCTCTTTCTTGTTAAGAGAGCCAAAAGATACAGTAGTTGCACTTTCAATCTGCACCCAGAGAGAGAAATAAAGTAAAGGAATACATTGATCGGGGAGAAAAATTTTATATTAAAGTTTCTACAGGTGCTGCCTGACTCCTGTAAAACATATATCTAAAGAAAAAAAAAACCAATTCAATCTTGCTTATATGTTATCCAAGAGTTCAGCTAACTGATAAGAGGAACATTTTGCAACAGTTTCAAAAGTATATGTTGTGGAAACATGGTGGTAGGTAATGTTCCAAACGCTGTCAAGGATCTTGGAGTACTTATCTAAAATGATCTAAGTGCTAGAGTCCACTGTAACTACATAGCCAAAAAGGCGTTAAGAGTTGTTAACCTAATTTTATGTACCTTTTTCTCTGGTAATATCACACTACTAACTAGAGCATACAAAACATTCGCTAGACCAATACTTGATTACAGCTCATCAGTCTGGAACCCACATTACGTATCTGATATTAACACAGTTGAGAAAGTCCAGAAATATTTCACAAGAAGAGTTCTCCACTCTATTCATTGTAGAATACCTTATGCCACCAGACTCAAAATTCTAGACCTAGAAAACTTAGAACTACGCCACCTTCAGTCTAATCTAAGTATAGTATATAAAATCATACATTGCAATGTCCTACCTGTCAATGAATACTTCAGCTTCAACCATAACAACACAAGAGCAAACAATAGATACAAACTCAAGGTTAATCGCATCAAACTTGATTGCAGGAAATACGACTTCAGCAACAGAGTGGTCAATGTCTGGAATAGTCTACCTGATTCTGTGGTTTCTTCCCCAAACCCCAAAAACTTTAACCTTAGACTGTCTACTATTGACCTCACCCCTTTCCTAAGAGGTCTGTAGGGGGCATGCATAAGCGCACCAACATGCCTACCATCCCTGTCCTATTGTTTCTTTTATATTTTATTTTTCTTATATGTATCCATGTATTCATAACTATGTTTTACTTATACCTATTATCTTGTAAGCAATTGACAAATAAATAAATAAATTAAAATTAAAATAAATAAAATGTAGTTTAGGTTGTCCTTGTACTCTATCCTGTACTGTATCTTGTACAATTTAGCAGGATATATCTGTACAATACTCCCACTGATGATGAAGTTAGCTATGAAACTCTTGATTTAGCCAAAGATGGGCAGTTTTGAGAAGAATTAGTGATGAACTTTAAACTTTCAGATTGAATTAAAACCAAGGGGACTTAAATCAACTTTAAGTGCTTATACATTTTTTAAAATCTACTAGTTCTGATAATAAAAACAGTTCATGTTAATTGAAGATATTTTAGACATACAGAGTTTATTATTTATAAATAATGAGTTGGGTTTGAAACAGTCTTTTCATATGTAGACATACTCTTCCACTGACAATCTCTTTTATAAAGTTTGATTTTAAAAAGGGGAAAATTAAATCAAGATGGCTTTGAATAACATGCCATACAATTGAAGACAGAAAAATCTACCTTTTAAAACGTTATTTATGCTTTGTGCAAATATTTGTGGCATAGTACCTATGTATTTTTCTCTCTGCTTAAGTTCTTTTGATGTAGTCCATTTTTCCATAGATTTATCAATATAATTATTGTGAATGTGAGATGAGCATCCATATAAATATAACATAAAAATAAATAACCTTAGAGATCAATATGCCAATAAACCTCCATAAGTTGTTCATTGCACTTCTGGAAGCCATTGCCAACAGCTCTGAGAAGAAGGCTGTGTTAGTCTATGGTAGCCAAACTTTAAAGAATCTGGTGGGGTCTTTCAGGACCAACAGATTTTAGCAAAAGGCATAAACTTTTGTGAGCTGTAGGTCATCCCAAAAGCTTATTCCTTAAAATGAAATGTGTTAGCATAAACCTGCTATGAGTCTGTTTATGAATTAAAAAACACATTCAATCATAATTAAAAACAGAAAAGATGACAAAGAGTCTGGTTACTAACACAACATAGGTTCATATTCATACAGTTGAACTGATGCATAGACCTCAGTATATTGAAAAGGAGTGACCCAAAGATCAAGTGGTAGATTTTTTTCATTCAGGAAGGAACCCAGTTTGAGACAGGAAGGAACCCAGTTTGAGACAGTCAGATAAAACAAAGCCCATATTTTCTTTCCATGATCATTATCATGATCATTATCAATAACAACATTATCCATTAAACTTTGTGCCCCAATTTCTGCTGCCTGAAAATAAACATATACAGTGCTGAGACCTGTAGCTCCCAAATGCTTTAGAAAACACCCATCAAATGGTTTTCACTTCTTTATATTCAAAATATTACTCCCACCTCAAGTATATAAAAGGAATTTTAGATCTGCAATAAGCAAAAGGAATTGTTTAGTTCTTGAAATGGTGCGTAATGTATTGTACCTTGATTTTATATAGCAATTTAAAAAGAAACCCACACATTAAACTAATTATCTCCTTCCATTATATTTGCAGACACCTTGTCTTTTACCGTTATTCTGTCTAGCATTGCTTACATATAAATACCAGTAGAATTCTTCCCTCTTGCTCATACTGTTTAATTTTACTTGAAGTCATAATCCTTTTCATCATACAAGGCAATTTCTTAATAATTTATTGGAATGTCGCAAAAATATTGTGAAGGGATGGATTACAAGGCATTTAGTTTGCATACAATTATGATTTGTGTATTATATATTATAAAAAGAGCTAATATAAGAATGTCAGAATCTGTAGAAAACACACAGATAATAAACACATAAAGGGTGCATAGTTCAACTGTTGTGGAGGTGAATTTTAAATTTTGTATAAAACTATTTTATGGCAGAATAGAAAAGAATATGATTCTGCAGTATATTATAATATACTAGGTATATTATTTTGAACAAGTCTATATTCATGGACACATGTACTCACACGCATACTGTACATCCCTCTTTATTTACCTCAATTTTTTCAACACTCCTTGAAAAACAAAACAGATGGGAAATAAATGACAAGCAGAATGGGAAAAATAAAAACTGGCATACTCATATATATGAGTTCTTAATGTTATATGGGTTGAATTTCTGCTAAATATGTTGTTGCCGTGTAGTTAAATGTTCTTGGTCATCTTCTTGCAACCAGATGGAATGGAAACACTTCAGAGAAAGAGATTGTTGAGCTGACTCTGCTTCCTTTCTCATTACTACAGCCAAGTACAACAGCCACATAGATAACAGAGTAAGAGGCAACGAACTGGCTTCCAGTAGTGTTGCAATGATCCTTCTCATAATTCCTACTCTTTACTCTTGTCTTTGCTGTTTGAATTATGGAATCTGATGAACCTGGAAATTGCCAAATTGGAGACTGACTTATTGTGTATCTTAATAAACTGCTGGACTGCATTAGTTCATTTCTATGGGTTGTGAACAGCTCTCCCAAATCAATATGGCTCTTCTTCAGCTTGTTCATAAAAAAAGTGACCCAGACAGGTGAAAGGGCCTGCTATAGACAGGAAAACACAAAAGACCGAGTCCAAAGTGAAATTCTTGCACCATTTTCATGAAGCCAAGTCTAGTCATTTGAATGTCTCTCTCAGATATAAATTTATGAACTGTGGATATGAGACTCTTATCTTGTGGTTTTGTGTTTGGCAGTAAATACATAATATTTAGTGAGGTAGATACAATATGTTAGTATTTTTGTGCAATTGCTTACTGAAGTTTCACATTTTTAAAAGGGAATTGATGAGAAGCAGCCTTGAGAAATTGCAACTAACAAAATGAAATCCACTAAACTCAAGTAAAATGATTTATACTTTTCAAGCAGGTTATATTTTGCCATGAACTTAGTTTGCTTGCTCTTGGTCTCTAGATTTGAATGTCCACCTATCACCTATAGTATCTGCTGTGCTGATTCATCCAAGAACGTTGATGCACTCTATGTCTCTTCAGTCAAACAAGACCCCAGAAACAAACATCTTATTTGTTGTACAACCCACCCTCCTGGATTGAGATTCTCTCCAAGACCTAAATGGCCCTAATGGAATTTCAGAGAGACTTGAAGACCTGGCTGTTCATCAAGGCTTTTAAAGAGGATATTTGAAGTTCCTTTTAGGTGATATGGGTTTGCTTCAGTTGTTTATCCCATCTTTCATTCTTTGTTTATCATTATTTTATTTTATTTTATTGTCCTTTGTGTTTTTATTTGTGTACTATCCAGAATTGGTGAGTGTAAAATTTTAATACATAAATAAATTTAAAATTAAGAAAATGTTCCCCAAGTTACAGTTTAAGAGAAAATTGATCTAAAATGTTTTGCAGATTGTATACAACTACACCAAAAATTGTAAAGACATAAAAGTATCCATCCATCCAACCAACCAACCAACCAACCAACCAACCATTATTTTGAATAAATGTTGGAATTCCAAAGAAAAAAGGAGCTGTATTTCTGAAATGAAAACATTAATCACCTGATATGAGACCAGTAAAAACATTATCTTCTAATATTATTAAACCAGAGGCCCTGTCCTTTCACTCACTTTTGAAATTGATTGTATCACTGACATTAATTTTGTGTTTTGATGTGATTTTATTATGTGTGAGTTATGCAAAAATATCTCAAAAGTATTTTAATTAATATTTTATTTTTATACTTTAAAAGGATTTAAAGAAATGGTAGCAATACTCTTTAACGTTTAATGTAAATCATATATGTTTATGTTGTGATCAATGGTTGGGAAAAACAAGGGAAGAATGTATGACTTTAAGTTTTATTTATTTAAATTTAGGAGCTGTTCTTTTTTGTTTTATTCAATTGTTACTTTTATATTTCAGTATTATAATAAAAATATCTTTGAAAAGAAAATAATATATCATTTATCTTGCAATGGAAAAAAAACTGTCCCATACTTTTTTATTGAAAGATTTCTGAAACAAATTTCAATTTCAACTAGATTTTTTTTAATATCATGAGAAATGTTAACTTTTGCCATATATACAGTTTTATGGAAGTGAAATTATAATTTATGAACTATCTTGATTTTCAATTGAATGCTATTTCATTTAAGTCAGATTTTTCTGTTAACCTCCAGATAGATAGATAGATAGATAGATAGATAGATAGATAGATAGATAGATAGATAGATAGATAGATAGATAGATAGATAGATAGATAGATAGATAGATAGATAGATAGATAGATAGATAGATATAGATATATGTGTGTATGTTTGTGTGCACACATTTATATTGTCAAGGATTTCCAGAAAGGTCTATTATTGCTCCTGTTGCCTTTATTGTTATTTGTATTATTTTTATACTTCTGTGTCACTTCAGAGTACACTCAATTGCATTAAAAGGAAAAAAATGTCAAAAATAATAGAAGCCAAAAGCAGAAAAAAGTGTACCAGAGATATGAATAACAAATAAATATTCCAATGCCAGAGTGAATCACATGAAAGCATTTTAACCCCAAGGCCTGCTAGAACAGCTATGATCTAATAGTTTTCTTAAAAACCAGTAGATAAAAGTTATTTGAATTCCCAAAGGAATTATTTATTATTATTTCACCAAAAACTCAAAGCTGATTACAGCTGAATGTCAATCAGAAGTAATTGTCTCCAGCATTAACTATCAGTTTTGCAGTCTTTCTTATGCTTATGATGGAAGTGCCATTCAGCCTAATGAAACTAATTTCTGCCTAGTTACTACTGTAATTCTAGAATGTTTTTTTTTTTAGTTTACCTGTTTATCTGCTAAAAAACAGGTATTTTGTTTTAAAGAGATATTTTTGTAAGACATAACTTGTTGCTGTGCTTCTGAAATGAAAACATCAATCACTTGCTTTGATAGCAGTCAAAACATTATCTTCTAACATTATTAGGTCAGAGGCCCTGCCCTTTTACTCAGGATTGTGTCACTGACATTTATCTTTGACTAGCTTGCAAGAAATTGGAAAGCAAGGCTTCTTAATAATACAATATATATATTTTATGCAATATGTGGAATGTTAAAACTCTGCTTTTCCCAAAACTGACAACATAACTTTCCAAAAAGTTATCTCTTTAAAATTATCATTCCTGTCAATTCCTAATGAAGAATTTTATCCAACTGCCCATTATCCAAACACATCGTTTTGTTTCTTAGCCAGTATTAAAAAGGAGATTACACACAAACACATACACACACACACCCTATTTTCATGTGTACACTGTACATTTGCATAATCAGCATGATTTTTTAGCTGTTCTTGTTAAACACAAAAGAAAAAGATTATAATGAACAATAACAAAAGAAAAATAATTGCATTTTAATGGTTAAAACATAAGAAAGAAACTCAAAAAATAAAGAGTTCTATATGATAAGTTTGATAAATCTCTGCTTGAAATCAACTGAGTCAATCACCTGATCATTATATGTGGACCATGTGCCATTAAACAGGAAGATTTTTTTTTAAAAAAATAGAGAATAAATGTATAGTCTTGATTGATTCCTTAAAATCAGAGCAGTTACTTTCTATTTATTTATTTATTATTTATTTATTTATCAATGGAATTTCTATACCGCCCTTCTCCCTAGGGACTCAGGGCGGTGTACAGCCAATCTAGACCCCAAAACAGTACAAAAGTTAAAAAAGAATTAAATTAAATACTGGCTGATTAATAAGAAAACCGACCCCCCCACCCTTAAAACCCCGGTTAAAATCGAAGATAATACGGAGACAAATTAAAACCATCTCAGCCCAGGCCGGCCTGCTCAAAGAGCCAGGTCTTCAACGCGCGCCTGAAGGCCCTCAGGTCCGTGCCGGTACGAAGTTCCAGCGGCAGAGTATTCCAGAGGGCAGGGGCCCCCACAGAGAAGGCCCTACTCCTCGGGGCCGCCAGACGACACATAGCGGACGACGGCACCCGGAGAAGACCCTCCCTGTGTGAACGCACCGGCCTGCTGGAGATCACTGGTAGAATGCGGTCCTGCAGATAACCTGGCCCAATGCCATGGATCGCCCTAAAGGTCAAAACTAGAACCTTAAAGCGAACCCGGAGAGCCACCGGCAACCAATGCAGCTCGCGCAGGAGAGGCGTCACATGGGCGCTACGTGACGCCCCCATGATCACCCGCGCGGCTGCATTTTGCACCAGCTGGAGTCTCCGGGTGCTCCCCACAGGGAGCCCCATGTAGAGGGCATCACAATAGTCCAGGCGAGAGGTGACAAGGGCCTGAGTGACCGTGCGCAGGGCGTCCCGATCCAGAAAGGGCCGCAACCGGTAGATCTGACGGATCTGATGAAACGCCCCCCTGGAGACGGCTGCAATATGATGTTCAAGCGACAGCCGTATATCCAGGAGGACTCCCAGGTTGCGAGCCCTCTCTGTGGGGGGCAAAATTTCCCCCCCAATAGCCAGCGAAGGAGTCAGCTGGCTATATGGGGGCGCCGGGAACCACAGCCACTCGGTCTTGGATGGGTTGAGCCGAAGCCTGTTCCCGCCCATCCAATCCCGCACGGCCTCCAGGCACCTAGACATAGCCCCCACAGCATCGTTGGGGTGGTCCAGGGTGGAGATGTACAGCTGGGTGTCATCTGCATAAAGATGATACCTCACCCCAAGACCACGGATGATCTCACCCAGCGGCTTCATATAAATGTTGAACAAGAGAGGGGAGAGGACCGACCCCTGAGGCACCCCACAAACCAGGGGCCTAGAGGTGGACCTCTCCCCTCCCGCCAACACAAATTGCGAACGGTCGGAGAGGAAGGAGGAGAACCATCGAAGGACGGTTCCCCCAATCCCCAACCCCTCCAACCGTCGCAACAGGATACTATGGTCGATAGTATCGAAAGCTGCCGAGAGGTCTAATAGGACCAGGACAGAGGAGAACCCTCTGTCACGAGCCCTCCAGAGATCATCAACCAACGCGACCAATGCCGTCTCAGTGCTATGCCCAGGCTTGAAGCCCGATTGGAACGGATCAAGGTAAATCGTTTCCTCCAGGTACTGAGGGAGCTGACGTGCCACCACACTCTCGACAACCTTTGCCACAAAGGGAAGGTTGGAGACTGGACGATAGTTGTTTAAAACAGCTGGATCCAGGGAAGGCTTCTTGAGGAGGGGCCGCACCACCGCCGTCTTCAAGGCAGTAGGAAGCGACCCCTCTCTCAAAGAAGCGTTGATAATCCCCTGGAGCCAGCCTCATGTCATCTCCCTGGCAGCCGAAACCAGCCAGGAAGGGCACGGGTCCAATAAACAGGTGGTGGCATTCAGACCCCCCAGCAACCTGTCCACACCCTCGGCGGTCACAGGGTCGAACTCCCCCCAGATAACATTCACAAGACCTGCCCCGGACACCTCCCCCGGGACCATCCAATTGGAGTCGAGCCCCTCCCGAATCTGAGCGATTTTGTCATGCAGAAATCGAGAAAACTCCTCCGCCCTACCCTGCAGGAGGTCATTCCGCGCTCTCGGTTCAAGTAGAGAGCGGGTCACTCTAAACAGGGCGGCAGGCCGATTTCCTGCCGACGCAATAAGGGCGGAGAAATACGAAGATTTCGCCGCCCCTATCGCCACAAGGTAAGTCTTAATATGAGATCTCACCTGTGTTCGATCAGACTCAGAACGGCTCGCCCTCCAAATGCCCTCTAGATGTCTTTTCCGGCACTTCATCTCCCGTAGCTCCTCCGTATACCACGGAGCCAAATGGGATCTGTGTCGGGTCAGAGGTCGCAGAGGCACAACTCGATTTAGAGCCCCGGCGGCCAACCCATCCCAGGTGGCCACAAGGTCTCCAGGCGAGCTGTGAGCCAGAGACTCAGGAAATGGCCAAGCTCCCTCTGGAACCGCTCCGGATCCATCAGGCGCCTGGGGCGGAACAATCTATGTGGCTCCGCCTCCCTGCGGTGGGGGGGTGGCGGAACAGAAGTCCAGCCTAAGGAGGGAATGATCTGTCCATGACAAGGGTGTGATGACTAGTTCCCCGAAATTACAGTCATTCAACCACTGCCCAGAGACAAAAATCAGGTCCAGCATGTGTCCTCCAATGTGAGTGGGAGCAGAAACTAACTGGGTCAGGTCCATGGCCGTCATGGAAGCCAAGAACTCCCGGACCAACCCCGAGGTTTCACCGGATGATGGCAGGTTGAAATCCCCCATGACCAAAAGCCTAGGGGTCTCAACCGCCAGCCCGGCTATTACCTCAAGGAGTCCGGGCAGGGCCGATGAGACGTGGCAGGGAGCCAGGTACGCCATCAAAAGACCCATCTGAACCCCTTGCCCCCACTTCACAAAAAGAGATTCACAGCCAGCCGTCTGAGGGACAGTGGCCTCCCTAGGACAAAGGACTTCCTTTATGAGCACCGTCACCCCGCCACCCCTTCCCTGAGCCCTAGGCTGGTGAAATGCAAGGAAACCTGATGGGCACATCTCAACCAGAGGGACACCGCCCTCTGGGCCCAACCAGGTTTCGGTGACACCTACCAGGTCTGCGGCCTCCTCCTGAACCAAATCATAGATCAGGGGAGCCTTGTTAACCACGGACCTGGCATTGCACAACAATAGCCGGGTATTCAGGGCCTGAGGTTCCGGACAGCCAGGGCTGCAGGATGGGTAGGGAGGGTCGGAGCGTGCTACCGCTTGCAAACATCGGGAGCGCGATCCCCTTACTGGATACGGCCCTCTACCCCCAGCATATCTACCTCTCCCAGTCACCGTGCTAATAAAATTGGCCCCCGGCTGCCCACCCCCTCTCTGCCACCCTGACACGGAGACCCCCGAGGCCCCCCAGGTGCGCTGGCCGGCCCGGCTGCCCCCAATTCCATGTGGGCTGTCTCCCATACCCACCTTGGATCCTTCCAACCCCTTAAAAAACCCCATTAAAAATTTAGTGACCCCGGGTTTCCCGCGCTTTCTCCAGTTTCTCCGGCCCCACCATCGCTCAGGATCCCAGGATCCCTCATTGCGGAAAGTTTTAGAAAGCCTTGAAGGCCACCTAAGGGAGAGAGGGACATGAATATTTTTGCACTATACAACACACTTCCCCCCCCAAAAAAAGTGAGTGGAAATGTCTGTGCGTCTTATAGAGTAAATGTTGCCAAAGCCCGCCCACCCACTGGCCTCCACCCTTCGGTCCCTGTCTCCTTGCAGCAAACAGCAAACAACCTGGTCAGCTTCAGCACAGCCTGATTTAGCACAAGAACCTGATTGGATCGGCCTCCTGGAATACCGTCGATCAGCTGTTTCAGACTGTGGGAATTGCCGCCCATTGCTGCCATCACCACCGATCATCACTGCTGCCTATCGCCACCTCCACACGCTTATTTTCAGCCTCCACGTGTCCCTTTTTTGGCTGCTGCACATCCCGTTTTTGGCCTGTTCCAGGAGGCGAGGATTGCCGCCGCACCTATCATCGCTGATCACCACTGCCACCAATTGCTGCCGATCATCACTGCCACCTATCGCCGCCACCATTGGTGGCAGGGAATGGCAGCAGCAATCAGCAGCAGCGGCAATCAGCAACAGTGATGATGGTGATAGGCAGTGGGGATCCCCACTACCTGGAATGGGCAGAAAAAGGGACACATGGAGGCAAAAAAATGGGGCACGTGGAGGCTGAAAATGGGGTGCACAGAGGTGGCGATAGACAATGGCGATAGGTGGCGGTGGCAATGGGTGGCAGCGAACCCCACAGCCTGGAACAGCTGGTCAACAGTATTCCAGGAGGCGAATCCAACTGCTAATCAGCTCCTCATGCTAAATCAGGCTGTGCTGAAGCTGACCAGGCTATTTGCTGTTTGCTTATTTTCTTCCCCAAAAGCTAGGTGCGTCTTATGGTCTGGAGCATCTTATAGAGCAAAAACTATGGTATTTTCTCTGCTGCATCCCAGCTTTAACAAATTGACCATTTCCTTATTTTAGAGATATTCAACACCACATTGTGAACCCCTATGTAAACTTTCCCAAATTATATTAACCTGCATATTAATTTGAAGCTAAATATTGTACATTTTTAAATGTATGATTCTATTGATATGACAAAATTGGATACTCCAGTAATAACTTTCATTTTAATTTTTTAAATCCTTATGAAATTGAATTTAATTTACATTCAACACACTGTTTCTTAGATAAAATTGCAGTCTGTTAAAGCATTGGCGCCATATTGTTTAGTTAATATACAGTATGTTTCAGCTATCTATATTGCCAAGCATATGTTGAAGGCAAATTGGCATAAATAGAAAACTAGTCTCACACATATTCTGACTTCTTATTCATAGTTTTTTTTTTTTTTTATCAATCTGGAACTTTCAAAAGAAAATCCAAGATTGAGTTGGGATAAATACTAATTCAGATTAAATGCCATAGGGATTAAGTGCAGAAAAAGGTAAGCTATGTTTTAACTGTTCAACATGAATTTCAACTGGAGATGTGCGTGCAAAACACACACACATTCAATCCTGTAATCCAGCTTCACCAATATAGGAAATCATACTTTCATCTTTACCATTCAACTATTAAGCAATTTATGTAAAGTGGTTAGTTCTGCTAACCCGCTTTTATTGTGTGTGTTTGGTATTTTCTTTCACTATGCTAACAGAACACAATTATTTCTAAAGGTGTTACAGTGACATTTTCAGACTGAAATATTTCAGCCCCCAATTCTTCAAGTCTGGATTGTGTAAGGCTATTATTTCTTGGAAGTGTTCTGACTATGAATGGCCAGTTCTGAAAGTGAAATATACAGAGAGAAGAATACTTCTTGAATGGGAATCATGGCACAGATTGAACATTTATTGTTATATAATTTAAATAAATATAAATCACTGTAATCATGTAGTTGATCTGCATTCATGTTTTCCTTTGTAGAAATGGTGAAACAGCATAATTATTTGAGAGGTGGGCTATTTCCTAAGAGGTGGCCTATTTCCTAAGCCATTTGTAAAATAATCTGCTCAAACCTGTGATTAACAATGATTCGTTCTTCCATCTACTCTAGACCCAGAGAGCAAGTAGGATGGAAATAAATATGGAAGCTTTAGAGAGGAATTTGAGAAAGAGGGTCATTCTTGCTAAATGACTATTGACATATTACCATATAGACAATGCCCAATCAAAAATGAAAACAAAAAATCCTCAATTTCTATCTAAGTCCAGCAAAAAACCAGGAAACTTTCTAATGCATATATCACTTATTTTTCCTGATATGGTAAAATTTAAAGACACAATTAACTCCTTAATATGTTCATATCCTATCCAGACTCAAAGGGAATCTGGAAATGCTCATTCATCACACTTCTTTAAAGGAATTGTATCTTTCTTTCCTGTTTCCTTTTGAGTCTGGATAGGATATGAACAAATGAAATAGTTTTTTGTCTTTTCTAAATAATTTCCAAAGCATGCCATTATTCCAAATCTTTCTGTCTGGAACACAGATAACAGGTTGTTGCTACCAGTGGCAACCATGAGTGATCAATAAAAGTCAAGATGGGTACCACAAGCATGCAACAGAGGCCCCACCCTTTTTTAACCTGTGTAAAAAAGGGTGGGTCTTTAATTGTGTAGTTGTACTGCCCATCCTTTTTTTTTTGACCTCCTATAAAGTTCCCTAGTTGTCACTTTCTGTATAACATTCTTTCAAATTTTTGGAAACAATCTTCCTCTTCATTCCACTTGTCTCAGGACTTGTTTCTCTAGTCCCTCCTTGCATCAGCCTGGTGAGGGAGTCCAGACAGGAAACATAACCAAATGGAGTAATCAGGGATAGGATTCAAATTTTTAACAACTGGTTCTGTGGGCGTGTCTTAGGTGGTGGGTGTGGCTTGGTGGTCATGTGACTGAGTGGACATGGCTTGATGGTCATGTTATTGGCTGGGTGTGGCCAACTCAATATCACTCACATCGAGGCACGCACCTCCTCGCCTGGCCTCTCATGACTGTGGGAATGCTGCAACAGTCTTAAGGGGGAAAAATGGTCATAAGTCACTTTTCTCAGTGCCATTGTAACTTTGAATGGTCACTCCACACAAGCAAAGTACCAGCAAAGGAAGGAAAAAGAAACTCCAGAGAAGTTCCAGAGACAGGAAGTCTAGGCCTAGAATGTAATAAGAGTTAACAGAGGGAGTTTCTGTAAGCAACACCAGCATGTTTCCTTCCTGCCTTCCATACAGGATTAGGCCAGTAATTTCTTCTAACAACCGGTTCTCCGAACTGCTTAGAATGTCAATAACCGGTTCTAGCAAATAGGTGCGAACTGGTAGAATCCCACTCCTGGGATTATTGTAAGGTTACATTAATACAATCTTGCAAGTCTGAAAGGATATCTCTCCTCCATTCTCTTCACACTGCAAGAAACAAAGAAGCGTGCGCAGCCCAATTTGCTTCTAGTCTAAGGGTCCCCAATCCCCATACTGTGGTCGACTACCGGGATGTGGCCAATTCAGAACTGGGCTGCACAACTGACAGGCCAGCATGCATGCGTTCATATGCAACTCAACTTGTACAAGTCAAGTTGTTCACACATGTGCATGTCAGCCCACCACTTGTGCAACTTGAGTTGTGCGCAGGTGCCCATGCACACCAACCCCATCCACTCGTACAGCCTGGTTCCCCTCTCCCCCACAGCGAGGCTGCCAAGAGACAAAGATTGGGGACCGCTGCTCTAGTCCAAGTGTCCTCCTGGCTGTGGTTCTTTCTTGCCTTTCCAAAATACCATCGTGCCTTGTGATACTGAATTATCTAGTCGCTTATCTGCACCCTTATCTGAACCTAATTCCAGTTTCTTTGAAACCTTTCTTTAGTACACTACAGGTAGCCCTCATTTAGAGAGCCCAACTAGCAATTTGGTCATTAAGTGAAGCGGTTACTAAGTGAAACCAGAACTGTGCTTATGATCTTACTTCAGCTTTCATTTGCATTTCAGGCATGTGACTGTCATAAACGTGAGGACCGGAAATACTTTTCCCCATCACTGTTGTAAACGCAAACAGTTCTTGTGCAAGGCAGGTAAGTGAGGACTAATTCAGCTTGCCTAGCAGGTTCACTTTTCGAGGTTAAATCTAAGTGAATCTTGTTGGAGAGAAAGGCTTTCATAATTTTTTTTCCTCCCCGGTTTTGTATACAGAGATAATTTCTGTACGGAGATAATAAAAGAGCACTCAATCAGGTGAGTTCACATCTGAAGTGGTGCTGGCTAGATAAGAGGTTTGCCACTTGAGAGAAGAATTGAGAGAGAAGAATTGAGAGAGAAGAATTGAGAGAGAGAAGAATTCTGAGAAAGAAAAGGTGTTAAGAGTTGTTAACCTAATCTTACGTAGCTTTTTCTCTGGTAATATCACACTACTAACTAGAGCATACAAAACATTTGCTAGATCAATACTCAAATACAGCTCATCAGTCTGGAACCCACATTATGTATCTGATATTAACACAGTTGAGAAAGTCCAGAAATATTTCACAAGAAGAGTTCTCCACTCCTCTACTCGTTGCAGAATACCTTATGCCACCAGACTCAAAATTCTAGACCTAGAAAACCTAGAATTATGCCGCCTTCGGTCCGATCTAAGTATAGTATATAAAATCATACATTGCAATGTCCTACCTGTCAATGAATACTTCGGCTTCAACCATAACAACACAAGACCACACAATAGATACAAACTCAAGGTTAACCGCACCAAACCTGATTGCAGGAAATACGACTTCAGCAACAGAGTGGTCAATGTCTGGAATACTCTACCTGACTCTGTGGTTTTTTCCCCAAACCCCAAAAACTTTAACCTTAGACTGTCTACTATTGACCACACCCCTCTCCTAAGAGATCTGTAGGGGACATGCATAAGTGCACCAACATGCCCACTGTCCCTGTCCTATTGTTTTTTTATCTATCTATCTATCTATCTATCTATCTATCTATCTATCTATCTATCTATCTATCTATCTATCTATCTATCTATCTATCTATCTATCTATTTATCTATTATTTTTCTTATATGTATTTATGTATTCATACCTATGTTTTATCTACCGGTATATACCTATATATCTACCTATATACCTATTACCTTGTAAGCAATTGACAAAATAAAATAAAATAAAAGAGCACTGGATCAGGTGAGTTCAGATCTGAAGTGTTGCTGATAAGAGATTTGGCACTTCTGAGAAGAATCTGTCCCTTAAAAGTTTCATCGGTGAAGGCGTTGCAGAAACCATCCTCCAGGCACCACCTAGTGGTTAAAAAAAGAAAAGGAAGAGGATTGTGGAAAAAAAATATTACTGGAACACGAAGAAATACACAATAAGGAAGAAAAATAGGAAACGGGGAGCGGGGGGGGACGGACCCTTTTTTCCCAGGCAGGATCTCGAGGGGGACGCTCCTTTTAAGAAAGCTCGTTCAGGTGGATTAAAACAAGAGCGGTCCACAGGCATCGATTCTCTCCAGCGAAAGGGCGGGGCGCGTTGCACAACGGCATAGACCTTCGTGTCCAGAGACTATAACGGGTATTTTTTAAGTAGGCGAAGAGGAGGGGGGGGGGGGAAATTCGCAAAGTTTTTTAAAAACTATGTTTTTGAACAATATGTTGTCCGTCGCTTTTAGGGGTGGGGGGGAGGAGAGACGAGGGGGTGTCGTTTAGAAAAAGACTCTCCAAACTCTTCCTTAAATCTCTTACCAGAAAGGAAGGGGAAAGGCATCCCAGAGCTCAGTCTCGGTCTGTTTTGGCGCGCACTCTCGTGTGTGTTTGTGTGTGTGAGAGAGACAGAGAGAGAGAGAGTGAGAGAGTGAGAGAGTGATTGTGTGTGTGAGAGAGAGAGAGCGTGTGTGTGTGAGAATGAATGTGTGTGTGTGTGTGAGAGAGAGAGAGAGAGTGGTTGTGTGTGTGAGTGAGTGTGTGTGAGAGAGTGAGTGTGTGTGTGAGAGAGTGAATGTGTGTGAGAGAGAGAGTGTGTGTGTGAGAGAGAAACACTGTGTGTGTGTGTGAGAGAGAGTGAGAGTGAGAGAGTGGTTGTGTGTGTGAGAGTGAGTGTGTGTGTGAGAGAGTGAATGTGTGTGAGAGAGAGAGTGTGTGTGTGTGAGAGAGTGAGTGAGTGTGTGTGAGAGAGTGAGTGTGTGTGAGAGAGTGAGTGTGTGTGAGAGAGAGAGTGTGTGTGTGAGAGAGAGAAACACTGTGTGTGTGTGTGTGAGAGAGAGTGAGAGAGTGGTTGTGTGTGTGAGTGAGTGTGTGTGAGAGAGTGAGTGTGTGTGTGTGAGAGAGAAACACAGTGTGAGTGTGTGTGTGAGAGAGTGAGAGAGTGGTTGTGTGTGTGAGAGTGAGTGTGTGTGAGAGAGTGAGTGTGTGTGTGAGAGAGTGAATGTGTGTGAGAGAGAGAGTGTGTGTGTGAGAGAAACACTGTGTGTGTGTGTGTGTGAGAGAGTGAGAGAGTGGTTGTGTGTGTGAGAGTGAGTGTGTGTGAGAGAGTGAGTGTGTGTGAGAGAGTGAGTGTGTGTGTGTGAGAGAGAAACACAGTGTGAGTGTGTGTGTGTGAGAGAGAGAGAGAGAGACGCCTTTGAGAATGGGGCAGAGCACTACACGCGCGCGCGCGCTCACACGCCCGCAGCCCCTTCGCCTGGACGGCCAAATCGGAGTAGGCGCCGTTTTGTAATTCTCTTTCTTTGTCTCCGGAGCGAAGCCCCCCTACCTCTTTCCCCAGCCAAGACTCTAAATCCGCCTTTCTCCTCCCTCCACTGACATTTTCCAGGAAAAAGAAAAGCGGGGAGGCATCACCCGCGGCAGCAAAGGGTGGGTTGCTCGCCTCCGCGGTCTGCCGCCCGCTCTCAGCCACCACCACCAACCACCACCCCGCAGCAAAGAACCTGGGCGGCAAGGGAAGGAAGCCCCTTGGCTCCTCCGCTCTTCAAGGCATGCCGGGCATCCGCTGGAGCTGGGAGGAAGCTTGGCCCCGGGCAACCGTGCCCTCCGCCATCCGATCGCGGCAGCTCCCCTGCCTGACGAGGACCCGCCGCCGAGCTCTTTCCTGAGGAGAGGAGGAGGAGGAGGGAAGCGGCTGCATTGAGTTGCCACCAGACGGAATTGCGTCGCTCGCTGCCCCCCGCCCGCTTCCCACGTCTGCCGCTGAACTTGTTGCAGAGGGGAGAGAGAGAGAGAGAGAGAGCAAAGGGGGGCTGGGCTTCGCACGAGCGCCGCGGGAGCCTCGGCTACTTTCAGATCCCGTCCATGCCCAGCGAGCGCTCCGGCCGGACTTCGCCCTCAGGTAAGGCGAAGGGAGGGGAAGACGGCCGAGGAGGACTCCGTGCGCGGGCTGGTGGCTGGAAATCTCCCCCCCTTTCCAGGCAGAGGCCTCTTGGATCGCCTCCCCCCTTTCCAAATTTACGCCCCCTCCCCTCCCTTCCCTTCCCTCCATCGCGGCTGATGCCTTCTCCACCGCCAGAGCTTTGGGCGCGCTGCCTCCAGCATCAAGTGGCGGGGAGAGTTTGAGAGGGCGCCGGAACGGTCCGGGCAATTCCTTGCAGCTGGAGTCCGGGCAATCCCTTGCAGCTGGAAAGAGGGGCGTCATTGGGGTGGGGGATGTCAAAAGGAGTCAGTTCGGTGTGTAAGATGGGGAGGTGGAAGCTAAAGTGAAATGGCTCTCTTGGTCCTTTCCTTTTATGTATACTGAGAGCATTTGCACCAAGACAAATTCCTTGTGTGTCCAATCACACTTGGCCAATAAAGAATTCTATTCTATTCTATTCTATTCTATTCTATTCTATCCAGAATCTCCATCCCGCTCCCAAATGAGTCCTTTGTTCCAGCCAAGGTTTCTCAACTAAATTCTTGCCTTGACCCTTTTGAGGTCCAGAATAATCTCCTTATTGAAAGTGCTCATTTTATTTTGGACTGCATAAATAAGTGTTACTCCTTTCACACATGCAGGTGCATAACTCATGCCTTTGAGTGTGTTTGTGTATGGTATAACTCAGGCTCCTTATCCTTAACCTTTGGTCCCTAGCGCACAAGATTGAATCCTAATCTTCACCTGTAGAATTCCAACATCTCATTAGCTAGCAATGTTTCCGGGTAAGGGGCTGTAACCCTCCTTTTGCCCATCCCAACTATGAGCATTTTAGAATTTATTTGATTTGTCAATCGCTTACAAGATAACAGGTATAAGTATATACATAGCATTGCACCTAATGTCACCTTTTATTCCTAAATCAAGTGTATTTGAACATTCCAACCCCAAACTTTCCATGTTAGGATTCTTTTTAACTCCTCAAGACCAACTCTCAAAACCTTTACTCTACCAACCGCTTTGCCATCCTAAACTTCCCTTAAAAACTCCTTCCGAATTTTCATTCAGCATGAAGACCCTGACTTTTGCCTTGGATATAGCTAACCTCCTTCCTCCTTTCCAAATTGTTCTTTTCATCCCACCCCCCCTTTTTTTTTTTTTTTGCATGTTTCCCACAAGTGGTTGTTCCATCCAGTTCAACTATACATTTGGATTTCCCCTCCCTCTCAGCCTTAATTTCTGCTGTAAAATTTTCACTTCGTTTTTCTCTAAGGAACCTTGCAGGATTCTTTGTGAGCTGAGCTGTTTCTCAGCTTGCCTTTTCTTTATTCAAGAAAAGCTACCCTGTATCAAGTTGGAGGCTGCTTAGTTCTTTCTCTGTCTCTCTCTCTACCTTGCTTCTTCTGTACAAGAGCCCGGAAAATAGGAGTGTGTGGTATGAAGTGATGATCATTGGGATAAAGGGAATCAGCTGTAAATTGGAAAAGTGACATCTTCACACCTTCTGCTAAAAACTTATGATTTGCAAAGAGATGTAAGTAGATGTCCTAGCAGGTGTTCTTTCTGTAGCACTAGCCTAAGTATTCAAGAAAGAAAGAAAATCCAGTTCCCAAACAACTATTTGCAGATGATGGTTGTAGTAGACAAGTGGGAGGAATGTTAGGATGTCTGAGCCTTTCCTGGGAATCAGAAAAGAACAGAATATTGCTGAGTTAACCAAGTTATCTCTTGGTTGGATAAAATTGCTGACTGATTACCACTCCCTGGATCTGACAGGCTAGCTGATTTGCTGCATTTTTGTGCATGTTGATCTTCCCTGACTCCAGTCTACCTAACGGAGAAAGGAGGTGCTTGATGTTGATCAAAAACAAAGAACAGCTTTTCATGCTCCACAGTTGGTCAACTCCTTAAAGCAAACATTTCAAATAGAGTTAAGCAATGGCAGAGCCTGTTCTTTGCGAAGGGTTACAAAGGAAAGAAGAGGAAAAATACGGTAGATTTCTACATAAAGTGTAAGATAATCTCTTGCTACATTCTGTGTTTTTCTCTCCCCCCCCCCCCATTTTAGAAGACTGGATTGTTTCTAAAGTGACCACCCAGCAATACCACCAGCAGCTTCCATAATGGCAGCAGGAGTCGCAGCATGGCTTCCTTTTGCCCGAGCAGCAGCAATAGGATGGATGCCAGTGGCCTCCAATCCTATGCCAAATGCACCTCGGCAGGAGAGGAAACGTAGTCAGGATTCTCTGATTGTGCTGAATGTGAGTGGCACCCAATTCCAGACCTGGCTGGACACCCTCGAACGCTATCCTGATACCCTTTTGGGCAGCTCAGAGAGGGACTTTTTCTACCACCCAGAGACACAGCAATACTTTTTCGACCGGGATCCAGACATCTTCCGACACATCCTCAATTTCTATAGAACAGGGAAGTTACACTACCCCCGTCAAGAGTGCATTTCAGCCTATGATGAGGAGCTAGCCTTCTTTGGTATTATCCCTGAAATCATTGGCGATTGCTGCTATGAGGAGTACAAGGATCGACGACGGGAAAATGCTGAACGCCTTCAAGATGACGCTGATCAGGATAATGCCGATGAGTGCCATCTTCCTTCCATGACAGCTCGAGAGAGGATGTGGCGGGCCTTTGAGAATCCACACACCAGCACACTGGCCCTGGTTTTTTACTACGTTACTGGCTTTTTCATTGCTGTTTCTGTCATTGCGAACGTGGTGGAGACTGTGCCCTGTGGGATGACTCCTGGTGCCATCAAGGAGTTGTCCTGTGGAGAGCGCTACGACGTGGCTTTCTTCTGCCTAGATACAGCCTGTGTCATGATCTTCACTGTTGAGTATCTCTTGCGCTTGGTGGCTGCTCCCAGCCGCTACAAATTTGTCCGTAGCGTCATGAGCATCATTGATGTCGTGGCAATCATGCCATATTACATTGGTCTGGTGATGACCAACAATGAGGACGTCAGTGGGGCTTTTGTAACCCTGCGTGTCTTCCGGGTCTTCCGGATCTTTAAATTTTCACGCCATTCACAGGGTCTACGCATCCTGGGCTACACTCTGAAAAGCTGTGCATCAGAGCTTGGCTTTCTCCTTTTTTCTCTCACTATGGCCATCATAATCTTTGCTACAGTCATGTTCTATGCTGAAAAAGGTTCATCTGCCAGCAAGTTCACCAGTATTCCTGCTGCTTTCTGGTATACCATTGTTACTATGACCACCTTGGGGTAAGTGCATATGGTTTTATATCAGTTTATGTAAAATGTAGGCAATTTGCATTGTTATCTGGATTATCTTTGCCTGTTTTTTTTTTAAAGTGGTGAAAAAAATGATGCATAATTGTGCTCAATCGAGGAAATACTTATGATCCTTTATGATATGCAGAAGATGCCACTTCATGTAAATAGAAAATATTGAGAGGTACAATTATGAGTTCCTTTAAATTCTAGGATTGCAGTAAATTTTGTATTTTTTTCTTTCACCTATTCAGATATTACTATTAAAGTTTGTACTTCTATTTTTCCTTCATGGTAGTTGAGTTTTAGGCAAAAGATAACAATTCTGTTTTCCTATTATCCTTTTCCTATTATTGGTATGATAAGGAACTTTATAATAGTTTATGTACTCATAGCAAAAATGTAAATAACCTTTCACCTCAGAAGAATTATAGTCAAATAATATAAAAACTAACACAATGCTTCTCAGTTTGCTTTTTAAAATATATGTTAAAGTTGTCAATATAGCTGATTTTGAAATGTTACAGTAAGCATTTAAAACTTATATTTAGTTTTTCATTCTAGAAGCTAACTTTTGGAAATTGTGATGAATTCACCAACAGGGCATTATAGGTTATTTCATGATTTCTTGCAATGTAGCATTTTATATAAATATCTTTTCTGAAGAAGGACTATGATGTGAAGTAAGTTTTTAAAAAAGTTTTAATGGGAAATTGTTCAGCCTATGCTTATCCTTAAAAATCAGAGTTTAACCCTTGAAATGACTGATATCCCAAAATGCATCTCACAATATTATCTGGATATGACATATAGAGGTAAGTTAATTTGAAGAAGTTTATTTGTAATTTTATTCCAAATTAGTTGTGCAATAATTTACTGGGAAAGGATTAATTTCTTTTTTTTAAATGCCCATTATTACCATAATGTATTATAAGTCTTACAAATTTATATATACAATAACTTTCCCCATCTTATTACCCTTCAGACATTTTGAACTCCCCTAACCCCTATTCCTCATCATAGGGCATGGAGGTTAAGGAAGAAAAGGAAAGGATTTAAGTTGGAGTTAACTTAAGTTATCTTGCTATCAACTCATATTTTATCTCAAAAACATTTATTTTCTCTTAAATAACAAATACTGAGCACCAAAAATAAGCAAAGAAACAAAAAATATTGAGCACTGAAAATATGCATTCTTTCTGGATCAAGTTTAGCATTTCACTAAGGACAGTGAAATAGATTTATATGAATGGCAAATCTTTCTATCTTTATGGGTATTGCTATAAACATCAGGGACATTTCAGAAATAGGACAGAATGCAAGACTTAATCCTCATTGTGTTCTGCAAAACTTTAAGCATGTAATTTAAGCACTATCACTGAGATCAAAGGCAGCAGAAAACACTTAACTCTGCCTTGGGGGTGGATATAAATAAGATTGCAATTGTGATTATGATGATAGAATTATCTGTTTGAAATGAATCAATCTTTAATAAAGCTACTATGGGTTACTGTACAACTATAATTAACACTTTAATTAAAAAAGGCATTGCTATGTTTGTGTATGTGTTGGGAAGGGGGAGAGGAAAAGTAAGTATTTAGCCTTTTTTCTATTCAACAGTTTATTTTCCTGAAAGTGTTCCTTTCACTTGTTTGCTGGTCAAGCAGACTTCTGGAGTTTCACAAGAAAAACAAAATACTATGACAAACTATAATTTTACCAGTTGAATTAAAAAAAAAAACCTTTATTAGACTGGGGTCAGATAAAGGACATACATAAAATATATCAGACTGAAATTTGAAATGACAGAGACCAGATTATATCTGTAATTTCTGGTTGGAAACCAGAGACATTTAAGTTGTGATTCAGTTAAATGTTAACAGGAGCGGTAAAAGAAATAGAGTCAAAACTTAGTTGTGTGGCTCTAATATTTATCATACCATGTCAAAAAAAAGGGCTAACCACCAGCAATTTTTAATCTTTCCTTCATAGTTCAAATGTTTTATACTGCAGCAGGATGCATTTAAATTAAATGTCAGATGCACTGGCTATTGGTCTTGTCCATGGTACTGAAATGAATTGTTTTATTTTCAGCTGGCTGTCAATGGTTTTTTATTGTTAGTGGACTAAGATGATTAAACTTTTTGTGAAGTAGATGTTTGATGGATATATTAAACAAGAGTATAAACTTTGCTTTTAGTTCTTAGGAAGGCAAGTTATGTGGTATTGTTTGGCAAATATTCTTACTTACATTCTGCAGAATATCTTAAAACTTATTTATTACTCTTATAAAATAACATTTTGTACATTTTAAAATAAATAGGATAATTGCTTATAACAGTGTGTGTGTGTGTCCGTCCGTCCAAGGGATTATCAAAATAATATTACGCTGTAATAAATACTTTTCAATAATCACATCTATCTCCCAAATCATAAAATTAACTAAATAAATATAAAATAAACAGTTTGTTTACCTCAGATGTTTTTCCTGTCTAAATCAATGACCGAAAACATATATTTTAAGAATAATTTGAAATATATATAGTGTAGGTAAGTGTTGCATGGATGGGAGTGCATATCCATGTGAGTGTATACTTCAGTATATGTTCTGCTGATACAATGATAGAAAAAAAAATGAAAGAAGTAGGAGTGAGAAACAACGTTGATAACATAAGTAATGTGTGCTATATTCCTTAATCATACATTAAGTAAAATTTACTAATACTGGTTTAAAGCTTTCAAAAAGACTTCTAATATATTTCTGTAGAACAGAATGCTTTAATAATGAATAAAATTAAATAAACATCCTGTGTTTAGTAACTAATCAGGAAATACTTTACAATCTTACAGAATCACATGCAGCTTGATGGCATGTTAGCTATATTTTATATACATTGCAGAGAACAGCTAAAATCCTTACTATCTACACTCCTATAGTAAATTTAATGAGCAGCAGTCTTACTCATTAAATTAATAAATATATGTAGGAAAAAAGATATTTCTCAATATTGCATAAGGCTATGAAATTAAGATGCAAACTAGAGAAACTGTTCCTTAGAGAAACTACTTACAAGGGGAATAGTTCTTTAAGCTATGTCTGGAAAGAAAAATAATAGGCATCCTTTTAGACTTTCATAGAAATAAAACTGAAACAAATTTATGTATCAACAGTTTCAACTTTGGGATATCTGTTTCCACTGTTCACTACTTTTATAAATGCACATTTGGAATACTAACTTTTGCAATAAAGGAAGCAGTGAAATTTTGGTAAAACAAGATAAAACACAAGAATGCATATTTTATGCATTTTATGCATAGTATA
Source organism: Bungarus multicinctus (assembly GCA_023653725.1). NCBI lineage: Eukaryota > Metazoa > Chordata > Lepidosauria > Squamata > Elapidae > Bungarus > Bungarus multicinctus. The sequence goes on along the minus strand of CM042848.1, from coordinate 7,230,782 downwards.
TTACTATATACTTTATTTATTTTTCCACTAAAAGTAGATAGGTAAAGTTGTATTGTGTTTCATGTTTCCCATGTTGCAAACAATCCATCATAATACATACTACTATTACAAATTTATTACTGTCATATCCACTATACAGGTAGTCCTCTACTTATAAACATTTGTTTAGTGACTGTTCAAAGTTACAGGCACTGAAAAAACTGACATGATCATTTTTCACACTTATGATTGTGGCAGCATCTCCATGGTCTGGTGATCAAAATTTGAATGGTTGGCAACTACTTCATATTTATGACGGTTGCAATGTCCTTGGATCATGTGATTATTTTTTATGACCTTCTGAGAAGCCAGTCAAATGGAGGAAGCCAGATTCATTTAACAACCATGTTAATAATGGTGGTGCTCTTAACAACTGTGGCTAGAAAGTTCTTAAAATGAGGCAAAATTCACTTAACACTTAGCATCAGACATTTTGGGCTCAGTTGTGGTCATAAATTGAGGATTACCTTTACTGTAGCTGCAGAGCTTTTGTAAATAAAGAATATATTAAGAAGGGTATTAATTTATAAAAGCAGGAAATAGAATATATTAGCACATTGATCTCATTCACACTCTTCTGGTTGTAATTAATAAAAACTGTAAAAATGCACCTTAGTAATTTTTTTAACATCCAACCAAACTGTTAATGAAATATTTGTAACAAACTTTCCTGTAAATTAAAGAAATGATTTGGAATAAATTGTGCCAACAATATGTGGTTTACATTGTAACTTTATATGCAGTTTTCCCTTAATGATTTACCCTGGTTATTTTCATGTCTCTTTTAGTATTTTACCATGATGGAATTTAAGGTTTTGTGCAGAAATATATTCTATCGCAGACTAAGGGGTGATGCTAACATTGAGCATTTGATGCCAAGCATCAAATTTCATATTTTACTACAAATTATTTGTTTCATTTAAAATGTACAGTTCTGTTTTTAGTTCTGGGTAGTTTCAAAACATTGATGCATAATAAAAATATTAAAATCTATCTAAGCTACCTAAAGAACCCTAAAATCCGAAGTAGAAGTATTTAAGCACATATTATATTATATTCCCAAAGTAGAATTAGCTTGGGTGTTATTCTGTGCCTGTTGGGGTCTGTGGAGGAGTTGTTGTGGGGGCAAACAATTTTGGGCCAAAATTTTAAGGCTTTATTCATCATAGTAAACACTCTGAATAGGGTCCAAAAATAACTGGTAACCACTACAGATATTTTAGGGAAGAGGTAACATCCCTGGAAGCACCAATTATCAATTATACCTTGCTTTCTGAATTGTCTTAATGATTGCAAAAAAAAAAATGCACTGAAGCAATTTAGTTTTAAAGTCCATCACATATGCAAAACAAAGTCTTTCTCTTTCAAGATTGAATAGAATACAATTGAATACTTTATTGGCCAAGTGTGATTGGACACACAAGGAATTTGTTTTGGTGTAAATACTCTCAGTATACATAAAGAAGGAACATTCGTTAAGAATCAAGAATCATAATGTACAACACTTAATGATAGTCATAGGGTACAATCAACATCAAATCATACTAGGAAACAGAGGATACAAGCAACAAAGTTACAGTCACAAGTGGGAGGGGATGGGTGATAAGGAGTGATGAGAAGATTAACAGTAATAGTAGTGTACACTTTGTAAATAGTTGAACAGTGTTGAGGGAATTATTTGTTTAGCAGAGTGATGGTTTTGGAAAGGAAAAAACTGTTCTTGTGTCTAGTTGTTCTGGTGTGCAGTGCTCTATAGTGTTGTTTTGAGGGAAGGAGTTAAAAGAGTTTATGTCCAGGATGTGAGGGGTCTGTGAATATTTTCACAGCCCTCTTTTTGACTCGTGCAGTATACAGGTCCTCGACTGAAGGCAGGTGGGTAGTAATTGTTTTTTCTGCAGTCCTAATTATCCTCTGAAGTCTGTGTCTGTCCTGGTGGGTTGCAGAACCAAACCAGACAGTTATAGAGGTGCAGATGATAGACTCAATAATTCCTCTGTAGAACTGGATCAGCAGCTCCTTGGGCACTTTGAGCTTTCTGAGTTGGCGCAGAAAGAACATTCTTTGTTGTGCTTTTTTGATGACGTTTTTGATGTTAGGTGTCCATTTTAGGTCATGTGATATAGTAGAACCTAGAAATTTGAAGCTCTCTACTGTTGATACTGTGTTGTCTAGTATTGTAAGAGGTGGTAGTACTTGATTTAGTAGCTGAAGTTAATAAGAGGCCTTTTTTGTCACTGCTGTAATGTGATTTTTCACTGTCAGTACCAGATTGAAGAAAAGTTTCCACCTTTGAACCTGAATCTTAAAAACTGCAATCTGATCAAGATAAGGCAGATATCCTAAAGTTTGAGATCTTTGTCCTAAAATCACATCGATGAGGAACAGCCTCTATTCCCTCTTAACTTAAAATAATGTTAATGAATAGACAATGTTCTGTTCGCTTCTATTAATGCTTATATGTGATAATCTACAGCAAGAACCTAGTTGCAAAAGTAGTCACTCTATGTGAAGTGGAATTCAGGTACTACAGAGTTCTAGCCCATATGGATGTATATACAAAGCTCTACTGCAGTCATCTTGTAAATGCAAAGCATCTAAACTGAGGCTACAAGTATTAACTCTGATCCCTTGTATTTTTATATGCTTTCTCAGTAAAGAACAAGTATGTTTTATAACACATTATTGCATTCATATACTGAACTTCAATGAATAAGGAAAAAAATACCTTCTCACTGAAATTGCTTAATAAGTACATCTGTACAAATGTCTACCGATTTTGTAGAATCTGTAGCTGAAAATAAACAGGGAATTAAAATATACTAATCTCCTTCAGCTTACAGCCATTACTTTTATTGTTTATAGCTCCTAGAGCAGCACAACTGAATTTGCTCTTTTACAGGGCAGGGTACAAGAGTGCATTACAACAATTTATAACTTAAGTATCAGTGATGAACAAAGAGAAGCAAAAGAGTGAAGGAAAACGAGAAAGATGTAAAGTAGATGAGAGCTCAGTGGGAGCGAATGCAGCTGTGTGGATTCATGCTCAGCTGGAACAAGAAGCAAAAAGCCTTTGAAGGCAAGGTAGATTAAGATGACAGTGTGGAAAGAAGAAACAAAGACATTTTTTTTAGTAGAGGGAGAGAGAACACAGAGTGAAATATTCATAATTAATAAGTGAATAAGTGAAATATTCATAATTATGAATAGAAATATTCAGTGGGGTACAAAATATGAATAGTCAGATCACTGGCCTCAGGATCACCACTCCATTTCAATCAATAATAATGTATTCAGTCAATGAACAGCAAAATAAAAAGAACAAAAATGAAGTGAAGCAAATAAATTTAATAATATGTTAACAATTAGCAAAATAAATAATATAGCAGAACATCCACTCCTATTGTATATTATTATGATGTAAGAGACATTGTCACTCAGATGATAAACCTAAAATGTTAATAGATATAAAATTAAAATTAAAAAGTTATATTCTCTAACAATTTATTCTTTAAGATGTATAAAACCAAGAGTAATATTTAAAACAAAAGTAATTACCGGTATGTCTTTAGCCAATGTATCTCATTTTCATAGCAGCAATACAAAATGTAACTACTGCACTTGTAATGAATAGTATTAAATTCTGAAGGAAAAGGTTCATATCAAATTTATCTGGCCTCCTAAGGAAATTATATATAAGAGTCAGAATGTACATTGACCTCATGTCTCCACAATATGTGTGAGATGGTTTTGATTTCCTCATCACCCCATGGGCAAACATGGGCAAATATATTCAGCCACAGAGATTTTACTGTACCTGCCTTGAAGAAGTGCAAATAAGGTTAAATCTAAAGAATGTGATTTTCAGCTTAAGGAAAGTTGCTGTATCTCAGGTGCCCCTGTTTATCCAAATTCTGTCATGTTCAGGGAGCATTGACATCCATATCCCTTAGTCTTTCAATAATTAATTGCTTAGCTTGCTCACAACCTACTGATATTAAGAGTAGTGGACAGATCCCAGCTTATACTCTACCACCTTGTCCAAGGAGATGAAAATCATCTGTTAAAATTAGAGGAGTCAGACCAACTGGGAAGAATAACTTTTGACCCAGTAAGTTATCACCATCTTCCACATCCTAACCTGAATAAGTGGCATTCCTGTATCAAGACTTAACAGAGCACTTGACGTTCCATCAGGTGCTATTAGAATTGATTGCTGGAATTTTGTTTGCACTACTGTCTGCCACTCCTTTTTCAGACAGAATCCTCTTTGTGTCCCATAAAGGATTTCAGATAATACTTTGGCTTCAAAATGTTTTAAAGCAATGAGGATCCTTCCCGGTTTTCATTGGACTCACTGACTCTGTCTGGGCTTGTCATTGTCTTTCAACTGAACCTAACACTTCATAAAATAAAATGAGGGGTAACCACCATGAGTTATGCCTTAAGCTTCCAAAAGGAAAAGCTGGAGTTAAATGAAAGTAATATAAAAGCTCTGCTGGAAACCATAAGATTTTGATTTTGTGCAAAGACATGGAGAGCCAAAAGTTACAGCCAATGATATAGTAAAAGATAAGACCATGGATCATTGTGACAATGGAATGAAACAACAGTGGTTAGATTGTGTTGTAGTGAAGATAGACTGGTAACGAGTTGGTTTTCCCAAGCTGCTTCCTCCACAATTGTTCTTTTTACACATCACTTTGGTTTAGTTATAGGTATGCTATTTTCTCCCTCTATATTAGATGGAGAGCTACTGGGGTGGTGAAGGTATTTACTAATACTAGGGAAACTGGTTTTGGTTTTACCCTTAAGCACAGAAGCTGCCTGGTGACTTTGTATCAGTCACTCTGTCCCAGCCCTAGACTGGGCCATTGAAAAACATTTAGCTATTTATCAACCTGAATCAGCATGGTAGATCTTAATCCATAACCTTTAGCAAAGTGAACATCATCATTTTGGGAGTAATGGTTGGGATTATGTTGATGATGACAATGACTAATATTGCAGAGGTCAAACACACAACCAAAATATATTGTTGTGATGGATGAATAGGTAGATCCCCAGGAGGGAAGAGGGAATTCCAGAGTATTAAAAATAAAGGTAGTTCTAGACTTATGTTCACAATTGAACTTAAAATTTCTGTTGTTAAGTGAGACATTTGTTAAGTGAACTTTTACCTGTGTTATGACCTTACTTCCCAAGTTGTTAAGTAAATCATTGCAGTTGATAAGTTAGTAAACCAGTTGTTAAGTGAATCTTGCTTCTGCATTGACTTTGCTTGTCAAAAGATTGCAAAAGGTGATCAAATGACCTTGGGATACAGCAATGGTCATGAGTATGAACCACCATCTGAATTTTGATCACTTGATCATGGGGATGCTACAAAGGTGGTAACTGTGACTTATCATAAGTCACTTTTTTCAATGCCATTGTAATTTTGAACTATCACTGAATGAACTGTGGTAAATCAAAGACTATCCATATTAGAAAGAATGCAGAAGGCATTCTTTGAAATTTTCCCTACCTTGTTAAATAAAATATTTTCACATTATTTCCTGACTAAAAATAACTTTTATATTCATTTAATGTAAAATAATTACAATTAGCATTCAGTTATTTTTAAACAAATATTAATTTTTAGAAACAAAATTTGGACAAAATTCCATTGCTCTCAGCTTGTTTTATTTAAAACTTCAATTCTGATAAAGCATGGGTGTCAAACTCGATCATCTCATGTGACATCATATAACATGTCATGACTTTTTTTGCCTTGGTGGAGCTGGGTGGGCGTGGCCTTCATGTGATGCATCCGGCCCGCAAGATGCCAGTTTGACACCCCTGTGATACAGCAAAAAGCTCCATACGTATATTGTGGCCTGCCAGCAGCTGGCAGCAGAATTGGACAATGAGGAGGTTGGGGAGGAACTTGGGCCAGTTCTGGAGTCTGGGGAAGGCTCTGACTGATGCTTTGTGTTGGACGCAGAGATAGAACCAGGGCTGTCTGACATTTCCCAGCCACTGGAGATGTAGCTGCCTTTGGAGGCTGATATGAGTGAGGAGGAAGAATGGCCGGGGCCTGTTCCAGATGCATGTATGTGCAGAGCTGTTAGGAGAGGTAAACAATGGAGCTCAAGGAGTTGACTCAGGAAGCAAAGCACACATGGACGCTAAATGGCTCCTCCCTGGGTGGGGAATAAATAGAAGGAAAGGGGCTTGGTTGTCACAGAAGACAACAGTTTGTCTTTCTGAAGATTTTGCTCATTGTGTTTCGTGCCACAGGGACTGCTTGCCAGAACTTAATTTGCAGCCTTTCAGCTGGGAGCTCACGGCCTTGCAATTATTGCAAGGAAAGATCTGTTTCTGACGTTAACTCTTTGAAGGATTATTGCCTGGACTTTTCAATGGGTGAATGCAATTAATTCATAAAGAGGGGTTTTCCGTGACAAGGAGTCTGTTTCTTGCTTCTGCTAAGGCTGGATCAGAACAACGTATAGTTCTTCCTTCCATATGGATTGAAGTTCAAGTATGAATATGCAATTGAACACCAAAGTCTATTATCTTGCAAAATCAGAGAGGTGGCATGACATATTTCAGTCACTGTCATAACCTATTAGCATTGTTTTCCCGCTCCAGATATTTCCCTGTTCAGATAGAAAATATTTCCTGCAAACGAATGGAAACCAGATGTGGAAATAACTAGATGTATGATTGATACGTTTTGTTCCATGAATTTTTCAGTCAAACAGGTATCCATAAAAAGTATTAATATTTCAAACTATGTAGTTTTGGTCAAAGCATAGGCTTACACACCTGAAATTATTGGACTTACATACATAACCTAATCTCCATTTAAAATGCAATTTTAACAAAGTAACAAGGCAATTTTGCATTTCTTCTTACTACAAAAAAAGCTTCTGTTTACAAACATAAAATCTTGTGCAGAACTAGCTGGATGGCTTCTAACCTTTTGGATCATGCAGTTTGTACACTATACAAAGGGTTAATTACAGCATTGGCCATAATTAACTCTTTTAATTAATTCACTTCATACTATTTGTAGGCAATTAAAGTTCTATTCCAATCTCCAAGCAGAGTTGAATGAAAGGAACGTGATAGCTGGTACAGGATCAGTAGTCTAGACAACTTACTCTATGAACCAACAGGAAAAATTAATATAACACTTGCAGATATGTTTGCTTAAAGCTGTTTGATTCTATACAGTTAACTATGACAAAATCAGTAAAAAAAATATGTATTCAAATAGGACTGGTAGTGTAACTGAAATATAGATGTATATTAGACCTCTGCCAATAATTTCAACTTTAAACAAGGACAAGCTTGTTTAAGGACCGATCTTGTATATTTGCTATATTTTTCTGTGAATATTCTAAGTCTGTCATGTGATTCTACCATACATGGGCTGACATGAACAGATATTGCTGTGCTTCATACTGTAGGATTTTGCATTCTGAAGTATTGTTAAAGTATTTTTGTTAACATAAATATTAAATATTGGTCCATTCGTTGCATGTCCTACATTGGAACTTGTTCTATACCGCAGATTATAGTTAATGAAGTGGGACATCTAGCTATAATTTTAAACATATTCATTACAGCTGCTATAAACATAATACTGAAACATCGCTACCTCCCTCTACTGGTGTAATTATTAACATTTTTAAAAATATTCTAAAACTTGAAATATAAAACCTGCAACAATTATTGAAGCAAAAAATGATAAAATTTAAGATGAAATCTATATTTCATCAATAGCATTTGATGAATACTATTTAGTTTTAACAAGTTCTCTTTACCCTTACCTGAATCAGCTTTTTTACCAAAAAAAGCTTCCATGTGCATATTTTTATACGAATCTTTTCTCATGCATACAAGCATGTATGTGAATATATGTGTGTGGAAATGTGTGTGTGTGTTTGTGCTTGTGTTGAACATTTGCATTTCAAAAATGTGTACTGTTTGGTATGAACGTGTGTTTTGTGTCCTCATAAATATTTAGCAAGTAAGTTAATTTTTTTAATTTTTCTAATGGATTTAATATTTACTATCTGTAGATAAAACTAAGAACATTTGTATTTCAGTTTTGCTTAGTTCCAATTTTAAGGGGGCATATATAACATAATTTTGCATTCTATGTGTAGCCTCACAATGTTTCAAACTGTTTTATTTCTGAACAATATCTGGAAAAAATGTAAACATCTCAGCATGTAAAAGTGTGTATGCTATTCACCAACACAAGATTATGTAAAGATGTTGCATAGTTACACTTGTATTATTTTACACTATGACTAACTGGTGACACCAGAACAATTTTTTCTTTTGTTTTTAAAGAATAACTAGGGAAAGGAGATTTTTGAAATTTAGAATGTTGGGGGAAAATGGTTCTCTGCTGTGCTTTAAAACAAAAATCCACAGTGCAATTATAAGGTGATGTTTATACCTTTACATTCAGTCAATCTAGAGAAGAAAATAGAATAGTTATACTCAGAACACTATGCACTATGTGACAAGTATTAACAGGTAGGTTTTTGATACCGTGTTGTATTAGGACAAAGTAAACAGGATCTTTTATCTTAAACTCAATACAAAATAGTCAGAATGAGAATTGACATCTTGATAGCTTCTAAAAGTGGTGAAACGTTCAAGGAATAATCTTGCAAAGACTTGGGTGTTGTATTTTGTGAATGTAAAAGTGGTGTGATTTTATATATATATAAGTATACTTGTAACACAAAGTATATATATATATATATTCACACCAGAATTCAAATTTTTAACAACCGGTTCTGTGGGTGTGGCTTGGGTAGTGGGCGTGGCTTGGTGATCATGTGATTGGGTAGACATGGCTTGGTGGTCATGTTATTGGCTGCATGTGGCGAACTCAATATCACTCACATCGAGGCACCATCTCCTTGCCTGGCCTCTCATGACTGTGGGGATGCTGCAACAGTTGTAAGTGTGAAAAACGGTCATAAGTCACTTTTTTCAATGCCATTATAACTTTGAATGGTCACTCCACACAAGCAAAGTACCAGCAAAAGAGGGGAAAATAACTCCAGAGATGTTCCTGAGACAGGAAGTCTAGTCCTGCCAAGAATGTAAAAAGGGTTAACGGAGAGGCAGTTTCTGTAAGCAACACCAGAATGTTTCCTTCCTGCCTTCCTTACAGGATTAGGCCAGTAATTTCTTCTAACAACCCGTTCTCTGAACTGCTTAGAATGTTAACAACCGGTTCCAGCGAATAGGTGCGAACTGGTAGAATCCCACCCCTGATGCAGAGCCATTACTGCCGACATGCGAGCACTCACCCAGAAAAGGTCTACTGCGCATGCATGCGTGCTGACTACCCGACAACTGATTGTCGGGTATCTGGCGCGCATGTGCAGGGCATGACACTGCACAGGAGACACTCGCACATGCATAAAAGCACGTGGGGCATGTGGGGGGTCATGTCGCACACAGAAGCACACAACGTGGGTCACACGAGTTGCATGTACATGTGCAGGATGCATGGGGGTGCCCACACACATTGATTTCTGGGTGATTGCACACAAGCATGAGCAGGCAAGTATGCGCGCAATTATCAGCACAGAAGTCCAAAAAGGTTAGCCACCACTGGTCTATAGTTTCTATTATAATTAAAAGTAGCATTTTAATATTCCGTTGGTAAAAGAATAGCAAATCAACTCATAGCACAATGTTGATATGGGAAGAGGCAATGACAATAAGAAAGGAAGTCCTTGTGTTTCTTCAGAAATATTTTCTAAATATATTCAAGTGTTAATGTTTTAAAATTTAGGAATAGTTTTGATAGGGGAATACCAGAGGTGGTATTCAGCAGATTCTGACCAATTCTGGAGAACTGGTAGCAGAAATTTTGAGTAGTTCGGAGAACTGGCAAATACCACCTCTGACTAGAGATTTTACAGTATCTTTTCCCTGCCACGCCCACCAAACCACGCCCACAGAACCGGTAGTAAAAAAAATTTGAATCCCACCACTGGGGAATACTATACTCTGTTCTACAGTATTCTGATTTAGTGAATGTTAAGATGGGTCAAGCTAAAATACGTAATTCAACCCATTGTACATCCGAGAAATTGGCAGATGTCCTTGGCAGAACCTTAGTATTCTGCCATGTGGTTCAAGGCCCCAAGAGGCATATACTGTACATAATACTATTATGTTTAATAATTATAATAACACGTACCACAATATGACATAAAGCATTTTTGTTCACAGAAAACAGGTTAAAAAACAGAAGTAATTATAAAGGGTGCTAAGCATTCCTGTGATTTTTTTCCAGAATGGAATAGGTATTTTAGATCTTGTTGAGAATAAATTAATTAGAGAGGCAGGTTGTTAGTATATAAGTTATACAACTGATTGCTTTAAAAATGCATAATATAATATTAATGCTTTCACCGTCCATTTGATTCATTATGTTAATAAGATTTCTAAAAGGGAACAGCCAGTAATTTAGACTTATGATCTAAAACATCAGCACACAATTTGCAAAATCAATGGATTTTATTTATTTTTTTCTTTGCACACTGCTACTTAGACTAACAAAGAATTAAAATAATTTATAACAGGCTGGCATTCATTAGAAACATTACTTTGGGTGAACTTCCAAAGAAATTGCTTTCGGGAATTGATTCATTAATATATGATTCCAAAGGTCAAAATAGTAAAATGTTCAAATTAATTATCCTATTTACAAAATATGCAGTCATATTTGTCTCTTAGAATTCTTTTTCTATTAATAAATCATATTATGCAAATATAACATTAATTAAGAGCAATTAAAGTATTCCTAATAGTTTTGGAAGCTTTCCTCAGAATAATTATTGTTGAACCGTCAATCTGGAGAGGCTAGGAGAGCGGATGGACTTGCCCAACAGAGAGAGAGGGGTGGAAATGAATAATTGAGGTAGGAGAACAAACAGTGGAACAAGACACCAGAAAGAAAAGGATAAAAGAAATGAACAAGAAAAAAAATTGTTTAGCAAACCAAATATCCAGAAAAAGCCAATAAAGAATAACCATGTCTTAAAATTGTTAGATCTTGCTACAGGAATACCACAGCACAGTAATTTCTTTTCTTTTTCTTTCCTTTTCGTCTTGCACAACCCTTGCTCCATTTACTATAAGATTCTCCAGGGAAAGTAAGATACTCTCTTGCACAAGGCAGCAAAGGAATGTGTTGTAAGGATTTTTACTTATTTCCTTTATTCACAGTTAGAAGCACTGCAGTGTCATATTGGAATAGACTAAGATGAAATGTAAACTTTCCCTGTAACTAACATACTTAATGTGGAGCTATGTGATCAGTTAGAGTGAAAAGAATTAGGGGAAATAAATTAGGGGTAACAAATAAAAAACACAAATGTTTTATTTTGCATTCCAGAAATTCTCTTCAAATAGATCAGCTAATTTAATTGCTTAATATGATTCTTAAGAGAGAAAAGTGGAGTTTGGGGAAGTTTTTAGTCAATTAAGGTATTTAGTACACCATCTCATTCTTTTTCCATTAAAGCCTAATGAAGTGGACAAAACACTTGCAAAGTCTTGTGCTTGGAATTGCTTGTGATGCCTTCCATGTAATAGCATGTTTACTGAGGTTTCTGTGGTGGTCTATATCAAGAGAGCCAGTTTGGTCTAATGGTTAAGGCATTGGGCTTGAAACATAGAATTTTCCCTAAGCAATAAAAATGGCAATATCTGAGAAAAATGTGTGAAGCCAGAATGAACCCATATCATGGTGGATTTAGTTCAGCATTATTTACAACTGGCAAAATCTTACAAATTAGGCAATACCACCTGGAAGAAACAACTAAGACAAAATAATGAACAACTCAATATTACAAAAGGAGAAAGTATAAGGAAGGAACTCAAAACAATTCTGCCGTGCGTCTGCTTGATATGAAAAGGCACAAAGGGAAACACTGATATTTGTTTATTGTACCCCAAAACAGTAAATGCAGGTAGTCCTCATTCAGTGATCACAATTGGGACTGACAATTCAATCATTAAATAAATAGTCGCTTAGTGAAACTGCAACTGTGCTTATGGTCTTACTTCAGCTTTCCCTTGTTTTATAGACCCGTGAAGGTACTAAAGGATTGATCATAAAGTTGCTTTTTCATCACTGTCTGTCAATCCTGAAGCTGGCCTGGCTGAACCCTTCTTGGAGCTTCAGTACTGCCACATTGGAGCTGAGGGATAAGGAGGCAGAATTAGATATAGCTGGGGTTGTGCAGTCAAAATGTAATACTTTGTCAGGATATTCTCACACCTGGAGAGAAGGAGGAGTGATGTCACCTGACCATCAAACAGCCATGTGACTGATTGGGGTTGAGGAGAAAACTTTCACTTTTAATTAGGTGAAAACCAAGGGACCCCTAAAAGTTGGTTTTCACCGAATGTGCCAATATGATATTTCCAATAAAGTTATTTTTTTGAGAAACCTGTCTGCCTCAGAGTTTTTGCTTGCAATGGATCTGTTACTTGGAACCCTGACATTGTCATAATTGCAAAACAAGGACTATCGGTAGCATTTTTAAAATGTCTGTGCTGTTTATTGACCTCCAGAGGGCTGACATAAAAAAGCCTTCATCCTTTAAATAACATCTATATTCAATGATGCTTTCTGAATTTATGTTTATTAACAAACTGGGTAAAAAGGAAATTGGGCATGGAATGGATTGTTCTATAAATTAAAAGAAAGCAGAGTGGAAAAAGTGACAAAAAAATGAATAAAACGAAGCTTGTAAAAGGACCAGTTGGTCAGCCTGAGAAACGGATTGCAAGTGGCCTTTAAAGAAGAGAAAGTTTGAACCTTCAGGCATTATATATATTTGTTTTCGGAGGTTTTTGTGGGTATTTGTATGTGGATCTTTGGTTCTTCGGGTTTTCTCCCCCGTAGAATTGGAAGTATCTAGGCGACGTTTCGATGAAGTCTCATTCATCATCTTCAGGCTTGTGTCTTCGGCCTTGTGCTTCCTGGAGTAATGTGAGCTTGCAGCTGCTTCTTCCTTTTAACTGCTAGTGAGGGTGTGACTTGATAGGGTGGGGGCTTGGCTGTGTTCTGATTGGGTGGGGGGTGTTCTCATTGGTTGGGGGTTTGGCTGTGTTCTAATTGGTTGGGGGGTTGGCTGTGTTCTGATTGGCTGGGGGTGTGTTCTGTTCCAGTGGGGGTTTGGTTTTACTCAGGTTAGTCTTAGCTGCTGGGGGATTTGAGCTGGTGAGCTGTGATCCTGTTGTTTGGCTTCGCGTTCGTGGTCGTGCCACATCTTCATGGTGGGTGTCAGTTTGTTTCATGTATGGGATGGGGGGCTTTGAAGCAAGTAGTGATGCAGCTGCGGTGCGGCTTCTGGTCCGTGGTCGTGTCTCATCTTCTGTGTGAGTGTGAGTCTGCTTTCTACGTGGAAGTGTGGTGGCAGCTTCTTATGTGGCCCTTGTGGGTGTGGGTCTGGTGTCCTTCTTCATGTTAGGTACTCGTTTGTTAATTAGGGCGGGTTTCCAAATGGCTGGTAGGTGGGAGGTGTCATCTCGTTTATTCATGCTGTGTGGACGTTTTTCTATCTCTATGGCTTCTCTGATTATTCTGTTGTTGAAGTATTCGGTTTTGGTGATAGTTCTGGTATTTTTAAAGTCAATCTTATGTCCTGTGGCTTTGAGGTGTTGGACCAGGGAAGAGGTCGGTTCTTCTTTTTTGATTGAGTTCTTGTGTTCTTCAATGCGTGCACTTATTCTTCTGTTAGTTTGTCCGATGTATGTGGTGGGGCAGGAGGTGCACGGGATTTCATATACTCCTTGGTTTTCTAACTCAATTTCTTTAGGGTTTCTTAGGATGGTGGATATTTTTCCGTTTGTGCAAAATGCTGTTTTAATGTTGTGTTTTTGGAGGATCTTGCTGATTTTGTCTGTAGTGCCTTTTATATATGGGAGGAGGGCTTTGCCGTTTTCTTGTTCTCTGTCTTGGATTTTGGTTGGGGTTTCTTTTTGGATTAGGTGAGTAATCTTTCTTTGGAATCCATTGGCTGTTAGTACGTTAGTGAGAGTGTGTAGTTCGGTTTTTAGGTGTTGTTCGTCGGCTAAGCATTTTGTTCTGGAGATGAGTGTCTCGGATACGGAATTGATCTATGCTGGGTGGTGGTGTGAGAGTGCGTATAGATAGCAGTTTGTATGTGTTTTCTTCTGGTAGATAGTGTATCCTAGGGAGCCATTGGATTTTTTGTATACTAAGACATCTAGGAAGGGAAGTTGATTGTTAGCTTCTGTTTCCATGGTGAATTGTATTTTGGGGTGTAGGCTGTTGAGGTGTGTGAGGAAGTTGTTCAGTTTTTCTTTCCCATGTGGCCAGATTATGAAGGTGTCATCTACGTATCTGAGCCAGAGTTTGGGTTTGTGATCATATTTTTCTAGAGCTTGTGTTTCAAAGTGTTCCATGTAGAGGTTTGCGATGACAGGTGAGAGGGGTGATCGCATGGGTGCTCCTTCTATTTGTTTGTATTTTTGTCCATTGTAGGTGAAGCATGTATTGGATAGGCAGTGGTTGGTCAGATCTAGGATGTGCTTGGGGGGGGTTGTATTTATTTTGGATGGCTGTCAAGGCTTCTTTTATAGGCACTTGGGTGAAGAGGGATATGACATCAAAGCTCACTAATAGGTCGCTGGGTTGTAAGTTTTGTTTCTTTATGATCTCGATGAACTGGAATGAGTTTCTTACATGTGAGTTGATGGATTCTGCATAGGGCTGTAGTTGTTTGGTGAGAAATTTGGCTAGGTTTTGGAGAGGTGAGCCTGTGGTGCTGACTATTGGTCTAAGTGGGGTTCCTTCTTTGTGTATCTTGCGGAGACCATAAAGCTTAGGGCATCTGGATGATTTTTATCTGGGTATGATTCTTTGTTGGATTTCTTCGCTGATGGGGGAAGCTTTTATTTTGGAGCTGGTGGTTTTTTCTAGGTAGGTGGTGGGGTCTGTGTTTAGGGGTTTGTATGTGGGGTCTTGGAGTAGGTTGGTTAACTTGGTTTGGTAGTCGGATGTGTTCATAACCACTGTCGCATTGCCCTTGTCTGCTGGTAGGATTATTATGCTGGTGTCTTTTTTCACACAGAAGATGAGACATGACCATGGACCAGAAGCTGCACTGCAGCTGCATGACTACTTGCTTCGAACCCCCCCATCCCATACATGAAGTGAACTGACACTCACCATGAAGATGTGGCACGACCACGAACGCGAAGCCAAACAACAGGATCACAGCTCACCACAGCTCAAATCTCCCAGCAACTAAGACTAACCTGAGTACAACCAAACCCCCACCGGAACACCCCCAGCCAATCAGAACACAGCCAACCCCCAAACCAATCAGAATACAGCCAAGCCCCCACCCAATCAAGTCACACATCTACTAGCAGTTAAAAGGAAGAAGCAGCTGCAAGCTCACATTACTCCGAGAAGCACAAGGCCGAAGACACAAGTCTGAAGATGATGAATGAGACTTCATCGAAACGTCGCCTAGATACTTCCAATTCTACGCGGGAGAAAACCCGAAGAACCAAAGATCCACATGTATATATATATATATATATATATATGTTTTCGGAGATTTATATATGTTTTCGGATACATATATACATACATACATACATACAAATTCTTGGTCTGTAGAAAGCTGCTTTTGTAATTAGGTTAATAATGTAGCTTGTTTACTATAGCCAAGTTCTTGAATTCCTAAGAGTACTGAGTTTTGAATAAAATGAGAGCAATCACGGACATATTTGGAGAATTAATTCTTCTGTAGGAAGATAACATTAATTTTGTTCATTTTTATTACTATATTTTATTTCCTTACAGGCCTAAATAAGATGACTCTGTGCTGTGGTTCTTATTTTAAAAAATAGGAGATTTTGGGCATTCCAAAAGAAGAAAGAAGAACACGTTGGTTTGAATAAAAAGAGTTTCTGTGTTCACTAACAAAAACTAAAGTTTCTTTGTTTATTTCTTTGTTTGATTGTTTGTTTACTTATATAACTGTCCACACTGTAATTACAACTCTGGACAGCTCACAAGACAATAAATTTATTTAAAAATTTTCAATAAAAACTCATGGTCCTCTGAGGCAATGCTCTCCCATACATCAATTTACCAAATTGTTGGGCTTCAACCTCATCCTTCTCCAATGCTTGTGAGAAAAATTGGTTAATCAAGGCCTTCCAGAAGGTAAGGAGGATGGGAACCTGCCAGATTTCTGGGGGAAGTGTCATAAGGGTTGAGAAAATGTAACTAAATTGGTTTAGAAATTCCTTTCATTATTTCACTACTGGATCTAAATTATAAGCAATTTGAAAAGTACAATCATTCATAGATACTGATGTAAAACCTAACTCCTGAGAATGGAGAAAGAAGCTTGACCCAAAAGTGTTTCCTGACCATGTATTGATGAAGCCACAAGGTGACTCCTGGTGGCTTACAACATTAAAAACCATAAAACCATAAATACTTCTAATAACAGTAAAAATACAGTCTGTAATTAAATTAAAAGATGGGGAGGGATGGAGCAGATGTGCAGAGGGACAGGAGAGTCAAAGCCAGCCTCACTCTGCTCCAAAGGACAGAAGGCACAGCAGAGAAGGGGCTTCTCCTGGATCCTGCCAATGGAACTCTCCACACAACAGTATATCATTAAAATCATTTTGTTTTATTAAGCCTTTCTCTCTTTCTGCTTTCTCCCTTCACTCTTTTGAAAGGCTGTTTGTTTTTCATCTGAAATCTTGCTTAAATAAAACAGCATCTGCGGAGGAGGAGACATAGCTTGAATAATAGTGCTACTATGCTAGTAAATTTCAGAGAACATGACTGTGTGCATAAGCCTAAACACATCTGTTTGCATTTGAGGGAGAACATCTTTAGTAGTAGGATATTTTCTTATGAATCTATTATTAATAATACAAGATGCCCATAATGTATTAAGCAAGCAAACTAAAGTATATTTCTCTGGAGGAATAGAGCATGAAGTGAATGATATTTCAGCTAACCAGAATATGAAAGGGAATCAGTCTAATCTAGAACACTGCAGAGCAAATAAAATCTTATGGATAATGCCTTAATGAATGGAATTTTCACGAATATGTTTTAAAAATATTCTAACATTAAGCCAGAATTTTAACACTCAGGGTCTCAATACAAACTTTTATCTCCCTTTAACTTCAACAAGCTCTGAAAGCAAAGACAGAAATTCTGCTGAATTTCATTTTCTACAGAACATCGAAATTGCTCCTGCATGGTATCCTATTTAGCCATTTCTTCATAAAAGAAATCAGACAGAGCAGCTCCAAAAACTTAGCTGTTACTTAGGTTATACTGTTAGGCTAATTACCAATCAATATCATTTCTGGATAGTGATATAAAAGTTGGATTTGTTCACAAGGGCATAAAAGCAACACAGTCTATTTTGATCATGAACGGAGAGGATTATATGTATATATTAAGTAGAACTCCTTACATTCTCGTTACTCTTAATTGCTGCACTATTTTTAAAATGCTCACAAATTATTGTCTGTTCTAGATTCTTTCTAATAGTTTCTAATACTGATGTCAGACTGGTCTATAGTTTCCTAGTTCCTTGGTTCTTTCTGAAAACAGATAAGTGTTTGCTCTTCTACAGCAATCTAGCACAGGATTTCATAAAATTAATACATAACATTTTGGACAAATCATAAGCCATTTCTTTTGGAATCTGGGTTGCAATTCATTTAGTTTTAGAGATTTAAACTAACTCAAAGTGTGAGCTATTAATTCGTCATTGCTCTCAAGCTTTAATCTTATCTGATCCTCATGTTCATCATTTCCTGGTAGGAGACACAGGTTTTTTTTTTAATTGGAGAGCTGAAATAGGAGTTGATAAACTCTGATTTTTCTTTGTTACTTGTTAGCATTTTGTCACCTTGATTAAACTGTTGGTATATTGATTCTTGATTCTTTGCGTTTGAATATTCCAGAAGAAACTTTTTATTGTTCTGAACATCCTTCACAAAATTAAAGTTAACTCTGAGCATTACGATCTCTTCACAATCTCTAGTTTCAAAGGCCTTCCCTTTTCACTAATAATGTGTATTATTTATTAAACTTCATAACACTACATTGGACTTCTCCCTGCCACATCGGTATAATTACTTTGTCTTGATGTTTTAGTAATTGCACAGAGCTTTAATTCTTTTTTAGGAACTGCCACTCATCTTCAGTTCTTTTTTTCCCATTAGTTTTACTGCTATGGAATGCTACATATTATTGAGCAGAGTTTCTTTAAGATCAAGTCTCTTGAAATGAAAGAATTTCAAGGTGTGCATTTGACTGCATTCACCTATAGTTTAGTTGAACTATATAAGGTGGGAGAAATGCTGTGTAAACAATGAACAGGTGTCTTCGTACGTAAGGGCTGGAAAAAGATGTCGCTAGGTATCTACTCAAATCATAGACATTAATCATTGCTCTGAATAGAAAATACTGTCTCTGATGTAAAATCTGATTATGTCATTGTCATTTGCACCCAATTGTTCCTTCCAATTCTTCAGTTAGGTTTTTACTACTGATTGATATTAGGTGAAGAATTTCAGTTCTCTGTTCAAATTTTTAACCAGATTTGTAACCCTTTTATAATCCTAGACAATATGGCAATTTGAGAGGTAAAATGGAAGTTTAATTCAACAATGTTATAGACCAGGGGTGTCAAACTTGCGTCATCAGAGCAGCGTCATATGACGTATTGGAACTTTTTTCCCTTTGCTAAACCGGGGGGGGGGGGGGGGGCGCATGACGCATCTGGCCCTTGGGCTGTGCGAGTTTATCAACCCTGTCATAGACTTTTCATCATACTGGAAAATGAATGCTGCTATTTTTATGATAGGTACCATATTTATACAAAGGCAAAATCATGCCCACTTGCTGAGGTGGGCGGGGAGGGAAGAGAAATATCACATCTATCCATAAATTACAGGCTATTCAGGATCAACAAAACTCTTTCTTGTCCATAAATATTGTATTTGTTGATTCTGTTATAAGGTTCTTTAGATTGTTTTATGTAATTCATGTCACAAAAAAATGAAATCGCTCTTCAATACTGAGTTCCAAGGGTTAGGTGCTATGCAAGCATCTGGAGCTAGAGACCATAAAAAGTATTTAGGCTATCTCATTAACAAATTGTGATTTTGCAATATGTGCAGATTTACTTATTTATTTAAAGAGATAATAGGAAATAACCCATTTCTTTCCAAAGTCATAATACATAATATGACAGGAGGATATTAAGTTCACTGAGATGTGACAGAAAAGCTAAAAATTTATAGAGTTTAGTATTTTATGATGCCTGTTCTATTTTAACAGCTACAAACAAATATGTTTTCACCTACTCCCATTCCTCGAGACAACTACAGGGAACTGAAGGCCATTAATAATTAATAATCTTGATGACTTCATATTTTTCCAGTATCATAGATGTAATAATAATGGTTGCAGAAATATGGACATATTAGTGCTAGTGAGCTTATGTCTTACTTTTTATATTTTAGTTGCGAAGAACATCTGAATTACCATTCTGAAACAGAATGATAGATCAACTTTGGTCTAGTCTGATAGGTGCTTCTTTTGTCTGTATACTGTTTAGTTAAGAAGATTTGGATTTTCAACAGTATTGTAAGCAGAGGGGATCAATCTCTGGGGAATCTTTTAATAGGCCTAGATTACTTCTGATACCATGTAGCAAATTAAATAAAGTTCTTCTATTCTATTCTATTCTATTCTAAATTCTGGTGATGTAATTTGCTGTCAGAATTCAGCTTAAAATTATTTTAATTTTTTCTTAGCAATCATAAATTAGCTGGAATTTTTTCCAGCATCTTTTAAAAAGTTCTCTTCACGGTTTATTTCATTGTATTGCACACTTTTGTTCACTGCTTGAATGTATTATAGGGAAACCAAATGCAATTGATCGTTCACCACCTGCAGGATGTTGTGCGCCCTTATTTTACAGCAGAAGTGGATGTATTGAGGGCCATTTCTCATAGACATCATAGATGCCTTTGTGCATACACTCACAACTCTCTAATTTCCTTCCCTCTCTCCCTCCTGGTGAAATGTTTCTGGTACTTTCTGTCGGTTGAAGTGAAAACAAATTTCTGGTAATTATACTTCAGATCACTATGGCACCCAAGAGACCAAATGCCTTTTGCAAGATTGCTTGCTTGTGACAGAGCTTTCTCTTTATCCTGCTGCTAAAGGTTGATGTTTCTTGGCCTCCTTTAACTGTGCAGAAAGAGCAGTCTGGTTCTCCAATACCCAGCTGATGATTGATTATTGAAAAACCACTGGATCTTCCAGGAACTCAGTGGGCTACAGAATCATTTCCCCTAAACTGCAATCTTAGTCTGGAAGGTAAAAGGTATCTTCTTCTCTGATCTTTGTCGAGTGTTTTTCCCATTTACTGAAGAGCATTGTGTTTTGGCCATCCACTGAAGTTAATCAGTATTTTCTTTTTTTCTTCAGATTGCAGGCTTTGAGTAAGCATGACCTCAAATCAGAGACAACCAAGGTTAATGGTATAACTTAGAGGAATCATTAACTACCATCTGTCTGTCTGTCTAGCTAGCTAGCTAGCTATTTCAGCCTTTTGAAGTTGGCCAGGCCAGGAAACAAACACAAGAAGTTATAGAACTCTACTTTATTTGAGAAACTAAACTATAATGATAGAATATTAAAATACTGAAATTTTCTACTTCTGACATCAGTCTACTATTGAACAAACTTTCAAATTCTTTATCACCCTCTATACTTCTCTATACCCAATATTGTTGGACATTCATTACAGATTAGCAACCCAAACAAGTCAAATATTACAGAAACACACTTTACTAAAGGGAACAACATAACAGAATGTAGTGTTTCATTCATAAATCTCTTTTTGTCTACAGCCATATACTGTGTTCCCCACTGAGACATTGGAACAATTGCTCCATTTGCAATTAAACTTCTCTCAGACTCTTTATCTAGACTCTGGGATGCGGCAAGGCAGCCTAGCTGGTTGTTGTCATTGCCATGTCGTGGCCTTTGTCTACCTGGCCTTTGCTGTCCAACCTCATCCTCCAGTTCTAGCTGCACAGTGAGACAAGTCTCCCACCTGTCACTACACCTCTAATGGCCTCGGTGAAAGGGAAAGGCAGAGAGTTCCCACCCCCAAGAGGCAGCCGGGATCCTTTCCCTGTTCTGTCCTGCCCAAGCCTAGCCTTGGAGCTGCCTTCTGCCAGAGTCAGGATGCCATTTGAGGCTGATCTTTCAATCTCACCTTCCATCCCTTGGTCCATTGAGTAACTGGACACATTCCAAGCTTCCCAGTGTTTGAAGTAATCTTGGCGTCTCCCAAATCCCATCAGCTGGTCCACCTCTGAAGGAGCTGTTTAAACGAGGGGTTGAAGAGCTAGAGGCTTAATCCCCCTAAGACGTTCTGGACTCTGAGCAGTGCTTATAGGTGTCATCTTTCTTGGGCCGGCCAGACCAGAAAATCAACTTCCCAGTAGGTCTAAAACCTACTTTTATTGAGATTGGCTGCAATAATCAAATTTTTCAAATCTGATTGAGCTGAACGTCCTTCTTATCGTCCTGTGAATCAGGGAGGCAGTTGCTTGAGCCACTTCCAAATTTTCTCTTGTAGTTCTGGGCTTGAAAAATCCTTCAGCTCCTTTTGCCTAAGAAGAGCGTTCTCCACTGTCAGTCAAGCTGGTCATGCCCACCCTGCCATGTCCACCCAGCCATGCCACGCCCATCTGGCTCTTTGAGGGCAACCATAATGCTAATGCAACCCTCAATAGAATTGAGTTTGATACTCCTCGTTTATATCCTTCTATCAGTACATTCCATTCATGAGTTTCATCCCACTAAGTTTCAGTAGTAGCAACTATATTATATCTAGCTTCATGTACTAATACTTCAAATTCACCCTCTTTGTTCCCTAAACTTTGAATATTAGTATATAGGCATTTGAGTCCTTCATGGGTCTTGTGTATATATCTTCTACTTTGTAACTGGGATTTCCATCCTTTCCATCACTCTCTATATATTATGTTTTTCTTTTTTTTATTTCTTTATTCCAAACCTCCTTTTTATTTTTTTATTTCTTTACTCCAAACCTCCTTATGTGATTGGTTAACTAGTGTTTTTTGCTTGGAATTAGGTCAGTGGTGGTATTTAGCAGGTTCTGACCAGTTCTAGAGAACCGGTAGGGGAAATTTTGAGTAGTTCGGAGAACTAGTAGCAGAAATTTTGAGTAGTTCGGATAACCAGCCAATACCACCTCTGATTGGCCCTTCCCCCATCTATTCTCTACCTCCTGAGTCCCAGCTGATTGGCTGGGTCTTCTTTTGTTGCCCTGCAAAGGAGAATGGAGCTGGAAAGTAAGTTAGTGGGGTGGGGAGGGGATGGGATTTTGCAGTAACCTTCCCCTGCCATGCCCACAAAGCCACGCCCAGAGAACTGGTAATAAAAAAATTTGAATCCCACCACTGAATTAGGTGTTGTAGTCCGCCGGCGGCCTGTGGAACTGGCAGCAGAGTCAGACAGTGGAGAGGAACATGGGCCAGTCCTGGAGTCCGGGGAGAGCTCAGATGATGATCCTGCATTCAACACAGAGAGGGAGTCAGGACTATCTGAGAGTTATGTGCTGACTCCAGAGCCTCCAGAATCTGACATCAGCAAAGCAGAGGAACAGGGGGAGCTTGATCCCAGTGCACAGTTGCCCAGAGTTGCCAGAAGGCAAGAACAGTTAAGACAAAAGGGCGGCTCAGGAGTAAGGCTTGTAGATGATTGGCCCCTCCCATAAGACGAAAAGGAGGAGCAAAGGGATATGATCTTTTGCAGGAAGCAACTTTGTTTGTTCTGATCGGTTTAAACTCTGAAGCTCCGTGTTGAGTTTGTGCTCCATTTGGCCTTCTACAGCTAATTGGCAATTTAGTCATTGGCAGCATTCCAAGGAAGATAAAGGCAGATGTTTATCAGCCTTATCCAAAAAAGACTGCGGCAGACTTCTGTTGGACTATTCACAAACTGTTTGGGATGCATTACAGGCTATGAATGAATATAATTCATAGCCGTTTAAATAAAAAGAGTTTTAGGGACTAAGCATGTAATTGTTATTGTCTCAGGAACCCTTGGTCAGAACATTAGGTTCTAAAGGTTGTGAAGATGGCTCTCCTCTCCCCTCAATTTTAGTTTAAAACCCTTTTGATAAGATGTTATTTTTATTTAGGATTGACTAGATCAAAAGAGAAAATGTAGTCTAAAAACACAATTGATCTTCCATTTTGGATGTAGATATTTTTAATTTTTTAAATTTTTCAAAAACTCCTGAGTGTTTCTTGATTTAATAATTTATTAAGTATATATTTGCTAGAATAATAGGTTGGGGAAAAGTCATTAACTGGAATTTTATATGATTAATTTATACAAGAAAATAAACAATTGAACAATGGGATTTCTGATTAAGTGTACATAGGAATGAGTTGTAAATTGAGGACATCATTTTGAAAATGAGAGGTGGTGAAAATCTCCCTATTAAAGCATAAACTGCTAATCATTTACAGAATAGCATTTGAGGCAGCTTCTCTAATATTTTTCATTTTCACCCCAGTTTCTATATATACAGGTAATCTTCAACTTACAACAGTTTATTTAGTAATTATCAAAGTTATAGTGGCACTAAAAAAAGTGACTTATGACAATTTTTCACACTTAACAACTGTTGCAGCATCTCTGTGGTCACATAATCAAACTTCGGATGCTTGGCAACTAACATTTATGATAGTTGCAGTGTCCCAGGGTCATGCAACAACAACAGAAACTTTGAGATCAATTCTGGTCATAAGTTGAGGACTACCTGTATGTGTATGTGTGTGTGTGTATGTGTGTGTGTGTGTATATTATATATGTATATACATATTTGTTTTCTTAAGTTTTCGTGGGTATTTATATGTATGGTATTCAGCTTTGTTCGGGTATTTTCCCACATCATTATAGTTGTGCTTTTAAAGTTGTAGCGACGTTTTGGCAGAATCTCATCCACCATCATCAGAATCACAATACACAAGCTTGATTATGGCAGATGAAATTCTGCCGAAATGTCGCTACAACTTTAAAAGCACAACTATAATGATGTGGGAAAATACCCGAACAAAGCTGAATACTATACATATATACGTGTGTGTATGTGTATGTGTGTGCTACATTGTGTGTCTGTGTCTGTGTATGTACAAACATACATTATATAGCATATATATATACTATATAGCATATAGCGCTAGAGTAAAGCCATATAAAAAAATTGTAGGGCTGAATATCAAAATATAAAGACAAAAATGCACACAAATATATATAGTATATAAACATAAATACTATATATACAAACTAAATGAATGTACAAACTAAATATAAATCATTATGATGAATTATATTTATAACTCAGTGGTGCTATTCAATGAAAAAATGAGAAAGGACTTTAAAAAATATATTTTGTTGCATAACTGTATAGATCAGAGCACAGCAATTTTTATCTGTAATGAATTATTTTAGTTTGGAATAGTGAGTTCTGTATGTGCATAATACTGGTTACTAAAATGAACCAAGAAACTGTGAAGAGAGCTGAATAAAAAATTCTACACTGAATCAGAGTTAATACTAGAAGAGAGCAGTGCATTCCCTAGCTATGATTAGATCTGGCAGTTATATTATTGTTAATAATTTGCTTTCTAAGGCAGATGTGAAAGTTATTTTTTGGTTGGCTGAATGAATTACACCATCCAAGTGAGATTCTGTATCAAACAGTGCTTTTCTTTTGCCCATTGTGTGGGTCTATGACTCAAAAAGCCAAGATGAAAAGTCACACTATAGGTTTAAGTGTTTAAATATATGGGTCAGCTATCTTCCAAAATACAGTAGGAAACATCCTATTATGAAGAACTTCTTCCAATGTGAAAGTTCAGTACGGTACTGCTGTATTATGTTATTATGTATCATCAAGTTATTGTCAACATAGATCCTGGTGACAACATAGATTTTTCTACATAGCAATCTGTCCTTAACCTGATAATTTCAAATCTTTCAGCCATCCACTGTTGCTGTTGTAACCAATTCTATCCACTTTCCCAGCATTAGAGACTTCTCTAGAAAGCAAAGCATTGCGTAATGTGTTTGAAGTAGGATAATTTGAGTCTGGTGATTTGTACCTCTAATGAGAACTCTGGATTGATTTGTTCAATGATCCATTTATTTGTTTTCTAGGCTACCCATAGTATTCTCAAGAGTTTTCTCCAACATCAAAGTTTACAAACATCAATACTTTTAGATGTTATTTCAAATAACTGTAGTTATACAAGTTAAAATTGGAAGGAAACATTAAGCAAAATTGAGACTGCAACAAATGAACATTGATTGCTTTTTCTTCTTCCCTTCATAACACACAACATAGAATTAATTAGTTCTTGCGTCCATTTTTACCAGTGCAGCCATCCTGTAGTGGAACAGGAGTAGAGAAATTGACAGTGTTGTGGTATCAAGATATGAGACAACTTATAACAGGACTGTCAAACTCCTGGATGCGTCACATACTGGCCATGCCCACACCTGGTTTAGCAAAAGGGGGAAAAGTCCCAATATGTCATGTGACGTTGCCATGACGATGTGAGTTTAAAACTCCTGACTTAAAAGATCAAAGAGGTACTGCCATTTTAAATTTTTATTGGCAGCAGGTCATTGGTTTTCATGCTTATCAGCAATGCATTTTAACCATATTATTTGAAAAAAATTAGAAGAAACCTTTTTCTTGTAAAGGAACTTGTAAAAAGAAAAGGAACTTGAAAACAGTACAGTACAGGAATTCTTGTTTAATGGACACATATTTGAGCAAATGTTTGCAGGTATAATAATGATGAAAAGTAATCTTACAACCAATCCTTGCATTTACAACCTTTGTAGGTCTGTAAAGCAAAAGGAAGCAGAAGTAACACCATAACCAAGTCATACTTTCACTTAATGATTGCTTTGCTTAACGATCAAATTGCCAGCCCCAATTGTGATTGATAAACATAGGACGTTTAGTGCGGAGGAAAGATTCACCTTCTTGCTTACTGTGGATTTTATATATTACTATTTATTAAATTTTTATGCTGTCCATTTCCCTTACAAGGCGACTGAACGGTTTTTCTTTTCTGTGAAAGAAGAACGCCCAAAACAAGGAAGCTTAAAATTCTCTCTGCGTAAAAGAATGTATTATTTCAGGGAAACAAAGTATTTAGTTTCAAGAGGAAAAACAGAATTAAGACTTTTACTTTAAAAATATTTCCAGCAACAGACATAATACGTGATCTTACAACTTGATGTTGGCAGTGTGGTCACACTGCATTTTCAAATGTAGTCACATTGCATTTTAATATGCATAGAATTAAATGTAATACACATTCATACAGACAAAAAGCATTTGAAGTACCAGAACCTGGACAACTTGGAATGTGATTCACATAGAATATAAAAATTATATTATCCTGTAAGGAAGGCAATACAAATTTAGATAACAATTTGTATGGGTAATTGTGTGATTCTTTTTTTTTCTAACAGAAAGTAGTCATACATGCACATAGTCATACAGAAAAAAACATCTTAGTAGCTTAGGAAAAATATTTTTCTCTAATTAGTCTATATATAGTTGATTGATATGGAATGGATATTTATATCAAATATTTACCAAATAATTAGCAGAGAAAGTTCATACATTTTATTTCTGTTCTACAGTGATGTAAATTAAGACACCCACTCTGTATAAACAAACTCATTGATCAAGATATTTGGAATTCCACGAATCATTTCATATATTAAGATTGCAAATAATTTCTACATATCCCAGACCCAAACACTGAGATGAGGGTGATGATGATGATAAATAGCATAAATTAATGAAAGAAATTAAATAAAAATAGGTATATTGTATGTCTGTGAAACAAAGAGATATAAGAATTTCATGTGAAATACAGGTGACAATGAAAGTTTATTATGAATGAATTGTGAATAAAAGATCCAAAATGTGGAATAAATTGGTGTCAGCAAAGTTGTTTGTGGATGTTTAAGTAAATAGCTTTTTCTACGTAGCTTTTTCTCTGGTAATATCACACTACTAACTAGAGCATACAAAATATTTGCTAGACCAATACTTGAATTCAGCTCATCAATCTGGAACCCACATTACGTATCTGATATTAGCACAGTTGAGAAAGTCCAGAAATATTTCACAAGAAGGGTTCTACACTCTTCTACTCGTTATAGAATACCTTATGCCACCAGACTTGAAATTCTAGACCTAGAAAACCTTGAATTACACCATCTTCGGTCTGATCTAAGTATGGTATATAAAATCATACATTGCAATGTCTTACCTGTCAATGAATACTTCAGCTTCAACCATAACACAAGAGCAAACAAGAGATACAAACTCAAGGTTAACCGCACCAAACTTGATTGCAGGAAATACGACTTCAGCAACAGAGTGGTCAATGTCTGGAATACTCTACCTGACTCTGTGGTTTCTTCCCAAACCCCCAAAACTTTAACCTTAGACTTTCTACTATTGACCTCATCACTTTCCTAAGAGGCCTGTAGGGGGCGTGCATAAGCGCACCAACGTGCCTACCGTCCCTGTCCTATTGTTTCTTTTACTTTTCTTATATGTACCCATTTCATGTATTCATAACTATGTATATACTTATACCTATTATCCTGTAAGCGATTGACAAATTAAAATAAATAAATAAAAAATAAGTAGGAATAAATTGGGAATCAATCAGTTCTGAAGGTTATGACCCAGTGAATGGAAGACTTAGGGATAAATTGGGGAAAATGGTGAATATTCTGAATAAAACATTTTTATAGAGGTGAAAAAGTGTTCTGTTGCTTTTAGTGACATAAATACGTTACTATTATCTGTTTATTTATTTATTTATTTATTTATTTATTTATTTATTTATTTATTTATTAAATTTCTATACCGTCCC
Source organism: Bungarus multicinctus (assembly GCA_023653725.1). Lineage (NCBI taxonomy): Eukaryota > Metazoa > Chordata > Lepidosauria > Squamata > Elapidae > Bungarus > Bungarus multicinctus. The sequence goes on along the minus strand of CM042848.1, from coordinate 7,202,639 downwards.
CTCTCCCAAAAAAGGGACTCGGGGCGGTGTACAGCCAACTAAAAACAAAAACAGTATATACAATTAAAAACAAATTAAAAACAATTACATTAGAGGCCGAATATACAATTAGAGAATATAAAACTAATAAAAAATTTAAAATACCAAGTTTTAAAAACCCCAAAAATCGTTACTGGGCCAGGCCGGCCTGTTGAAAAAACAGGGTCTTTACTGCGCGCCAGAAGATCTGAATGTTGGTAATGGCCCGTATCTCCAGGGACAAATTGTTCCAAAGGGAGGGAGTCCCCACAGAGAAGGCCCCACCCTCAGGGCCGCCAACCGGCAACGACCAGGTGGCGGAACCCCGAGGAGGCCAACCCTGTGGGAGCGCACTGGGCAGCAGGAGGCTGTTGATGGCAGCAGGCAGTTCCGTAAGTACCCAGGTCCCGAGCCATGGAGCGCTTTAAAAACGATCAATACCATCTTGAATCGGATCTATTAGGGACATAAATGGGAACCTGAAAAGTAACTGGGCTACTCAAAGGGCTACTCAGCTGTTTAGTGAATAATTGCATTTAAAATATCTGTTTGCAGAAGTGTGAAGCATTTAGACCAGAGGATAAAAGCACTTTGGATATGGAATGGATGTACTTATTGTATCGGTCAGAGGTTTCTTTAAAAAGCCATGCCTTTCCTGGTCTTGTTTAGTAACCACATGGACCCAGGAATATAAGTGTTCTCATTAAGGGGATGAGGATAAAAGGAGAAGAATATGCCACAAAAATGATGAAAAGCTAGAGGAAATAGAGGAATTTGCGTACCTTTGATAAAATGATTACTATAGACAGGAAATTGGAGAAATGTTTGATGTGGTCAGACCTCAGCAAAACAAAACACAACTGTTCTTTTGCAGGGGTGTCAAACTGGCTGCCAGCCTATGGGCTGGATGCGTCATGTGCAGACCACGCCCACCCCAACTCTGCGAAGAGAAAAATGTTGTGATATGTCAGATGATGGCAACATGACGCCACGAGTTTGGCACCTGTGCTTCATCAGAATTCTTTGTTGATTTGGCATACTGTATAGATTTCTGCAAGCAAGCAAGCAAGCAAGCATGCACATTATATCTGGTGTTGATCAGCTTCTGGATCAAGTTGATGATTACCTTTAAAGTTTTAAAGTTCAGTACTGGGATACACCAGAAAAGTCCTTACCATAATTGGATTGAACTATCTACTCTGGTCTTCTTATAGGCCTCATATCTCAGAAGGTGTGTGGGGTATGGAACAGGTGACTAAATTTCTCAGTAGTTTTCTCCATTTTATGGAATAGCTTCTGTACAGTGAATTAAATGAAACTTATCTAACATTTCACCCTAATTTGCCCATCCAGATCTGTAGCACAATGAATGTGTAGCCCAGCGCAACTATGATGGAGCTCCTATACTTTTCTGTTTTTAGCATTTTTAAAATAAAATAACTCTAGGTGGTTGTGCTGTGTTAGACTATTGATGGTGATTTTATTTGATTAATGTCTGACCGTTTTCCTATAATCAGGATTATAAATGATAGCACCAAATATATAAAATTACATGTCACAGAACACTCAAAGAGTTCATATCATAGTCTAAAACTTTGAAGGCATTCCATTGCTTTACTTCCAAAGAGTATTCCATCATCTTTAAGTGTTTCCTGTGTCACAAAAATTCAAAAAATGATAGGAGGGTTACAAATAGAAGATTGCAAGATCTGGGCACACTAAAACACTGTGACGGGGAAAGGGGTACATCCTATACTCCATAAAGTGGCCAATCTTGCTGGCTCAACTAAATTCAAATTCTTTCAAAAGCCATGACCCTAAAGAATATTGACATTCAAATTAACTACAAATTAAACTCACTCTGAACAAAATTGGAGAATAAAGTAAAGGGATTGTCTAGGGTTCCAAACAAAAACCCCTGTCAGGGTAATAATGATTGAATAGCTGACCAGCTGCTGTAATGTTGTAATGTTGTAATGATGATGCAATGGTAGCAATGAATCAGCAGGGTTATTTGACTGCTACCACTTTAAGAGGCTGTAATATAAGAGAGAGACCCTGTGAAAACGTATTTCTCTCTCCATATGTGCTCCATGATGCAGCTGATTACTTGATTGCTGTTTGTTCAAGGCCTGTCTCAAAGTACTTATATGTATATATGCTTTTATAGGGATAAAACCACTATATATAAATATAAACCCGTGTGCTGTATATGCTCCTGGGTTGTCTCACCTATTCACACTGTGCGCACTCTGACAACCCCATTAAAGTCAGCTCAAGTTGGGAGCTTTACCTTCTGCCACCCAGTCATTATTTATATAAATAAATATAAATGGACTGTAGACATTTCTATTCTGTTACCAGTCCAAGTGGTTCCCACACTACTTTGTCTTAATAGTTAAGACATCAGGCTTAAAAAGTAGGAGACTGTGAGTTCTAGTCCCACCTTAACCATGTAAGTCAGCTGGGTGACCTTGAGCCAGTCACTCTTTCTTAGCCCAACTTTACACAGTTGTTGTTGTGGGAAAATAGAAGGAGAAAGGTGGCTTATGTTTGCTGCCCTGAGTTATTTGCAAACAAAGAACAAAGATGGGTATAAATAAATAAATTAAACGCTAGTTATTAACACAGGATACAGAATGGTCCAACTCAGCATGGGACTCTTACCATGGCCAACTTCAAAAATGTAGTTTAATTATTAAAAATATTTTTAATTTTGCCAGTCACATTTCATTTTGTCCCTCTTTGGCATCCTTTCTTTAATGATTCTGTTCCACCACTTCTTCAATATTAGTTAATTCTTATGGAAAGTTGTCCTGAGCAAGTTGCCCACAGTAAATTAGCCGTGGCGAATTGGCTGCAGCAAGTTGGCCACAGCAAGTTGGTCTAGACCCCACAGGATATATTTGAATCCCACAGGATATATTTGAATCCCACAGGATATATTTGAATCTCTACTACACTCAAAACCAGGAACTAATATTCATCACTGGGAAAATATTTCATTAAGTTTTAAAATTTCAGTTAAAATGTATTTATGATTTCTTTCATTTACAAATGAAAGAAATTCTCACTATTTTTGTCTTACTTTATGCCTTTGTCAGAAATCCCCCTCCCACATCAGTGTTTAATAGGATTCTTGTGTTAGGTGTCACTTTTGAAAATAGATATTTATGCAATTATTATTGTGTTGTAGCTCTGGATATAGCATTGAAATCTGAACTTTGCAGATATTTTATATCAGCGGTCCACAACCTTTCAGGCTTCATGGACTGGCAGTAAACATTTGTAAAACATTTCACTGAATTACTTTTGCAATGCTATTCCAAATGTTAGTATGTGATTATATTTCATATTGGTACACAATTAATTTATGGTGTAAATTTCAATTTCTATAGCCACCTAACTCAACCAAATGTCTCTCAGGGGCTTATAATTCTAAAATTATAAAACAAAACAATTAAAAAAGATAAAAACAACAAAAACATACACAAAATAAATAAGTACATACAGCAGTCATGATGTAATAAACTAATAGTAAAGTCAAGAAATGGGGCCTTTAACGCATTCTGAGATCCAAGCCTGGGTACATAGCCAAGTTTTTAAAGCCTTGTGAAAGGATTGGGGCCATTCTAATCTCTGAAGGGAGAATATTCTACAAAACAAGGGCTACAGCAAAAAAGGCCATCTTCTAGTTCCCTCCAGTTGACACTGGTTGACGGGATCTGCAACATATCCATTCTGTTATATTAACATATAACATATAAGAAATATGTATGTTAATATAAGGACGTTACATACCTTAATAAATACAGGGATGCTATTAACATTTTGGCAAACCAAAGGGTCAAACATATTCAACTGTTGGTTATATTTATAAATTGTTGTTGATGATAATTTAGCCCTTATATGTAAGAAATGAACGTATAAGGTGTTTTTATGTCTATGCTGGTAAATACCACCAAGCAATGAGTCTGTAGCAAATGGTTCTTTAGAACTATCTGTGATCTGCTATGATACATTCAATAGAGAAAATGTTTTAAAAGGTTTGAGCCAAACAATAATAACTTTTTCTTTTGTGAAAAAATATCATAGATGTGACTTTCCAAATTCAGTCTACTTATTTCTGACTTTTTGTTATGTTGATATCTTGTTTAAATGAACCTTTATCTGAATGCATGAATGTAAATGAATTTGTTGTTAAAATATTCATCAATTGACAAGGAATTCATATAGCTAAACATTTAAATTGTCTTACATTTAAAATGCCCTGTTGATTGCTTAATAGCCACATGATTTTATATGATTCATTAGTAAAATTTGTACAGATTTTGCTGTAGATATATACTGAAAAGATTATTAGAGCTGTGAAAAACCTTTGAAGGGGCACTTTGTTTTAGCAGCAGTCATGTTGAAATATTTTGTGTTTATGTCCATGCTTATTAAATAACTTAGGAGGGACTGTTGAAGTAGCCATACCAAACCATCAAGGGCTCACATCATCTCAATTCTCCAAGCAACAATTCAGAGATATGCTTACTAACATATTCTCTGAATTATTTGGAGATGACTACTCAGAAATCGTTGACATACAAAAAGATCTGAACATTGTTTCATAATTAGTAAAATCATTAGAATATTTAATAAGACAATATTATCCTGACAGAAACTAATGTGGATATGAAGTATTAAGTTCATCTAATGCTGTGACTATTATTTAGAGTATGTTAGCTGGGGAATTCTGGGAGTTGAAGTCCACAAGTCTTAAAGTTGCCAAGGTTGGACAACCCTGATCTAGCCATTAAAACAGTATAATTTATAGCAAAATACCAAAATGACAGCATTAGGAGCCTGAAATAAATCTGCAAATCATATTTAATTCCAACTGAGTATTAACAACTAAGCATGGCTGGCTGAGGAATTTTGGGAGGTGAAGTCCTCAAGCCTTAAAGTTGCCAAGTTTAGGGACCCCTGCTTTAAGCCACATTTGTAGTCTCTGTTCTGTCATGTTTGCATACATGAGATTAAAAAAAACATATTAAAATGCCATAAAATAGTTTTCACAATGCCCTTAATAAAGAATTTGGCTCATGCTTTCTTTGTAACAGGAAGAATGTTATTTAGATTTGCTCCAATACAAATATAGGAAGAAAATGTTTATCCAAAGTTATCTTCCTAGTTTGAGAAGACAGGTATATGGAGGTAGCCTTGAGAGAGAAATTAAAGTATTGTTATATATACATCAACTTAACCAAAACAAATATGAGGGGTAAGGAAATAGTGCAAGATTCCCTTTCCTAGTTCTCTGTAGTATACAATGAAAACCAAAAAAAATCTCTGTCTTTTGAAGATTATTTTATACTCTATAAAATAAAGCAGCGTTCCAATAGTTCATATAATGTCTGTTTTGTGGCTCACCAGCCTTGAAGGGCTGACAAGTGGGAATATATATGCATGTGTAGATTCCTCTTTCAAACTAGTTTCTTCAATCAAGCAAGGATGTTCTATAGCCTAGAGCAGGGTTTCCAACCTTGGCAATTTGAAAACTTGTGGACTTCAACTCCCACAATAAAGCTGCTATGATTGAGAAATACCTTTATAGAGCAGGGGTGTCAAACTCACGTCATCACGGCAGTGTCATATGACATATCATGACATTTTCCCAGTGTGTGATGCATCTGGTCTACAGACAAGGAGTTTGACAGCCCTGTTCTAGAGCAGGGGTCGCTAATGTTTTGGACGTCAGGGACCACCAAACTCATAATTTTAAATCCTATTGACCACTAATCAGTTCTGTGGGCATGGCCTAATTTGTGGGTGTGGCTTGGTGGTCATGTGACTGGCTGGGCATGGCTTGTATGTAAATATTATAAATATTTATATAAATATTTAATTTTTTATTTAAAAAAGAGCAACTTTTACCCAAAATCAGGCAAAGCAAGCAGGCAGATGGAGTTGCTCACAGAATCATTCAATGATCTATCTATCTGCCATCGGCTAGCTCAGTCTATCACATAAAATTTGCTTGCCATGAGTCTGTACTGAATAATAGAATCTTCAGTCCTAAAGGAGGTTCAACAGCAGAGCAAAGATCTAAAGACTAGCTAGAAAGCAAGAAATCCAACCATTTCCTGCTTCCTAGCTAATCTAAATCTCCCGGCACAGCAGAACAGCTGATGGTCGGAAAAAGGAAAAATAGCAATTTAGCAGGCAAGTTTGCCGGGTAAGGAGTAAGTGGGCAGGGAGGGTTCCTTTGGGCCATGTGGGCTGCACAGCCTTGTGTTTCTGCGCAGCCTGGATTAATTGCTTTTTGGGGATGACATTTCTCTGCGGCCCACCAAAATTTTCCCATGGTCCACCAGTTGGCGGCACTGTTCTAGAGCATGAATGAAATTAAAGATAAGCCAAACTCCATGAGATGGAATGCTGTTCTTGCTCCTTTAACAGAATAACAGACTTGGAAGGGACCTTGGGGGGTCTTATAATACAGCTCCCTGCTCGTGCAGGTGACCTATACCACCACAAATCACTTCTTAAGAACCTCCAGTGATAGAGCACTCACAACTTCTGGAGACAATCTGTTCTACTGATTAATTGTTCTCACTGCCTGGAAATTTATCCTTAATTCTAGGTTGAATCCTTCCTTGATAAGTTTCCATCCCTTACTGCTTGTCCTGCCCTCTCTCCCTCTTTTTGGACAGGCAGCCTTGTCTACCTCTGTCAAAAAACTTGGAAGTTTTGCCTAGTTATTCAGAGAAGGCAGTTTTAGTGAAATTAGATTGAATCTGCCTCTACATATTTCCCCTCAAGAAACACTAGCAAGTAGAAATACAAAGAAAAAAAATAGGAAATTAAATGAAGGAAAGGGAGCAGGAAAAGGGGGGGTGAGATACAAAGGGGGGTAAAGGCATTGGCTTCCAACTCTTCTTAGCATAGTACAGTACAAAATAAAAACAATCCATTTTTTGCTTTTATACGTTAGTATATAACTAGCCACTTCCATAACAACAAATCTTTCTGATCAACAAAACCAAAGTCAAAGTTTAGTATTTTTTTGTCACAAGCAGAAAATCCAGAATTGATATCCAAATGAAAAAAAATATTTTCCACTTTAAATAAAATAATGAATTTAACCATTCCTGTTTTATCTTCCTTGCTGTAGAAATAGTATGTATTTCTATTTGCACCTAATAATCTTTGTGATCTGTCACCATTTTTATTAACAAGATTCTTTGTGTTCTTTCAAATTCTTTGAAAAAAACCATTCTTTCTTTTAAAGTACTAAACTGTTCAAAAACTGTTTAAATCAAAACATGCTAATATATCTTTTTGTCTGACTTCTTGACACACAAGCTTTAAACTCCAGTATTACATTTAGATGTCATCCTCCAAACTACTCATAGAAACATTTTTTTTAACACAGAGTTTTTCTTTAAACTGGTACATCGTTTTCTTTAACTCTCTTAGTACAAGTACTCTCAAGTACATTTTCAATAACATTGGATTTAGTCTTTCTTTCAGTTACACATATCAAACAAAGAAAGATCCATCCTAATTCCAGTTAACTCATTGAGGTTAAGTCACTCCTTCCAACTTATCTTCATGGAATAAAATCTTTTTCTTCTCTGGAAGTTTTATCAAGCAGTTATAAGCCTTTCTTTTTATCATAGAATCCTCAAATCTTGTTAATATCCTTGAAAAAAAAGTCCCACATTTGTCTTAATTAAGATCAGGTTCTTCCAAAACTGCAATGAACTCCTCTACAATTTCAGCTACTTGTGAAGTTGCTTCATAGTTTGGTAACATTCTCCACATGTTTGCATCTCAAAAGTAATTTGGGAGGACGGCTGGTTAACAAAATGGTGGATTTCATTAAGAGACCTTTCAAATATATTTCTAATACTTTCTTCCACCATCTTGGCTTTTTCCTTTGATCAGGATCAGAAAATTTTAGCCACTCACAACTAAGAAGACACAACAACTAAGAAGACCAACCTACAAGTTATTACAATAATAAACTAAAATCACAGCCTTCAGTCTTCATAGTTTCCATCAGCTTTTTTTTCTCCACATGTCCTTATTTGCCTTGCCTTAACCACGTTTTTATTTAACACAAAAATAAATCCCTAAAATGGTGAAAGTCTTCAAAAAGGCGTAGCATGCTGTGACTAAAGAGAGCCTCTTTTGAACTTGACTTAGAAAAGATTAATAGTCCTGGAAGGTGGTTAAGAAGAGAAAGGCACAATTTACTGTCCTTTTGAAATGTATGTTTCAAAACAGAGGCTTCTTCAACCCCAAACAGATTGCAGCCCCTTTCCTTCAGCTTTTGGCATGTAGATAACTTCGGAGTCAAACTGAAGAAGACATATGCCAGCTTTCGGCTGTATTTAGAGGCTTCCAAGGGGGGATTCTTAGATTCACCCTGACCAGGTGGGTCATAGAAACTGAAGGAATGCCAGTCCCTTCAGTTGAAAAGCCTGGGAGCTACAACCCAGGGAAAAATCCTTCAGAGATTTCTCCTTGGATGTGTATTTCAGTTGGCATCTTCCTGGAAGTCTAAAATTGAGAGTAATTATTATTATAAAAGGCTTATTATAAAAGAAATCATTCTAACTTATTTATTGACTTGCTTATTCAACAACCTATCTTTTGTCTAGGAGCTGAAGTCAAATATACTTACTGTAAGTCTCTTTTTATTTTGTCCCTAACAATAACCCCATGATTTGGACTCATGACTTACATGTTCAGGTGAGAAGAGATCCTTCCCTTTTTCAAAAATAATATTTTGTTAAATAAAAACAAAAACAGGGATCTTTTGTCTGTAAAAGATATTTGACAATGTCTTCTACTCCTTGTGCTGAACAGCTGTGTTCCCACAATTTCTTCTCTTTTGCCTCACACAGTTCTGAGTGGGAGGTGTAGTCTTATTTTTTGTGATTTGTTTTGAAATGTACACCAAGTATCTGTGTAATTTCTGATATTTCTGTACTTAGCAGCCGTTAGCTAAAAAGAGAAAAGTGTCTCAATAAAGCATAAGCATGAATCGCAATATATTTATAGTTAGTAGTCACAAGCCACATATTATGATTCAATGGCAAAAGGTCAATAGAAATAATCTGAGACAAGGCTAATTATATCCTGAAAAATATGTGACACAATTAAATTATTGTTTAAATTTCATGTAGTTATTTCATCTTGTGAAATTCATTTATAGGAAGTTGTTAAATTGATATTACTAATAGGTCATAGATATAAATATAATGATTAATTCCTACTTTCTGTTATTTTCTTGCAATTTAAAAAAATAAAGTATAATCTTTCTTCCAAAACAATGATCTAAAAATAGGTTTTTTTAAAGTACTCAAATTGATGTTAAAATATGAGCCCTCTGCAGAACAATTGTTGTAGAAACAGTATAAGAATGAGTAGAAACAATAAGGAGTATATACAGTATGATTAAGATTAATTTCAAACTATAGTTGCCACCTTCTTTTGTAAAAATAACAATTTTAATTACTCAGAAAATGCATATAATATCCACAGAACTATTGAAAATACCACATAGTTCACTTCCAGATTCTTATCATACCACAAAATTGTATAGTATATCTCTTTTATAAGAGATTTTTTTTCCAGAGGTGGAATAAGATACACAGAAGAGACTTATAACCAATCCCCAGAATTGCAGCTATCACAGCACCCCCTAGTTATGTGATTGGGATTTGTGTACTTGACAACCACATACATTTATGATGGACAAAGCATTCTGTGGTCATGTGATTGCCAATTACGACCTTCACAGCTGGCTTCCAACAAGCACAGTCAATAGGAAAGCTGGCAGGAAGTTGCAAGTTGCAGTTACATGACATCATGCTTAACATTCATGGGTGATTTGCTGAAAATTGTAAGTTGGCACTGTCATGTGACATGTTGCTCAGTGATGGAGTTGCTGATCCCAATTATCATTGGTAAGGCAGGAGTACTTGTAACTAGTAGAAAGAAACATCTTTTGGCAACCAATATATTTTCAGGTGTGTATAAATAAAATCCAACAAAAAAGAATGCAGGAAATGTATCCTAATTCTTATCTCTAAGTCTAAAATAGGTGGCTATGTCAAATCTATAAAAGTACAACGCTGTGTTAATGTGTTTTTAGCCTTATGAACCAAGATATATTAATCCAATTCCGATTGAAATTTTAATCTCAAAGTACTGTGATAGGAGAAAGCATTTTAAAATTGTTGAGTATCTTTCCACTTAAAGTCATAAGCTTAAAAGATTAATTTTGGCACATGAAATATTCAATGTATGCCATCACATGGACGGCTAATTATCTTCAACATCAGTGAGAATAAAACATATTAATTTTAACTTTGTTGATTAATGGGAGTGTATGAGTTAGATTGCAACATTTATGTAAATAGTGCCATCTTTATATATATGTAAAAGTAATTAATATGATGTATCTAAATAAGATCATCAGCAACAGGGAATACATCAGCTTTATAAAAAACAGCTGCCCAAAGAGGCTGGAGTTGACATATTTTTTCATCAAAGAAAAACAGATGAATCTCAACCCACTCTGTTGTTAGTTGTAACACTGATAAATCTTTGTTATAATCTGTTGATCTGAAGAAATTGCAAAATAGTGACGAGAAACAAAAGTTTTCATTTTTCATTTATGGAAAACACCATGAAAAAGGAGAGGAAGGCTGTACAACCAGACTTATCTTAGCAATCAAGCTGCTTTCTTTTGCCCAGAAGTATTGCTTAGGAAGACACAGACTTACAAAGTGAAAAGCACCAACATTTTGCTGTTCTCAGAATACTTTTGTAAGATCCTTTATTTATCTATTCATTCATATATTACATTATATTATATTACTAAGATGCTTAACTCCAAAATGAGTCTGGGTGGGCTTGACAAAGCTAAGGAATACCAATACATAATGCAACAACTATCAAAGGAAGTGAAGTATTCTTGTGCATTCTCTTCTAAATTAAAAAGATCCTCCAAGCCCAAGGCCTGGAGAGGAATTTTAAAAAAACAACAATACTTGATAGCAGCAATATGAATCTCCTGGGAAATGGTCATGGTGTGACTCTGTGTATGTGTGTGTGTGTGGGTGGGTGGGTGGGTGGGGGTTGGGTGGGACACAGGAACAGCTAAATGGCATTGCTTAATTAATGGGGCCAAAGAGTGTCACTATGCTGTAATATAAGGGAGTTAAAAACTTCCTCCTTAGATCAGTAGTTTCATAGCCTTGCTTAGTTTTAATGAATTATGACGTAAAAGCTATCCTCCACTGTAAGATGATTAAACTTTCTCATGAAAATTCACTCCAAGTTCTTTGCACCTAACTTCAGTGAATTTTGACATGCTTTGTTATCTTGTAATTATCCTGCAGATTTGATCCTATTCCACTGAAAACCAGAAAATTACAAATCCTTGTGTTTTCCCCCCAAATTAATTAGTGGTGCATCAAAGCTTTATTTTAATAAAACTTTTCAGTTCAGGATAGTTAGATTAGATCAGTCCCAGAATAAATTATAGTGGATTAGGCCCTTCTGATGCTTTAGTTTCAGTCCTCAGATTAAAAAGCTAAACTAATTGATCATTATTAATAGATTTAATAACAAAGTTCATTTATTAAAATATTAATAACTAATTATATATAAAGTGGTTTCCAAAGCAGTGGCAGCCAACATATCAAGCACTTCTTCTAAAACTATCAAATGGACTAACACTTTCAGTTACTCTTTCCCTGATAAAACAACATAACATGGTAAACAAAATAGGCCAAGAAACTATAAAATCAAATCTTGAGAATCAAGTACCAGGTACAATACGAAGTTTTATGCAAAAATTACTATAAATGCTAACCGCACCTAACCTTTTAGAAAAAGGATATGTAAAAATTAGGACAATAAATTGAAAGAAAGAAGTGATGGGATGAAAATTGGAAGATTTTACTATTTGGACAGGGCAATAGATGCTTCCTGAAATGTTCTGATGCCAAAGCATTTGAGATAATAAGCATAATCACAAAGACTTGAACTTTCCCAGGAGGAATATATTGGCAACTAATGGTATTCCCAGTCATGCTATTTTGCCCTGGTTGCATATTTACATTATCTTCAAAGGCAACCATTCAGAAAACATTTATTTATTCATTTATTGGCACATTCACATCACTTTTCAATAAACACAAGACATAAAAATACAAAATATGAAATATAAAATACGATAAACAATGTATCTAGATTACAGATATAATTTTTGCTACATTTGCTACAGCCAGAAAGTCAGCAAAGTCTTTACATATTTTGGCACTCTGACACTGTATATTGGACAGTTTGTTTTTTGACCCCATGGTCACAATTCAGTGATGGCCTTTTTTGCACTAGAGTAATGTAAACCAAACAGTTAGAAAGGATGTACTACTGATTAGCATTTTGAAGCTATATATTGTATTTGAAACTTGATAGGAGATGCTGTTTTTCTAGTTCTTGAACTTGACCACTGAATTTTAGAACCTTTGTTGTTGAAATTCAGTTTCTGTCTTTTGAACTTCATCTAGCCAATAAGAGTCTCCAGGCCCCACAGAAACACTTCCTTGCAGCCAGCTAAGTAGAGGGAGAAGGAAATGCAGAAGATCTAGGCTTATTCACAATGTTAAATCATGACTCACTGTGACTTCTGAATGAATTATTATGTGTCAAGCTTCATTACAATCAGTAGACCAGAGCTAAGAAGAAGCAGTATATACAACAAAGGATAGTGCTGTAAGAATCAATAATATAGTACATAAATACAATACAGCAGTGACTCCAAATGACCAGATTACCCCCTATCCTATGAAACAGCCTTTCCATCACCAAAAGCCTTCCTTGTGCTAATAGATACCAGCTTAGCTGTTAACAGAGTTACTGTTGGAATTTTATCTTCTAACACACTGAGTGAATTTCACACTGGCAATGCACTCAATATGGATGTAATCATAAGACATGCAGGGCTTTTAATGGGTAATTTGATTTACTCCATTGAAAAAGATTAATGAATCAAATTGGACTCTGCTTTCAAACAACAAATTGAATTGGTAGCACTGAAATACTTTGGAAAAAAAAACATTTCAATATTTGATGATGTTCTCTGCTCCATCTGAAATTCTTTCAGACAATATAACAATATAATTTAGATTTCCAGTTAGATGAGAGAAACCTAAATCTAGAGGAATACTGAAGTAGTGTTAAGTGTTATCACACGATGGGTTTTCTGACATTACATGAAGTGAGTTGGTGAGTTATACCAATAAGGCTTCATTACCACTGCTTGTCAGATAATTTAGGAAAACAAGGCTAATATTAGGGAAATATGGCTAATATTGCTTTGGGCTTCATTCATTTTTTTTCAGCTCTTAATTTTTCCCCCAATGTGGCCAGTGTTAAGGTTTGACTTTCTTCTCACTTACCCCAATGAAATGTTATACTTACCTTGATCCTGCCAACGCATCGCTGTGCCTCTTTGTTCTGCTGACTCTCATAATTAATTAACTGACTCAGAATATTCCCAGCAAGCCACAATTAATTCTTGCCTTTCCTGGAAAGCCTATGTTTTTTATTCTTCTGAATCCTGACCTCTTGCCAATTTATACTGCCCAGTCTGAGAGCCCACATATAATACTGTGTAGTTTCTTCCTGGGAGGAACAAAGCTTGCCAATCAGCTGTCTCAAACTTTCTAGCACCTAAAAAAAACCAAAAAAAAAAAACCCTCTAACCCAAGGATTATAAGTCCAAAAGCAATAATAGCTTCTGCATTTCAAAAAAGCAACTGGAAAGGTAAAAAAAAAAGACAGTATTTGTTTAGTTAGGGTAGTTCACTTTCTGCATTGCTTCTTCTATTTTATCTATGGATTTTTTGTTATACAATTTGGAACCTGTAGAGTTGTCTTCTTTACTCTCTCTGGTTAAAAGAGATGTAGAAGGTGGACTTAAATCTTGAATGTTCAATGTATATGAAATTAGGAGTAATTAATTTCCAAATTGTAAACTCCCGTCAAACCACCTGTTCTTTGATTCTTGATTCTCCAAATAAATGATGATAATTGTACACCTAGTAATCAGTCTCTTGTAGGATCCAGTTTATAAACTGCAGAACAGAAATATGTATTCCATAGTATTGATTCCCTGTTCATAAAATGGGCTAATCTTTGAATATGAATCCCAGCATATTTCCAGTGCAGACTTTGTAAAGGAAGTAAGTTTGTCCAAATAAAGGCAATTCAGTAATCAACAATGTGAAAGCTGCAAGCATATGAATAATAAACTCTTTACCTAAATTGTAACGCCCTCTACATGGGGCTCCCTGCGGGGAGCATCCGGAGACTCCAGTTGGTGCAAAATGCAGCCGCGAGGGTGATTATGGGGGCGTCGCGTAGCGCCCATGTGACGCCTCTCCTGCGCGAGCTGCATTGGTTGCCGATGGCTCTCCGGGTTCGCTTTAAGGTTCTAGTTTTGACCTTTAGGGCGACCCATGGCATGGGACCAGGTTACCTTCAGGACCGCATTCTGCCAACGCTCTCCAACAGGCCGGTGCGTTCCCACAGGGAGGGTCTGCTCCGGGTGCCGTCGGCCGCTATGTGTCGTCTGGCGGCGCCAAGGAGTAGGGCCTTCTCTGTGGGTGCCCCCGCCCTCTGGAATACTCTGCCACCGGAACTCCGTACCGGCACGGACCTGAGGGCCTTCAGGCGCGCGTTAAAGACCTGGCTCTTTGAGCAGGCCGGCCTGGGCTGAGATAATGATTTTAAATTTGATCTCCATTTTTAAATTTAAATTTGGGTTTTTAAGGGTGGGGGGAGGGTTTCCTAATTTTAGTCAGCAGCTGATTTAAATATTTAATTATTTTTTAACTTTTGTATTTTTGTGGGGTTTTTAGATGAGCTGTTCACCGCCCTGAGTCCCTTGGGAGAAGGGCGGTATATAAATGTAATTAATAAATAAATAAATAATAAATAAATAAATAAATAAATAAATAAATGCCAAAATGCCAGAATAATCCTAAATTCTTTATTTAATTAATACAACTCAGTATTATGTGATCTGATAAAGGAAAATATAAGATAGCTCAAGATAACTGCCTTTAGGAAAATTAGACTAGAGCTATTATAAAGCGATACACTCTTAGTCACAGGTACAAAGTTCTTATACATATTATTTTGTTTCCAGTACAAATGAGTACACTGAGGTCACCTTAACATTGTAGAATTTGATAATCTATTATTGCTGCGCCATTTTAAAGCTAAATAACTGAAAAAGAGCAATTTGAATAACTGAAGCTTTCTTAGAAACAAAACATATGGATGAATATGAAAATAATACAATAAAATACTCATGTGTAGAAAATACTTGTTTTATGATTTGATCACCCAGTAACCATCTACATAGAATAAACTTTGATTTAGCAAGGATCCCTAAGGAATTTCCTTTTGCTGCATGGGTATAGCAAAAGATGAAACCCACGCCAATGAGACATGACTACATCACGTAAATACATAAAATGTATTTTCCTCTCACCCAATTTTGAAAAATAATCATCAGACCCATTTCAGATGCTTCAAGAAATAGTAACTAGAAAATGTAATTGCCTAATGCTGCTAGAAAGTGGGATATTTTCAATCAGCTGTGTACGCATGACATATCTCAAGGCTGTTGCTGAATGGGGCCTCAGTAAGATAAAACAGTCTTTTTCCAATAAGCAAGTTCTCCAATTTCTGCCATAATTTAATAGAATTGAAAGCTGAAGGCTGCATAAAATTTATTCCTGAAGACCCCTGTGTATTTTTCAGTGAGATGAGAGAATGCTGGAAAACGGTATGAGGTCAAGCAGTTTTCTTTAAATGTAGTTTGATAGTCAGCAATTCCATCTCTAGTTTCTGAAAAAGAATTCAGTATAAAGCTTTCTCATGATGGACAGAAGGATAATAGCTTTATTGTTTCCTGGGTCACTGACTCTTATCTTTTTTTTAAAACAAAAAAATATGAACCACAATTATTTTGTTTTAACTGGAAGGAGTCATACCCAAGTTATCTACTATAGTGAACAGAGTAGAACAGAATAATGAAGTTCATTAGTGTTAATTGAATTTGATAACCCATGGAATGTAATCATTCCAAGGAATTTTCCTGGGTTTAAATGTATGCATTATGGAAAATATTTACCTTATGGTCACATGCTTCTAAGACAGGGCTGTCAAACTGGTGGCTAAAGGAAAAAAAAATCACAAGATGTCACATACACAGGTGTGCTGCTGGGGGTTTACAGGGGTTCAGGTGAGCTCCTAGCTAAGATTCTGGGCAGTTCAGAGAACCCCAAAATCCCATTCCTGGCTGGCCCCGCCCCACCCACCCCACTCCACCCCTCCCAGGAGTCCTCACATAGGCCATTTTGGATGCCAATAAGTGCAGGGTGCATGCAGAAGTTCAGGGAGGGTGACAAAACGGGCCTCCTGGAAGTTCGGGAAGGCCGGAAATGGGCCTGATTCCAGCTTCCAGAGAGCCTACACAGCCCGGGGAGGCTGTTTTCACTGTCCGAGAGCCTCTGGAGACCAGGGAGAGCAAAAACACCCCCCTCACTGTGGTGCAGAAGGCTGGTTAGGCCCACGTCCAACGTGGCCATCCACCTAGCAACTGGGCAGAGAACCCGTTGCTAAAATTTTTGAAACCCACCCCTGGTCACGTGATATCACGTGACACAATTGAGTTTGATATCCATGTTCTAAGGTAAAAGAATTGTGATTCTGGCATTTATTAAAAGTCCAAAGGTAAGCAGGGATCCATTCCAATCCGTAAGTATTTTTGAGGATTCTTCCACCCCATTATTATGATTTCTCCTGGCCCTAAGTCAGCAGGAAAATATATCAATATAAACTGCACTAACCATATAAGCTGCCTTTGCTGAAACTCAGCAATGAGGTCAAGCAGTGTAATTGCCCTCACACAGTTTAATGTGAGGTACAAGTAATCTTTGATTAGCTGTCACAGTTGGGACCATCGATTCCATTGCTAAGCGCTATAGTTGCTAAGGAGAAAATCATGTAATCACAATGGACTTACAACTTCTATTAAGTCATTAAGTGAGACATTAAGCAATATTATGTGATATCAACTTAGGACTTTACTTCCACATTGTCCATTAACTGTGCTGGCCATAAACCCATTGGAAAGCACAAATGGTGATCATGTGACCACAGGGCACTGCGATGGTTGTAAATGTTGAGAAACACACAAATGGCAATCACATGACTGCAGGATGCTGTGACAGTCATAAATGCAAGTGTTGGTCACAAATCCCATAAGATTGTCAACCTATCCAGTCATATACTAAGTAGTGAGGAAAGTCCATTCTCACCTATGACTTATCCTTTTGCTCCATTAAACTCACACAAAATATTCAATTCTGCAAGAAACTTCAAACATGTTTACTGTTTGAGACGTAACCAATTGAAGCTGGATTTATAAATAAGTCACCAGACCTTAAATGCTTTCAACAAATAATGCGTGGACGGATGCAAAACTGATTTTGATTGTTACTTTCTACTGTAATGAGTTGTCCAAATAATTCAAGCCACAATAATCAATTTAAAAAAAAAGCTTTTTCTTGCAATCTTTTCTTAGCAGTGCAACATGGGATGCATCCAAGGCTGCAAGAACAGCAACATATAAATCACAAAGAGCCTATTTTGAATAAGATAAATTATGTCATGACAGTCCAGAAACAATTCTCAAAATGCTACATTCTACCAATTCCTATCCTCAGATCCCATAGAACATTTCAGAAAATGCTACACTATCTAATGAGAACTTCCTAAGAGCATTCAAGATGTTATCTGTTTGGAATCATCCCATACCTATTTTTCCCAAATATACAACCCGTGAATCCAAGCCATTCCATTGTCTAAAGCTTTGGAACCATCAAAGCTAGAATATCAAATTTAATGGATGCCATACTCAGCCTATATGCCATCAGCACTCGCAGCTGCATAAGGAACATTATAGAATTCATGACTGGAATACATTAGAAATCTTCCCATCATCATCATTTCAGCTACCATGGACACTAAGTTACCACTACTACACCAATATCCATCACAAACATGATTTTCAAGTCATCAGGAACATAATTATATTTGATTCAGCCTTTGATTCAATGGTACACAACAAACTACTCCTAAAACTAAAATCTTACAGTATCTCTGGACAACTGCATAACTGGATAGAAGCATTCCTGCCAAACAGACAATGGTCAAAATTGGGAGCGTCTTATCAAATTCTGTACCTATCAACAGTGGTGTCCCCCAAGGCAGTGTTCTAGGACCAACTCTTTTCATACTCTATATTAATGACCTCTGTGATTATATTAAGAGCAACTGCATTCTCTTCGCTGATAATGTAAAGCTATTCAACACCACAAACAATACTGCTACCCTTTAAAAAGACCTTGACTATGTATCAGAATGGTCAAACAAATAGAAACTTCAAATCTCAACAAATAAATGCTCTGTCCTACATATTGGCAAAAAAAAAATCAGAAAATAAAATACAGGCTTAATAATCAAGACCTTGTTGATGATCCAAACTCTGTCAAGGATCTTGGAGTACTCATCTCTAATGATCTAAGTGCTAGAGCCCACTGTAACTACATAGCCAAAAAGGTGTTAAGAGTTGTTAACCTAATCTTACATAGCTTTTTCTCTGGTAATATTACACTAATAACTAGAGCATACAAAACATTTGCTAGACCAATACTCGAATACAGCTCATCAGTCTGGAACCCACATCACGTATCTGATATTAACACAGTTGAGAAAGTCCAGAAATATTTCACAAGAAGAGTTCTCCACTCCTCTACTCGTTGCAGAATACCTTATGCCACCTGACTCGAAATTCTAGACCTAGAAAACTAGAACTACGCCGCCTTCGGTCCGATCTAAGTATAGTATATAAAATCATACATTACAATGTCCTACCTGTCAGTGAATACTTCAGCTTCAACCATAACAACACAAGAGCAAACAACAGATACAAACTCAAAGTTAATTGCACCAAACCTGGTTGCAGGAAATACAACTTCAGCAACAGAGTGGTCAATGTCTGGAATACTCTACCTGACTCTGTGGTTTGTTCCCCAAACCTCAAAAACTTTAACCTTAGACTGTCTACTATTGACCTCACCCCTTTCCTAAGAGGTCTGTAGGGGGTGTGCATAAGCGCACCAATCGCGCCTACCGTCCCTGTCCTATTGTTTCTTTTATTTTTCTTATATGTACCCATTTCATGTATTCATAACTATGTATATACTTATACCTATTATCTTGTAAGCGATTGACAAATCAAACAAACAAATAAACAAACAAATAAATAAATAAAAATAAAGATCAGCACAACACACCTTACAATTTCAATATTGGACTTGCTAGTGATCCATAACTATTTTATCTTTGGCAACAGGATATATCTACAAATCAATAGTATAGTGATTAATATGCTTGGCTTTTCCATTTGCCAACATCTACATGGTGATCTAAATGCTTTCTCAGTAATTATTCTGTAAAACACTATCTTTACTTAAGATTTATTGATAATATTTTTATTATCTGTATTCATAGAAAAGAATTTTCATTAAATTCCAAGAAGACCTCAAAACCGTCCACCCACCATCAGACTTGCTTCAAACTACCTATAGAACACGTCCACTTTCTTGATGTACTAGCAAAACTATACTAGGGACACATGAATACTATAGAAAAAACCACTAGGTGGTTTACAACATGTTGCAGCCTTCCACTCATGCCACACTATCAAATCTATTATCTAAAGACAGGTGTTATGCTACAACTGAATTTATTCTAGCCCCTTGCCAGAAATGGTCAACTAATGGAATTAAAGCAGGCATTTAAGAGATTAAACTGTCCAACCAATGGGAAAAGTATACATATCAATAGCTACAAATTAATTTTCAGAGACTCCTGTTAAAAGATAGAATATAAAAACAGAACAACAGAACACTACTGTTGAAACTGAAGCCGCTCAGTCACATTATTATTAAGTTATAACCCATACTGGACAATGTCTCTGCATTTTCTCAAGGCATACAAATAAACACCAAACTTAAGCATATTCTCACAAAGAACTAGAAACAACTAAACAGTGTTGCTATTATGAGAAGCAGACCATACTCCAGATGTCTACTTTGTGCACTTGTTAATATCAGCAGCACTATCCTGTTCCTAACTATTTCACATAAAAAATAGAGATGCCTTCATGTGATCTTTCTTTAACATGACATATGGCATTACCTGCAAACAGTGGTTCTGTATAAGACAAACAAGCCAGACAATTAATGGACACAAGTTCCATATCAGGATTCAAAACAAGGACAAAGTAATATCAGAGTAATTTAACTGATGACACTCCATTACAGATCTCAGAGCTGTTTTGGCACAAAGAAACTTCATTACCACATCTGAATTTGAAACTGATGATCTTACATACGGTATATCAACATGAATCCAGCTTACTCCAGCTTACTTCTTACTCCATATAATTTATGAACTATCAAACATTTTTTATCCCTAAAACCCAAAAACTTTAACCCTAGACTGTCTACTATTGACCTCACCCCTTTCCTAAGAGGTCTGTAGGGGGCGTGCATAAGTGCACCTTCAAAACGAAAACATTCAGATTTATAAATTAGAGGAAATGGATCGTGTTTTTCTGTTGCCAGCATAGTTTATTTACAAAATAACTAAGAAACCAAAGAAACAGCAGTACCATTCTAAGAAGCAAGCAAAAAAAAGTATAATGAAAGATGAAGTGGAAGTAAAACTCCTCCCCTGCACACATGCGCAGTAAAAACAGAACTTCACAAGACACTCATATCTTGTTTGTTTGTTTATTTATTTATTTATTTATTTATTTATTATTTCGGTTTATATACCGCCCCCCTCTCCCAAAAAGAGACTCGGGGCGGTGAACAGCCACAATAAAATATACAAATTATACAAAAGTTTAAAAAGAGTTTAAAATTGATTAAATAAATGGCTGAAGCCAATAAAACCCCATAAAGTTTAAAATTGAATTAAAAACTTAAAACCCTACTCATAACGTTAGGCCAGACCGGCCTGTTGGAAAAGATGGGTTTTGAGTACGCGTCGGAAAGCTCGCAGGTCAGCAATGGTCCGCATCTCCGCCGATAGTTCATTCCAAAGGGAGGGTGCTCCCACAGAGAAGGCCCGCACTCTCGGGGCCACCAACCAACATTGTCCAGCTGGCGGCACCCCGAGGAGGCCCACCCTGTGGGAACGCACTGGCCGGCGGGAGGCCGATGGTGGCAGTAGGCGGTCCTGAAAGTACCCGGGTCCCAAGCCATGGAAAGCTTTAAAGATGGTCACCAACACCTTGAATTGCACCCGGAAGGCCACCGGAAGCCAGTGCAGCTTGCGCAGGAGCGGTGTAATATGGGCACTCCAAGAAGCCCCCAAGATCACCTGCACGGCCGCACTCTTCACCAGTTGAAGCCTCCGGATGCTGTTCAAGGGGAGCCCCATGTAGAGAGCATTGCAATAATCTAGGCGGGAGGTAACGAGAGCAGAAGTGATTGTGCGCAATGCGCCCCGATCCAGAAAGGGCCGCATCTTGTTACTATGGAGACTTGATAACCAGTCCAGCTCATTTTGTAAACTATCTGTGGAAGCTCCTCGGACAAACCCAAAACAAACGCAGTGACACGCACCAACGTGCCTACCGTCCCTGTCCTATTGTTTCTTTTATTTTTCTTATATGTATCCATGTATTCATAACTATGTTTTTACTTATACTTATTATCTTGTAAGCAATTGACAAAGCAAATAAAATAAAAATAAATAAAATAAAATTATCCTATATCTCTTATATCTCTCCTTTATAGAGATGGTTTATTGTTAAGAGCTGTGGTGTTTGTTATTAAGAGCTGTGGCATTTATTATTAAGAGCTGTGGTGTTTATTATTAAGAGCTGTGGTGGCACAGTGGTTAGAATGCAGTACTTTAGGCTAATTCTGCCAACTGCCAAGAGTTCCATTCTTACCAGCTCAAGGTTGACTCAGCTTTCCATCTTTCCAAGATCGGTAAAATGAGGACTCAGATTGTTGGAGTAATATGCTGATTTCGTAAACTGTTTAGAGAGGGCTGTAAAGCACTATGAAGTAGAATATAAGTCTAAATGCTATTGCTATTTACGCACTTTAATTGGTTAGAAATCCTAAAGGGCCTAATTCTTATTTTGCAACCACTATTTATAACTTTTAGGTTTGTAAAAATCTTTTTAAAGGATCGTTGGATCAGAACTTTTCCTGTTGCAAATTTAATCCCATAATCATATTAATATTCAGTTCACAAACTTTGCACTCAATGTTACAGATACAAAAGTACATGATTATCACTGAACTATGTTAATTTTCACCTCATAGGACTGGTGAGGCAGTGTATCATCTTCTACCATAACCAACTAAGCACAAAAAAAATAGCACTTGCATTTGTGGCTGCCCTAAATTAAGCCACAAATGCACAAATGTTTTGTTAGAGACTCCTGAACAATCCCATGACCTTAAACATCATCAAGATCATACTATTCTTGTTATTATTATTCTGCAAAAACTGCTGGTGTCAGGATTCACTTCTTAAATTACCAGGGAGGACAATGGTCCTTCTTCAATAAGAAGGCTTTATATTCAGAGTATCTTTAGCTCATTTTATTCACATTTTGTTGTCTTTTTTTTAAATAATTATTTGTTAGTTACTAAATGTCAGAGAAGGTCTTCAAAATTTATGCACCGAATTCTTCCATACTGTGCTGTACAATTCCAACCTATAACTTGGTTGTCAGAGGCAGCGCTATCATGGCTGAGAAAATATAGTTTTTTATTTGTTCCTTCCCTCAACCTCTTTCTCTTTTTTATGTTAAAGAGGGAACTTGCTCCAGGCAATCTCCATAAACATATTTAATTATAATAATTTTAATAATGAATGAAACCTACCAAGCATGACCATGAAAAAAACCTCAGTGAATTAAAATGATTCAGATAGAAGCTAGTTTCACTGCTGCAAATGTTAAGCCTCATATTTTGGGTCCTTATTACTCAGCAATATCATGAACTGAATTCATTAATCACTTAACATGATTAATCAATTCATTCAGTTTTATTAAAGATAACTGTTTTAATTGGATTTTAATTATTGCTATCTCTTGTGAAACACTATTCCCTAATGATGGTGTAGTATGTAACTATTCACCAAAACTCTCCTGTTACTTCATTAGCTCCCTAAACTGTTCTTATGCCTGCTATGCAATGCATCTGAGGGCTGATTTTAAAAAGGCTAGTGGTTCCTGAAGAAAAGTTGAAGCCCATGTCTATGTATATACAACAAATGTATGTACAACAAAGAATATTCTTTCTGCACCAACTCAGAAAGCTCAAACTGCCCAAGGAGCTGCTGATGCAGTTCTACAGAGGAATGATTGAGTCTGTCATCTGTACCTCTATAACTGTCTGGTTTGGTTCTGCAACCCAACAGGACAGACACAGACTTCAAAGAGTAATTAGGACTCCAGAAAAAACAATTACTACCAACCTGCCTTCAATCAAGGACCTGTATACTGCACGAGTCAGAAAGAGGGCTGTGAAAATATTCACATCCTGGACATATACTGTTTCAACTCCTACCCTAAAAACGATGCTATAGAGCATTGCACACCAGAACAACTAGACACAAGGACAGTTTTTCTCTGAATGCCATCACTCTGCTAAACAAATAATTCCCTCAACACTGTCCAACTACTTACAAAGTCTGCATTACTATTACTATTAATCTTTTCATCACTCCTTATCGCCTTGTGACTGTAACTTTGTCGCTTGTATCCTTAAGATTTATATTGACTATATAAATGACCTAGTATGATTTGATTGCTTATTGTACCCTATAACTATTATTAAGTGTTGTAACTGATGATTCTTGACTCTTGATGAATGTATCTTTTCTTTTATGTACACTGAAAGCATTTGCACCAAGACAAATTCCTTGTGTGTCCAATCACACTTGGCCAATAAAGAATTCTATTCTATTCTATATGCATGTGTGGATGTGGGATGGATGGATGGATGAACAGATATAGATATGTCAGTATGTATGGCAAAGCTTTAATTGCACTCCCAGAATTTCTTTCTTGCCTTTTTTTTACTCTTCCCAATAGAGTCAACCAGTCTCTTTCTGATTGAAATGTCAATTAGATATAACATTATGAATGAAGCAAATATACATGTCACTGTCCCAAGATAATGTGACGAGATCCAATCTGTTGGTCACTGTGACCCAAGGTTTACTCTGGTAGGGTAAACCTCTAGTCCCGGTGACCGATACTTCCTGTGAACAAGAATAGGAAAAGTCTGCGATCCATAGACATTGAGTTTGGACCCTGTGGTGAAGCATGCATGGAGCTTGAAACAGTTTGATGCAACCCAACATGGATCAACTAATGCTCTTTCCAGAATTCAGACATCAGATATACTTTCTTAGAAAACACACATAGACAATTATATTTTGAAGTTACCCATGCACACATTTGTTTGATTGGCTTCCCATATTTTGACAAAGGCATATTTCCATTCAGACAGTTGGAATCCTGTGAAGCACTCTGCTGTTCAAGTTTTTTAGTATCACAATATATGAAGCAAATAATACATTAATCCCATTAAAATAATTAAGGTGCTGGCAGAGCATTTTGAAAATTAGGCTTTTAGTCCTTTGCCAGTTACAATTTTCATCTTGGCAGATTTGTGAATTTCTGCAACGTCTTTTTATATGGAACTTCTTGTAGGATCACGTTTTTGGCATATAAATACTATAATTAGAAGACATCAATTAGTGGATGTGTATGACTTATTGTGTACACCACTCATAAATCATTTAATAATGAGAAAATAGTAATGATAGTATAATAAATCATTTCTCAGATATAATTGTTTGTTTGTGTGGAATAAATTGCATGCCCTGGAAAATTGTGTTCAACCTATGTGAAATTGGGTTGCTTTTTGTTCGATAGTTCTGCTGATTCATTCATTTATGGCTAACCATGTGTTAGAGCAGGTATATTTTTGCCATCTATTTTTTGTAGTTTCGGTATCTACCCTACCATCCACATATAAGATGCAGTGACAAAAGATTTGCTTGTGTGTCTGTCTTTCCATGTTATATTATTAATGAAATTTCAACTTTTAAAGAATATTTTCTGGCTACTCTCTATATTCATTTAACTAGATTGAAACTACCTAAATGAATAAATTTATAGGTAAACACATCTCTTGCCAACTGAAATGTCACCTGAATATATGTATTAGACAGGCTTATTCATGTAAACCAGGGGTGTCAAACTCAAAGCCTGTGGGTCGAATCTGGCCCATGGGGTGCTTAGATCTGGCCCGTCGGGTTGCCCTGGAAACACTGGAGAACCAGCCTGCAGTGCCTCGGCCAGCAAAAATGGAGCTCAAAATGGCCACACAGAAGGACTCGCTCCGGTCATCACAAGTGCCCCCAACATGAGTGATGTTGAGCTGGCCAGGTCTACCCTGGCCACACCCACCCAGCCCCCTAAGGTCAAACACAACCCTGATGTGGCCCTCAATGAAATCGAGTTTGACTTAAATGAAGTCAATGAAATTGAGTTTGATTTAAATCATTTATTAAATATTATTTACTGTGAATTTTACTAATTATTTAATATTCAAATGAGTTCAGTTTAATGGGAATAAGGATGAGCTTGAGAATTATGATGAAGTAATGACAAACCACCTGTTAATGCAAATTAATTACTATTCACTTCAAAGATATAAAATAAGAAATAGCAAACACAAGGGCCCCAAATGCTCCCCAGGTATGTATTAATAAGCTTGCTTGTTCTGAACATCAGGTTGGTTTTTAAAGCTTATATTCTATTCTTTTTGGTATTCAAATATAGTCTTATTAAGCTTTTAACTAGCCCCAAGAGAAATTTTTGGTGCAGCTAACTATTTTTTATATAATTTGTTCATTTAAATGGTTTAATGTCCCCTCCCTCACCCCCTTGATGCTTATTCAATATTAAGCCATTGCCTGACTTTGATGGCTCTCATGCATCATTCCTCCATCACAGCCTCAATATTTAAGAAATATTGCCCCACTGGCATTGATCTCCAAATGATCCTGTAGAAGGAAGCTTTTATCAGTTCTGCTGAAAATCAAAGGAAATTAGGGAGGTGGGGGGGAGGTATATTTACAATATCTGCAACCCTATTTTATTGGTTAACAAATTTATTATACTGCAAAGTTATTATTTAGGCTAGAAGGAGGGGTCAAGTAGGGCATATCTTAGAGTCCTTGCACAGCCGTAAGAAGCATAAACCTGGCCTCTCCTTTCTAGCTGACAGTTTCTCAACAAAATGTAGCTGTACATGGTTGAAATCATCATCACCAGAGAGGTGGAAGCTAGATAGGGATGTCAAGGTGAAATTTAGACAGGGACTTATCAGTGGCAGCATTCGAGCATCAACTTTAGATAGATACTTACATTGTTTTTATTTCATTTTCATATTGCTAGATGTGCTTTCTGATTATTGTTTTACTCTGTCATTCTTTGTGTTTAAACTGCCTAAGGGGCATTCATTTTGATTGAATACATTAAGTATAGTATCTATAATAAATATAAGATGATAGCACTTTTCAGGCAGAACAAAGTTACTCTAGGCAGATAAAAAATAGAAAAGTATGCATGTGCAAGCTAAAATAGCAATGGCACTTAAACTCATATACCACTTTATAGTACTTTACAGCTCTCTCAAAGCGGTTTACAGAGTCAGCCTATTGCCCCCAACAATCTGGGTCCTCATTTTACCCACCTTGGAAGGATGGAAGGCTGAGTCAACCTTGAGCCTGGTGGGGTTTGATCTGTCAAATTGTAGGCAGCTGGCTGCAGAAGTATCTTGCAGTACTGCATTCTAACCACAGTGATATTCACCTCAAAAGTACTTATCATAATTGGTTTTATATATATGGATATGTATATTTTTCCAGGGCTTGTATTTGAGAAATTGACAGTATGGTGTACTGGTGTAATCATTTGTATTTCATTTTGTTACATAAGTAACTTCTTGCTATTCAATATCTCTGGCTCACTTGAATTGGAGCTTACACTTTTTTTCTATTTACATTTTTAAATTACTGCATATTTTATCTGTGTGCGATCATTTTTTTTCTCATTTTAGCAAACACAAACAACAATATGCAGACCAGAGAATCACCAAGATATACCCAATATACATGCAAATCTGGATATATAAAACTAAAATGTATACCGAACTTACATGATTCTATCATATTGTGTGATAGTTTATGTATGTGTTTTCTTTAACTGTAGGCATTGTGTATAGGAATAAAATGTGTTAGAATGCATTGAACATTAATAATTTGGAAGGCTGCCATTTCATGCTTATGGTCTAATTCTTAGATGATAAACCTGTCTAATACTGAACATAATACAGCATAGGAAATCCTTGGCAAAAGATATGTGCAAAATTATCCAGGGGAATGGTAAGTTCTGAACAACTCAGCCCTACAAAAAAGAAATTTATATCTTCAGGAACTGCATTCTGTATTCCATTTGTTCTCAGGAAATTCATATAAATGAAGGTTCAAGGCCAATAGAAAAAAGAGCTAAATCCATGTCTCTAGAGGGATAGTCTTTGCTTAAGTTGGTATCTGAGTGTAATTCTGAAAGTCTAGTTTTCAAACCATCATGGGCTTTATTTGTCTGAAATGTGTGACTACAGGTCTGAAAAATAAATAATATATATACAAGTACAGTATGTATAATTAGATCCTGACATCTTAACTACCACCCTGAAATTTTATTGCTGTTTTATGAGCTGTCCCTGGGACTTCTTGGGATTCACTTAATATCTGTTTGCTTTGGTTTTTGCTGGACATCTTATGATTGGCCCAAGTTTTTGTCCTAACCATCTTTTCTGATGATTGTGAGTTTATTCCATATAACTGTGATATGTCTATGGAAGAACACGATCTGCACTGCTTCCTAGTTACACGAAGTCTCTAATTGAAATTAATATTATCTATTGATAGAACACCAATTTTGTCATACAGCTTTGCTGTCTACTCATGTCTACTTATGGCAAACCGGAGTTAATTCTCATAAAAGAATAACTCTGAAAACTGGCACTCCTTTGAGACCTTTGGGGAATCATTATTGTGGTAAGGTAAGAAGCAGTGGTGGGATTCAATTTTTTTTTACTACCAGTTTTGTGGGTGTGGCTTGGTGGGCGTGGCAGGGGAAGGATACTGTAAAATCTCCAGTCAGAGGTGGTATTTGCCGGTTCTCTGAACTACTCAAAATTTCTGCTACCGGTTCTTCAGAACTGATCAGAACCTGTTGAATACCATTTCTGGTAAGAAGCCATTTTTAGGATTCTGTTACGACACTCATGAGCTTTATTGTTCTAAATAAACTGCATTGAACAACAGCCCAGTGTGCATTTAATTGGCACTACAAAGAACTGGAACCATAGGAGGTTTTTTTAGTACATTTGTATGTACTGGTCAGTGTCAATAGTCTAACTGCATATTAGCTAATAGGACCAGGATCTCCTCTGTACAGTATTTGAATTACATGGAATTTTTCTTGAAGTTTTAATACTTCTGATAATAGCTGTTCGGATTATTTTCAGTATGACAAGTCTGACACAGGTCTGCTATCCCTTCAGGTTCCTAATTTTCAGTGTTCTTTAGTATTTTTTTATTTTATGATACAATTTGAAAGTTGGTAGAATACTGTGTCACATCAGTAGAAAGCTTTATCTGAAACTCAGACAATTGGTTTTTTTAAAAAATCTGCTTTCTTCATTCTGTTATCCTACCTTTGCTCCAAACAGCTTAAGGGGTCAATCTTTCAAGTACATGCTTCAATGAACACAATTATTAATCATTTCCTTCCAAGAAAAAAAATGAAGTTAAATATTAAAGAACAGATCTAAACACTATTAAGCCTAGAGCTTCTGATCACAAATTTTCAGTTATTTTCCTGTAAGAGATGACTGATTTGATCAAATGCTACTGGCAAAGTAAGCCATCCTGTAACTATCTTATCGCATTTTTCTTCTTTTGGGTCTTATACTGCAAACAGAAGTACTTCAAGAAATGCCATATATAGAAGTTCTCTGTGTAGAATAAACTGTTCAGTCAGGATAGCAATCTTTAAATTGGTAGTCTAATAATATATGGAGATGTACAATGTGATCTGATTATTTCCCATTTTAAGTTAAAACTCTAGAATTAGAAAAGGGGAATCAAACTTATTTACATGCTATTGTGGCTATGACTCAAAGCCCAAGAATATTTCAAATGGAACAAAGAAATGTCTTTTTGCTTCAGGATTGGGTTAACTTTTTCGGTTGCTATGGTGACTTATGTTCCATGGCAAGTTTTCCACTCCCATCAGCTGAATGAATCTGGGCCATGCTTCCTCATCTCTATTGCATAGTATTAATTAACATTAGCCAATATGACAAAATATAGAAATTGATTGGTTGCAGATGCACTGTTAAAATACCCCATATGATTGTTAAAATATCCCAATATTTCCTAAACAGGCTTTGCAAACCTTCACATAAGTCAGCTGTCATCTTCTACTGTTTTTCTTGGTAGCAAGCAGTAGTGGAACACAATGGACTTGTTCATAGCTTAAGGCAAAATCTATATAATAATTCCAAATGAGGATGTGTCAACTTTCCAAGAATAATCTCATTGGAAATAATTATGCTTCATTAATACAGTTTCATGTTGTACTTCTGTGAAATATTGTTAAGAAATATTGGAGTGATAACATTTTTCCAAAATCCTCTCAGGATAATATAAAAATGCCCCCATTTTTGTATGATTCTATTTTTCCTATCAAATTTATTTCTTTATTCCTAGATCCAAATAACCAATATTTGTTTGCCTGAATAGTATTTCTTTGCCTTTCATGGTATTTTGTTTTCTAACTAGAATAGAATGGAATGGAATAGAGCTGGAATGGACCTTGGATGTCTTCTAGTCCAGGAGAACCTATACAATCTCTGATAAGTGACTGTCTAGTCTCTTTTTAAAAATCTTCGGTGATGGAGCACCCACAACTTCTGGTGGCAAGCTGTTCCACTGTCCTCACTGTTAGGAAATTTCTCCTTAATTCTAGGTTGCTTCTCTCTTTGATTAGTTTCCAACCATTATTTCGTGTCCTGTCCTCTGGTGCTTTGGAGAACAATTTGACCCCCTTTTCTTTGTGGCAGCTTTTCAAAGACTGAAATACTGCTATCATGTCACCCCTAATTCTTCTTTTCTTTAGACTAACCAGACCCAAAAACTACATGTTCTTCATGTAGTTTAATGTCCAGGTCTTTGATTATCTTAGTTGCTCTTCACTGAACTTTTTCCAAAGTCTCAACATCTTTTTTGTAGTATGGTAACCAAAATTGGTTGCAGTATTCCAGGTGTGATCTTACTAGGGTTTTGTAAAGCGGCATTAATACATTAATACTTCAAGATCATGTGATCTTGATTCTATGTCTCTGTTTATACAACCCAGGATTGTATTAGATTTTTTGGCAGTGGCTGCACATTATTTGGGTCATGTTCAAATGATCATCCAGTAAGATTCCAAATTATGCTTTTGAGCCAGGTCTCACCTAATCTGTACTTATTCCTTTGATTTTTTCCTGCCTAAATATAAAGTTTTGCTTTTTTCCACATTAAAATTGCTAAACGCTTATTGAGATAAAACTCAAGGAAAATGTGCAGATTAATTTAAATTTATTAAAATGAAAGGCAAGGTGCAAATTTAAAACTGAAATGACTATTAATTTCATAAATAGGTATCACTGTTTTGCAAAGTGCTATCTACATCCAGAAAAAAATGACAAATGTGTTTTGTCTTAATTTTTTCATGAATAAATATATTGTGCATCTGATTATTTTGAGAACACTCAAATATAGATGAATATTTGCAACTAACTTATTAATGAAAGATGCATATAAAAATAGTATACAGAGTTTGTAAAATCAGCTTTTTTTCTGCTAAAAAAAAAAGAAAAGTATGTGTGTGAAAAATACAGTATAAATTAGGTGAAATAAAAATAAAAATATGTACAAATATTTATATAAACATTTTTGTCAAATACATCAGTTAATGGAGAAACAGACTCTAGGTAGAAAAATTAGTAAGCCTGCCAAAACAAAACTGAAATTAATTTATTCCTAATCTTTAGTAAGGACTTCAGTAATAATGACAGAAAACTGTTCCTTCGAGTATCTTTCATATAGGGAACATTAACTCTGTATTATTAATAAATAAATAAATAAATTATCAGTGTAAAAGTTTAAATATGATTAAAACTTGATCTTACATGTTATTATTGTTAGTGATAAATAGCCAAATATTTATTCCCTTAATGTAAACAATAATAATGAATGTTTTTTTCTAGATCCTTTTTCTATATATTGTCACTGTATTTTAACTAATATTTTAGAGTCTTTCCAGAAACTAATAATAACATTCATAGATTACCCAGATTACTTAAGCAACTTTAATCAAAATTGCAGATCAGTTAATAGGACGTAGATTAAAGAAATGAGCTAAAATTCTGCCTTATGTTATACTTTCAGTAATGGTCTGGAAAAAGGAATTAAAAAGGACAGGAATAATCATTCTATGCATGATTCTTTACCATTTCACAAATATTCTGAGATGTACAATTCCATACACTCTTATGCCAAGTCACTGTTATTAATGTTGGAAAGGAGAAAGGAAAGGAAAAGGAAAGGAAAGGAAAAGAAAAGAAAGGAAAGGGGAGAGGCAGGAAAGAAGGAAGGAAGGAAATTTTGCAAATACTTTGAGATGTACAATTCCATATACTCTTATGCTAAGTCAATGTTATTAATGCTACCAGAAGAAAGAAAGAAAGAAAGAAAGAAAGAAAGAAAGAAAGAAAGAAAGAAAGAAAGAAAGAAAGAAAGAAAGAAAGAAAGAAAGAAAGAAAGAAAGATCTCATGATTTTGTGCTTTTTCGTCATGGAAAAATTAGTTAGTTGCACACTTTTAGGTAGGTACAGTGACTCAAAATATGAACCAACTACCAATGTAAATCAAGGTCTTCTATATTTTGAAACATATTCAAGGTATTAAAGTAATATATTAAATTAATTATAACTGGCATGAAGGAGTTTGATTCAAGGGGGAGCTACCATGATGATAAAGTGCTTGAAGCCAAAGTTGACTGAGTGCAACTTGGAATTTACTGTATATATTTTTCCCCTAGTCTGACACTTTAACCACTATATCAAACTGGCTATCTAATCTCTCAGTGAGGCCAATACCCATAGTAAGGGGATGATTTTTTTTTAGTTGTTTGAGCTTTTGAGCATCTTGCCTAGATAGGTACAGCAATTGAAGTGTAATCAAAGTCATCCTTAACAACTTAATGAGAGGGATAAAGTGATGTCAGAAATCATCATCGCCATCCCAAAAATATTTTCAGATTGTAATGGAATATGTGAATGAGGAGAAGAGACACTGCATAGGAAACAATCAGGCAAGAAAGGCTGATGCTCCCAGTGACTTAAGGATCAAAGGAAGAAACCAAGAAAGAACCCCCCTAATTGATCAAGCAGTTTTAAAGAAAGTTTATGAGACTATATATTGCTGTAGCTGACAGGTCTTCAAACTTACCTTGATTGCTAGAGATGAAGAGCGTCCTTCTGGAGTAGCTTTTCCCAATTTGATGTCCTCTAGATACTGCTGGGTATTACAAGATTAATATCTAGGACACCTGAATGATTTTAGACTTGAAATATCTTTGAGTAAGAACAATGGAAAATGTTGGTCTAGTAAGCCATCTCTTTACAAAATAGAGAGTTCTTCCAACCTCATCTTGAAATGATAGATTCAAAACAATCACTGAAGTACATGTAGGAGATTACAAAATTCTCCTATCTTACCTGTATATCTTCAAGTATAATTATATTACCAGTAAAGTAATCACAACACCAATCACATCACAGTGTTTTTGGAAACAAATAGCCATATTCTGCTGTATTGATCTCACCATCCTTTGAAATAAACTCTACATTTCCCTGTCCATTGATATTAAGTAAGAGGTGATTGTGGGCTCTTATTTATGAAATGTCCATCATAGGTTTTGAAATTTTCCAGTGCCTACTTATAGCAAAAGATAAGCAGTGCTCTATTTTATGAAGCATTTCAATTTAATTTACCATTGCTTTACTGTTATTTCTGAATATGTTAGACTTGGTTGTATTTCTATTTTTATACTTATTTCCTTGCTTAATATGCATACAGGGAGATGTGGGGTGTTAGGATGAAAGAACTAAAAGGTTGGTCCAACAGCTGATCAAAGCCTTTGTGTATGCTGTATTAGCACACAAATGAACATTACCAAGCTTCAATCTTTTGATCACAACTATCTTCTTGACTTTTTTTGTGGATACCTCTGGGTGTAAATGTAAGACAGCTAGCTAAAGCAAGTAATGCCAGCGTTCAAATAAATAACTTCTTACCATGGGTATACTGGCTCATCAAAATGGTAGGTCATATTTTTTAATACTGTCATTTATCAATGTAGCAATGTATAATGACATTATTTTGTTCACCGCCCTGAGTCCTTCGGGAGAAGGGCGGTATATAAAACTCAGAAATAAATAAATAAATAAAATAAATTTTAAGGGAAATCTTTTGTTTTGAAAATCTAACATTAAAAATATCACCTATATGTATAAAAGAATAAAACTTAGGCTTAATACTGACATTTTTTCAGTTTATTATTTAGAATGTCCAAGTGACAAGGTTAATTTTTACTTTGATATATTTTAACTATATTGAGTAGGTATTAGTCTCTAGCATTTAGAAAGCTACTATTGATTCAGTCTTATTGGAGGTACATGTCTTAACTAAATTATAATTTAAAATACCTCCACTATTTAGTAACAAGATGGAGTAACATCTTTTTATATATTATACTTCCTTTGGTGTGAATCAAAGATAATTAAAGTGAATGATCCATTGGCTATTATTTGAAAAGCTAACTAACAAGTCATTATCTTCCAGGAAGTTGTGCAGCCTTTCAATTATATCAGTTTCTTTCTTTTCGCATGCCTGCTACAAGTGGCCTGGAATTTTTTCTAAGTATTAATTTATTCTTGGTTGTTGTTTTTTTGCTATTACTTTGGAAACCTACTTTCAAACTGGTTGCTGATGTTAGGTCATAACATAAAGTTTATTTTATTTATAATTTCAATGAGTACTTTCTATAAATATATTGCATTTCCTATTTAAACAGTATTGTGTTACTAAAATTATTAGTTTCATTATAAACCTCCTAGAGTATAATATAATATAGATGGCACACAAATGCTATAAATAAATAAATAAAATATAAATACATGACTAAATTAAAAGCGTTAAGGTATAATTTGTCTAGTATATACATAGGTATTCATTTATTCATTTCAATTGATTCATAGATGCCAAAATAATATGACTCATAGTAGTTGACATTCATAAAAGACATTAAAATAGAGTGAGTTTAACTCACTGACAGTTTCTGCACTTTACAAGTAAAACAAAGCAACAGTGTTTATCTTAACACACCTCAGCAGCATTTCAAAAGCTCCAATTCTACATCTTCCTAAGAATTTATGAAGTTTCATTTCCTGTAAGCACAGCAGCAAGTTGAAACCTTGCTGGCTTTCACTGTCTACCAAGACAACGTCTGCAAGGAGATTTGCCACTGGATCCCTGGAACAAAGGGGAGATAATTGAGATCATCCAGGTGACTCTGAGTAGCCACTCCTCATGAGTTGATGATAAAAACTACTGGTTTTACTGTTGATTTATGAGTGGAGTAGCTGAGAGCCAGGACTACTTCAAGCTTATTCTCACAAAGCAGCCTTTGGAGACATTAAGTTTGATTAAGCCTTATACCTTAAGACTTTTTAAAAATTTATGAATGTTTTGCATATTGGAAAAATTAAGATATTTAGACTGATATTTATCAGGTGAATTTCCATCCTCTTAAAAGACAATGGTGTAAATTTGATTTTAAAAGTTTTAAAAATATATTATATTAATTATATTATTATTTATACACACATGTGCATAGTATATCTATTTATCTATATCTATCTATATCTATACATACACACACACTTTCATGTATATGTATGTATATATGTATCTTATATTGATATAGATATAGATATAGATGGAAGGAGGGGAAGAGAGAGAAAGAGAGACCTTGAAGGATAAAAAAATTGAAATAGAAATAGTGCAAACGTTGAATACCTTTCAGCCGCATTTTTGGACACAGTGGATTAAATGCTTGATAATATTTACAGAGCATATTTTAATGAAGCTGTAAGACAAGAACAAGCTACAATGGATATTTAGGAAATTAATTTGAAGGAGGATTTAAATGTAGTACAAATGGATCAATGGATGACTCATTCCCTAAAGAGATGAGCAGATACTAAACAAGGAAATTGATCTGGATTTTTCCTCCTTCTAGATAGATAAAAGAGTTCTGCTAAGATTTGGAAGGACTTTCTTTAGAAG
The DNA here is from genome assembly GCA_023653725.1 of Bungarus multicinctus. Lineage (NCBI taxonomy): Eukaryota > Metazoa > Chordata > Lepidosauria > Squamata > Elapidae > Bungarus > Bungarus multicinctus. The sequence continues at coordinate 7,166,882 of CM042848.1, read as the reverse complement.
TGTCAATTGGAAGGATACATTTTAGTTATTTATACAAAAGAAATTCGTTAAAGTTCTGAAGGATTTTTGCTTTGAAACACAGATGAGCAGCAAACTGCTTCTGAAACTTTTTTGTGAAGGGGTTAAAGAATATTTTTTAAAACTCAGCAAAGATTTATAGGCTTGTTTGAGCAGGGTTAAAAGAAGAAAGTGGTTCTACCTAGTTGCCCTCATCCTTTGGTGAAAAGGATTAATAGATGTAGCATTTGGACCTTGTTTTCTGTATTATCGAGATGAGATATGGGGCAAAGAGAGCCTATGTTTTATTTAGAGATGGTGATAAACCATTAAATCTATTTTAAACTTGCTGGGATGAGGAGGGAAGTTACATCTTTTTTCTATTTCACACTCCTCCCTCCCTCCTTCTCTCCCTCTTTCTTTCTTTGTCTGCCTTTTTTGTAGTTTGTATTGATTTTTATTCTCTGTAGTTGTATTTATTCCAACTAATAATTTTTTAACAACCGGTTCTGTGGGCGTGGCTTGGTGGTCATGTGACTGGATGGGCGTGGCTTGGTGGTCATGTTATTGGCTAGGCATGGCCAACTCAATATCACTCATATCGAAGCACGCACCTCCTCGCCTGGCCTCTCATGACTGTGGGGATGCTGCAACAGTCGTATGTGTGAAAAATGGTCATAAGTCACTTTTTTCAATGCCATTGTAACTTTGAATGGTCCCTCCACACAAGCAAAGTACCAGCAAAGGAGGGGAAACAAACTCTAGAGAAGTTCCTCAGACAGGAAGTCTAGTCCTGCCAAGAATGTAATAAGGGTTAACGGAGAGGCAGTTTCCGTAAGCAACACCAGAATGTTTCCTTCCTGCCTTCCTTACAGGATTAGGCCAGTATTTCTTCTAACAACCGGTTCTCCGAACTGCTTAGAATGTTAACAACTGGTTCTAGAGAATAGGTGCGAGCTGGTAGAATCCCACCCCTGATTTATTCTCTGTAGTTTGTATTGACTTTTATTCTTTTTATAACTTTATAACTCCTAACATAGAATAACAAGAATTGGAAAGACCTTGGAGGTCATCTAGGCCAATCCCCTGGTCGAGTAGGAGAGTCCCTACCATTTCAGACAAGTGACTGTCCAGTCTCTTCCTGAAAGCCTCCAGTGATCCACAACCTCCAGCCTCCACAAGTTCTGAAGGCAAGGCATTCCATCTAGTTCTCACCATTCTCACCATTAGTATATTTCTCCTTAGTTCTAGGTTGCATCTCTCCTTGACTAGTTTCCATCATTGGTTTTTGTCCTGCCTTTTGGTGCTTTGGTAAGACAAGAACCAATTGTCTTGCCAATCAAAGACAAACCAACCACATTCTTACCTTTCTCACCACGGTAACCCTTTTTTTCTGTAGACTAGAAAAATTTAACATATCCTTTCTATAAGGTCTATACCTTTTAGTTCAGTAAGCAGGAAACGTGTGACATGATTTAGGAAGTGAGCATTTCATTAACAGAAAAGCTAAATGAAATGAACTGTAAATTGCTAGGATTCACTTAGATTGAGAATTACTCTAGTACGTGCAAAACAGTTTGTTTCAGGGACATTAAGTTATGGAAGCATAATGTTAATCACGTAACTAAGAATATGAAAAAATGTCTTAACATAAATATGCTGTCTATCTGCACATTGACCTAAAAGCATGACGAGTATATATTGCATATATATACTTAATGAGTATACAGGTAGTCCTTGACTTACAACCATACATTTAGTGATTTTTCAAAGTTTCAACAGTACTTTTGCAGCATCCCCATAGCCATGTGATCAAAATTTAGATGCTTGGCAACTAACATGTATTAATAATGATTGCATGGGTCATCTGATTGCCATGTGCAACCTTCCCAGCTGGTTTCCAAACAAGCAAAGTCACTGGCAGAAGCTGCACTTTCGTAATGACCATGTGATTTGTTTAACCCTATAAACAATGGTCATACATCAAGTACAATTTATCAACTAACTTGCTAAACAATCCTGGTCCCAACTGTGGTAATAAGTTAAGGTCTATCCGTATATAGGTAGTCCTCAACTTACGATCACAATTGAGCCCAGAATTTATGTCGTTATGTGAAAAATTTGATAAGTGAGTTTTGACCCATTTTACAACCTTTCCTGCCACATTTGTTAAAAGAATCACTGCAGTTGTTAAATTAGTAACACATTTGTTAAGTGAATCTGGTTTCCCCATTGACTTTGCTTGTCAGAAGGTCGCAAAAAGGGATCACATGATCCTGCAACTGTCATAAATGTGAGTCAGTTGTCAGGCATCCAAATGTAAATTACATGATCATGGTGATGCTACAATAATTGTGTGAAAAATGGTCATAACTCACTTTTTTCAATGCTGTTGTTACTTTGAACAGTCACTAAGCAACTGGTTGTAAGTCAAGGACTACCTGTACAAGAATTCCTTTTGAAATTGTTGGAAATTTTGCATTATACTATTGCATGAATTTCTAGCAACAAAATAGAACATTCTCAGTAACCCTTCAAGAAAAACATTGAAGTGTTGAAGTGAATTGAAGTTGTTTAAAAGAAAATTCCTACATTCGAGTCCAGTTCTTTTTTCAAGTGGTTTTCTCATGGACTGTTAAAACTTTAAATATAGCAGCTTTCTCCAACAGTTCACTGTGCTAGGAGTCAATCTCAGCTAAGGCAGAGCTTAGTTGCTACAGCTGTTCTTTGAGCTAAATAATATTCAGTGTTGGAAAGATTGGAAGTAATTAATAGCATTGTATTTTGGAAGAGAAGCTCTATCATGAATCCTGACTGATACAGAAGATTTTGAGAAGTAACCTGGTTTTGGGACAGGTGTCTGTGTGTATACGGTATATAGAATAAAGTTATATGGAACAAAAAAAGGAGACATATTCCCCATTAAAGATATATAGTATTAGGCTTCACTTTTAAGCAGATTAATTAAATTCCAAAGATTTACAAGCAGAGCAGAATGAATCTGATGATACTTGAATATTGAATATAAGTTATCTTGCTGCCATTACTTTTCATTAAATTGGACTCTGGAGCTTAGGATAATCTTTGTAAAATATTGGTTGGCAGAATTAAAAGCTTTTTCAAGCAAATTAGCTTGTTATACATTGAAACAAGAATCAGAAATACATCCAACCTGACAAGAAAGACCAAGATGGAATATAGTTGAAGGAGTATAAATTATATGAGACCCTCATAATATAACATAGTTGGACAAGTAGAATATGTATTCTCTTTGCATACTTGTAGAACATCCATTTTCTTTACATGACATTATTATTAATTTTTAATTTCGTATAGGAAAGGATATATTACTGATTTAATCAAAGCCCCAATATTTTATACTATTTTATTCACTTGCTCTTTCAAAATGTCTATTTTTGTCCTGTTAGTTTTAGGTGAAACAAATGTGGAATGAATTCATAGAAGATGTATGCTATGAAGTTCATCTTCTAGTGATAAGTGGCTTTTACTGCTTTGTACTATTAATCCTTTTGTAGTATTTATACTTTATCCTTTATTTGCACCAAGATGCCTCCTCTTTTTTATTATTTTCTGTATTGAATCTGTCTCGAGAGGCTGGGTTTCTTTAGAGTAGTTGGTACTTTCTATAGAGGAAAAATAAGCCACTATTTCATTAACCAAATCTTCTCTGGTTCCGCTTTTGTTATTCCAGTGAAATAGCAAGAAAGATGAGCTTGTTGATGAGTTCAGAAATAATCAAAGAATATTCCAGATTCTCAGGTTCACGACCATATGTCTCCCTGAACATAATGAAAATTACTTCAAATAAACATAAAATGATTGCCCTGTAGAATGGAGAAATTTTTCTTCCCTGTCATATAAACTGTTACACCAAACTCAAATATAGGTAGACCTTGATTTATGACAATTTGGACCAGAATTTCCATTGCTAAATAAGGCAGTTATTTAAATGACTCGTGTCCAATTTTATGACGATTTTGCCACAGTTGTTAAGTTGAATCATGAACTCATTCAGCAAACACAGCCTCTCCTATTAACTTTGATCGTTTGAATCCAGCTGAGAAGGTTGCAAATGGCAATCACATTAACTGGGGATGCTGCGACCATCATAAATACATTGCCCAGCACTTGAATTCTGAACTTGTGACTGTTGGGATTCTGTGATTGTTAACAATGCAAGGATCGACGGTAAGTCACTTTTTTTCCAGAGGCATTGTAAATTTAAATGACTGTGAAATAAATGGTTGTAAGTCAAGGATTTCCTGTTATATTATAACAGGAATATAATATATTATATATTATATTCCTGTTATATTCTTGTTATTATCAGATAACTAAACAATGCTCATAAATCATTGCTCCAACCCCATCTTTGCGGTAAAGTGTACTTTGAATAGATGGCTGTCCTACTTGTTTGAAAAATCTCTGTTGAAGGAGAACATACCATCTCATGAAATAACTCATTTCAATGGTTGCCAGCTCCTACCATCAGCCATATATTGCCCATAATTACTCAACAGTGAGATGGGTGACATATAAATTTAATAAATAAAAAAGTACTAATATGGATTCAGCCAATTATGAGTCTATCTATCATCTAGCTCATTTTTTTTTCACTTAGGATATCATAAGAGAGCATTTGTCATATTAGGATATCATGACAGATTTATTGAGATCAAGAAACATCCTGTCCATGATGTTGTCTTGGTTTATTGAGCTCATAGCAATATCCAAAAAGATCATAAGATTGTCTTGCTGGCTTTTGTTAATCATTGCATTCCTATCCAAATTCTTGCCAACATGCTGTTTAATAATCTGTTCAAGGATTTTGCCCAGTATAAACATCAAGCTGTTGGGTCTCTTAAATCCCAGTGTTCTCCTTGTTGAAAAGATGGGCAATATTTGTTGTCCTTCAAATATCTAGGACTTGCCAGTTTTACAGGACTTCTAGATTACAGTTAGCCGTTCTAAAAATCATTCCTGCTAATTCTTTCAGTACTACAGAATGGAATTCATCTGGATTTGGAATTTTAAATTCATTTAAATTAGGTAAGTATTTCCTTGGATGTAATTTATTGGATGTATATTTTGTGTATATTCGTAGATATTGTACTCTCAAATTGCAATGGAAACGTGGGTACTCTGTTTTTCTTATTTTTATTTTTTAAGTGTTTTGGTTTCATTTTATTGTAAACAGTTGCTAGGGTGCATCCACAGTTTCGTTGTACTTGTACAATGACAATAAAGTTCTTCTTATTCTTCTTATTCTTTACCTTTCTTACTTATTCTGAGATTCAGCTAAGTCTTTCCAGTAATGACACAGGGATAGCCAGTTAGAGTTTTGTTTTTCTTCTGAAACAAGTCAGATGTAAAATACCTGTTAAAATGTTCTGTTTTTCTGCCGTCACTCATTATCTACTCACCCCTTTTGTCCTTGCAACAGACCTACAACTTCTTTTGTGTCTGAAAAACCATTTTAGTATTTTGAACATTTCTTTGAACCTTTTAGCCTTTCTGATACATTCCTTAAAGTTTCTGGCAACTGCCTTGTATCTTTCTTTAAATATGTGCCCTTATTTCATTTTCCTATATACAATATGTTATTTTTTCTTTCAACCTTTTGGAAATCAGCGTGTTTATCAACATTGCTTTCTTTAAATGTATGCTATTTTTTTCCAGAAGGATTTTTATTGTGCCTTAAATCTGTCTTTTCATACTATTATTAATCCCTCACAGACATTTTTATCTTTTAAGATTTTTAGCTGCTGTATATAATCTACTTTTTATCTGAATTAATGAACATCTACTTTTCTGAAGTTTGTTATACAAATCTGACTTTTCTGTTTTTCTCCCCTTGATATTGTGATTTCAAGGATAACTTAGTTATTTCTCCCAAGATTCTACTCACCTTCATATCTTCATCCAGTTCAGTCTAGGATAGTTGAGTCTCTTGTTCCATCAATCATCTTCTAATAAATGAAAATTTTAACAACAGAGAATTTATTGGGCCTTGTAGTGTTGGTTGAAATATCCAATTTTCACTATTGCATGTTTCTAAAACTTTGCTTTGATGTAGAAAGGTCTTTCTTGCTTGAAGAAGTGTGTCATGCTCCTGGTGGAGACTGACTCTGAGGAAGAGGAGGAAGAGCCAACAGGGATTGGCAGTGTGGCTCCAGAGGTGGTGGACGAGGCTGGGGAAGGGCAGAGACTGGCTGAGCAGTCAGAGGAGGACCCAGGCCCTATCCATCCTAGGGCACGCAGGGAGGAGAGGATAAGGGTAAAACGTGGTCTACTCTGGAGAAAAGGGCCATGATCCTCTTCATGGGTTGCAAGTGTGAGGTCTGCATAAGAGTTTGGACCTACGTGCTAACAAAAGCTGGAAACAAATTAGTGTTTTATTTCTAAAGAAGATTTATCTTGGTTGGCGTTCTTCCAACGGACTGTCCCTGATTATCTTCCTGAAGCTGGCAATTATCTATCCTGGTCTGTTGAGGAACTTTATTCAATGCGGTTTGTTTGTTTTTTTTGCTTCATTATCGGCTCTTTGAATGTGAACTGCGTTTCTTGCCTTTGAAATATTATTCTGAAAATAGTTTACTCCTCCACTGTGAACAATTAAACAGTGAAGCCAAGTTGAAGGCACTAAAGGACTTTTAGTTATGTTTTGGATTTTGTTATATTTCTGCGATACTCTGGGTCATCACAAAGTGACTACTGCAGTTGGATGCCAAAGTAGAATTGAACAAGAGATATCAGAATAAAAGCTTTATTAAATAATTCCGGTTGCTTGCATAAAAACATTCCCTTACTTATTAGCTGTGGCTAATAGGGAAGGGAATAACAAGAGGGACTTGTCATGGCAACCAGCTACAGGGAGCTACCTTTGCTGGCAAGTTATATAGCTCTTCTAACCCACTGCATCCCATCTTCATTCCCCTGATCCCAGGCTTCCAGAGTTGCTTAAATTTTCTTTTGAGAAATAAGTCATTAAATAACTTTATTGTTTAGATGTCAGAAAAGGAAGGTTACAATTAGCAAACATTAGTAACATGGTTGAGCATTTCATAGATATTGGGTACCTAATAAAGGCAGAAGTGGGAAATAATTAGCTAAATGGGGAAAATGGTTATTTTGGAGGTCATATAAAACAAAGAAAAGTGATGTATCACTTTGCAGGGAAATGGAAAATTGTTCAAGCAAGTCTCAGGGTACTAATTAAAAATACAATTCAATCACAAGATAACCTTATTGTATTACCCAATCTAAAATAATCTCCCACAATGTATCTTTCTCTCTTTGTTTTGTTCTTACTTAGATGACTTAGATGACCTTAATAACATTTCCATATTCAGATTCATGAATTTCTAGCAGGCATATGCTTTCATTATGTACATCAGAATATCTTGTCCCTTTCTATTGATCTTACTTCTTTTGAATAACTTGTAGCTTCCAAGTAGTATAGTCTAATCTTGTAGTTGTCTCATCAAATTTTAATGAAATCTAGAGCAGAATTTCAAGTTCTCTGTGTTTATTTTTCATATTCTATACTTTGGGTTAGAATCATGAGCTTCATTGTTGTAGTTTTCTGGCAGCCCCTAAATTCTCCTAGATTCTTATGCTTCTCTGTTTGTCTTCTGGGCTACTAGTTCCATCAGCTCCAATGGCCAAACTAGACCAAAACGTCAACACCACAGTAAGCTAGAACTAGTCTTACCGAGATTGGCTATAATAACAGAATCTTGCTATTTTGATTGGGTTGCAACTCCTCCTCCTTCTAATAGTTCAGTGAATTAGGAAGGATTCTTTCTGAGCCAATTCCAAATGTTCTGCGTTTAAAATAATTTTATCCCTTGTTGCTGTGGCAACCGAGCTTGACCATCTCACTCAAGGTCATCTTCTCCATTATCCAGTACTTTTCAATATATTCCCTTCTGAGCTTTTAATCCTCCCCTTTCTGCTCTACCGTGATATTGGCATGGTCCACGCTGATGTAACTGGCATCTTTGTGAGATGTAGCCCATCTCTTGCCAAATCTGCATCTTATGTAGATCGCATAGTTCATGGTAGAAGAATCTAAGGCTTTCTTGATAACATCATTTACTGTATGTAGCCGGTGTTTTCTTTCCAACCTGAGAATGAGAAAAGAGAGAGTCAATGAATGGGTAGAGTTTTGATAGCTTCTTTGGCTCTTCTACTCTCTTCCTCCTGTCTTTTCTCCTTCCCTCTCTTCTACTGAATTCGCCTTTCCTTCCCTTCTTTATTCAGTATTGAATCATTTACATTCCAAATACCTAGAACTGCATTCTCTAAACAGATATTAAATATCACAGCCTCCCAGGCTCCAATTCTCTGTGTCTGTACTCGTAGCATCATTACAAGACTTAACAATTAACGTCGCCAAAATTTCAGCAGTATATCCACCTATGTCTTTGTTTTTATCAGCATTGCCCTATTTCACTTTACTTAGGAAACTAGTTAGTCTCTATGCAAATGAATGGATCCATATGTGGCATTAGGAATTACCAGCTTTTAAAGTCAGGAAACTGATACTCCAAGAAAATATAGATCTCTACATTATTATGGTTAAGATACTTTAAAAAAAAAAAAACGTATATATTTTCTCCTTCTCTCCTTCTTACACCAAAGAGACTCAAGGTACAGTAATCTTGAATTTCTTTCTCATCCAATCTTGTTTTCCCAGGCAATGGTCATGTTTTCCTAATAGCTGCCACATACAGGTAGTCCCTGACTTAACAACAATTCACTTAGTGACCATTCGAAGTTACAACGATACTGGAAAAGGTGATTTTAGACCATTTTTCACACCTATGACTATTGCAGCATCCCTGTGATCACATGATTTACATCCAGGTGCTTTCCCCTGGTTCATATTTAGGACAGTTGCAATGTCCCGGAGTCATGTGATCTCCTTTTTGTGAGCTTCTGATCAGCAAAGTCAATAAGGAATCCAGATTCATTTAACAACCATGTTGCAATGATTCACTTAACAAACGTGGCAAGAAAAGTCATAAAATGAGACAAAACTCAACATATTTTTTACTTGGCAACATAGATTCTAGGCTTATTTGTTCTCATAAGTCGAGGACTACCTGTACTTCATTTAAGACCATCTCTATAGTCTATACTCCTCTGCATAAATGAATGAACACCCAAAAAATCCAATCCAGATTTCTAAGAAATGGGTGGACAATTTTTTGACACTAGCATGAGAAATGGATTTAGGTTTGTTTTGTTTTGTTTTTTAGCCTCCAAAGTTTATACAGTTTGTAATGAAATAATATGGACTTTTCTGGATGCAATTTTTCTCCCTATATGCCAACCTTTGGCAGATAAGATCCCTATTTATAAGGTCATTTCTCTATGAAATGTATTTCTGACCTTTTTTCCTAATTATATTTTGTAATGTACTAATTCCCTTTTCCTTGGAAAAGTGGGAAAAACAGGACCTGATCATTTAAAAAATTTCAAAGAAGGAATACTAATTGAAATCATTGTAATACTATTTTTAAAAAATAATGCAGTATCATAGGACAAGAATTTCTGAAATAGATTGCCTATCAGTTTCATTTTAACTTTATGATTTAGAATATAGAAGAAAAATGTGGATATTTTACTTCAGTAAAGTATTTGCTCGTATGTAATGAAGTACTGCAATTGCTGTCAGCAGATAAAATATTTGAGCCTGAATTACAGTTCATGTTCCTAATATTTGGGCAGAGAGGTTGGAATGGGAAACCATGGAATTGCAACAGATTACAGTACTTGACTAGTGGAATAGATTTTAAATTTACTATCACAGTATTTGAGTACATGTAAGAGCCATATGGTTGAACATATCCATGTCGACTGTCCAAGTACCCTATTTTATTGTAGCGTCTCCCATGTTGAAGGCTCACCCTTTTATAAGGTCCTCATCAATCAATCATAAACAAAGCATATTTTAGGAAGAAAATGAAGAACAAGTCATAAAAGAGCTCTCTAGTGTTGAAACCATAGGCATTGTTAAGCAAATCATGCACACTAGGTTCTGAGCTCTTAGGAATGCAAAGATCTGGGAAGCTTTGCAGAAGAAGAAACAAAACCAGAAGTGCAAGAATGAAGAAAAAACTAACATAGGAACTGAAGGACAAAAAAAATAGTAGCATTAAAATATAAATTTAGAAATTAGAAGGAGTTCTATTTTGGATGATGTTTCTTTGCTTTGTGACAGTTGAAACATGACTGATGGTCAAACAAATGCTAAATGAACAACTAGTGTTCAGAAGCAGAATTCAGATCCAACACATTTCAGTGGGATTTTGAAAGACTAACCATTTATTTCTAGTCTAAATATTCTGTCCTCACATTATATTACTGAGTATGTTTATGCAGTACTTACAAAGCAGTACTTACAAAGCATTAAAAATAGCAATTAAAATAAAACAAAATATAAACTCTAAACAAATGCCTGCATTCTTTTCCCCCTTCCTTCCACTCACTGACAAGGTCTCTTGTGTTTTGCAACTGATAATTTTGCATTATTGAAATGTCTGCCATTGTGACTGAAAAGAGAAACACACTTTGGCAGCATTAAATCCTTGCTTTGTGAATAGTAAAAAAACAAGAAATCAAGGTCATGCTTCAGATACAGCATACAAATTACACATGCTGTTTTAAGAACACCATGTAAGTAAAAGTGGAGAATATACACAAAGAAAATATTAAACATCCACCAAAAAAGCACTAATGTGACAAGAAAATTACTGAAAGACCAGTTATGGAATACTTGATGGTCAATACCTGTCAATCACCAAACAATATACATGCACTTACACGTGTGCATATGAGTTTACAGTGTGATGTAGTGCCACAAATAATCTATTCAATAATATATTTTAGCATTCATCTTTTGTACTGTATTTCTACCACAATGGGTAGCATTTTAGTAATTCAACAATAAACCAGTCAACTCTGACTGCTACTTATTCCTTAAATTTTCTTACCACAGAAGTAAAATAAGGATGCAAAGTCTAAGGCATGTTACCTTGCATATTACAGCTTTGTTATGTAAATATAATCATTGTAAAAGGAACATGATAATAGACCATAAATAACATTAAAAAAAACTCAAGAGTATATCATCATCAACAAATGATGGACATGTTTTGTCAAGGAAGTGTGATTTACTAGAGTTCTGGCTAAGTTACATACCAGTATATCAAGAAGCCAAAAACAGACTAAATAAAATTGTGATGAATTTTGATGGGTTGCCTGCAATCCTTTAAATGTTGGATGACATTTAAGTAAAATGACATCCAAGAACGGTAGCTAAGCTTACTTGATCACTATATGGCATGGTATTTTGAATTGCTGATGTATTTTAACTTCAGAAGGCAAATCACTCTAACCCTTTAACACTTGCCAGGCCTCCTAAAATTATCTAAAGTTACACTTTCAACTTCTAGCTATTTTATTACCACATTTCAACGGCACACTTTTGAGGAAGGTTTTAAGAGTGCAGATGGGAGCTTTTTACCTCTAAAAAGCTTTTCACTCCCATTCACCTTCTTAAAAGTCTGTAAAAACTAAAAATAGTTTTAAAGATTGCAACTTATTTATTTTATTTTATTATTTATTTGTCAATTGCTGTCAAGATAATAGGTATAAATAAAAACATAGTTATTAATACATGGGTACATATAAGAAAAATAAAATATAAAAGAAACCATAGGACAGGGATGGTAGGCATGTTGATGGGCTTATGCACCAGCCTCTTACAGCCTCTTAGGAAAGGGGTGAGGTCAATAGTAGACAGTCTAAGGTTAAAGTTTTTGAGGTTTCGGGAAGAAACCACAGAATCAGATAGAGTATTCTAGACATTGACCACTCTGTTGCTGAAGTTGTATTTCCTGCAATCAAGTTTGGTGCGATTAACCTTGAGTTTGTATCTATTGTTTGCTCTTGTGTTGTTATGGTTGAAGCTGAAGTATTCATTGACCTTGCAATGTATGATTTTATATATTATACTTAGATCGGACCAAAGGCGGCGTAGTTCTAGGTTTTCTAGGTCTAGAATTTCGAGTCTGGTGGCATAAGATATTCTGCAATGAGTAGAGGAGTGGAGAACTCTCCTTGTGAAACATTTCTGGACTTTCTCAACTGTGTTAATATCAGATATGTAATGTGGGTTCCAGACTGATGAGCTCTATTTGAATATGTATTTGAGTATTGGTCTAGCAACACTTCCTAGAATATCGCTATCTTTCAGGTGCATCATGTTTAGCTTCAAGCAGATTAAAGAGCAAGTTCCAACCAGAAGGTTGCCCACTCAATTCACTCTGTAGAATTAAAAAAAAAAATTAAAGAAGTCAATACATTTGGTAGAGAGAGCTTCCTTTACTTTAAGGAGCAGCTGGGAGATAAGCTACTAGTTTTAAAAAGTTTATCTATGGAAACCTGTCTTTCTTCCTCTTATCTATCAGCATTGTAGACTGATAAAGCAAAAGAAACAATATGATTTATAGTCATGTCCTTGGACATGGTTACCTATTGACAATGCACCATCTTTCTCCTACATGCTCTCTATCATCATGTGCAGACAGAGTGGGTGTGTTTCAGGTCCCTTCTATGAAAAGTGATATCTAGAAAATGTGCCTTCTCTCTCACAGCCCTCTGCCTCTGGAACAGGATCTCTCTATTACTCTCTTTTCTAGGATTCCCAAAAGCCCTTAAAACCTGGTTTTGGTACCTGGCCTGGGATTAATGTGTTGAAAAGAGGCTGTCATGCTTGTTTAATGGTGTGGCCTATCATTTTCATTTTGTTTATATATTTAATTGTTTTAATTTAGAATTATATTTTGTAAGTCCAGTGATAATAATATTAACAAAACCTATGGTCAGTTAGGGTTGGTGTTTAGCATTTGAAGTTAGAACTGTGTTTTGTGTTGTTTATCTTTATTTTTGCTTGCAACTGTAACCTGATTCATTTCTTTAGGTGCCATAGTATCTGTGGGAATCTTTATTTTGATCCCGGTCTGCCAGGTGTGTTCCATTAGGTTTGCAAATGCATCTTATAGAGCTTTTACGGCCATTATGTTGTGATATATTTTGCTTTGCTAGAAAACAATTATTAGCAATATAATCTGTTTATACACAAACATTGTTTAAACTAAACTAAACTATACAAAAATTAGGATGTTTTTAAAAAAATTATAGTGTAATTGTTTTTATGGCATTTATTATTATTGAGCTTAAGCAAATGGTATTGTATTCTTTATATAAGAGCCATGGTGCCATTGTAGTTAGAATGTAGTATTGAAGGCTAATTCCACCGACTGCAGCAGTTTTAACAGTTAGAGTCTCACCTGCTCGAAGTTGACTCAGCCTTCCAAAGTTGGTAAAATGAGGACCCAGATTGTTGGTAAAATGAGGATCCAGATTCTTACTCTGTAAACTGCTTAGAAAAGCACTAGAAAGTGGTATACAAGTCTAAGTGCTATAGCTATAAGAACACGTAGGATACAAATTATTTTAATTGCCATTTTTTATGTAATAGGTAATCCTAAAACCAAAAGAGTCATCTATCATATTTGACTTCTTCTGGTTATAGAAAATAGATATTGGCATGCATCTTGTTAAAACTGGTTGAATATTTTGGAAGAAAAAAAGGGCCTTTGTTGTTACAATTGCCAATTGGATTTAGAAGCTTTCCTTAAGAGGTTATATGACAGAATAGGAAATTGTTCCTTTTCTTGAGAAATGCTTTACTATGTTCTGAATACTTTCTAAGACAATTTTCCTTCTCCCCAAGTCCTAGCAAGTTAAGAGTATTTTGATGCAACTAGCATTCCATTTTCTCTATAACGAATCAGATAGTGAAGTTACATGATTCTTTTGACAGCACCCTGAAATTGAAAGTATAAGAGATTAAAGCAAAAATACATAAGACTGTGCATTCCAAAATGGTGCTTTGGGACAAACAGAAGCATGCCTGAAGCTCCTCTTTTCAAATCATGAAAGCAACGGTGCCTTTTTCAGGCTTTTGCAACTGCTGGGTAAACTGTTCCCAGTCAAAGAAAGTGGTGGCATATATCGGCATACCAGAACTGAGCCAAAAAGTTTACTTTGTGCATGCATGGGGGAGTTTCCATTGTCATTTGATGCTTAGATAAAAAGACTTCAAAGGAGATTAAGAAAACTGTGTGTAATTCTCAGGATTCTCAATCATGTCTTTGTTCCTTTCAATATTGAACCATGGTAGTCTGTCTTCTTCATCTTTTAGTGTAAAACTACAGCTATCCAAATATTAAATGAATTCCAGATATACCCTAAAATATAGTCAATATTTTTATTTATTTATGAAACTTATATGCTGTTCATCTTGTGGTGCAAGGCAATACTAAGGGGCTTATTTTTATACTTTATAGTTTAAATGATAAAGCAACTTGATTGTTGAAACCAGTGGAATCCACTGAATTATATAATCTTAGGATTTTCAGTTCTGGGAACTAAAACTTAGAAAAGAAGTTAGGAAGAAGTTAACAGATAACAGATAATCAGAGTTGGAAGGGACCTTATAGGTCATCTAGTCCAACCTCCCATCCAAGCAGAAGACCCTACACTATTTCTGACAAATGGCAGTCCAATCTCTTCTTGAAGGTCTCAAGTGATGGCGCTCCCATAACTTCCAAGGACAAGCTGTTCCATTGGTTGATTGTTCTCACTGTCAGAAAGTTTCTCCTCATTTCCAGGTTAAATCTCTCCTTGTTCAGTTTCCATCCATTATTCCTTGTCTGGCCTTTGGATGCTTTAGAAAATAGTTTGACCCCTTCCTCCCTGTGGCAGACTCTCAAATATTGGAAGACTGCTATCATGTCTCCCCTGGTCCTCTCTTCACTAGACTAGCCAAGCCCAGTTCCTGTAATTGTTCTTCATATGTTTTACTCTCCAGTCCCTAATCATCCTGGTTGCTCTTCTCTATACTTTTTCTAGAGTCTCAACAACTTTTTTATAATGTGGTGAACAAAACTGGATGCAGTACTCTAGGTGTGGTCTTACTAAGGCTTTATAGAGTGATATTAGTACCTCACTTGATCTCGATTGTATCCCTCTGTTAATGCAACTTAGGATTGCATTAGCTATTTTGGCTACTGCTGCACACTGCTGGCTCATATTTAGCTGGTTGTCCACTAAGACTCCAAGATCTCTCTCACAGTTACTGCTATTGAGCCTGGTTTCACCCAGTTTATATGTGTACTTTTGGTTTTTCTTGCCTAAGTGTAGGACTTTTCTTTATATTGAATTTCATCTTGTTAGATATGGCCCAGTGTTCTAGTCTGTCAAGATTCATCTGGATCTTGAGCCTATCTTCTTGGGTGTTAGTTATTCCTGCCAGCTTAGGATTATCTGCAAATTTGGTAAGTTCCCCTTCTATTCCCTCATCTAAATCGTTAATGAAGATACTGAAGAGTACTGGGCTTAAGATAGAACCTTGTGGCACTCCACTGCTTACTTCCCTCCATGTAGACTTAGACAAGGACTACTCGTTGAGTATGGTTTGCCAGCCAGTTGCGAGTCCATCTAGTGGTGGTGCTATATATTCCACTTTTTTCTAGCTTACTAAGAAGTAGGTTGTGGTCTATTTTGTCGAATGTCTTGCTGAAATCTAAATATATTATGTCCATAATGTTTTGCTGGTCTACTAATTTAGTCACTATGTTGAAGAATGAAATAAGATTGGTTTGGCATGATCTGTACTTAACAAACCTGTGCTGACTGCTAGTTATTACTTTACTTGTTTCTAGATGTTGGCAGATCTGTTTTTTTATTATCTTTTCCAGTATCTTCCCAAGTATTGATGTTAGGCTGATTGGTCTATAGTTTCCTGGGTCTGTTTTTTTTTCCTTTTTTGAGGATGGGAACCACATCAGCTCTTTTCCAGTCCTCTGGTAGTTCTCCGGTGCTCCAGGATTTTTGAAAGATATGGTGCAGTGGTTCTGAGATTATCTTTGCCAGCTCCTTTAAAACTCTGGGATGTAACCGATCAGGCCCCGGTGATTTGTTTTCATCAAGATCAGACAGATGTTCTCTTACTATTTTTTTGCTTATTTTAACTTTTATTTCTGGTTTGTCTTTTACAGTTATGTTTTTGGTGGGTTGAGCTATAGTTTCTTTTTGCGTGAAGACAGATGTAAAGAATGAGTTAAGCAGTTCTGCTTTCTCTCTGTTGCCTGTTACGTCCTTGCCATCTTCTCTCTTTAGTGGACTGATTGTTTCCTTGATTTTTTTCTTGTTATTTATATGTTGGAAGAAACTTTTTTTATTGTCTTTGACTTTTGTTGCAAGTCTTTGTTCATTCTGAGCTTTTGCTATCCTGACTTTGTCTTTACAGATTCTGGCTATCTGCTGATATTCTGCCTTAGTTGTATGTCCTTCTTTCCATTTTTTGTACTTGTCCTTTTTTTCCTTTCAATTTGCCAGAGAGAACTTGGATTTCTTGTTTGCTGTTTGAGCTGTATTATGTTTAATATTGTAGCATAATGAAATATAAAATAGTTTTAAGCTAGAGCTCTGCACTTCACTATGCAGGAATATTTAAGAAGGACGAAAAAAAAAGGCTTGTATGGTCTATTTTCAAACTCTTGTCATTTATGCTGGATTTTATGATGGATAACAACAACAATGACATCTCATTTCAAACTAAGAGCAAATTCTATAACTGAGCCTTAATGCCCTAAGCAAAAAAAGGATTTTCCAAAGTTAAGCAGACTCAAAAGAAAAAGAAAAGAAAAAAAATATAAAAATAATTTTGCATTTTATTGATGGTAAGTATAATGCTGTCCCATGGTATATAATCAAATTGCCACAAGCTTCCTTTGCATCCATCAATCTTCTCCAGCCAGATTGCAGAGGACAGATGTAATAGAGTTCAACTTTTCAAAAGCCATGCTGGCTGAAAGTTTTGGATGTTAAAGTTCAAAATTTCAGTATGTCTGAATAATCACAGTTTAAATAGATTATATCGCCACTTCAGATAATGTTGGCAATCACACATGTGATCATTTACATTACATAACTATTTGTTTAAAGCGTCAAGAAAATATGAAGACTGTCCATACATGGAAGAAATATATAATAGGTTGAATGTGTCTTAAGTATATTGAACTATTTTGCAACAAATAAAATGTCTTATTAATATTTGCAATCCAAGACCTTTGTTCTTTAGTGCCATGGATTAATTTCTAAATAAAAGTAAATAGTTCTGCAAGAAGAACCAATATGATCTAAGGCTATAAAGTGATGGAAATAGAAGCTATTTAGTAACTCAACTTGGAAATGAGTACAGTGTGATGGGGAATGAAATATCATGAAATTAGTCATGGTTCTATACTCCAAATGGTTTTATATGCACAGTTGTAGACATAATGTCATAAATTAAAAATGGTTATGCTCTGTGTGTGTGTGTGTGTGTGTGTGTGTGTGTGTGTGTTACACTTTCTTTACTTCAGTCAGTTTCATGTTGTTGGAATTCAGTCCAAACTACCATGTTTGCTTCTTGGCAATTTATACAGAATGGTTTTCTGCTTCCATCTGGAATCCCCTCTTCAAAATCCATCAATATCTTTGCTTTTTATTTGTGCACACATTGGAATCACATCGGAGCAAGTAGCTTTCTTCAAGTAGAAGAAGTGCACTTAGTTTTATTTGCCTCCTCTGAATGTCAAGAATTCTGAGATTGAAAAGGAAGCACTGTTCAAGAATCCAGATAGCCTATGAAGCATCTAGTATCTTACATTAGCTTCTGAAAGAACAATGTTTTAATAAGAATACAACTGGATATTTTTCAATGGTCACTCATTCATCTGGGGTTTATGCCTATGGAAGCAAACACGAAGCCACAGTAAAATATATGTCTCTAGGAGAAATAATAAAAATATTAATTGATTGTCACAATTAATTGATAATTAATCATTTATATTAAGTAGTTGTATTAATTGAATGTTTGATAAAAAGATTAATTCATTTTAGATGCTTTGTTAAACTTTGGAAATCAACAGACCCATCGTCTCCTTTGCACGTTACTCTAATTTGGAGGTTAGACAATTCAGTAATTTTGTATCCAAGTTGTACCTTTGATTATGTTAACAACTTTTAAAATATGGAACGATGAGCTTCAATTATGCTATCCATGGAGTTTGCTGTGAACAAACTAAAGGGTAGACTACAGCAACCTATAAATTGATTCAGTATCAAAGAAATCCTGACTCAACGTTAAATTTAGGAACTTATTAACCATATTGTTTACCAACAAGTCAAGGAAGATCGAGAGTAATGTGTTTAGATTAAAAAAAACATCAAATGTATAGCCCAATAAAAGTATTGATGGCCTAGAGCCGTGATGGCGAACCTATGCCACATATGTCAGAAGTGGCACGCAGAGACATCTCTCTGGGCACACCAGCCGTCGGCCGTTGCTCTTCTGGGTTCTGGCTTATGCATGCGTGCTGGCCAACTGGTTTTCCTTGCACGGGAGCATCGGAAACTGGAAGAGCAGGTCCCCAGAGCGCATGCGCACACTATCCAGCTGGTCTTTGTGCACACATGCATGTTATAAAGTGGAAGATCAGGTGGCCTGCACACCAGGAAGCTAAGCTGGTTTCTGGTGCTCCCGCGCGTGCTCTTCCGGTTTCTGGTGCGTGTGCTCCCGTTTCGGCACTCGAAAAGGTTAGCCACCACTGTCCTAAAACAAGCCATTTCTTAGACTAATTTACATCATAGTTTTCACCAGAAGTATGTATTTTATTCCATATGAAGTCAACTGAGCTCATTTGAGACAGAGAATAGAAGGATGATTAAATGTGATCAATCAAAGGTAATGATAAAAGCTGCATAAACCTAAATGGCTCAGGTGATCTCCTCAATTGCATAATTGAAAATTAGAATTTTAAAAGCTGTTTTAATATTTTTTTAAAAAAAACATCAGACCACTTTCATTTCATTTCATTGCTTGCACCTGGACAGCCACAAATAAATCTCCCCATAGGAAGGAATTCATTCATTATCCCAGGATCAGTTTCCTTGAATTACAGAAGAATATGTATCAACATGGTGAAAACTCATTTCACATATTATACGGGTCCATTGAAAAGACAATCTATAAACCATGCTGTTACACCACAACCTGTTCTTATTTACAAGCCATTCTCACTGCATTGTAATCCTAGCCTTTTCCTATTGCTTTACTAACCGAAAATAATAAATGTTTCCAGGAGCTGACTAACTGCTGGATGAATGAATGTGAAGCACAAGTTAGGAAGGTGGAAGTGTGGCAGGCAGACAATCTCTCCAACTGAAAAATAAAGCCAGAAAAAATTATTGCACAGGAAAGTGCATTCCACGTTGGTTAGTTTCCCAAGGTTACAGAATAGCCCATATTTTCTTATGCTTTCCATGTGCCAAGTGCTAGCCCAATGCAACTGCCGGGCAGATTTGGGGGGAAGGGGAGTATGTTAGAAATCAATGGAGAATTTGTTTTATTTATGTGGAAAGAAAAGGTCATCTGTAATGTAACAATTAGCTTTATCCTGAGTCTGCAGTTTTGAACTACTGACAAGAAATTAAATCCCACTAAATCAGTGAGGCACCTGCCTCTAATTATGATTAAACTGGTGTAGTGACATTAGTCCTTGTGTGAGTGATGGGCGAGCTGTCCTCAGTTCAAATAGGAGCTGGTTTAATATTTGCATGCATTTTGGAGTAATCGCAAAACAAACTCAGTTTTCTGGCATGTTGTACCAGCAATTTCATACTAAAGAAACCACTTGCATTTTATCAGTCACTAAGAATTATAATGTTAACTATCCTCTTTTTGCAAAATTGTATCAATGAATAGGAAGGGATTTTAGATTAGAAAATAACTAAAAACTACTCAGAAACAAATAATGATGCTTTTCAACAAAATTAGAAGTTTGCTTTATTGCTAAAAAAATAATACAGTTGTGTTGGTTATGATATCTTCTGTACTGGGAGGAGACAAAAATGTAAAATGGAACAAAGTCCTATGGAAACTCTTCCTCTTTAAGGTGATCTAGAGTAGGTTTTGTAATGTTTGCGACTATATTCAAGAGATTGTTATATTTGTTTATTAATGTTTTCCACGTAGGACATAAATCATACATATACACATACACACACAAACACATTTATTTATTTATTTATGGTAAAATATTAGATGAAATATTCATGTAGTTAGCATATTCAACAATATAAAAACTATTCCCAATTGGTTTAATTCATCTTCACATGCTAGTAATAAAAAGTTAATTTCAATAGCTTAGACCAGAAAGGTGGGTTGGGATTATGGGATTGCATCCAAACCATCTGGATGGCGCCAGGTTGCAAGAGGTTGTTCCAGAACTATTCATCAATTAATCTGAAAATAATACTTCTTCAAAATCAAAGAAATAGCATTCTGGAGGATTGGTTTCCTCATATGTGGAGGAAAGTTTTATCAAATAGTCAGAAGTCTGCCCATTTTCTATGCATTAATTTCAAGTTCCATTTTTCAGCCAGTTATGCACCAGAAGCAAACCTAGAAAGAATTGAATTTGTGAATAGTGGAAGTAGCTTAAAATTGAAATTCATCATGACTCTCTAGGTCTAGGACCCTCCAGCTTGTCAAAATGGATGATGAGAACGATCACAAGAAAGCTATGATTTCATACTTCAGTTGAGATTACGGAGATTGTTCACCTGTAAATCACATGCTTGTAGAAGCTTTGAAAGCTGGATTCAAATGCCTTTTAACTTACAAGATTTATTTGGAATCAGTGGCCTCATTTTCCATTTACATTCTAACTTAAATGTTTGCTAAATACTGATTTTGCTAGGGTACCAGACTTCCTCTGTCTCTGATTTTGGTTGGAATCAATAGTTTTTATAACCCTCAGATGTATACTAGGAAGTGTGCTTTGACAGATGAATTGTACTTAGTACTGGCACAGAACTTATAATTTAATTTTACCCATTGATTAAATGAAGGGGCAATGATGTACTGGAGAAGCTGGGGAATGATAATGCTAACACTTGCTCTAGTTTTCAATAATAGATCTTTGTGCCATTGGCAGTATAATATACAGAGTAAGTTTACAATAGCCAAACCATATAATTAAGACATATGTAATTATTGATAAATAAGACTAGTTCTGCAAATGATATTGTTGGAAGAAAAATCCAGGTCCATTTCCAAGCTGGGAGAAAGGTGCTGGAAATAAAATGAAGTCTGGTTGGAAAGATTCTGTTCTGGGACAGCTGACAAAATGGAGGTGAGAGTGGGTGAGTTTTTATACCTTCTTGATTCCTATGGGGTCATGTAGGGGTCATGGCTGGCTCTATAGGCAAAAGAGGAAATGGAAATCCTAGGTGTTTTTCTGAGCTAAACTTGTCAACCTTTGACTTCCCTAATTGTGTTGCTTATCTGGAGTCTCTGTCTGACCCAATCTTTCTGAATGGGTTACCAAATCTGCATTTCTAAAAGCTGGCCTCCTCAGTTTCTGCTTGGGACAGGGAAACCGGGGCTGGTTTCTGCCTCCCTTAAGATTTTTCCCCATTTCTCCTTTAGAGGATACATTTTCTCCTGCCTTTTAAACATTCCTCCAAATATTTCATTCTCTAGAAGGGTGGGTGGTTCCTGACTTTCTGCAACATGAAGCAGTAGCTCACTGTGCAAAAATGTCTCTTTACACAGTTGTAGATTATGAATCCCTGATAGTTAAGGAATACTCCCAGATTGAGAAATTGCTTTTCCAGGAAAAATGCAATTATATCCAAAACAAGTGGAAGCCCAGCTCCTCACAACACTTCCTTATTTTCTGGATTTAATTTCGGTGTATTTTCCCCTCATTCAGATCAATACTGAATTTACACAGTTACCAGTTGTTCTCTTGGAATTGGATAAAGAACAATAGAAGATGAAACACCACACTAAATAGCATTTTGATGACAACTTCTCCAAAAACACTGCCTTTTGTCCCATAGCAATTTTATGAAGATGTTAAACAGGCCTAGTCCTATCATCATGTCCAAAAGTATTCCATGGTCAATGTTACTGAAAGCCCTAAGAGCATTTTTAAGACTGCACACATCCATCTATTTTCCCATGTTATCCATCAAAGTAACCAAAGCAATTTCAGAATTACATCTTGGCTGAAAGCCTGGCTGAAATGGATTGAGCCAATTGATCCGAGTTTCAAGGCCTTCACCTTCTCAATCACAGTTGGGACTATCCCTCAATTGATAAAAGATGGGATATGAGAAAGAGAGATGTTGCTAAAATTGTTCATAATACTTGTGATGAAGAGAGAAATCATTTCTTTCTGTATTCATTTTCTTTATTCTTATTTTTTCCTTTTTCTATTTTTTTTTTGCAGCTTCTATTTTTTATTTATTTAGTTTGCATTGTTCCAACTGTAATTTTTAATAAAACTACTATTAAAAAGGTTCTACTGTAATTACACAAATATCACAGGCCAAGTAAAGTTTTCATCAATAATAACCATATTACTTCCTCATTAATATTGCCACCCACAAGAAGGCATTGATCACCTGCTTTAACCATGTGGTTAATCCTCTCCTAGCCAAGTTAAACTATCAAGTAAGGAAATGATACCTTCATATTTCCCCCTTATCTAGTCTTGATATCCTCAACAACTATTAAATGAAAAGAATCCAGAATAACAAGACAAGCAGTTCCTGAGATTATATCCCGATAATTTATTTATTTATTTTTACTTATTTTATTTATTTTGTCAAACAATTATTAGATAACAGGTATAAGTATAAACATGGTTCTAAATACATGAAATGGATACGAATAAGAAAAAAAAAACAATAGGACAGGGACGGTAGGCATGTTTTGGTGCGCTTATGCACACCCCCTACAGACCTCTTAGGAAAGGGGTGAGGTCAATAGTAGACAGTCTAATGTTGAAGATTTTGGGGTTTGGGGAAGAAACCACAAAGTCAGGTAGAGTATTCCAGACATTGACTACTCTGTTGCTGAAGTCGTATTTCCTGCAATCAAGTTTGGTGCGGTTTATCTTTAGTTTATATCTATTTTGTGCTCTTGTATTGTTTTGGTTAAAGCTGAAGTATTCATTGAAGGTAGGACATTTCAATATATAATTTTATGTACTATGCTTAGATCAAACCGAAGGCGGCATAGTTCTAGGTTGTCTAGGTCTAAAATTTCAAGTCTGGTGGCATAAGGTATTCTGAAACTGAGTAGAGGAGTGGAGGACTCTTCTTGTAAAATATTTCTGGACTTTCTCAATTGTATTAATATCAGATATTCCAGACTGATGAGCTATATTCCAGACTGATGAGCTATATTCAAGTATTGGTCTAGCAAATGTTTTATATGCTCTAGTTAGTAGAGTGATATTACCAGAGAAAAAGCTATGCAGAATTAGGTTAACAACTCTTAATGCCTTTTTGGCTATGTAGTTACAGTGGGCTCTAGCACTTAGATCATTTGAGATGAGTATTTGTGCAAACTTCAAAGTTCAAATGAAGATGAATTCAATGTAGTTTAGATAAAAAAAAGAACAATGGAAATTGTTCACCAGGTGCACCGTTAAACAATTCTCTTTCCAACATTTTGGTGTAGAAAATACTGTAGAGTTCAAAAGAGTATTGAAATCCTTTTCTGTCTTGATGGAATCAGCAGTGGTATTCAGCAGGTTCTGACCAGTTCAGGAGAACCGGTAGCGGAAATATTGAGTAGTTTGAAAATCTCCACTTCTGACTGGAGATTTTACAGTATCCTTCCCCTGCCATGCCCACCAAGCCATGTCCATCACTGCATGCCATATCCACCAAGCCAACGTCATAGAACCAGTAGTAAAAAAATTTGAATCCCATCACCGGATGGAATGAACACAAATAGTAGGTACCCCTGTCTGTTTTCTCTGCAGCAGAGGAATGGTTCCAATAGCCTTTCATACAGATTTCAAAATAAATATGTTCCAGTGGTCTTTCATATAAATTCATATACACAAAAATTCCAGTTGGAAGACACAATGTTTTAAAAATCAGCTTCTTCACTATTTGCCCATCCAGCATTGCTGGATTCTTTTGTTGGCTAGAAGGAAAAAAATATATTTTATATTTTTTAATCTGAAATGAAAAGAAATTTTCATACTTCAGAAATTAAATTATGGTTGTTAAATCTTCAAAATGCTTAATTGAAAGAGAACACTAAAGATGCGTATGCTTGTTAATTGGATATCATTTTGAAATCTGACTATATTGAGCAAAAGATGAGATTAAAGAGTGATTCCAGGTTCAATGGCATACAAATAATCTTGTCTTCACATAAATTAGCTTTCATCTGATTACTTAATGTGTTCTGCAAAATTATTAACTTCTTATACAAGCACCACAACAGATCTCCCTGGAGAACAAGTGTTTTTTTCTTAAAAGTTTTTTTTTGCTCACATAAAGGGGAAAAATAGCTACATAAACAAAAAAGACAATATGTCTTTTTACTTGATGAGAAGATACAGCTTTTCATTTAAAGACCATACCATTGATTAACTAGTTTTTGACCCAGAAAGTAGTTCACTATGCAAACTCCTTTAATATTGAACATGAGAAAATAAAAAAAAGTAGATGAATTGCTTATTCACTTTTGAGATTCTGAGTAGTTTATCTCTGTCACACCACTGTTAAGAAAGGAAAATGGCTATTAATCTTCAGATAATTTATGAAACATGTATTTCACAGGAAAATGTATTTAGCAATTATAAGTCTTGTATGGAAGCCTTATTTATTTTTTGAACCAGAATTTTGTCAGGTATAAAAATATATTACAATACTTTTATCCCAAGAATTTGTCAGAACAAATCCATTTTCTCAGATATAATACAGGACTGAAATCTCATTTTGAACCAGGGTTCAACTCTAATTTCAAATCTCTGTTTGTTTTTTGTTTTATACTATTGTTATGCTGCCCCAATCCTATGACTCTGGATAGTTTACAAAACAAAACAAAACCATCTAGATTATATAAAATACTTTAATAACTTGATGGCTTTGAATGTTACTTCCTACTTTTATTTTTACAAGAATAACATGTTTCCTGCATCTGGGATTAAGAAGGGGTGAAGACAAGATGGCAGTGAGGTACTATATTCCATAAAGTGCTCCTTCAATAATTCTAGTTCATTTCAGCGGCCTCCAAAATATTGTTCTGTTGTTAAATCTTGCTTTGAACCAGATTTTAATCCTGGAACCTTTTGCTAGGGGACACCAGATGGAGAATAACACTAACAATAGCTTTCTGGGAGAAATAAAAAAGGAAGATAAAAAGAGTGGCATATCACGATCTAAAAAGCAAGAGATTGAAAAATTGTGATTTAAAATTGATCGTAAACAGTTTATGGTCAATTTGCTAGTGCTATGGATGGGTTGAACTCATTATTTTATATCTAGTACTCTTTCACTAGGAGACTGAGAAACTGACTTTTCTTGTAGAGAGAAGACAACTAGAGACTATGGGATTAAAAATAAATTGAATGCCATTATGGCGCTAAGATTACTAGATATGGAATTGCAGTCAAATTTACATACTCAGTTAAAAAGAAATAGTAAAAAGTTCTCCCAATTGAAATTCAGCTCCTGGCAAATTCATGGGTACACCCATGTTACTACAGTAGCAACAAATGGTTTGCTTATCATGGCATGTTTCTCATTTTTCCTGTATATAGCCCTGGAATTTCCAAATATTAACCAAGGCTCATTTCCTTTGTTTTTGTTTTTATCAAAAAATTGACAATAACAATGACACAGTGGGCTTAGAAAACTTTTTAGTGTTGCACTTTCATGATTGTTTAGAATTTCTAAGAGCCTCCTTGTGAAAGGAAAGAAATACTATACTGTAGATCAGCAGTTGCCAATTGGTGGGCTGCGGCAAAATTTTGGTGGGCCACGGAAGAAATGGCCCCCAAAAGCAATTAATCTGGGCTGCGCGGGAAAACAAGGTTGCTCCACCCACATGCCCCCCCTATCTTTTGGCCAGTGCAAAAGTCACTTTGACTCAGAGGCAGAGAGCCACATGAGCTGCAACTTGAAGGTAAGACCAACGGCGGGGGAGAAGGGTGGCTTGCTGAAGGTGGGAAAGAAAGGCGGATTAGGAACAAACTTATTAGTTCATAATCGCGCTAGGCATTAAAGACCCAGGAAGAAAAGCAGTAGCTGCTGCTCATGCTTCTGCTGGTTGGCTTCAGCAACAACTGCCTCCAGGTGGGGGTGGGGTGGAAGGAAGCGAGAGACAGAAAGAGGAGGGAGCGATCCAACGCTGCCAGGGAATTAAATCCATGTGGTGGGGAAGGGGGGAATTTGCATGGCTTGACCACTGCAGAGTGACCTATATCAGGTAAATGTTAGATAGTACTGTGCATTCAAATGTTTGTCCTGGAATGACTGGAATGAAAATGGAGTAGAAATGGGTATTTCGTGCTTGCTGACAAATTTTCATAAGTGTGAAAGTATAGGGAATAAAATACTAGTTACACATTACTCTTAACGAAGACAAAACACCAGGATTTTGGATCCCCCCAAACCCAAAGGATGAGAGAGGCCTTTCCTTTCCCTTCACTCTGCCCCACAGTTTCTTATTCCAAACAAGCAGGAATAAATATCACACTACAAATGTGTAATATTTAAATGTTTCAATATTTTGTAATAATTGCACTAACTTTAATAATTTTGTTACAATAAATATTTTGTTGTGATTAAGCATTTATGATTTTGTTATAATTAAATAAGCATATATATATATATATATATATATATACTTTGTGTTACAACATCCTGTTAAGCCCCAATTAAGGGAGAAAGCATACTGCTTTCCTTTCTGTCCTTCGGCTCATCACCAGAGACCATACCGACAGAAAGCTATTTGCTTCGTTGTCTTCAGTTTACATGTGTGTAAGGTTTTTGAGCTGATAATTTTTAAATAATAAATAAATATATATTTGTTTTCAGAGGTTTTCGCGGGTATTTGTATGTGGATCTTTGGTTCTTCGGGTTTTCTCCCGCGTAGAATTGGAAATTCTCCCACGTAGAATTGGAAAAAAGGAAGAAGCAGCTGCAAGCTCACATTACTCTGAGAAGCACAAGGCCGAAGACACAAGCCTGAAGATGATGAATGAGACTTCATCGAAACATCACCTAGATATTTCCAATTCTACGCGGGAGAAAACCCGAAGAACCAAAGATCCATATATATATATATATATATATATATATATATATATATATAAATTTTATATTAAATATATTAATTTTGTAAAAAAAATTAGTATTAGTGGGCCTTGGGATTTAAAAGTATGTATTTGGTGGTCCCTGAGGTCCAAAAGGTTGGCGACCCCGCCGTAGATCATATGTAACATGTAACATTTCACAAATAAAACCTTTATTATACACGTAAAGCATATTATGCATGAATATATTCTACCCTTCTCTTGCAAAGAATCATACTGTTTTATGATTGACTGACTAAAACCATTAATCCATCACCCACATTATTGTTTATACTTAGTGTTTTTTCTTAGAGTGTAGCTCTTGGTTGACTGAACCAAAGGTTGAAGCTTGAACATTATTCTAGTTATGTTCTTTCACTTAAAGAAAAATTGCTGCCATGTATTGAGAAATCTGCAGGGCAATCCTGATCAATTTGATATGATCTGTTGACTTCTGGAAAGCTGTCAGGGAAGCTGGGAAGCTGTCTGGGAAGCTGTCAGGGAGCATTAGAAATGTGCATAATGTGACCATGTGAAGTAGCAGCAATGTGGTGGTGCTGAAGCAACTGGAACTTTCCCAAATTTTATTTCCACAGGTAGCCAGGGTCCTACATCAGTACAGTTTTGGAGGTAAAGGAGTCCTGGAGCCATGGACCCATTATTCACATTTTTACTTGCCTCTGCAATGGGGAGATAACAGTCAATCTGCATCTGTTTCTCTGCCTAGTTAGAGTCAGTGGTGTATTAACTATTAAACAGACTAAGCATATGCTTAGGGCAACAGGCCCAAAGGGGTCACACAAAAACTTTTATGTAGCCTAAGCTTGGCTTCATTTGCACAATAGGTACAAAGGAGAGGGGGGGCACCAAGATTTGTTAGTGTTTAGGGTACCAGTGAGCTTTAATCCGCCACTGGTTAGAGTTAGGTTCGAGTAACGTTGCTGAGTCTAATCCAGGTTTTATTTGCCCATGGGTGACATTTTGGATGTGTTGAGTTTAGCCAGAAATGATAAGGCCTATTGAAAGCCGGAACCATTTCCATGGGACTCATGGGCCCTGGCAGTCTGTAATTTAGCCCATTTGAATTACTTTTGTTAGTCCAAAGAACTAAAAATGTCATGTGGAATTACTTCTGAGTTGTTGATATTTGCCTAGAAACAGAATCTTACCAGACTAAAAAAAGTTATCTATATAATTATCAGATGTACCCTGTGAACTGCTGGGAGGGTCCCTCTTTCTGTCTCCAGATATTCTAGATCTGCTATGTCTCTGCTACTCACTCCTGCAACTCCAGATTACAATCCACTACATCCTTTGTTCAATAATTGTTGTCCTATGCCTTTCAATTTTACTTAACTGAAGATTATAAATAGACACAAGAATTTTAGTAGTATAAAGACAGAAAGAAACTTCTGATTTCCTTTGCAGCAAATATAATTACAAAGTTATTTCTTATTCTACGATTACAAAAAAAACTTCCATCTTTCATATCTACCAGTATTGTTCTAAGCATTGAAAGCAAAAACTATGTGTATTGTTTCCATTTTATGCAAAAAGTCTGCAAAGGGTTTCCAGTCAACCATAAATGTAGATACTGTTATTTCTCTTATCCAAGAGTAAATTTAGCTATCTTTATAAATTCCATCATTTCCACTCTCCATTGCGAGTAGTATCAAATTTTGAGCATGTCTTGCTGTAGTTACCATATATATAACATCATGTTATGCATTTTGTATTTCCAGCAAATATTCAAAGCACTTTTATACATTTTAGACTATTTTTCTAGTGACAAATACCAACAGTACACTATTTCATTAAAAAGTCTCTTTAAGACTAGAACATAATATAAATTTCAATTCTTTTAACAACATAATTTCCCTTTCGTCTGTATGTGTGTTTGTGTGTGCACATATTCAAATCAGTTTTTGACTCCCAGCAACTTCCTGGGAAAGTCTCCTGTAATTTCTTTAGCTAAAGTTTTTTTGGAAATAGTTTGTTGTTGCCTTCTTCCTAGGGCTGAGAGAGAATGATTGGCTCTAGTTGGCTCTAGTTGGCCTAAAGTGGAACTAGAACTCATGGTTTCAGTTTCTAACCTGATGCCTTAACCATGCACCAGACTGGTTCTCTGGTACCTAAATAGAACATCCACATTCATAAACATTTTATCAGATTCCCAAGTGATGTAAATACACCTATTTATTAATATTTAGAAAATATCTGATTATCCAGAATTGACGTGTGACAAAAGGGGCTTGTCCTATCAGATCTATCATCACATCATTTCGGCCCTGCTTCGCTTTGATGGCAACCTGCCATAAAATGAGGCAGGGGGAAAGGAGGATACCAGAAGGGTGGGTGACTAGAACTAGAAGTGCCACCCAATGACAATGGTTGAATAATTCAAGTACGTAGGCATGAGAATGAGATCTGAATGCCTACCAAAGAGGTGCCAAAATTAGAACTGGTTCCAATACAGCTAATTTAGCCTTTATTCACTAGCAAGATGACCAAGGAAGAGGGTTTTAGTAAAAGTATACTTTTTGCTACAGATGGAATCAAGGGTCTTTCTTTCCTAAATGTCCAAGCTGGGGCAGGTCTGGCATATCCCTTTTTATAGATTTATGATCTTTTATGTAGCACTAGAGTGAATTCAGTGGGCACCACTAAACAATTCCAGGAGATTTGAAAGTCGAAACTCTAATTTTAGCAATATAAGCATCTCACATTTATCCTGTCAATAATTTAAATCTTACATACTAGAAATCCTTCCTGTGATAGCTAGGCAACAAAAAAAAACAGGTCCCTCTTTGACATGAATGTTGATGGAGTGATAGCTTGGACTTTAAACTTCTCTTCCCTGCAACTCTGTTTTATAAGTAATGATGGATTACTTCAGCTCGATTTGTTAAGTGACATCAGTGTCAACAGATCATGTTCCGACAGTTCATCAAAGTCTGGATAGAAAATTATTGCAAGCCTTTTTCAGATAAAATTCATGTACTTTCTATGCTCACGGACAATCATGGGAGACAATATCTTTATCAAAGAGACAACTACCAGACTTTGATGAACTATTGGAACATGATCTGCGATACTGATATCACTCAACATGTAGTCCTTGACTTACAACCGCAATTAAGCCCAATATTTCAGTCGTTAAGTGAGACATTTGTTTGAGTTTTACCTCATTTAACAACTTTTCTTGCCATAGTTGTTAAAGGAATCACTGCAGTTGAAAATTAGTAAGTTGTTTGTTAAGTGAACCTAGCTTCCTTATTGACTTTGCTTGTCAGACGATCACAAAAGGTGATCCCATGGTTCTTAAATACAAACCAGTTGCCAGATGCTGGAAAGTTCGTAACTATGAAAAATGTCATGTCACATTTTTCAGTGCCGTTGCAACTTTCAATGATCACTAAACAAACTGTTATAAGCCAAGAATTACCTATATTCTCCTTGTACTAAGTTCTTCTTTCTGATCAATATAAAGAACCAAACTAAGTTGAGGACCAAGGAAGATAAATAATACAAAACTGTATCAGAACAAAAATGTATATTTAAATACATTATATATGCTCTTGTAGTCCTAATAATGAAGCTACTACAGAAGTGAGCAAGTATGACTTCTTTATCATCTGATCATGAATTCTGAAAGTTGAAGTCCACAGTCATAACATTGCCTATCACTCAGCTACTATATATTTGATAAGGCAATAGATGTTCTATGGATTTTTTAAAAATGCTCCCAAAACACTCTTGCTAAACCCCAATATCCAAAAGCTGTATGTTGATATTTGCAGGTCAAATTGTCTATTCAAGTGGATACATAAATCAGGAAATAATTGTTTTATGTAATAATCCAAGTCATTTATCCTTTATTACACAAAACAAGTACAACCTGATTGATATCAGTCCTTCAATGCAGTTCATACTAGGAAACCATAATTATGAATGTTAATGCTACTTTTATTGTAAGGTTAGAGTAATGGAATATTGCAAGTCTGAATGCAGTTCCCCTTCTCCTCCCTTCCTCCTTTATCTACAAGAGAATGAAGGAGGGTCATTCCTCAGATTCTTTCTTAAACTACATTTCTGCTTTGGACTCAAGTTTCTCTTAGATGTGCCTCTTCCTCCAGTTCCTCAGGGTTACTTTTACAGTCCTGGTGTAATGATGTCCTGATGATGTAATGAGCATATTTGTCCATAATACACTATAATCCGAAGTTTAGTTGTCCTATTTAATTAATCCTACCTGTTTTATTTGTCAGAATGTCTGAAGAAAGTAGTAACGGAAGGAGCAGAGTGGTTTATGCGCAAATGGACTGCTTATTCACAGTGGAGTAACAAGCAAATCTTCTGGGTATTACAAGTGATATGTTATCATGGATTTTCTCCCAGAATCACTTGTTTTGGCCCAGAAGCAGGTGAAGGTAACTTTTGATTCATGAACTACCCTCTTGTCTGAGAAACAATCTCCTTCTTTCATTCCAGCACCATTCCAATATGAAAAACCTATATTATACTGTATATTATGTTATGCTATTACGTTATTGTTAGGCAGCAATTTTTGTATTATTTACCTATTAAGAAAAATTATGTATAAATAAGAAAGTAAATATAATCAACATCGAGGGGTTCTTGGTGCTAAATTTTCTTGATAAAAATGTAAAAAAGGAGTGGAAAAGAATGTTTGTAATGTTGATTATCAATAATGGGTAATATTTGTAGCTCAGGTTTGAAACAGTGATGATGCCACCTAGTTTGGATAAATGAAACTTCTGCAAGAAAACAACCAAGGTCAGAGAGCATCAAAAAAATCCTTGTTTCAACCCTGAGCTACAAATATTCCCCTTTATTGATAATCAACTTTAGAAACATTCTCTTTCTCACTCTTTTCTTATTTTTTATTAAGAAAATTTAGGTAAAAATAAAAATCAACATTATAAATAATCAACATTATAAATAATCTCTTTCCCACTCTTTATACCCACTGGGGTAATCTGAAGCCAGTGTCCTATAACATGACATTACGTGTTATGATGCCAGTTTTGGAAAGTGCTGTGATTTATCACATAAATGGGGTGCAGAGAAGATTCCAGGTGTGTTGCAGTAAGAACTCAGCAAGGAGCAGCAGGGGATTTTTACAACTCCACGTTTATCTCTGCAATTTCCAAATTATATGCATGTGTGGCTGGCCAGATGCAACTGCTTGGAAGAATTTTAGTGTTAAGTGGAACCATAAAACTAGTTACTGGTGTCCTGTTCCAGCAAAGACCAAGATAATAAATACAGTTCTTCAATAAAACCACAGTTAAGGAAAATACAATTTAGTATGAACCACAGGATCTTCTTTCTGTCCAGCTGGCTTTTATCTTTCAGCATTACACTCTGGTTTTTTTTTTTTTTTTTACAATAATACTGGAAAAGATGATGCACTGTCCACCCCTACAACAGGATGGGGTATGTTTTCCCATTGGCTTGTCAGATACTGTATGGTTGTGTTAATATATGAATTGAATTGTTTTATTAAATCAGGGGTGAACAGATTGCCTGAGATGTGGCTGCTGAAATGCCCAATTAGGCTAAGTCGTTGCTGACTTTCTAAACCATGCTCTTATTTATTTGAAAATGTTTTCCTAATTTGTTTTAACTGCTAGTACTTAATTATTAACTTTTAGAACAAGCTATATACATTTACATAATGTCTGGTGGATTAGTTGGCATAATCTGTTGAATAATCTTTATTGCACTTTCACAATAAATGTATGGAAGTCTGCTCAGATTAGATGTGCTGTCCACATCTGAACCTGATGTTAAAGGTAAGATTATCTCACTTAAGAAGTAATAGGATTTTTTTTTTAAAAAAGTTTTTTTTCACTTTTTAAAAGGGGATAGGCTAAACAAGGTCAGGATGTATGGGAAATTCCTATACCGTATTTTTCTGACAGTCCCAGAACATTTGCTGATATTATATGGTTTATGTCATGCCCCTAGTGGAGACTGACTCTGAGGGAGAGGAAGAACAGCCGACAGGGAGTGGAAGTGTGGCTTTGGAGGTTGTGGAGGAGGCTGGGGAAGGCCAGAGGCCAGCTGAGCAGTCAGAGGAGGACCCAGGCCCATCCCCTCTCCATCCTAGGGCATGCAGGGAGAAGAGGATAAGGGAGAGACATGGTCAACTCGGAGGGAGAGGGCCTTGATCCTCTTCATGGGCTGCAGCTGTGACAACTGAATAAGAATACGGACCTGCGTATGGGCAAACGCTGGAAACAAAGCATGGAAATACTTCTAGTTTATGATTCCTCTCTGAGTTTGGTGTCCTTCCCAGTGTGTTATCTGTGGACGTCCTCCAGCCCTTATCTTGCCTGGCTTGTGTTGCTTTTTCCCTTCTTCTTGTAACTGTGTGGGAATTTTTGGCCTCCGTCAAGAATATTCAGAGCTTGGAAGCAAAATGAAGGAATAAAAGGGGCTTCACCTGTTTTCTGTGACTGTGTTTGTTTTGTATCCCACCCTGGGTCATCACAGTTTATGCCACTTTTGGTTTTAATTTCCAGAAATTTCTTAATGTTGTATAAAAACAATCGGCATAATTTTAAGATGTAAATTTAAGATTTAAAACTTTATATCAACTTTGTGGAATAGCTATACCATTATTTTGCCATTTTTTGGTGTGGTTTTTGATATCTTGGGAACTGAGGTTCAAAATATATGAACATAAAGTTATAATCAAAGATTATCTTTATTTGGCTGATTTAAAAACAAGATGAGGTTATCTTTTTCAAAGATGATAATCATTTTTACTTTAAATTTAGTTCAAGAAGTTGTTTCTATCTCTTTTTCCTTATACCTTCCAAGAAAAGAAATAACTGACTAAAGAGAACTAGAGATATAAAAGAATCCCCTACCAATTCCCCTGGAAGCTGATTTGAAAGTTTTGCGTCCTGAAAAATTCCTAGTATGAAGATATGCTAGTCATATGTAAGATTCAATAAATAAATTGCTACATCTGAGTTTGGGTAGGGACTTGCATGTTTTAATTATATGGATATTTACATTTTTAAAGACCTGGTGAGTTTGCACCAATATTAATCATTTTGTATTTGTCTCTTTCTTTTGGGGTCCTTTTTAAATTTTGTAACATTGTTTGCATTTACAAATTCATTCCTGGAAGCATCAAAGCATCCAATCTGACAATTCTTTCTTCATTTTATTTTAGAATGTCAGACTTGAAAACTGTTCTTGCCAAAGCAGCCACTAGAACAAATTGTACAGTATATATCCGCATACTTTTCAAAATAAAGTACATTGGACTTGATATACATATTGATTTCTGAAAGCAAAGCAGAAGACTTGCTTTACAATACAAAAACCTGTGATATAATACAATTATAATACTGTACAACTGCTGTATAATCAGAACAAATATTGTATATAATACAATTATAATACTGTACAACTGCTGTATAATCAGAAGACTTGCTTTACAATACAAAAACCTGTGATATAATACAATTATAATATTGTACAACTGCTGTATAATCAGAACAAAAATATAAAACAGCAAGATAAAACAAAAATAAAAAATTATTCATTCTAAACAAAACTTATGGAATAAGTAATTATGTTTTTAGTATCTTCCAGAACTTAATAGGATAACTTTACGTATAAATGCTTGAAAATGTGATACATTAACCAGAGGATGTTGTTATAAAAAAAATTAGACTGTGCATAGGTGGACAAACTAACAATTAAATTAAGTCGATATATTATAATGTCTGGGATGCCTTGTATGAAGGGTTTAAGAATAAAAAGAAATTAAAATGGCAATTAGGTAAAGAATAAGAAACTATGTAAATACTTATATCTATATTCATATCTAAATTTATTTATATATTAAGTTGAAATTGTATAATGAAAGAAATGTGTATGTAGAAAGATGATAAGGAAATGTAAAAGATGTCTTGACATTGATATAATGAAGTTTTATTTTATGTTTTTAAATTTTGAAAACTAAATAAAATTTACTAAATTAAAAAAAATGTGAAACATTACATATAATTTTTATCTGATTGTTAATGCTATTCTGGTTTTTTTGATTATACTATTACAAACTAGTATTGAAAAGTTTGATTACTATATTATAAATTTATAGATAGCTGCATTCTGCAATGTGTGCTCTATATTTTTCCATGTGTAATTCTGGGAATTTAAAATACAACTTATATTTAAGCTATCTGTATAATTGCCTTTTTATTCAAACTCTGTCATTTTTTCCATTTCATATGATTAAATTTGTGCTGATGTTTTGAAATAATGGTATATATGTAAACTAACAGGGAATCTCTGTGAAATGTTTATGTGTTCTTGTTAGGAGTGATATGGTTGCATTTTCCTATTACATAAGCACCATCATGAAAATCTGTTCAAGTCACAGATTTTCCATCTTGCAAACTTTTTTGGGTAACATTCTTTATATTATGTATATAAAAAAGACATTTCAAACAAATTTCTAATTATCCAAATTCATTGTAACTGGACTGGACTTTATCATCATACAGCTATTTTCTTAGTCTATTTTGTAGAAACAACAAATGTTTTTTCCCAAAATGCAAAATACCTATATTTAATTTTTTAGATTTCATTTATTTTGTAATAATGTGTTTCCCTTTTATGTGTTTCCGTAGTATTGACTAAAAAACATTCCAATCATTTTCTGGAGAAACTTGAGAAGAAGTCTTTGTTATTTATTTTGATCTAGGGCAGATGTTTCATTTATACCTTTTGCCTGCATAACATGTCATGGAATAAAAAATAAAAACAAATAAATGCTCTTTCCTACATATTGGCAAAAAAAATCAGAAAATAAATAAATAAAATACAGGCTGAATAGTCAAGACCGTCTTTGGTCTGATCTAAGTATGGTATATAAAATCATACATTGCAATGACTTACTTCTCAATGAATACTTCAGCTTCAACCATAACAACACAAGAGCAAACAATAGATACAAACTCAAGGTTAATCGCACCAAACTTGATTGCAGGAAATACAACTTCAGCAACAGAGTGGTCAATGTCTGGAATATTCTACCTGACTCTGTGGTTTCTTCCCCAAACCCCAAAAACTTTAACCTTAGACTGTCTACTATTGACCTCACCCCTTTCTTAAGAGGTCTGTAGGGGGCGAGCATAAGCGCACCAACATGCCTACCGTCCCTGTCCTATTGTTTCTTTTATTTTTTTATTTTTCTTCTGTGTATCCATGTATTCATAACTATGCTTTTACTTATACCTATCATCTTGTAAGCAATTGACAAAAATAAATAAATAAAATTAAAATTAAATAAATTGATTTTCTGAAACCTACAGAACCTTAGATATTAATTGTGAGATTTTACTCTACCAGTGGACTTGTTCTTGTATAAAAGTTATATTTTACTGAGAAACATAGACAAGGAAAGTTAGCATATGACAGATTAGTAGTAACATTTTATGCTTTTTTGTTACAGTTTTATATTATTTTGATTATTTTATTCATCTTCATATTTTGAAGATGCTATCCTATCCACAAAAACAGGACCTACATGATCTTAGAGATTAGGAGGAATATCTAGAACATTATTATTTCTATACAATTTATGTAATTGGTTCTTTTTTTAAAAAAATATATCTTCTGCAATAAGTAACAAGAGCCTGTCAGTATTGACTGATCTTTAGAAACGTTTATTGGAAATATTAGAAATATCATTCCACTCTTGTAGACAAGATTAACCACACTGAACACGCAATGAAATTGTGAAAATGCAATTCATTGCATTGCTTTTATCTACTACACTTGACTGTCAAATAGAAGTAAATACGAATATTCTGAAAGAGAAAATTACACTATGTAATTTTTTTTTCTCCATTGAGGGATGGGCACTTACCCATCTGAGATGCATTGTCATCAACTTCTTGAGAGCCCTCATTCATTGTTTTATAAGAAAAGCAGCAATTTTCTTTGCATGATAAATGCCTATTGCGTTTGTAAAAAAAGATATCTCCATATTCAGGGGTGGGATTCTACCGGTTCTGTCCACTTTGTAGAACTGGTTGCTTTGAAGAGCAGCAAAGAGAGAGCATACATAGAACCGGTTCTATGTTTGCTGCTGTTTTGGTCCGCCCGCCCACCTGGGCTCTTACCTGACCTTTATTTCCTGCATTTCCAACCGCTGCGCACTTGCACGCAACACTGCTCAGCTCTCTGAGCAGCTCAGCAGGTCGTAAATTGCACTCGTGCGACACAGAGCAACAGAACTGGTAGTTATACCGGTCAGATCCCATCCTTGTCCATATTATGTGTGTGCATCCAGAAGTGAAAGGTGATTTTTAACATACTCAATACATTTTTGGTGCTCAGAAGGAGGAACACCTTAGGAAAGTAAGAATAGTAATTATTTGTGTGGTTTCATTGCTATTTTTTAAGCAATAGGAGGGTTAAAGGAGGGGTTTTTTTTAGCTTTAAGAAGTTTAAATGCAAAATCAAGTGTAGGTGGGGACTCCTTATTATCAGGCAATTATTGTTGTTATTCTACTGACAAGCACACCATGTTTGTCCTTCATGATGTACTTAATAGAAGTTAATTGTTAATTTTTAACAATAGTATACCAGGACCTTCATACTGGAAACTATCCAAAGAGTAGCTCATTTTGGTGGTAATTAATTGAAACATTTTCTGGGCATCATGCCATCCTCATGGTCAGGTGATACAATTGTCGTTAAAATTAGCACACATTTTGGAATTTAGAATTAGGGAAGAGAAGCATTTTAGAAGACTATAAAATACTACAAATATTAATTTCTCATTGTAATTTTGGAAGAGCTTCAAAAGAGATTGCTTCATTGCAAAAGTAACAATGAGGTATTGTTCAATGAGGTCATAAATATTTGTGATTCTCTGTAACATGTGGGCAGTTGTGATCAAATCTCCAATAGAAGCTTTGAGAATAACAATTAATAAAGGATAGATCTGCTCATGGCAGCATTAACATTGAATAGACAGCCGGATCAAATTATTTAATCTATTTTTAATCGTATTTATTGTATATTTATTGTATGTTTTTTAGTAGGCTGTACACCGCCCCGAGTCCCTTTTTGGGAGAGGGAGCGGTATAAAAGTTTGATTAAATAAATAAATAAATAACCTTGCTTTGTACCAAACAAATAAATAAATGGCAAATCTCTTTGAAATTTAGTGGTGTGCTAGGTTATAAAATATTGTGAGAAACCATAGTACAAATAGTATGAACAGAATACTTGTGACAAATATATCTAAAAATATGAGTCAATATTTCTGACATACATAATTGTCAAGCTTGTCAGAACCACATATGAAGTTCTAATTAAAATTATTTATTGGTCATGCCTATGCACTGGAATATTCTCAATAGCTACCCAGAGTTACCCTGTGGTAATAAATAAATGTAACAAAAAAATAAAAATAAATTGTTAGCAGTTGCTAGAAGTTATATAAGGGCCAACCGAATTAACAGTGGGTTGGAATTGGTATGGTTGTGACTATATAGGAATTCTAGGCTTATCCTTTTTACTCTGCTCCTGCTCCTTCACTAACACTAATGAATTAACAGATTTATGTTTAATCACTCCTTGGCAAATAATAATATTATTTTGGTTCCCCTCAGAAAAGTAGTAAGAAATTCAATAGCACTATATATTGCTTTAGAAGATTT
This sequence comes from Bungarus multicinctus, assembly GCA_023653725.1. Classification (NCBI taxonomy): domain Eukaryota; kingdom Metazoa; phylum Chordata; class Lepidosauria; order Squamata; family Elapidae; genus Bungarus; species Bungarus multicinctus. The sequence continues at coordinate 7,127,836 of CM042848.1, read as the reverse complement.
TCAAACTTGAAGGTAAGAATATTTGAAAACAGAATGTGTTCAGTGTCAATTTACTTGGTCTTGCAAAGAGGAAAGAATGTAAAATCAAAGAAACATGAGAGGATAAAATTTAAATTATCTGCACTTTTTTTATGGAACAATCTGTCCAATCTTTTATCATATTGAGGGTATCAGAGCCAAACAATGAACTAAACAGAAGGATAACATAAACTTATTAACAGAAGGATAACATAAACTTATTAATTTTCATTCTTCACCGAACTGCTTAAGAAAAACAATGCTGCCCTAGACAGTCAGCTAGAGATTAAGCTTCTTCTGAGTCACATGTTTTATCCTTAAATTCAATGACTGAATTGTCATTTTTATGAAAAAAATCAGATATTTTTTTTATAAAGCATTCTTCAAATCTCACCTGCTTGTAATAGACATCAATCCTACTTGTTGCAGTCCATTGGCAGCAGAGTCGGACAGTGGAAAGGAACATGGGCCAGTCCGGGAGTTTAGGGAGGACTCGGACAAGGGTCCTGCATTCAACACAGAGATGGGGCCAGTTATGTGCTGATTCCGGAATCTGACAGCAGTGAGGCAGAGGAACAAGGGGAGCCTGTCCCAGTGCGCGCATGCACAGAGCTGCCAGAAGGCAAGAATACTTAAGACAAAAGGGCGACTCGGGAGTAAGGCTTGGAAGTGATTGGCCCTCCCATAAGACATAAAGGACATAAGACATAAAGGAGCAAAGGGACAGGAAACTTTGCAGGAAGCAACTTTGTTCGTTCTGGTTGGTTTGAAACCTGAAGCTCTGTGTTGAATTTGTGCTTTGTTTGGCCTTGTATAAGTAATTGGAAATTTAGTCATTGGCAGCATTTCAATGAAGATAAAGGTGTGTGCTTATCAGACCTATCCTGAAGGACTTTGGCAGACTTCCATGGGACTCTTTACAAACTGTTTGAGACTCATTATGGGCTGTGAATGACTAAAATTCACAGCCGTTGAAATAAAGAAAAAAGGGTTTGGGGAATAATACGTGTTTCTTAGTGTCTCAATAAGCCTTGGTCAGAATGCTACTCTCATCTACTTCCCTCTCTGTTGGAGCAATTCTAGGTCTAGGTATTGTGTAGAAGTTAAAATGTAAGCTGTCAGCAAATCAACACATAAGGGGAATTTGTTTTTAATGCCCTTTGGAGAAATTGAATGATTTTTTAAAAATGTTTCATTCCACATAACAGGGAGATTTTAAAGGGATGAATGTGAAGAGTCATCATTGTAGCCAAATCTCAAAGAGAATCAAGCTACATGAGTTCAGTCATGTGTAACAATAGAACGTTTTTGGATATCTCTTCCGTTTCACTTTGCTTTCTAAGGTTCATGAAAAAAATCACTTAAGTCTGACTTGCAATTTTTTTTTAATAATAAATCCAAATAACTTTTCAGGGGTTAAACATCTTATGAACAGGGAGGGTGGGTTTGATTTGTTTTTAAAGAAAATAAACTTCCTTGAAGGCAACCATTTAGACTAATTTTATTCAATGCACAGTATCCAAAGAATAGCCATCAACATAAATTACGGGTAGGTGAATCAATTTTTCCTTGTGTGTAAGCATGTGTGTAGTTTTATAAATAAAATGCTGGAGGATATGAAGTTCTCCTGTTGGTTATTGTGCTTGAAAATCTATTTGCTTTTTATGTAAACATAAAACTCTTGTTCAAAATAAATGGAAAGATTTCATTACACATAAAAGGATTACTGTGATCATTCAGCACATGCAAATATACTATAGTGGATACATATTTTAAATCATAGTTATTTGTTGTAAACTGCTTTAAGTGCTTTTTTTAAAATAGCAAGATAAAATCAATTAAATAATTAATAAATAATCTATTCTGTGTAGAGTTGTCCGTAAGGAGACTATGATTTAGTCCCGGCCTTTCTACAGTAATAAATGATAGCTTGTACCAAGAGTTAATTTAAAAAAAATCATTTCAGTAAAGGAAAGTTAGAAAAGTAAACATATGCCTTCTGGTATATGGCAAAATAGGATAGATTTTTTTTCTTCTTCTTTCAATAAGTTAAGCCCTTAAGCAGTGATCGTTCATTGGTTTTGCATTTTTAGATGAAGAATAAAATATTTATGATTAGGACTGATAGTTCTTATTGTGATGCATAGATAATAGGCCTGAACATTCATTTGTCTATAAGATGAACTATTATGACAGTACATAATAAATACCCATTGTTTATTAATGATTCATCCTATATACAGATGTTTGGAAGATAAATTAGAATAGGTGATTTCTGTATGCAGCAACATACTTAAAAAAAAGTAGAAATGCATGCATACAAATCCTACAGTGACTGAGATACTTAGTTTCACATTTTTCGTAAATATGCATAAATATGGTATGAGATTTAAATGTATTTTAGTGGAAATTTAAGTGGAGACAAGTGGGACCAAAAAATTTCTAAATTTCATAACTGCCCTTCCTTCTGTTTTTAAAATAGTATAGGCATTTTAGATAACATTTTATATACTTGTATATATATTTCTAAAAGTGGTCTTAGAAATTTATAGTGTTCCTTAGATTTGAGAGAAAACTACTCCTTCAAATATATATATATTGTGTGTGTGTGTGTATGTGTGTGTGTGTGTATACATACATACATGGATGCATGCATGCATATATTACTCTGGACTCATTCTATTTAAAAAGTAATAGTTCTGGTCTCATTTTAATTAGCGTTTCATGTGCCAAAACTCACTGTCTTAGCAGTCAAACGTTTATTTTAATTTGGGAAGTTCATTGCAAATAAAGTTTTTTTCTTGATTTAGGTAATTACAGTCACTTATTACTTTAATGGGAAGGCCTGTTCGGGCTGTTAAAAACATTCTAGCTTTCCTCAGAACACTTACTAGAAGTGAAGGGTATTCAGTTCTCTCTAAATACTTTAATGAACCCCTGTATTTTTATTGTTTGTATTACCATACATGCAAAGCATGGCAAAATAATGTATATACTCCTAATTAATATTTTATTCAGAAAACCGTAAAAGTTACCTACATCATGATTAACATTTTGAAAATATACTTCCTAATTACTATCAAAAGTCCCTTTATAAATTACTTTTAAAATGCTTTTTATTTTTAAATGCGATTAAATCTTCATACGTTTTTGAGTTTATATCGGCTTTGTTTTGCTGAGCAGTTACTTCATTTGAGATACAGGATTACAGGAATATTAAACCTGCAATCATTTCAGCTGGAGTGAGTCTACTAATACATTTGGTGATGAGGTAGATTTTATTTACTTGTGGTTTTTTTTTAACGTAACTGGCAAGGAGATTTAAGGCCTAGCAAGCAGCAAATTTATAGATACATGAGAATTTCAGCTCAGATAGCTGTCCTTTGTTCTATTTGCAGCTGAATATATTTTTAAAATAGTGACATACTCAGAACTATGAAACCAATGTTTAAATGTGTTTTGCATAGTCCAGAATAAAATTCGGGTTCTATTTTAGCTACCAAAACTATTAATAACCGTGGTACTAGCAGCCAAGGCACAATCAAAGCATCATAAATTGCCTACTCTAGTTTTTCTATGATCATACTACTTTATTTCTAAAGGCATACAGCTACAGTATATTCTTTCTATACATAAATTCTACTGGAGCTTCATTTTATGTAGTTAGAACTTTACATCTTATTTGACACTAACCAATTTGTTTTTACTCAAAAGACAGATACACTTTACAATTCTTCTGGGCTGCAAACTATTAATTAGGATTGTGTCAGATTATTAAAATAGAGTATTAAAAACTCCTAAAATAAATAACCACGAAGTGGACAGGAACTGTGGAACAAGCTGCCCTTTTTAGTTTTACAGATGGTGTGATAGTACCAAACTTGAGACACAGTTAATAACTTCCAATAATTTTCTTGAGTGTGTATTTTTTGCCTGAATTCATTCTCTTTTCCTTCCTTCCTTCCTTCCTTCCTTCCTTCCTTCCTTCCTTCCTTCCTTCCTTCCTTCCTTCCTTCCTTCCTTCCTTCCCAGTACCTATATACCAAAACCCATAGACATATTAGAAACTTATATTATATGATTTTTTAAAAAATCAGGGCAGATTATTTTTATATACTCAGAGTAATTCAGATATGTTAAATCAGATTTTTGAAATGTATTACGTACTGCTTATTTCTTTTTCCTCAGCTTGTACAAGTCCATTTATTTCAGCACTTCTCTAGCAAATGACCTACATTAACAGAGGGATCAGATGTTAATTAGATGTATTAATTTTATATACAACTGCTTTGGTTTTCTTTTCAGCATTACCAAGGAGACCCTAGCATAGTTCGACTAAAATTAAGCAGCTAATAATCCTGTCATCTGTTTTTTTTTTTAAAGAAGTCCTGTGCATGTATTTGTAATGCAAGTACATGTAGGAAATACAATATTAGTTAGGCCATCACTGATATTTAAAGAGAAATGTGACTTGATTAAAAAGTACTCTCAATTGGAAAAATAAAATTTATATCCTTGATTGTTTTTATGTAACTCTTAAACTTACTTTACATCTGGGTGATTAAAAAGATAAATAAAGAAAATCATATCCTTTTGTTTCTCTCACTTAACTGGTTCTACTTTTCATAGTGTTACGAATACAAAAAATAGCAATAGCAATAGCACTTAGACTTACATACCACTTCACAGTGCTTTACAGCTCTTTCTATGCAGTGAGTATATTGCCCCACCCCCCAAAAAAAATCTTCTACAATCCTTATTTTACTGACCTCAAAAGGATGGAAGACTGAGTCAACCTTGAGCCAGTGAGACTCAAATTGCCAAACTGCCAGCAAATGTTCCTTACTGAAACATTTTTGCTTTACATCATTGGGAAGTATCTCCAACCAGGAATTATAACCAAAGACATTTGTGGTACAAGATAGTGAAGCTAATGAAGGCACATCTTTCCAAACTTTATCATAGTCTTTTAATACTGAAGATAATCACAGCAGAAACCATGTCCAAATCAGGTCAATAGTTTGCAAGCCAATCAAATATTGTCTGTTGCAAGAAATTCAGTTCCACTGTCAACTACACAATTTCTGTGTTCAAATACAGAGTAAGCTATGATCCTTCTGGAACCAGGAATATCCACTTGACCAAGCATAATCCCATCTTTCCAAAGAGTTAGCAAGCAAACATTGGTTTCTTTGAGCAAAGCAATAAATCCAATCTTCCTGTAATTTTCAAGAAATCAATTTATCCTTCAAGACATATAAACACAATGACCCAAAAGACATACAGTGAGGACTAGTCACAGATATGCATAGCAACAAAATAAAATAAGCTACTTTTTAAGCTTTGTAACTACTGGAGAATTACAAAGGTGCCCAGCATACCAGCAATGAGATTTCCTTGCAAAGCAGCTATGTACCCATGGGCCTTATACTATCCACTATTCACTCTCTCCATGCCTTGTGGTTTGTATTTTTTTAATTTTTAATAATATTTTAATTTTAATATTTTATATTGAATGTAAAAATATTAAAATTTAATGTATATATTTGTTATTTTATGTTTTCATTTTATGCCACAACAGTCATTTTGTGTGAGATGGGATGCAATATAAATTTCACAAATAAATAATGGATGGTTTATTCTGACATTTTGTCCAGTAGAGACTTCAACATCAAAGCTATCTTAGAAGATATTGCCTACTGAACAAGAATCTCTAACTCTAAATGATAAATCAGCACTCTGGTCAGTACCAAGTTGGAAAACTACAGGAATACCCACAGAAGGTATGGTAAGCATTAGAAGAATTAGTAAAGGTTCTAACCAAGCTATGTCAAGCAAATCCAGAGAACAACACAATGGCCAGCTGACTCTACATTCTAACACTTTGAAAATGCATTAAGATTTTGAGGAGTTACAAGCTAGTATAGATAAGTGGCAAATTAGACCTCTCCTAGTAAGAATCTCACTGTCCAACATTAGGATGCCAGACAGAACAGGACACATTAGCAAAGTATTATGTCTTCTGGAATGACTCAGAAGAATTACAAATTTGCTTTGGAGAAATGCAGTAAGATTGTTTTCTTTCATCCCTGGGTTTTCTGGAGTGCAGTTGTCATAGCTGCTAAAAAGCCTGACCTTTCTTGGAAAGGATCACCTTATCACTGAGACAAATTAGTTTGTCTGGGATTAGGGCTTACTGGCAATATTCTGTGTTAATTTATTATCTAGAAGAGCCAGCAGAAGCAGGATGCCCAGAGAGATACAATATCTCAGAAACAGACAACACAGAGAAAAAGAAAAAAAAATTGTAACCTTGTCACTGCAGCTCTACTTTTGGAGCAATAAAAATTTGAGCCAAAGTCTATGCTAGACCTAGTATTTATTCGCTATACTTAAACCTGTCCCCATCATGTGGAATTTAAAGATAATATTAGCCTTATGCTCATATTCAGCATGCTGAGATTTAAACTGAGCTTCTTACTATGTTGACAGGACAAGCACAAAAGCATTATTTGCCATGAACACCAAAAGGCAGCAATTGATTGATGGAAAATGAAGTTACTGAGTCTATGTTTCTGATCCATCAATAAAAGCAAAAACCTAAGGACTTATCTATACTGCCAGGTTGCCCCATTTCTAATATAAATCAACAACCCTTTTGGGATAGCAAAAACAGATAACAGCTTTAGTACATATTTCCCATTATGAATGTTATCTTCAGTCATGCTTCCCTGCACTGTTTTCAAAAGAATATTCTGCTGGTTTGGTCAGCTCAGATATACCTGGATGCAATTTACTAATGTAGGTTAGGCCTACATTTCTGGAATAATATCAGGTGCAGAATCTGTTACAGCAGCTGTTTCTTACTAGTACAGTAGTTATAACACTTGTGTTATATGCAGAACATCCCTGGTTTGAAGCCCAACGGATATATTTGGGGGGGGAGGGGAGTTAATTAATTTTCCCCACAAGCTGCCCACTTTTCAGCTGAGCAGTTTTTGTTTTAAATAACTTCATCATTTTTCCAGCTACTTGAGAAAAAAATGCAATAAAGCTTGTCTGACTTTTTAGCCTTCTGAAAGGCCACAGATACCTGGTTCCTCCTCTCATGTTGGGCTAATCCAGTGCATGGCTACTAATCCAGTGCATGGCATGTAAAGGCAATTCTGTTTTTAATCTCAGTTTTTATTGATTGTTATAAGATGCCTAGGATCGTTATATGAATTAAGCAGCCATCTATTCTACGTTCTGTAACTAAGTTAGTTAATGTTTTAAGTTTTAATGCATATCAAAGGATATATGTCCAGTAAGACCTGTCTATTGAAAGGAAAGGATTGGCCACTGTTTTTCTGGAATAGAATGTTGGGAGACCCCAGGTGTGGAATAATTCACTAGTGGGTTGTTTCCTCCAGTGGTAGCTTCTAATCTAGACTGAATATCTTGCAAACTGCTACCAAATGTCTCTATCAGGATTCTGTTAAATCAATTTGGTATCGTGCTGGCATGAATCACATGAGGCAGCAGGAGCTCAAGGTTAAAAACACTAAAAATCAGAAAACTATCATTTACAGGGACCCCCTAATTATATCTTTCAAAATCAATTTTTTAAAAAATTGAAAATAGTAAAAAGGCTTAACAGTGTTAACAATTCTGTAGCAGATTATTATTATGTATCACACAATTTGGTTTTTAGATGTTCTGTAGTTTAATTTCATTGGTAGTAAACAAAAGAGTATTATATTAATACGAATATGCCAACACAGCATTAATAACCTTCAGAAAATAGGAAAGGTAGCAATTAAACTCTTAAAAATTGAATTGACTAATCATTCATTGCCTATGGCAATAATAAGTCATTAGTCTTGTAGTGGCTTATTATAAGGTGCAATGTGTAAATGGGTTCATTTACGCAACTACTTGCTGAATGTTGATTAGGTTATTTATAGATAATACGTGCTTGTTATGATCAATTATGGCTTACATCCATGAATAGTTTTTCTGCTAAAAGGAAATAAGCTTAAGGCTCAATTAAACCATCTGTACCACAGCAGCTTTCTAAATATCTTTTATTTTGCTACAGATGGGATTCATCTATCTGACAAGTGTGCAATTGTACCTTGAGTTAAGCAAATCAATCAACTTTTTCTTTCATGCATTTTTCATGCTATTATATGTTTTTCTTTTTCTGCTCTTCCATAAAAAAAAAAAACTCTTCTCCAGAGACTTTAAAATATTAATAATTAGTTAATAGATATATTTTGTTGGCAGTTTCCAAAAATCCCAAGTAAAGGAAGAAAGCAAAATTTCTGCTTATGGAAAATGTCTAATTCAAATTGCCCTTTTGGATTACCACTGGTAATCCATAGTCATGCTAAGGCTGCCCAACTCCAAAAAGACTTTGGGCAGTTTACCACATATCCAATACATTAAGTTAAAAAACAGAAGTAAAACAATAGGACCACCTAGATTTAAACAGTATTCTTCAACAACTGGAAAAGACACTGACATTCAGACTTTTAATTTTTAAGTTTTCAGTACTTTTGCACATGAAATTAGAAACTACTACTTTTTAAAGCAGAAATAATAACCACAAGAGAAAAGGGCAATTTGAATTAGACATTTTCCATAAGCAGAAATTGTCTGTGTTGATCATTGATCATAAAGTCAAGACACCAGAAGTGGTTCAGCAGGTTCTGACCAGTTCTGGAGAACCGGTAGCGAAAATTTTGAGTAGTTCAGAGAACTGGCAAATACCACTTCTGACTGGAGATTTTACAGTATCCATTCCCTGCCACGCCCACCAAGCCATGCCCATAGAACCAGTAGTAAAAAAATTTGAATCCCAACACGGCAACACTGTTAACAAATTTCTTCTTAAAACTCCCTGGAGTTTCTGGTTCTTTAGAATCTTCATTATGCATTTAAGTACAAATAGTGCAAAAGCTTGTTTACAACTATCAAACAGTCATTTAGTTTTAAACTAAAAAGACCCAAAGTTATGAACATTTTCTCCTAACTATATAGATAGTAAGGTGGTACTGAAGTGTTCCAATGGCAACATATGTTCCTTACTCTACTTTCTCCAAAAATGGTTTCTAAGCATCCACAGTTTATTCCAATAAAAATTCTGGATTATAAAAACTAGATGGAGAAAATATCACTCCTAAACAGAACAGCAACCAATCTTATAGAGAAAGAAATGCAAAAATTCCAGTTGCTATTTGTGAACACAATAAGGGTGCTGTCACATGAAAATATTTTATGTCTAATTGTTCTGTGTATTTCTGGACTTTCATAATAAATGTCCTTCATCATAATTCAACTTATTTTATGAAAAAAATCATTATGAAATAAAAACAATTAATGTTGCCCTCCTTTTGGAAATGTACCTGAATACTTGAGTAAATGTTAGGTTAACATGAAAATAACACAAGGTGGTAATATGATCTTAAAACCTAGTATTACCATAAGCTTCAGAATCCAAAAGACAAAATTTCCATATAAGTATTGATGGATTAATTAATTAAGGATCACTGCAGACATTTCAAAGAACTGCTCTTTTAGCATTAATGGTTGCTGAATCATTGGAATGGATTAAAATACCAATTTAATTGCACAGTACATGTGTGATTAAAAGTAATGCAATATTTATGCAATCAACATGGATGTAGACATTTAATGATGTCTTTAGAAGAGTTGTGAATATGAATTACTGATTAACATAATTATTAAAATCATAATATTTGTCAGGAGAAATCATTTTTTATACAAGTAATATTTTCCCTCATTATCTCCAAGATGAATCAATTGCTTGAGGAGTATCTCTATAGATCAAAGAGGCTAGGTTTGTTACTGGAGACTGCAATGCCATGTTGGAAATAGGAAAAAGAGAAAAAAAAGTTGGATGTTATGAATTAAGAACAGCAAGCAAATTATTTAAACCAGTTTCTGCTAATCTAGTTATTTCTCCATTGGCAACAATCTTCAAAAAAAACCCAAAATAATACCTATATATATGAATATCACCCGATGTAGTTAATACTGACAAGAAGGTAGAAAACTTCAGCAAAAAGGTCCACTGTGAAATAAATCAGGAACTACTCATGTAAAAGTTACCACTCAAGTAAAAGTGAAAGCTAAAGTTAACCAGTTTCCATATTACAATTGATATGTATACTATTTTGAAGGAAGACTTCAAAAATTGCTTTGAAATTCTGAATACCATTGATAGGAAACTAAGAGAATTCTGAAATGAAATCAAAGTAATGTTAAGGGTGAATATGGAAAGATATTACCAAGGGTCAAGAAACAACAACAAAAATTAGAAGTCAAAATAAATGGTGGAAACAGCTAAGAACAGAAGAGAAGCCAAAGCACAGGAAAACAACTCAAGAAGGAACTCGAAGAATTTCAGAGAGTTGTTAAAAGACTCAAGGGGCATCTTTACAATGACATCTGAAAAGCTATTCATGGAAAAACAAGGAAAGTTTTCCAAAAGTCCACTTCTCTGTAAAATGATAAAAAGAAGTGCCTGGTCAGCACTGGCTAGTCATTAGGCTAACCTGAAAACATATGCATACTTTTCGGCAGTGATATCACTCAACCGCTTGCATGAATACCGAAATATTAAGCCTTCCAGTTCACAGGTACTCCCACTGAGTGGGCAAGATTCCACTTGCTAACTGCTAAATGGATAGGAGATTATATTTGTCAGATATGAGAGTATTTGATGCCTGCACACATGGTACCCATTGAAATTAAATTGAAATCATGTAAAATAATCAAGCTAAATATTATGTACCAGCTGTTTTATTCAGTAGAGTTGTCAGTCAACACACACAGCATATGGTAGCTACACAGTCTTTATTAAATGGCTATTTTGGGAATAACTGGTGAATAACCCAAGGGACCAAATTGTGTGTGTGTGTGTGTAAGTTGTGTATTCAGCAAGATCGTAGAAGGAAATTTGAAGAATTTGTAATATAAAATATCTCAAATATTTCAGTATCATCTCTTAACTATTTCCTTCTCCCTAGTTCTGCTTTTTTTTTAGAAAACTTTAAATAATTATCTAGCACTGGCAGGCATATTTACAGAGGGAAGTGATAAATGCTAATATGGCAGCCATGACTGCATAAGCCCAGGCCTGACCCTTTACATATATAAAATAAGAGTATAGCTTTGATGCCCCTGCTGCCATCTTGACCTTTTCTTTTATTCCTCCTTGCAGTATAGATAGCCATTTTGCAATCACTCAAGAACTTGTGTCCCTTAAATTGCCTCCCTTCATGTCCCAGAATTCTTTCTGCCTATAATAAAGGCAGTTAATGGATGGCACAGTTTTGAGAGGATTACATGTAAATCAGGGGTGAAATTCAAAAATTTTCCCTACTGGCTCTATGGGCATGGCTGTGGGTATGGCTTGGTATAATAGTAATAGCAACCAGGAGCAACTAGGGGTGACTTTTTACTGATTCAAATCATCCCTACCACCTCTCCCGAGGTGGGCCGAAGTGGTTGGATTTCACCCCGATTGCAAATTAAGATGTATTTCACAATTATGGAATGAAAAATACCATGCAAATATAGTTGGGAAAGCACTCTGACCAAGTGTGTGATATTGCCTACCTACTGTACCACACCAGCCCCAAAATGTTAAGTGCATCTTTTGAGCATCAAAATGTTGCCCAGCCCTATTTCGATTTCTTGTTCCTTCTGGCACCCTGAATCCATTACCTGTCATGGATGAGCTTGTAGTTAGAGCACTATCATGCCAAAAATCATCTTTTCATCTATGTATGTCCCCCTGCTTCTCATTTTTACGAAGGTTGTTTTTCATAAACCTTGATATGTGGCTTCTAAGGAATAAAACCATTTTCTGTTTTAAAACAGTCAAGTTGAAATGATCATCTATTTCCCAATGGGATTATAACAGAAATAAATGTTCTGACCCAAGCCTCGTTCAAATCAAATAAACACATAGTATAGATAAAAGCAAACTTTTTAATGCGTCTCTGTGAATTCTGTTCATTCACAGCAAAGAGTCATTAAAACTAATTGTCCCAGATAAGAGCAAGCCCTTTCAAGGTTTTGAAAGGCTGCCAAGAACACAAGATTAATTGCAGAGAAATGTCCAAAGCCAAAGGTTTCCAAAAACAAACCAGAATTCCATGAGAACTTTAAGTTGAAAGAACTTCTTTGCTTCCTGCAAAGAAGCCAAACCCGAAGGCTGGCTTTTATCCCTTATGGGAGGGGCCATCACCTTGCAGCCTTACTCCTGACTCACCCGTGCTGCTTCAGCTGCTCTTTCCTTTGAGCAGCCCTGTGCGAATATGCACTGCATCCCAGAGACCTCTGCATCACTGCTGCCAGGTTTTACAACCTCCGAAGGCAGCACCCCACTCTCCAATAGCCCTGGCCCCATCCCTGCATCACATGCAGGCCCTTGTCCGAATCCTCACTGTCAGAGACCTCAGCCATCCACATCTGCTGCTGGCGAACCACAACAATAAGATTATATGGACAACTCTTAAAACTGGGATTTCTTTCCATTTAACATCTGGCAAGATTAGGAAGCTAGCGTGGGCATAAAAACCATACAAGCATGTCTAGAAGAGTCATTCTGGCTAGTATTTTGTTTCCCTTAGCAAATAGCTCCAAAGCATCTAGTCTCATTTGCTGCTGCCATACTCATGGGATTTTTCTGAAATATTGCAGTCAGTTAATCATTATATTTATAGTTTTAACTGTCAGTTGTAATAATTATAAAGCCTTCACAAAGGTGGCCAAACATTACTACAATATATTAAATTACCAAAAAAAAATTCAGTAAAAACATTAAAACAGTAATATTGTAGCAGAATCAATTCATATCCAGCAACCAATGCAGAGAATCCACACTAAAAGAAACATTATACAATGGCATTTCCAAGTAACTTAATAATTGCATACCCTAATGTCTGGCAGTTTGGCCAAACCCTCTATTCATGCCTTCAGATCAAGTAACAAATGTTTCTCTTTTTGCCTTTTTTCAAGTGTTGGGGCCCTCTTTTTTAAAAGACTTCAAAGATTTATAAACTTTTATAAATAAATGTATTAGAAGGCTTATTATTGTTTATCAAAGTAGATGATACCTTGTAAAGCAGCCAACTAGTTGTGCTATCTTTGCCTGCCCTGATGAATATTTGTGATTGAGAAGATATGATGGCATGAGAAAACAAAAAGAACAAAGTACAAAATACACCAAAATACACTTTGGAAACTAACAAAGATTTACAAAACACTTGGCCCTAATAAACACAAGACTTGGATCCATACTTAGATCCCAACGATCAGCGGATGAGTTTGGGTCAATCACTTTCTTTCAGCACAACCTCCTTCTTTCGTTGCTTCTGCTACACCTAGGTATGAATTGCAATGTACCACAATGCAGTGTCATTCCATTTCCTTGGAGATTAAGATTTGCATGGTAATGGCATGGGGAAATGCCATCGTTTATAAACCCTGAAGAGTTCTAAAAGTCATAAAGGGAAAAATGTAATGATGGCAATTAATCAATCAACTTTTATTATAGTAAAATACCAGATAGAAAAGCTAAGAAATAAATTTAAAAATAAATTAAACATAAACAATAAATTAGGATTTAAAAAACAAGAACTAAATATATTATACTACAAAATACTGTATACTAAAGGTCTTGGTGCTCGTTAAAACTAATTGGTGACATAGATTATCTTCTGATGTATTTTGAGTGATGCTGCACAAAACCTAATGTAACTATGTGTTGTAGTAGGGTTGGTATCTAAGAACAGCAGGGAGGTGTAAATTGTCCTCTTCAGCTTGAATATAATAATGGCAAAGCATAGACAGAGACCATGGCTTGATTATACAGGGAATAGGAAGAGCACATAATAAAAATGAGTGGGATGAAATATTGGAAGATCTGGTCATCAGCATGCATTATGAAGTAATATTAATAATAGGATTAGTATTATGTAACACTTGCATTTAATTTACCTATATTTACTTGTGTTCGGTTTTCATAAAACTCATGAGATCTCAAAATATGGTTACTTGGGAAGTTATTGTAATTTTTCCTCTGAAATAAATCTTTTTACATATGCCTTTAAATAAATCCATAATTCTGTACATTGCAATATTCGTTAAGCATCTTTTTTTTAATATGGAGCAGCTTTTGAAATTAAAGTGTGGACACTACAAAAGAATGATATTTTTCTCAACAGAAAACAAAAATAAGTGCAGCGTTTCTACCATGTTCACATCAACTATGGTTCCATGACTGACCAATAAAATTTGTTTGCCATTTCCCTTGAGTATTTTTAATCTCATTTGATTAAAATTACTGTTGCACTTTTGAAGGAAACATTCTTTTTCCGTCATTCAACACTGTTTGAAATGCCATCTATTATTTCCGTTAATTGTCTCCACAATTTCATAGCAGTTCACTTCTCTTCTTGCCAAAGAGAAAAGGATTTGTCTTGTTCTACAAAGGTGCTCTTTAAAATGTCACAATAGCCAAGGGCTTGTGAGTTCTTCCATATTCTGAAAAATGTCACAACTTAACAGCCACATTTTTCTCATAAAAAAAGCTGGCTAGTACATATTAAGTATGCAAAAATAAAAATTTGAATCTGTAGTATTATTGTTTTTATTCTAGTGCACTGAAAAAAGTCAGAAGTTAATGCTTTTATTTGTTTTTCCCTTTTATACCTTTTTCTCTTCCTCATTTTTCCACTATTTTTATTTTCCTTTCCATTTTATTCTTTGATAAGTTTTTTTTAAAAAAATACAATCTGTGCACTTTGCCACATCCATGGCACCAACCCAAATTGTTCTCCCAATTGTTAACTTAAATTGATCTTTCACTTTGGCAGGATTTCAGCTTTGTCAGCTCAAAGAGGGAGACTCTAGCCAAACACTTTTCCTAGAAAGAGATCTTGACCCAGAAATAATATCAAGGCAAAGAATCTATTGGGCATGTATTTTTTGCACTGAATGTTGCTCTATATTTGATATGATCTTTTAGGTTCAAATGGAGGCATTGCCTGTATTTTACATTCTTAAAGTTGCCAGTGGAATTTAATCTCAGAAATGTGTATGTATGTATAAATCAGAGGTGGTATTCAGCAGGTTCTGACCAGTAGTGGAAAATTTGAGTAGTTCGGAGTAGGGGTGGGAATGGAAATTTTACAGTATCCTTCCCCTGCCACACCCATCAAGCCACGCCCATCAATCCATTCCCCTGTATCGCTGATCTGGATGAGAACCAGTGACCTAATCGCAATTACAACTGCCTCACATGTAATACTTCCCTGGTTCGAATCCTAGTGAGGGTATGGCTAGCTGATGAGAGCTAAGTAGCTCGAAATATATCTATCCTAGTCTCCCTTGTTTAATTATTTATCAGCTCAGAAACCTAACACACACACACACACACACACACACACACACACACACACACACATATATATATATATATGATATTCCAACTTTTAAAAATAAAATAAAACTATATGCATTATTATCAACATCAAGACATCTTTTACATTTCCTTACATTTTTCAATATATGATTACTTATTCCATTACCATTACATCTTCCTCTTGTTACAAATCAATATATTTCATCTTACACTTCAATCTTTTCTATAACAAATATACATATTTACATATTTCCTCATTCTTTTCCTAATTGCCATTTTATTTTCTTTTTATTTCTAAATCACTCATATATATAAACGTATATATTTAAAGGAACCATATTAGATATGTGTATTTTGAGAGATGTAATGCTCAGGTGTGAGTTCTTCTGCATGGTGCCATAAGATGTGGTTCTGATTATTAGCTTGAGTGTCTTCAGAATATGGTTAGACCCAGTGGTGGATTCAAAATTTTTTACTACTGGTTCTGTGGGCATGGATTGGTGGGTGTGGTAGGGAAAGGATATTGTAAAATCTCCATTTCCTCCCCACTGCAGGAGAAGATTACTACAAAATCCCATTCCCTCCCCACCCCATTAACCTCCTTTCCAGTTCTGTTCTCCTATGCATGGCAACAAAGGAAGACCCAGCCGATCAGCTGTGACACAGAAGGCAGAGAATAGATGAGGGTGGGGCCAGTCAGAGGATGGTATTTGCCAGTTCTCTGAACTACTCAAAATTTCTGCTATCGGTTCTCCAGAACTGGTCAGAACCTGCTGATTACTATCTCTGGTTGGACCAATTCATGGAAATCATGGATACCAAAGATTTTTGCCCTGATGATAGTGGGACTGCTTTGAAGGCTATGTATTGTAAGATTAATGGACTTCCCTGTGCAACAGGTTTAATTGTCAGATGTCCAGTTGGCGAATCCAGAAAAACCATAGCCTTGACTATCAACTCCTGGGACATTATTTTACCAAGAGTATAAACTTTACTGAATAAATCCACATTGCCACAGAAGAAGTGAAACCAGCTCTGGCTTCCTGCACAAAAGCACACATACTGTAGTTCTTTCCTCCTTTCCCCACAGCCCACCCAGAGTCTATTACATTCACCAATCACTTCTGTTCATTTTGTTATGAGAACCAGCGGCCAGGCTATGACATCTGCTCTGGGTGCCCTTGATAGGGGAGCAATGTCTCATGGGATCCAAGGTTGCTTGGATGCCATTCCCTTGCATTCCAATCCACCACCACCCTATTGTTTGTCAAGCTGTGAGTAAAGCAGAATATAGGTGAAAGTTCGAATCAGTCTTGACATGAATGCTGTGAGAAAAGGCTACTAGACTAGATGGGCCAGACGTCTGATGCAACAGGGCACTGTGTAGGTTCTTAACTGTATTTTCCTGAAAAACATACCATTTTGTTGTTGCTAGTTGCGATGTTCTGTCCAACCCATCACGACCCCATGGACAATGTTCCTTCAGGCCTTCCTGTCCTCTACCATCTTCTGGAGTCCATTTAAGCTCACATCTACTGCTTCAGTGACTCCATCTAGCCACTCATTCTCTGTTGTCCTCTTTTTCTATTGCCTCAATCTTTCTCAGCATTAGGCTCTTCTCCAGGGAGTCCTTCCTTCTCATTAGGTGGCCAAAGTATTTGAGTTTCATCTTCAGGATCTGGCCTTCTAAAGAGCAGTCAGGATTGATCTCCTCTAGGACTGACTGGTTTGATCTCCCTCACAGGAGTCTTCTCCTCCAGCACCATTGTTCAAAGGCCTCAATTCTTTGGCGCTCAGCCTTTCTTATGGTCCAACCTTCACAGCCATAAATTGCAACTGGGAAAACCATAACCTTGACTATACGCACTTTTGTTGGCAAGGTGATGTCTCTGCTTTTTAGTATTCTGTTTAGAGTTGCCATAGCTTTTCTCCCCAGGAGTTAGCATCTTTTAATTTATTGGCTGCAATCCCCACCTGCGGTGATCTTAGAGCCCATGAAAATAAAATCTGTCACTACCTCCATTTCTTCCCCATCTATTTGCCAGGAATTGAGAGGGATGGATGCCATGATCTTAGTTTTCTTAATGTTGAGTTTCAAGCCAACATTTGCATTCTCCTTCAGCTGCATCAAGAGGCTCTTTAGTTCCTCTTCACTTTCGGCAATTAGAATGGTATCATCTGCATATCTGAGATTGCCACTTGCCACTTGCCAGCACTCAAATTTTGATCACATAACTATGGGGGTAGTGCAACAGTTGTAAGTATGATGAGCGGTCATAAGTCACTTTTTTCAGTACCATTATAACATCAGTCATTCAACAAATGGTAGTAAGGCTATCTCTATCATATTTTAACACATCATATTTTAAAACTGAATATTAATAGGTTTTATGCTAACAATTTTCTTGTTCAGGAGTGCCTGAAGAATATAGGTAAAAAGTCAGGTGACTGGCTTGCTATGGAGTGATCAAAACTCCTCCAGTTTTTATGTGTATCATGATACTTGTGCCTGGCATTTTGAGGATTTTTTTTAAGGTATCCTGTAGATACCCCTGCATATTCCTTAAAGTATAAATTGTCTAACGTATAAATAGCTAAATTTAAAAAACAAATCTTCCAAGAAAGAAAAATGTTATCCAGGGGTAGACTATTTTTTAAAACAAATTTGATTTTGAAAGTTCACTTATTTAAAAAATAAATAAATTGTGTGTGACATGCAGGAAATGCTGTTTTGAAAATCCACCCTCATGTCTCCAGTGAGCACACAACTTGTCAAAATTCTCCAGATATTGATCATTCAGATCTTCATGTTTTAAATAATATGGTTTACAGGCTCTTAAAATAATATCCCTGGCAATAATTTTGTCAGATGGGAGCAACCAGATCTACATTTGAAGAGTTCAATTAGTTTTTATTGCTCATTCTTATAACACAGGATTTTGGACTCATGCTTATAATACAAGATTCTCCAAGGACTTGAAATGGACACCTAACATTAGAACTATCACTAAAAAAACACCACAAAGAATATTTTTCCTGCATCAGCTCAGAAAGATCAGATTGCCCAAGGATCTGCTGGTACAGTTCTACAGAGGAATTATTGAGTCTGTCATTTGTAGCTCAATAACTGTCTGGTTTGGCACAGCAATCAAACAGGACAGATACAGACTTCAATGGATAGATAAAACCTCAGAAGAAAACTATTTCAACCAGCCTACCTTCCTTTGAGGATCCATACACTGCATGAACCAGAAAGATGGCTGAGAAAATAACTACAGACCCCTGACATCATAAATTCTCACCTTCACATCTTTCCTGCTACCTTCTCCTACTGGTATCTATGATTTGTCACATGTTGTTGTATCTTATAATTAATGATTGTAACTATGATCTATGATATATGACCTATCTCTTTGTTGTTGTATGAACATTGACATCTTATGCACCAGAGACAAATTTCTTGTTTGTCCAATCACATTTGTCCGGTAAAAAAAAACCTATTCTATTCCATTCCATTCCTAATATTATATATTCTATTCTATTTATATCTTCATAAATGACTTAGATGAGGAAATAGAAGAGGAATTCATCAGATTTGCAGATGACACTTCTGTAAGCTAGCAGGAATAGCCAACGCCCTAGAAGACAAGATCAGAATCCAGAAAAATCTTGACAGACTTCAACAATGGGCCCTTCCGGCTCTCTTCTGATTCTTCTTCTGATTTCTCAAACTGGCTGTGTGCACCTGTGCCAGACTGTATAAGGTTCAACAACATTTGGGGGTGGGTCATACCTTGCCATTGTGCCTACATAGTAATTCCAGACTAATTCCTTGCTTGTTTCCCTTCCTCACCTTGGCTCAGCTAGTGCTGTTCCACCAGAGATTTAGAAAATGGATAATTTCTCAATTTTATAAAAAAAAATTACTTATTTCTAGGTTTAGATTATAAGTGTTTCTCCTTATGGTTTGCAAAGAAAGTGACCTCTAGTTTCTTCTTTTTGCAAAATAAGAGTGGAGATTTCTCCTTTCAATCTTCTGGATCCAAGTAGTGATTTCAAAAATGTTATAATGTTATAAGAAATTACATAGCCACCCAAATGACTCATTATCCAATGACTCATCGCTTAATTATTTATAGGATAGCAGATGATCAGCTTTCCTTTAATTTTTTTAAAAAATAAAAAATTGCAATCAATGTTTTTTTCTCTAATGTTAAGATTTCTGTATACAGATTGAAGCTATTAATGAACTGGGTTAATAAAGTCTGTACGGACTTTCTATCATTTAGGATAAACATGTAAGTTTTAATTCACTTTCATGGTGTTAAAAAAAGAGAAGGGAAATATAAAGAAAAGGTATTTTTCATTCTGCTTCAATTTCTTATTCTTTTCCAAGCAATATAATATTAAAAGACTAAAAGCTAACTCAAGGCATTTCTCAATGTCAATCATTTCATTGCAGCAAAGAGCGCTGTCAAGAATTTTCATGACATTTAATGGGGATGGAATTATGCCAGTCTTGTGCTAACTATCTGAACAATAGTGAATCTCAGTCAATTTCCAAATGCAAAGGATTACCAGAATCAATGTGGCTTTGGAATCAATGTGAAATTGCTCTGAAAAAGCTCTAGCTAAGACTTGGACAACACTAAACAAAGCATAGTAAAATTATTGATGACACCATCAGGCCTGAGTTGAATTAAGGTTGTGGTGAAATTTGGATGATACCAGAAATAACCATCTACCAAACTATTCCATTATCAACAGTCTGTGATTCCTTATTTGTTATCATTATTGGTGTCATATTTCCAAATACATCTTAATGCGAATATATAGTTGCTACCACTTTTTCAATTCTATTTTTCAATTATATATATATTTTTCTTTTTCTTTTTGTGTGTGTGTTGTGTATGTGCTTGTCTGTTGTTTTAGTTGTATAATCAATAAAGTTTATTTAAAAAAAAAATCATCTACCAACTTAAGTTGTAATTGGCACAATGGGAATATGAAGGTTTGGGAGAAAAAGTCAACTTCTTTTTCCCACCTCATGTAAAGCATGAGTCTCTCTCTCTCTCTCTCTCCCTCCCTCCCTCCCCCCCCTCTCTCCCTCCCCCTCCCTTTCACCCTCCCCCTCTCTCCCTTTTGAAATTTTATGTTATTTTTTTATTTTAAAACTTTTTAATCTTAAATTAAATTCTGACTTTAATGTTAATTTTATTGAGTATACTATACACTATTGAAAACCTTTCCCTAAGGGAGATAGGCAGTTAAGAAATAGGAAAAACAAATAAAATAAATAAAATATTTCTATGCTGCTGAATTTCCAATGGCTCTCAGCAGCTTGCAACAAGCAAAAACTAGATTAAGATGAAACTTCATGACCTAACAAAACACCTCATAATTTAACTACCCCAAAGTGGCTATGTAAGTGAAGTGGAAGTCATGCAAATAACCTTCCCACTACCTTTTAGGAAAAAGATAAAAGTTGTATGTTACTTTAGGGACTTCAAGACTTACCTGTAAAAGGTACGCATTAAAAATATATTTATGTGGCAACATCATCCTGCAAATCCTAGAAAGGTGTCACTGATTGCAACAATAGCTGTTGTTGGGGAAGTTGAGTGTTGCAATAAAGCATTGTGTATATTTTTGCTATGTTGTATTGTTTTGCGTCCAGTCTTGGAGAGCAAAGAACTCTCACAGGCTAGATTAGTCCTCGTTGTGTCTTTGTAGAAGGAATTCCCTCAGAGAACAGAACTAATAAACTTCCTCTTCCAACTGTTACTGCATGGGCAATTCAATACAGAGTAGGCAGTCACAAGGTATATTGCTTTCTGGGCCAAAGGCCAGCCGTTAAGCTCATACACTGTAACACAGTTGGCTTATTTTTGATATGTTTGTCAGAAGCCAGGAATTTTTGAAGTATGTAGACAGACTCCATATGAGTTAAATATATTTGATTTCATTATTTATTTCTAAAAGTACCAGGTGTGTGCAAGGGAATGTGTTTGAGAAACAATAACAGCTTTTTTACCTTGTTGAGGTACTCTGTGTTGTTGCTGCACAAGGGGGTCAAATTACAGCTACAATCATGCAAACATTGTGATGCGTGTAAAAAGGGGGCCAAGGCTTTGATTGCATGGTTGTGGCCACCATTTTTGCATTTTTGACCCCCTCTGTTAAGACACGACTGACTGATCCTGCATCACCTCCAGCACATTCCCTGGATATAGGCAAAAGCTACACCTGACTACCAGATGCCACAGGGCAGTTTTATTATGGTTTCTGAAAGGACAGTTGTGTTGGATCTCGAAGCTCAGGCTGAAGCATTATGCTTTGAATATATCCTTTGGGAATAGCAGGAGTTGCATCATGTACAACATGACATCACTGTACAAGTGTCTTAAATGACATAATTCCCGTCACTTGAGTCATTGTTGATGAACCACCCTAACTCATACATCTGGCCAGGCCTTGTAGAACCTTCCAAGCAGAACATCTCCATAATAAATTAGTGGGGGTTTTAAAAAAATATTGACTATAATACCACTCAAGGAAAATGCAAACTTTATTATAATCATAACTAATGTGGCACCATCTCCAGGGGCTTTCAAAATGCCATAGTGAATATTAAATATTTGTTTGTTTGTTTAGATGAGTGTTTCAACTGTAACAAATATAACCTTTATTTTGAGGGATAATGCAATTTTGGAGGTGTCACAACCAAAATGCTCAGGTATTTTTCACTTCCTTTTGCTATACATTTACTTGTCAGCAAAAAGGTGATGCATCAACTCTGTAAGTTGTTCTGAGAGGTTTCTGTTCCAGAATGGTTGTCTCAGATAGGATTCAAATTCTCCACTTCAGGGTTGATTTACAACGGTGCAGTGCCTTGATTTATTTCTATGCTGCTTAAATGATTCCAAACACATTACAATACAGTCAAAATATAAATGAATTATTCACTAAAAGTAGTTCAATAACAAATCCACAAAACCATCAAATTAAAAATAAATTAAACTGTAAGACCCATTAACTCTTTTCTCCAATTCAACTTATACTTCATTTTTTTGTCCACTCAAGGCTTCTACTCATTTATCTAGACCTCTGGTTCATTGAGTGTGATTAAATGTGTGTGATTATAAGTTACCTAACACTACCTTGCTGGCAATATTTGGGCCCTTACCCTATAAGACTTACGAAATCTCCATTCTGTTTACTTTATCTTAGAGGCTGCATACACTGTAGCTACTTTGGAATACTAACTTCATTAGAATTCTAATTTCATTCCAGAAATGTTTTTGTAATTATGTTTTGTGGTTAAAGCTGTCAGTGGCTATCATTCTGACACATCTACATGTAAGTCCCTTATAAGGAGCAATTAAAAGTAACGTACAAATGTTTTAAAAGGTTCTAATGACCACAGGAATGCTATGATTTTTGTTAGATTCTTTTTACAGGTAGAATCATCTTCTGCATCAAACTGGGAAAGTATCTTTTGTGCCCCACTATCAATACTGCACTTATGAGGATTTGCTTCAATTGGCTTAAAATGTGATAGAATTCAACTTTAACACCATCGGTGAGAGTTCTATAACTTCTATGGTACCTACAGTGAATGGACTCAGGGAGCCTAGGAGAATAGTTTCTGTCAGAATATTATTTGTTCAAAGCAATGCCAACATGCCTGTTTTACATGGGCAATTATAACAAAAAAGATAAAAGACAGAATTGATGTGAAGGTAGCTAGGTACACAATCTAGGTTTATGCTAGCATTTGCAATATTATCATGACATGCTGCTCTACAATCTTTTTCTTCCTGTTTCTCTTCTTCTCTACCCCTGTGTGTAATGCAGCTCATTTCTAACAGTAAGATTTCATCCTTCTTTCACAGAATCTAAAATAAGACCTGTGATTGAGCACTGAAGTCTGCATTCCTTTGAATCACAAGTGGTTACAAGTAAAAGCAAGTAATTATTTTTTACATAAAATAAATAATTTATATGAAAAATAAGCATGCTTATCTTTTTCATTTGAGAGTTTCAGGATAACATCTGTGCTTCTGAAGAATGAAATCTTACATTTAGAAATAAATTGTTTAAAATCATTTGAGATGCTTTATTATTCTATTGTACCATAGGACAATAATATAAAAGGCAAGCAGTATGTCACTTGCTAGTGTTTTGTTTTTCTAAAGGTAAAAGCTTGTTTTGGAATTGTACATATTGTTCCCCAGAAATGCACATTTTTGCACACTACTCAAATTGATGCACAAAGGGTGTCCTGATAAGAGCTTTTCAATACTTATAGTCAGTTATTATCTCTCAAGAATACAGCTCTAATCTGTTTGAAACGTATTTGATTTTAAACTGATTATACTCTTATCTATAGAGAACTCTTTGCAAACTGTAATTTTTTTAAAGGATCTGGTTCTGAGCAGTGCAGTTAATACAGTATACCTGAGAATAATGTTCATTAATTGTTTTGTACCCGTATTTGTGTAATCTATATTTAAAGGCATTTTATATTTTTGCACATAATTGTTTCTTAAATTTTTTGCTTCCTATTCAGCTCAGAATTTTCAAGATAAACACCACTATATTCCAAAAGTGATTTATTTCATACTGAAATGAATGCCATATAATGAATGCCATATAAACTATGCTTAAAAAACATTATAATAATGCATACCTCCTGAAAATTCTGGAAACTATAGACTAAGTAGTGTGAGAAGGTATAAAAATGGGAACGACAGCTCTAAGACAAATAACCCAAACATAACCTGTCGATCATTTGCCAAAGGCACTGGGAAAAAAAAGATCAAATTGAATAAGAGACACTCACATTCAAATATGTTTTTAGATAATGTTGTATTCCGCTATGTTCACAAGTAGTTGATAATCCCCACCTAAATTCTGGTTGAACTAGTTCATTGCCATAAATCCAAGCAGAAACTTAGAACGACAGATTAACTGATGGGCAGAACTATGCTTTCTCCCACCATGGTTTAATTCTAAATATATTTCCGTTATTCCACGAATGGCATAAAAGTCTTTCAATAGATTGCAGAGGGTGAAAAAATAGGGGGGAAAACTATGCTTCTATGTCTTTCTATGTCACCCTCTTCTTCTGGCAACAGAACTGAAATAACTTCTAATGTTTGGATTTCGGTTTTATCATCCAAGGCAGAAGGAAGGGACTTCAATCCAAAGCCCTGAAAAGGTACCAGGTAGTTGCATTAGAACATGGTATCTAATGCCAAACTCCAGGCCAAATGATTTGTTGTTCATTAAGTCTTATTATGTTATCTATTACAAGCTTCTAAAATTGACAATAACTTTTAAATAAACCCAGGTCTACAGAAAATTCAGGAGACCCTTTATGCCTCAAGTAAAGTCCAATAATCACTTATGGATAGTACTTATCTTGAAGAAACACCTGTTCTAAAAACTTTCACAGACTCTTGCTATAATATAATTGATTATTGGAATGGGATATTAATCAATCTAATGATCACTAGAGTGTCCAATACCATACTACCATTGTTTTCACCTTTTCCTACCTTTGAAAACCTTTTAACAATGCGTACCGTTTTAATCCGTCCCTTACTTTGTCCTATAACATCTTATGGCATCATATTTCTTAATTGTTCACCCATTTTAAAAGAAAAGAATAAAATTTTTGACAAGGCCATCACTAATCAAAGGTGAAATCATATGTAGAATCATGAACATAAAGAAAAGGCTCTTAAAGTCATTCACATTCAAAACCTAATTAAGAGCTAAAGAGACTGAAGGACAGTTTAGATAGAAATCAATTTGTATTTGACAAGTGCTAATGTCTTTAGTAGGCAGATGTGAATATAATCTGCCACAACAATTCAAACTTTACCCTTTGGGGAAATAAATAAGATATCTGGAAAGTAATTTATATTGCTTCTTGTGCTAGGGAACTATTTATTTTTCTTACCCATGCTAATAATATACAGTATGTTGTCAGCTACTAGAAAGTAATAGAACAATTATTTTTCTCTCCTGTTTAAGTCATTATCAATGTTGAAGGGACTGGAACTAAGTCCAAAAAAGCCACAGAGGGAATGTGCATGCATGTGAATGATTTCTGAAAGTGTTTAACAAATTCAGAATTTAAATAAATAAATAAAGGCAGGACTTTCTTTTGCAAACCAAAATAAATAAATAAATGCCTTTATTTTGCAAACCAGACTTTAGGATGCATAAATTATTTTGATACGCATCCCAAGAGCTATGTACACTTTGAAAATAATTCAGAAGAAAATACCTTAACTTTGTGAACAGCTCAGCACTTTTCTGGGATTCATTAAATCAACCCAACTTAGTCAAAAGGTATTTCAAGAGCCAATAAAAGATGTGATTGCTTTAAGAACGGATTCCTGAAGAATGAAATAGTGATATTTTGTAGCTGAAATTTTTTTGAATCTTTTTCAATATATGCCCAGGTATTGTTTGAGAAGGGAAATAAGGCCTATCTTTAGATCCTTTGTGTAGATTGTGTATATATGCACATGTACTGTATGTATGTGTATCTGAAAAAAAACAGTAGCAAAGAATCTTCAGTGGAAATCTTTTAAAATAAACTTCTTTATAATTTTACACTATGGTAGATCTTTTCCTAAATTAGAATAGGGAGTTCTCTTCGCTGATGATGTAAAGCTGTTCAATACCACAGACAATACTGCTACCCTTCAAAAAGATCTTGACTATGTATCAGAATGGTCAAACAAATGGCAACTTCAAATCTCAACAAATAAATGCTCTGTCTTACATATTGGCAAAAAAAATCAGAAAATAAAACACAAGCTGAATAGTCAAGACCTTGTTGATGATCCAAGCTCTGTAAAGGACCTTGGAATACTCATCTCTAATGATCTAAGTGCTAGAGCCCACTGTAACTACATAGCCAAAAAGGCATTAAGAGTTGTTAACCTAATCCTCAAAGCCTTTTCTCTGGTAATATCACACTACTAACTAGAGCATACAAAACATTTGCTAGACCAATACTCGAATACAGCTTATCAGTCTGGAACTCACATTAGGTATCTGATATTAGCACAATTGAGAAAGTCCAGAAATATTTCACAAGAAGAGTTCTCCACTCCTCTACTCGTTATAGAAAACCTTGAATTACACCGTCTTCGTCTGATCTAAGTATGGTATATAAAATCATACATTGCAATGACTTACCTATCAATGAATACTTCAGCTTCAACCATAACAACACAAGAGCACACAATAGATATAAACTCAAGGTTAACCGCACCAAACTTGATTGCAGGAAATAAAATGACTTCAACAACAGAGTGGTCAATGTCTGGAATACTCTACCTGACTCTGTGGTTTCTTCCCCAAACCCCAAACACTTTAACCTTAGACTGTCTACTATTGACCTCATCCCTTTCCTAAGAGGCCTATAGGGGGCGTGCATAAGCGCACCAACTGTCTACTGTCCCTGTCCTATTGTTTCTTTTATTTTTCTTATATGTACCCATTTCATGTATTCATAATTATGTATATACTTATACCTATTATCTTGTAAGCGATTGACAAATAAAATAAATAAATAAAAAATTAAAATTCAATCCATGCTATTCATTCATTAGGATGCATGTTTAGCATGTAAATCCCTCAACCAGATCATTCATTAATAGGGCTATGCTAGAATTACTATTTTCAAGAGATGACCTTGTTATAAATGCTGCTAATTTATATTGCATGTACATTGCTAAAGGAGTTGAGGAACATCCTTAGACTATAAATAGATCAAAAAGATTGTTGACAGTTTAAGATGACTCCCCTGTCAAGAACTGCAGGGGATATTGTCTTGACTTTAATTCAAACTAGTTCTCAAATAGGGACCATTCAAACTATTAGTAGAACTGCTAAGTAGAACTGCTATAAATGTCTCTAAAAATAAATGCAGGAAGTACTGAATTTTTTATAAGGTAAAACTGTTTCAAATTCAAGGCATTTCATACCTAAATGATCCTGAAAATAGGTGCTTTGACACAAAATTTTGCAAAGCATACATGTGTTTGAAGTTTAAAATTGGGACAGCTTCTAATTAAATAAACCTCTAAGAAAAATATATAGCATGATGACATGGGAAATAGAATTGTCCACATAAAAGCAGGTGTATTTTTAAACACATACACACATTTCTATTGGAATGGGTAACTAGCAAAGCTTTTTCCCTGGTAATGTAATTATAAAATTTAAAACATTTGTAGAATTCTAATTGTGAACAATTTACCAAAACCATGCTGTTGGATTTTATGCTAATTTTAAAGTACGGGAAGAGGAGAATGGGGGTGATTTTATTTTATTTTATTAATTTATTTGTTCCTTTTTTATTCATTTTATTGTTTTAAATGAGGTTTTATATTCTGTAAGCCACCTTGAGTCATCATGTGTGAATAGGCAGCAATATAAATTCAATAAATAACAAACAAACAAACCAAGGACAGAAAATAATTTTAGAGTAGATTTAATTAAATCTAGTGTTCTAGATTTCTAACTCTAGATTTAATCTAGTATTCTGTGAATAGTTAAATGTCCCCTCTGTTAAAGAGATCCAAATTATTTATTTATTATTATGAAATTTATTTGCCTCTCATATTGTTTTGAAGTGATTCTGGGCAGCTTGCAGCATAAAGACATTAAAATTATCAGAGATTCCTAATACAATAAAATAAAAATACTAATGGGTAAGTAAAAACCTTGTTTTCATAGCCATTGTCAAAAATGCGATTGTTGTCACTGTAATTTTGAGATTTTTATCTGAGAGTAATATTTTAAAGCACATTCAGAAATAACTCTTCTTATCCTCAATTTTAAAATAGGCCAGATGATTTTTGCTGAAAACTCTTTTAACTCTTGCAGTAACATGTAATCCACAGTTTCAAGGTCAACACAGCTACAAAGACAACAACCTTGAGAAATGAAAATATTTTAAATATTTACATCTTCTTTACAACACTAGAAATGTGTTTATTCTTTACCATTGTAATACGCTTCCTAAACCAAAAATCTTTTTAAAAGATTATTAAAGGTTTGTTGATAAAGAAAGTTCCTAAAAGGAATGATTGCTTAGATTGTTCTACATATTGGAATCTTTTTGAAAAGATACCACTCCAAGTATCTGTTGTACATGTCTTGGTGGATAATAAGACTAAAAAAAGATTTTTTACAATGTTGTATAGCATTATTAATACCATAAATTGTGGCATTTACATAAATCATTATTATTAACCAAAATTGGAAATGATTTTCTTTACAAAGAATGATGTCATATTAAGTATTGCTTGTTCTAAATAGGAAATACAGTATGTACAAAATAATTAATGTTAAGTTTCTCCATAAAAATATGAGGTGTTTTAGCTTCCAGTAAATATTTCATCAATTGTAAATCCTTTCCTCATTTTGTTCCCTAGAGAAAGTGTGATGGAATGAAAGAAATGCCCCTAGTGTAAACAATTGGCACAGATATCGGGGCAGAAAGCTTTTTTATATTATAAGAAAGCTCTATCGTTTTTACAAGATGCTTGACACACACTGTAAATTGCCTCTTGTAACATATGTTGCTTTTCTAATATGTCTGCAACTTGGTATTCTGGTCATAATTATTTGATAAAAAATATGCCTTGAACAATCAGGATTCCTGAATACTGTATGTTCACTTGTCTTATTGAAAGCTATTGTGGCACGGTGACTAAGAGACAGTTGTTTTTCCTGTATTTAGATAAGCTGTTTGCTGCTTCAGACCCACTCCTTGCAATACAGGGGTAATTATACTAATGTACCTTCCAGATACAAGTAGATAAACTTTATTACTTTTAGCACAGATTGAACAAAATTCTGGCTTGTTAGAGGGCTTGATACAAAACATAACATCTCAATGGATTCAGTTGAGGTTCTGTAGTAGAATAGCTCAAGGAAGTTACTTTTAAAATAGAAATAAAACAAAATTATATAATTAAAACATTAAAGCTTGTCAAACCAAAGCTTTTTGTAAGATACACTCCATTCTCATCACTCACATAGGTGCAAGTGAGCAGGAAGGAGATAGCAAAAGGGAATATCTCGCAGGATTTAAGCACTGATGCTTCACTAATTTGGGGCATCCTTATTTCTACTGTAAATCACAAATAGAGATTAATTAGCCGAAATCTTTCAGTCTGGTCCACAAATGAAGAACGACCATTTTCTCAAGCAAGCACAAGCATTGGTAAGAAAAATAGACAGAAAACTGAAGTTTTCCAAGTTTGTGGTTCTATAGCTGGTACACAAAAGCATGCAGATATAATTTCTCATGCAACAGCCTTGATAGCATATGTTCTAAACCAAAGAGAAAATAGAATAGAATAGAATAGAATACTTTTATTGGCCAAGTGTGATTGGACACACAAGGAATTTGTCTTGGTGTAAATACTCTCAGTATACATAAAGAAAAGATACATTCGTTAAGAATCAAGAATCATAAAGTACAACACTTAATGACAGTCATAAATCAGTGAAAAATAACAGAAATCTAAAAATAACTAAAATTAATAAATAAATTAAAAAGAAAACAAAAAACAGATAAACTCTAAGGACAGACTCAATAGACCACGAGGTCTCTTTTTGCCATTAGTGGTCTATGTTGCTATGTGGATTATCTTGGTTATTGCCATCTCTACTGTACATAATTTCAGTATACTTCTTTCATCTTCTTTCCATCAGTTGTAATTTGTCCATAGGTTTTCATTAACATACAAGTTATCTTTCTGAGCTCAGAAATCTTTGGAAAGGCTTTCCTTGTTTTTCCAAGCCTATTTCCATCTTTGAAACTTTTGTAGTTTTTGTTGTTAGAAGAGACAAGAATCAATACTACATCTCGCTGCAATTTTTTTCTTAAGTTCCTACCAACATTTCTTGGCTCTGGCTTCTCTGTTCTTCTTAGCAATTTCCACTGTTTGCTGTGATATCCAGTTTACTTTCTTCTGTTTCTTGATCTCAGGCAATTTTTTTTAAAATCCATCCTTCTTAACTTCTTTATGTTTGTACCAGAGTTACTCTGGTTGCCTATCAATGAATTTCAGTTGCTTCAAAGCAACTCCAGATATTCTCTTTGAAAATAGTGAGTTTATGCTCAAGATCAAATTGTGCAAATTGGTTTCTGGCTTTTTTGCTTTTTCTGAATTGGAAATGCACATGAAAAAATTGTGATCCTCTCCACTGGCAGCCCTGGCCCTCTCTTGGGTGTTACAGTTGAATTCTAGCATCTCAATTAGATTTCAGTGTACTATTTCTACCAATCTCCATGTATATAAGTCTTGTTTTCCTTGTTGGAAATATTAGAAGTGAGTAAATTATTGGTTTGGCAAAAATCGGTAAGTTGTTCTCTTGCTTTATTTGGGTTTCCTAGGTTGCACTGCTCAATTATTTTCCTCTTTAATACTTCCAGTTGTGGCATTCAAGTCTCCACATCTTGCTTGAAAGTTCTGTCAATTTCAATTTTTTCCAACTTCTTTTGCATCAGAGGTTGGAGCATAAACTTGAATGATCATTATATTAAAGAGATGTCCACAAAATCTAATTTAATTCATTTGATAATTATTTGATATTGTACTCAAATTCTTCCTTTGCTATATCCTTTTTTGACTACAGGTACTCCTTGTTTAACAATTGTTCATTTAATGATTCAAATTAAATACAGCTTTGGAAAGGGTGCTCTTTGACCTGTAAAGCATTTCTAATTCTCACATAATGTCATAAACATACACACCATGGTCATGTGAGCACAGTCTTGGTCCTTGGCAACCTGTTTGCACTTCTGACCAATTGCCAAGTGCCTTATGTCCATTTGATTGCTATTTCAAATATTCTCTGCTGGCTTCCACAGACAGAAAGCAGAGACAATGGAGGGGAGATGAAATCCTTCAGTCAACTCCATTCCTGAAACCCCAGGAAGGATTTTCTTTCCATGCACAAACAGGAGAGGAAACTTTTCAGTGGACTGCAGAATTTCGCCTCTGTGCATGGAGTTAACTGAAATTCTAAGGCGGGTTCAGAAAAGTTTGAGAATGAAAAGGCTGCCTGCCAGAATGATTTCAGGTCTGTGCAGATCTCAAACCATCAGGCAGGGTAGCCCTTTAACTCTCAAACCATCAGGCAGTGTAGCCCTTTAACTCTCAAAACACAGACCTGAAAACTTTCAGTAGGCAGCTCTTTTGGTCTGCTTAACCACTTGCAGATCACTCAATGACCTCAACCAGGAGTGCTGAGATTGCAGTCATTTATGCATGTTGCTTCAGAGCCACTTTGCTCAACAAGCATAATTCGACTCCCAATTTTAGTCATTAAATAGGAGTACCTTTACGACTGCAATGCTGTTCTTTGCCTCATTTTTTATGTCTTGTTTTATGTTTTTTTTTTACTGTAAATCTAAATTTGCTGATGCCTAAGATGTCAATGTGCAGTTGATTTATTGTAAATATCATGTCACTGTAAGTCTGGCTTTGTGCTTTTCAAATTGATTTCCTGCATGACAACATTAGCAACTAAATATCTGGAAAACTTTAATGTAGCCATATCATAAACACCATTAGTATTACAAAAGACCCATAATTGTGCATTGTATCAGAACAGCAGAGATAGAGGACCTGGCTCACATCCTATTTGACTGTTGCCTGTATAAGAGGATGAGAGACAGGTATCTTGGTCTTTATATCAGACGAATGACCCATTGGGATACCCACATCAAAATAACTTACCTTATGTCTGGCCAGAACTTGAAAATAACATTTAAAGTAGCACAATATTTAAGCAAAATGATTCAGTTGAGATCTGTATATGTGAGATTGATTGGGGTAGACTGCAAGGGCAATTCTGAAATATAACGTTATTATATTTTGTCTGTATCTTAAATTATTGTACATTATTACAATTTTATTTTGGGTTGTATTTTATTACTATTTCATCTTAAATCATATTTTGTCTAATTCCATTTTAAATAGTATTTTATCAAATTTCATTTTGAATTGTTTTTATTAAATTTTAGTAACAATTTGTTGCTGGAACTTTGCACTTTGATATGGCCCAAGGGACTAATCAATAAAGACTTACTTATTGCATTGTATCATCAATCATTTTATATTTTCTGGCTAGTGGCTTTCTTAGTAAAATATAGGAAATATTTATTATTGGCCTTTCCCACTCAGTGTGAAAAGATGTCTTTGTCATTGTAACTTTTTTGCACTTTTCCTATATTGCTGATGCCCAATGGAAGTGCCTACTTCCTTAGCTGGCAACTATCCCAAATGTGCTTTTTCAAAAGGCAACTGGACGTTTCTGTTTTTCCTTGAATACATTTTGCTTCTTATCCAAGAAGCTTGTTCAGTTCTGACTGAATTGAATGAGAAGCTAAACATCTTCAAGGAAAAACAAAGGAAGTCCAGTTACCTTTTGAAAAAGCACCTTTGCGACAGCCATGACCTGGATGTCTGAGAATCTTCATAGACATTTAGCTGGCAGCTAGATAACCTATACACCTTGGGTGACCCTGCTGAGAACATACACTGTTAGCATACACTCTCAATATTCTTTCATTCCTCCCAGGAATGGTCAACCACTACAGAGGTCGCACAGCAGGACAGGGAGAACAAGTCAGCTAAAACTGCTTTCTGATTATACATTTGTTTATTATATAGGTATTTTATTGAGTATTGCTTCCATCTTATACTGAACATCTGGGCCTCTGCCTATTGCTAACATTTTTATTTTTATCTTAACCTCAGAATCAAAGATCATCATAGACCTTTACTGAGTTGTGGAAATCTATGTGAATAGTTTTTCATTCTTATTACAATCAATATACTATTTATGTAAAAACAAATACACATGCCCTTTTGTTCTTTCAATCTCTTGAACTATAAAGAATGGCATTCCCTTTTTATTTATTTGCACAATGTTTTAAATATTACTCACTGTTTGCTGCAAAATAATAGGACCTGCAAAAGCAACTGGTTTGGAATTGATCTATAGTTCTTTAGAATAACTCCTAACTACTCATTTTCAAAAAAACACTTTTTTAAATTCAATAAGAGTTTGTTTCATGAGTATTTCTATTATGAATGGTTTATTCTACAAATATTTGCCCTGAAGTGGCAACTATCTATTGTTCCTTTAAAATATATCTTATATACATTTTTGGAACTCTTGAAGTCATGGCTTTCTGTGAGTTTCTAGGATTTGATAGAAATTGAAAAAAACCCATGTTAGAATTGAACAATTCTGATTGAATCGAGTTTCAATTTCTCAGCCAAATTTTGCATGCATAATTCACAACTACACAAGGCTATTTCTGTTTCTCCTCCTTTCTTCTACCTGCCTATGGAGATTCTCAATCATCCAGGTCATGGTTGTCCCAAAGGTGCTTTTTCCAAAAGGCAACTGGGCTTCCTTGGTTTTGTTTTGGGTTTTTTTTTTTAAAAAAAAAAACATTTCACTTCTTATCCAAGAAATTTCTCCAGTTCTGCTGTCTTGGATGAGAAGTGAAACATTTTCAAAGGAAAAAAAAAACAAGAAAATCCAATTGGCTTTTGAGGAAAACATCTTTGGGACTTTCTTCTAAACATTTAGTGACCTGAGAGATAAAAAGATCTTTATAAATGAAAGTTTGTATGTATTCATGAATATTACAGAGTTTTTATATATATACACATACAGAGAGACAGAGACAGAGACAGAGAGAGAGAGAATCTCTGTTTTTGTAGGCTCTTTACTTCCTAATCAAGAATTAAAGAAGGCTTCAGATAATTAATTGCAATTTTTTTCTCTTCTGTCAAGTGATTAATTTTTTTGCTGACTTGTAAAATCTTCGGCCCTATGTTCTCTTTATCTATTACCAGGAATCATCCTTTTCTTCCTCTTTGGTAATCTTTTCCAAAATTGTCCTCCTCTACTTTATGGACAGCAGGCTACTTTCTAAATAAGAAATCTTGAACAGTGTAAATCAAACTTTGGCTTGCTACATGTTGTTCGTCATTAAAAGCATAAACAATTGTCTGGGTCAGTATATAGGTTTAACTTAGTTGTCAAGTCTGATATTCCCCTCCATCCCTTACCTACTTCCATCTTAGTCTTCCTAGAATTCTCCTGCTAATTTAAGATTTATCTTTATTATTAGTTATTATCATTAGGGGGTTTTTTAACCACCCACCTCACAGTTTGAGGTGACT
The DNA here is from genome assembly GCA_023653725.1 of Bungarus multicinctus. Classification (NCBI taxonomy): domain Eukaryota; kingdom Metazoa; phylum Chordata; class Lepidosauria; order Squamata; family Elapidae; genus Bungarus; species Bungarus multicinctus. Next base: position 7,093,120 of record CM042848.1, on the reverse strand, counting down.
CTGAGCAGCTAGACTAGGGGTCACCTACCCATGTTCCAAACAGTTGTTCTATAGGAGGAGCCTACAACAGATTTAGATCTCTAGGAGATGAAAGAATAGACATTTTTTTGAAATCAAATTGCAGTTAACAGCCTCAAAAAGGACACTGAATTCACGTCCTTCCTTTTCTAATTACTTTTCGAAATTGTTTGTTAGCTGCTTTTCAGTTATTAGGAAGTTTGGGATCGACCTATTTTACAGCACAGGGGAGTCTCTTTCACCTCCTTCTTAGCAAAAGGGGTGGTAAATAGAATTTTCTTGTTGTAGTTGTTGTTTTGCAATAAACAGCAAAATGGACAAAAGTGAGCTTTGATTTGGGAAAGTTACAAACAAACCAAAGTCCAGATGGAATTGAAATGACATTTTGGAATTAATTAATAAGAGTCCTTTCAATAGGAAAGTGTTTTTGAATTCTGAAAAAAAAACCCTCCATAATTGCAATATTACTTAGACATATATATCACTCCATAGTGCTTTACAACACTTTCTTGAGTGGTTTATAACATCAGCATAATGTCTGAACAATCTAACTCCTCATTTTCTCAATCTGGAAAGGATTGAAGGCTGAGCAACCTTGAGTCGGTCAGGATTGAATTCCTGGGAGTGAGCAGAGTCAACCTGCAATACTGCATTCTAACCATGCGCCACTATGGTTCCATGATAGGATGAGTCTTTAAAGACTGGACATTAGGGGGAACCAGGACAAACTAACAATTACAATTAAGGTAAAGAGCTGTCAAACTTTACTTGCTAATGTAAAATGAAGCATAATATTTTACTTTGGACATATTCAAGGATATTTTTGAACAATGGTTCCAGAAGTTAATTTTAGGAGGATCTGCCTCTATAGTGTTTAAAATGGAAGGAAGAGACCGCTCTGAAAGTGGATTTTAAAATGACAGAATAAAATATAAAAAAAAGATGCTTGGCACACAAATGAAACCAGCTTATATCTTAATAATTGAAAGGAATATACAAATAACAAACCAAAAGAGTGACTGGTTAACTTTCCTAAATTAGATTAATAAAATAGACTTGTTAAATATTTGAAGATTTTTTTTTTTGAGAAGAGATCAAACAAAAAAAATTGAAAGGAAAAAAAATCAGATTTAGAACATTATTTGAAGGGCTATGATTCTTGATTCTTAACGAATGTTCCTTCTTTATGTATACTGAGAGTATTTACACCAAAACAAATTCTTTGAGTGTCCAATCACACTTGGCCAATAAAGTATTCTATTCTATTCTATTATTTGAAGGGCTTTCATCTTAATTGTTATGGAGATAGCATTAAAAGCAGGATAGGGTGAAGCCCTCGGATCTCCAGCCACAAATGATTCATTCATTCCCTCAAATGTGTTACAATTCCAGTGAGGTTTTTCAGATATTCAGTTCAAACAATTAGAGAATCCGCTTTATTTTCATAACTGACAAGAGAACTGAACCCTATGTCTACTCTGTTTCCTTCATTTATGTGTGGGCTTACACTTTTGTTTTCCACCATCTATCATCACCATGGTAACCAGGACCTTTTTTTTCCCCTCCTCATTCATTAAATTGGCCAAATGCCTTGTGAATTCCGGGGATATTGACTTTCCCTTTTCTTCACATTAAATTGCTGAGAGGCTAAAGGTCTTTAAAATGAATCTGAGTCAACCCGCTTCACACGGAGAAGCTATGAAACAAGCAGCAGCAGTCAATGCTAAAATAATGAAAACAGTAAATTTTCTGCAGTGCAATAACTTCAATATTTTTAAGTAGTAGGAAAGAACTCATGTACCTTTGAAGTAATATATAAAATTGGGTTATTTATATATGTGATATGATTCTCAAATGAAAGTGATTTGTGCAGTTGAAAGTGATGATCAGTATGCTTTAAGCCCAATAAACTTATAAACAAATCAGAACCTTTCACTATATGGTTGACATATTAACAAATAATATTTTCCTCCCAAGCTTTCTGCTTTAAGATAACACTGTACCTTCATTTATCCATTGAGGAAACTTTGTGCATGTGGGATGTGTAAATATTTATAATTTTTTTTAAAAAAGTACAAACAGATTACTTTTAAAAACATGGGCAAGGCAAATATAACCTCACTTGTGCTCAGGAATTGTTGCCATACTGTGAGTAATTGTGCTTGCGGACAGGGACCTTAAAATAAATGTATTTATACATCTGTATCTATTCCCAGCACACCTACCCATCTTGTCTTTCCTAGCTAAATATAACTCAGTTCCTTCAAAATTCCCTCCCACAGAACATAATTAGGACATAATTTCCATAATTGGAAAAAAACATACAATGCATATACATGGGTTGACTTACAATTTTCCATGTTATCATGACAACAGTTTTGCAGAAAAATAGTTTAGAAATGTTTTAAATAAATGAAAAATCAGTTTGGTGTTAGGTTCTGAGCCATCTAAATTACCTATATTGTTTTGTCATAGTTTTGGAAAATATTAAGTCTATTACTTCTTTATAACAACAAAAAAGAAATAAAAGATAGATGTCCTCATAATAAAATAATAAATAAGTAGAAGAAGCACTTTAGGCTTAAAAATATTTGTTCTTGATGAGGAACCAAAGTTTATGGATTATGTTTCTAAAATTTGACTGAAGAAACTGAAAGATACTACTGTGAGCATCCTAAATCAAGCTAATTCCAAAAACACTAGGGAGTTCCTGACACATAGACAAATCAGCCATCAACAGACACATTGAGATAAACAACATTTACAGACTATTGAAAAGAGACAATAAAAATGTTAAAAAGGAAACAAAAAGACATGACTCCTCATCACCAACAATAAACACCAGGGATTAATACCAGAACTTGCACTAGACAAGCAAAGCAGTAAACTAGAGTAAAGTAGAGTAAACCCTAATCAAGGATGATTCTATGATGTCTCTGTACTTAGAAATATTAGAAATATGCAAACTATGGTTTTCTGCAAGATACTCTACAGAACTGAAAAGTTGAATTTTGAAAAAAAAACAAGATAGGAAGAATATTAATGCCTTTAAATGTTTGTATTGGAAAAGACTCCTAAGAATATTGTGGCCAGTCAAGAAAACAAGCCAATAGATTATCAAACAAATCAATCCAGATTTCTCCTGTGAGGCACAAATAAAAGGCTCAAATTATCCTACTTCAGACATATAATGTGAGGATATTAATCTCTAGAGAAAATTCTAATTTTGGGAAAGGCAGAAGGAAAGAGAGGAAGAGAATGACCAGAAACAATGGATTCAGTTACAGTGGCAATGAGTTCATCATTGGAGAAGTAGAAATACCTCTAGTGACAGGTCATCAAAAACTGGAGAATTACTGGAAGCTTTCTCTGCAATCATAGAAATTAGTCATCAACAGGCATCTAGAGTTCAATAATGTTTACAAATGATTGAAAAATAAATAATAAAAAGCTAAAAAGGAACCAAAAAGAACCAGAATGCTTCTCACTACAATATAACTAACAGCACAACATAAGCAGTAATTAACCCCAGAATTAATACCCTACAAACAATCAAGCAGTAAAAAACATCCTAATCAAAGAACTACCAAGAACTAATAGGGCAAACTACTGTATATAAACAGAAAGGAAACCAGATTCCTTTATAGCATTGACTATGTTAACTGCTCAGATAGCTACCAGAAAACAAATCACATTCAGAGATATCAAGGATTCACTGAAAGATTGTCTCTATGTATCTTTTTTAATAGCAACAAACATTAATTAAAATTAAAATGAAGAAACAAATAAAGTGCATTTAGATTATATAAAATATAAATTAATGTAGTTTCTGATGTCAGCATTGAAGTGGATGAGCTGCAGAGGGGAAAACAGATGTATAGAAACAGGAGATGCCACATCCTTCCTGGAAAAACATATTTTTTGAGCCAAGCATGCTACGTGCTTCTGCTATGTTCCAAAATATTCTAAACTTGATAAACCAGTAGGATATGGAAACTAGTGGCATTGTAGTTTCTTACCAAGTAATTCTATAGCTGTGATGTTCACAGATGAAGTTTTTGGAATTTACAACTGGAAATGAATGACAGCAACCTCATTCATACAAAAACATTAATTCCATTGTTTTAATGAAAACACATTTTCTGCACTGCATCTTCATCTTTAGAAGATGCATTACAATGCCAAATTCTATGAAAGGAGGCAGAGAATTTCTTTGGGACTATCTAGAATCCAGAGGGCCAGTTTGATGCAATGGTTTAAGACGGACATCAGGCCGTCTTAAACCATTGCATCAAACTGGCCTTCTGGATATCAGGCCAGAAATTGGGACACTGAGTTCTATTCCTGGCTTAGGGACAAAGGGTAACATTGGCCAGTCACTTTTTTCTCAGCCCTAAGAAGGAAGTAATTAGAAACTACTTCTGTAAAACATTGCCAAGAAAATTGCAAGGTCTTGTCCAGACAATTTCCAAGATTTGGACCAGAGGTGGTATTCAGCAGGTTCTGACCAGTTCTGTAGAACCGGTAGCAGGAAAGTTTGAGTAGTTCAGAGAACCGGCGAATACCACCTCTGACTGGCCCTACTCCCATCTATTCTCTGCCTCCCAGGTCCCAGCTGATTGGCTGGGTCTTCTTTGGTTGTCCTGCACAGGAGAACGGAGCTGGAAAGCAGGTTAGTAGAGGTGGGGAGAAAATGGGATTTTACAGTATCCTTCCCCTGGAGTGGGGAGGGAATGGGGATTTTACGATATCCTTCCCTGCCACGCCCATCAAGCCACACCACACCCACCAAGCCACGCCCACAGAACTGGTAGTAAAAAAATTTGAACCCCACCACTGATTTAGACATGATTGAACAGAAGAAGAAAAAAAGGCTAGAATCTAGTAACAATCCCCTACATTTTGATCCAATGCTAGCCAGTATATGGTTGTAATTTATGGGCAGTAGATACATCTATGGCAGACTTCCCCAAACGTTTCAGCTTTGCAAACCTACTGGGGGGTAGAGAGGAGATGGTTCCATGTGGGTAGCAGCGAAGCGCATATATGCTCAGTTCTATTTGCTCAAGAAACGGGCACGCGCATCCACCATTCATGTAAATGGAGCGTGGGTGCACACACTTGCCCGCTGCTCGAGCAAATGGGGATGTCCGTCCGTGTGGCTGTCCGCCACTTCTATGGTCCAGTTCCAAAGGGCTCAAAGGCCCAGTAGTGGGCCACAGATCAGGGGTTGAGACCCCTGATCTATGGGACAAATTCTGACTTTTGCCAAATATATCCTTGACACTTGAATTCATGTTTATTTTGTTTTTTTGCTGCAGCATTGATTAAGATGTATTTCAAAAGAACAAATGAGGCATATCAAGTAGCAAACAATAACATCAAGATTCACAACAGACAGTATTCTCTTCCCATCTGGTTATAGCTACATAGATTTATGACTCTATAATTTACCTCAAAGCTAATGAGCAGAATCTTTTATAGCAGCTGACTGAAGTGCAGCCTTGAAGATGACAGATTCTGATATTAATTTTTCTCTGCAGACTATATAAAAGAATTTCAACAAGTAAAGCTTGTTTAGTATATATTTAACAGGAAAGCTAGGATTTATTCCAGATAATTTATCTTTAAAATGGAAAAAACCTTCTGAGTTTAGATAAGATTTTTTTTTAGTATCTTGGATTGAGGTAAAGCTAGCTTATCTTAAATTCTGTCATATTTCTTCTGAGTAAATACAGAAGATATTACATAGACTGCATGATAATTTTCCAGATATATCTTGGTCATACGTTACCCAAAGAAAATGATGCCCTCTCCTATGTAATGCTATAAATTATTATGGTTCGTCACACAGTCAGCCAGATATTTAGACTGGATTTGGTATTTTTATCCACCTGTCAAGTCCCCCAAGAATCTCGAATACATAAATGTTATTGTTGAATGGCATTAAAGATATTGTTGTAGGATGTGGGAAAATAGTAAAATTGCAATAAAATAACAAGTACTTCAGATTGATTCCCCCCCTTTAAAACTCACTCATGAAGTGGCTATTTAGGCTGCAGAATCTTACATGTATTGCAGGCATTCATATCTACAAATAACAAAATCCTTACAGTATAAAGATAACTATTTTTAAGATAGGGCATGTTGTTCACTATTTCTTTGTGAGGATTTTTATTTATGAGTGGTTTAAGAAAGTTGAGGTTTAGTGGTAATTGCAAAGTTGATTGATGGTATAAGAAGCAGAATAGGATTTTTGATATAAAGTCTTGGGATGTTGATATGTGGTAGAACAATTTGGATATGGCATACAAGAACTTAGTAGATGGACTAAGAACAAATTTGAAAAAGGAAGCCATATCTATCTGTCTGTTGGATTGCATTAGAAGAACACTTCTTCGGGTCTGCTCTTCATTCAAATGAGATTTGGAAAGCTAGCATCACTGTTGGAAATAGTGTTTGAATAACTATGTAATACAAAAGAGCTCTAATCATTGGGATATCTAACATGGTACATAGCAATGTGATTAATATCTTAATAGTCAATTTTATGTCTAAGACTTACTAGATGCTGTTATCCTTTGTGCTGTTGGACTTAAGTAGGACTTGCTTTTGAGTTGACATATAAATTCTTGAATAGACATGAAACATCAGTTGAAATTACCCAATTATAGGAAGGCAATTTGAACATACTGTATGTATTTTTTTTCTACACCGCCGTTTATATGTTCAATACAGAACATAGCTATTACCAAGAGTGGATGATCATCTCAACTATGGTGTTTCTGAAAATGAAACTCATCCTTTGTGGAAGCATCTTATTTTTCAATCCTCTGCAATCACCTGTATATCTAAGGAAGTTAAAGAATGTTCAGAATAGATTTTATGTGGGCACTTGCAGTGTAAAGGGGGAATAATTTTTTCCTTATTCACTTGTCACTGAAGAAAACTTAGCTAAAATTTACAAAAATATGCCTCAATTTTGGGACACATTGTTCTAATTTATGTACCTTTTCCATATTTAAGCTAATACAAATATAGGTAGACCTCAATTTATGACTACAATTGAACCAAAATTTCTGTTGCTAAGCGAAACATTTTTTAAGTGAGTCTTGCCCCATTTTAGGAAATGAATTTGGCTTCCCAATTGACTTTGCTTGTCAAAAGGTCACAAAAGGTGATCAGATGACCCCAGGACACTGCAATCGTCATAAATATGAGTCGGTTGCCAAACATCCAAATTTTGATCATGTGACCATGGGGATTCTGCAACAGTCGTAAGTGTGAAAAATGTCATGTCACTTTTTCCAGTGGCATCGTAACTTTAAACAGTCACTAAACGAACTCTTACAAATCGAGGACTACCTGTAGAACATTTTTCTTTTATAGTAGGCATTCTTTCTTCTATCTACCTAATTTGCTACAATCACCTTTTTTGGGTTCCAAAAATTATTATTTTTATTTTTGATTAGGACTATGCAAAGACCATTTGCTGCACTTAACAGTTGGATTCTGAATTTTGAATAAGCTTTCTCTTCTGGAGCCTTAATCAGAAATAACTGAGCTTGACACCTTTATTATCTCCTTTGGAGAAATGCATATACATGTAATCATACCTGAAACTTTATTGTTTATTGAGCAGTAGCTCAATATAAGAAAGTGTGTTGCACTGTTTGTTCATTTAGAGAAATCACATGGAGGGTAAATACTTGAATTATGGAGTGTTTTGCATGAATATAGAGTTAGTTTTGTTACTGAATGTTATGATGGAAATAAATGGAACACGTAGTGAATAGCTTCAACATTTTGCAGAAAGTGAAACTATTACTTACTATGATCTTCCCTTGGTTGTTTTATGTATTTATGTAAAAACAGTAAGGACTGCTTGCAGTAATGTTAGCAATACATGTGCATTTTTATAATGCCGAACAGTGCTGTGCTGTTGGCTGAAAAACCAAATGATTAACAGCAAACATTGGATAAGTTCTATAATGAAACAAGAAATATGAGTTTGGAAAGCCAGGATCTGCAAGATCAGTCAGCTGTGTTTGACTGGATGCTTGAAATAGAAATAAATACATAAATTAGTAGCTATATTTGCATATCTTATAAGGATATTTCTAATAATAAATGGAAGAGGAATTTCAAGGCATACAGTTGCTAACAGAAAGTTAGTGGAGAGTCGGTTGCAAAGAATGAAGATGAAAAGAAAATTGCTGTGTATATGATCATGTTTTTCACATTTTGCTATTTGGAAGCAAAAGGTGAAAACCTGAATTGATTGCTTAATAAATGTGTAGTAAACGAGAAGAAATAGTGTCAAGTTTGGCTGAGGAAATGATAAATGACTGTTACCTGAATAAAGAAGCTTGTGACTGGTACAAAAGAATAGATTCAACATATAGAAATAATGAATGAGGATCAAATCATTTGTCTGCCTGCCTGCCTGTCTGTCTATGTGGAAGAATAAGAAGAAGGGAACAGAGAAAGTTGTGATTGTATGTTGATGAGATTCTTCAAAAGAGAAGGATGAGAAATTTAAAGGACAACTGCTGAATGCATTAATACATAGACTGAATGGAAGGAACAATGCTTTCCACAAACAGGGCGTTATGAATGAGAATAATAAACTGGTGCTGGTTTAACTAGATTCCTTTTCTATTATCTTCTGTACCCAACTTCAGTTGTTTACTGTTTCTTACTCCTTCTGCCCCTCCCTGCTTTGTGGAATATCGCAAAAGCAGGTAGTATGATTGGTACATCTATACATGCACATGATACAGGTAGTCCTGGACTTACAATAGTTCATTTAATGACCGTTTAAAATTGCAATGGCTCTGAAAAGAGTGACTTACGAGTATTTTTCGCACTTACGACCATTGTAGCAGCCCATGGTCATGTGGTTAAAAACTCATATACTTGGCAACTGACCTGTATTTATGATGGTTGCAAGTTTCCCGTTTTGTGACCTTCTGAGAAGCAAAGTAATTGGGAAGTCAGATTCATTTAACAGCCATGTTGTTAACTTAACAACTGCAGTGATTTATTTAACAACTGGGGCAAGAAAGGTTGTAAAATGGGGCAAAATGAATTTAACAACTGTCTTGCTTAGCAACAGAAATTTGGAGCTCAATTGTGTCATAAATCAAGGACTACCTGTACTGCCTTTTTAATAGAATATAATGAAATCAATGGAAACATTATACCATTCTACAGAACCACAGTCTTTAGACAATGAATAGTAACTACTTTCTCAAACCAAGTATGTACACATTGCAACATTCACCAGCTCCCAATTACTTTTCTAATTTGTCTCCCATCCTCAGTCACCAAAAGAACATTGCCTGGTATATTAATACACAGAGACGTACCTCTTATAGATGAAATAAAAATAAAAATTACAAGGACTGAGAACAAGAAATGTGTATATGTATTAATTACTGTTCTGTGCTGTAAAAAGTATATTGAATGAATAATTCTCAGAGGATTAAAGAAAATCAAGTAAATCATATTCCCCAGGCATTTGGATGTAAGTGATGCAACGAATGCCTAGTAACTGGTTGGTTATTCGGTTTTGTTCATTGAGTGGGCATATGAATGGGTGGGTGTTTGTGCTGTGTGGACATATGTACTTTGCAAACTACATTGAGTCTAGGGAAATAAACTTATAAAATTATAGAATTTTATAGAAAAAAAGAATTTTGTTAATAATAACCTCTTTAAATAAAAAAAATATTTAGTGCATAAATTGTGATATGAAGTAATGAAAAAAAAGAGATGGAAAAGGAAAGAATAACAAGTTGGCCATAAGGTGCAATACAAATCCTGTCCCAAAATTAAAAAATAGGCAAAAAGAGAATAAGAGTGAAGCTACACACTGTCTCTTCAATCCACCTTCCTTCCCATGTATCCAAATGGTTGAATTTGGGGTAATCAATCATAGGAATCGTTTTCATTTAAGAATGTACCTCTTGATCCCTGAATCTAATAATCCACTCCATCCCTTCTCTTCCTAATCCATTCCAGGATGTTTTTTACTCATCAAGAACCTAAGTTAGCTTCAAAAATGGTATCCAACAAAAACATGGCTTTTGTTTCTAAAGCATATATCAAGCTGAAGTCGTGCTGAGAATTTTGAATTATTAATAGGGTGAGTTGGAGATACAGGTGAATTAAATACTACAGTGAGTTCTCCGATTCCACATCTGGTTTCACTTCTTATTGATGTAAACATTAAATAATAATTTAAGAGTAGTATGATAGATTTCTGTGAGAGAGAAGAATTCATAAAAAGATTTAAGAATAATTGCAATCCTACTTTATAAAAATACAGGGAAGAAATATTTGTTTTATCCATCATTAACTACAGTGACTACAGTGAGAAACTCATGTCAACATAGAAGTTTGCAAAAGATCCATGAGATGAAACCTGTGTCACAATATAATCACAACCTAAAGCACACAACTTACATAGTTCCGTCAAACATCAGGAACTGAGCATGGAAGTGTGAAATTTGCCTAATGATGTCACTCAGGATGTGTATTTTGGGGTGTGTGGTCATACTGACTCGTAGAAATTGAAAATACTAGTTAAAACCCTTCATGTCATAAAGTGAGTATTTACCAGACTATTTGTCTCCAATGATCTCTGCCCATACAATAAGAGCCAACAGGGTTGGCATGCTGCCAGAGATATGCCTTTTTTTCTTGCTGTGTGATACCATTAACATACACCTCAAGAATTTATGACTCTAATCCTGCCTGACTTTTATAAGACTTTAGAAAGTTGCTAATTCTCTCAGGCATTAGGTCAAGTGGTCTTGTGTTCCCATTGGATTGTTTAGTTTTTATTGTTAAATTGCCTCTGGCATAATTTGTTTTCTGACTCAATTGTATTTTGATAACTTATTACTATTGCATTAGTATTTTAATTGTAAGTATATGTCAAGAGGGTAGCTTTATGAGTTGACCATAAATAAATAAATGACAGCTGTGCCTGTCCACATCACTGCAAGGTTGACTAATTCTGCTTTGAACTAGGTTTTTGGGAGAACGAAGCATTCTCATAATGAAACATTAAATCATTAATCAGTAATTCTCAAAACTCTCTTGTTCTGGGATATCAGTTTTCCCAAAATCCTTATGACAGTTCTCTTGGATTGCTTTTTAAATGGGGAAGAATGAAAACTACCATACAGAGTGCAGTGCCTCATTTCAGCTCTTTCTGTTACACAGTAAAAAGTTATATATGTTCATGGATTTCCTTCATAAATTAGTTACAGAATAATGCTAAATTTTTATTGAAACTCCATATATTTCCCTCAGAACACAAGTCATGTTGTAACAAAATAACTACTTGGTTGTTAAAAACAAGATACAGTGTGTAGTAGTTCATTAGGTAACTGATTAGAAACCAAATAGTGAGATTGTTCTTATATTATTGTTTATTGAGCAAGTAAAATAGCTTCTCAAATTAAACTGATCCATGAAGAGTTCTTAAAAAACTATAGCCATTTTTTTCTGCAGAAGATACAGAAAAAACATCTGTTCTGCTACAGAAGAAAGTCAGAGGAATAGATGAAACAGGTTTGGAACTTATGAAAAATGAAATTGTTAAATGATTATTCAGAAAGAATTTACTTTGCTAACTTCTTGCAGCTATATGAATTTCCTGTAATGGTTCAATCGCATTTTATAATTCTTTTCAAATTTATACAAAAGCCTTCAATCTGATATGTGGCAGTTTAGTTGCTACAAATTTTATCTCACTCTACCCCCCCCCCCCCACACACACTAATGTTAGAAATATCTTTTAAGTATTGTCATTGACTTCTATGAAATTTGGCATGCACTGGTGGTCATAATTATCTGAACATTTCATACTATTCTTTTGAATCCCCCACAATTATTAACAATTTGTGTTTGTTCATATAGTAATAAATAATGAGAAGAATGTCATCAAGCCAAATTAGACTACATCTGTGGCAACTTGTACAAGATTATGGGAATTGCAGGTTTCTCAATGACAAGTTATTTCTACAGCTTTAAAATTCTCTTAGGAACAAACATGCTAAATATTAATGCAACATACTCAAAAGGAGTTCACAAAGCATTCACCCACAAAGTCTCTGTTTCATGCATCAAGTATCAAGGAAGGCAGCAGAAGTGGCAGTGAACAATTTCTCAACCTTAAAGAAAGGTTTTCTATCACAGCTGAAATAATTAAAACATACGAGCACAATGTTTCTGTGGATGTGATAGAAACTGAAAACACAACAAAATCATTTTAGCCATATATCTGCTTTCTTTTCTCCGTTCAATCATGTCCAATTTTCAGAGGCTGCCTGGGAAGTTCTTGTAGTTTTCTGGGCAAGATTTTTCAGAAATGGTTTGCCATTGCTTCCTTCCTAAGGCTTAGAGAAAGTGACTGGACCAAGGTCATCCAGCTGGCTTTGAGCCTAAATTTGGATTATAATTCATGATCTCCCAGTTTCTCATCTGATGCCTTAACCACTACACCAAACTGCACCTGTTAGAAGGACACAAATATAGGAGTTATTGCTTATTAAAGGTTTAATATTGGACGTTGGTTTTCCTTTGTTTTTATTATTTCTTTCTTATTAGTTGCATTGTAGTTGGAACTTACAACGATGGTTGTAAAACTGAATATATTTCCTCCAGAAGTGTCCTTTTCTGACCACAGAAATGTTGATACTTTGATGCCTGAGAGCAATTTCAGCAGCAGCTAAGAGGGGCCTGTGAAGTCCCATCTTCCTTCAAACATCAGATTATAAGATGGCAGACCTAGGTTTGTTTGAATAAATACTGCTCTATCCAGAATTTGTGCAGTTCGTATCAACTTAATCAATATTCTGTTTTTGAAAATGAACAATATTTTAATGAGATGCAGTCCTTTAAATGCATGTAAACACTATACAGAACTTTTTTCTGTATTGTGTTCAAAAGCATAGATTGACAGTTACGCCATTTGCATGGAGAATCTGACACATTCTTAACAACTATTACTGGTTTATTTTTTAGAATTCCTAATGATTCTCTCACCTACCCACCCGGTGAATAATTATATAGAGAACAACTCATTCTGGTTACATAGATACTGACACTAGAACATGACCTTTCATGGACATATGTACAGATTTTTTTTATCATAAAGGCACCTAATTGGTTATTTTTAATGTATATATTTGACTTTATTTAATCATGTAAATGTGGTCTTAGATGCCTTTGGCATAAATAGTGAAGATAAGAATACCCCTTAAATTGGAATGAGCAACACTTTGCTTCTAAATCAGGAGGAAATAGTCAGAATAAAAAGCAGGACCACTGTTTAAATGGAAAAGAATAATTTTCCAAATAAGTTTCTTTTAAAGTACATAGTCTGATATAAGAACTTGAATCCAGTGGTGACTATTACTTTAGATAAGTTAGGAAAATAAAAATAGAATTACCTGAATACTGCAAATGTTTCCAAATTCTTTGTAACTTGCCTATCTATCCTGAAGACTACCAATATTCTGTGCTGGGAATATTATTATTTGTAGTTTATACGATACTTAAACCAAAATCTGTTTTATTCCATATGAGCCCAAATATGCCACCAATTAAAACCAAAACTACATACTAGTAATGGTATTAGAAAAATATTTTAGACCCCTTGTCTAATTAACTTGGGGTTAGTAGATATCACTATCATATTCCACAAATATAGACAGTATTTTGCTGTTGAAAATAACAAATTTAATTACTGAATTTAATTCATTTCTCTACAAATTTATTCCTAAATAGCCTTGCATGCTGGTCATAATGAACAGGTTGATGTGGTATATAAAAATAAATTATGAGCACAATAAAAGTCATTTGATAAAAAAAATTCACACAAAGCAAATTCACACAAATTTGCCTGTCTTACAGATGGCAAATTATATATCCAAGAAATGAAAATGATATCTTACTTGGGGCATTATCAGAATATTATTGATGACTTTTTAGATCCGCTGTTCTCATAAACATTAATAAAAACAAAGACAGATTCATCTATTTAAGAACAGATTCCTTTGTGATTCACCTACTATTGTCAGGGTAGGAGCTGGACTTTTCTCAGTAATAACATCTTAACTTTTTGTACAGCTTGGGTTTCTATTAGAAATAAGCATTTTCAATTATTTCTTTATAAAACCCAAGACGGAATATCCTTCTTCAATCAGTGGATCTTTCAGGTATGTTGGAATTTATGACTTCCAGACAACCCCAAACATCAGAGATGGGAATCCCAACACATGTAACAATGTGGGTAGAGACTAAGATTCTTAGGCTGTTATCATACTTGTTTATGTATGCAGCAGTGTTTTGTAGAAGAGAATAATATGAGAATATGCAGAATGTAATATTTTAAAGAGCAAAGAAAAGCCAAAACAATGACTTCTTTAACCAGATTATCATGATGACTGATGTATACTTTCTGCCTTGGAAAATGAAAAAGATGTTATTAAAACTCTCACTGCATTAAAATTGTAGTGAAGAAGCTAAATAATTATACCCTTTGATTTGATGAGATTTTTCTATTCTACTCAAATGTATAATTAAGAGGAAAAATGCTTCAAGTTGTTCATTGTCTTTTTATAAAGATTATGTATTTTATTTGAGAAACAGAGACTCAGTAGAGCTTACTGCAAGTAAAACACAAAAATTTCATCATATTTTCCCTAATAAATCAAGTATTCTTATATTATATATTGTACCTAAAGTCCCATAGTCCTATTGCTCTTTCACCATATATTTGTTATCTATTCCATGAGACCAGTAAGAAAAATACAGCCTGTCAGTATATTATTCTATTATATATAAATTGATGGCATTCTTTGTAAAAAAAAAATCCAAAAATTTGCATGAAGATATATATTTTCTGCAATGAATATTTACCATGATTGATAAAATTATCTCCAACATACATTTTTCTTATAAAACTCAGAATATGTGATGTTGTTTAGACAACATCCTTGTGTGTGCTCTTTTTCATATGTAGCTTCCCTATATCTTTATTTAAATACAATTTACATGTAATTTTACATGTAATTTTTAAGTGCAATTTTCCTATACATATGTGTGCTTAAATGAACTGCAACTCATGCAGATACCTGGGTGCCAAGTTATGTAGGACTCTACACATCAAAGCCAGCTTCTTAAATTGCATCCATTATTGATAGTCAATGCAGGTCTCATGGAATGAGTATAATATGATCCTACTGTCCAATGCTGCATTTTGCACAAATTGCAGTTTCCATATGCTTTCAAATACATGGAGTCCATTGAAGTGATATGAATAGTGAACAGAGGAAGAATTATAAATTTCTGCCACTCTTGGTAGGAATGCAACTAATGTACCAGCCAGAAACAACCAAAGGCTTCCTGGCTATTTATTCATCTTTCTAGACAGTAGATAACATGAGTGTAAGTATTACAAACCTACTTCTTCTGGACATTGCATAGATAATTGAGAACCTCAATGAGTTTAAAAGATCCATTTTGCTTGGGCTCAACTTCAGTCTGTTTCTTGTCATCCAGGCCCAAACAGTCTAATATATAATATGTATACTGATGATACTGTGCCCTGAACCAATGGAAGAACTCCTTCAGAGATTAAAGATAGATGTTGAAATGAAAGTATGGGGAGGGAGGGAGAGAAACCAAATACTGCAATGTTTCATAAGTGAGAAACTACAAAGTTTCCCTCTCCTCTCCATAGTCACCAGGTAGAATCATTGCAAGACAATGCCTCAACTCATCCTGCGAGGCAGTTCAGAAGCACATTGATAGGATTCAGTACCTAAAACCAAGGGTCCCAAACCTCAGGTCATGGACTGATATCAGTCCATGGCTTGTTAGGAACTGGGACACACAGCTGGAAATGAGCAGCAGGCAAGTGAGCCAAACCAAAACCATCCCAATCCATGGAAAAATTGTCTTCCAAAATGTAAAGGACCAGATTCAAGAATGGCATCAAACTTTATTAAGGAAATGGAAACTAAGCCTTACAAAAAGTGTGAATAATCTAGATGAGTCTACAGTAGTAAAAGAAAAGGAACGTTAAGGAAAGAGAAAGAAAGAAAGAAAGAAAGAAAGAAAGAAAGAAAGAAAGAAAGAAAGAAAGAAAGAAAGAAAGAAAGAAAGAAAGAAAGAAAGAAAGAAAGAAAGAAAGAAAGAAAGAAAGAAAGAAAGAAAGAAAACAGCATAAAGGGGTATAAAACAAGGGCAGAACCCAATCTCTTGTTTCAGAGTATAGAACTTAATGGATTTAAATTACAAGTCAGATTCAGTTGAATATTAGAAAAATAATTTCTAACAATTTTAGAATTTATTTAGGATTAGAATTCTTTTATTGGCCAAGTGTGATTGGACATACAAGGAATTTGTCTTGGTGCAATAAAAGCAGTTTAACAATAGAGTTAATTAAAGGGTGGTAGACTCCATTCCACTGGATGTATTCAAGCAGAGGAAGATGATTCTGTTCATTGATGTTACCTGGACTACATCAATATTTTAGCAGATGGTATGTGCCATTTTCACAAAATGTAATATATTCCTAACAGGATTTATTCTATCAGTCTACTCTCAGCAAAGACCTACAGAGAAAACAAAGAGAAGGAATTAATTTTGGGGGGAAGTGATGGAAGCCAAAGGAAGAGACTAGTGAATCAAGTAGGTCTACTAATTTTAGCATAGCTAAAATAAGTAGACCTACTAGGAAGAAAGGTTGCTTGAAATATTATGGGAAAATGACCTCTGTTGTTCTCTTGCAACATTCTTCATTCATAACAACGTGAAAATGAATCACGGCATGATGGAGAAGCTGAAGTAGGGACCAAACAGACAAAATGGTGAAATTTATTTGGAAGAGGATTCATTTCATGATAATTTTTACCAAGCAAAATGGTTGATGTTCACATTAGGAGTGCAAAGATCATTCTTAAATTTCATCATTTTTCCACAGATACAGACTGAAATATTAAGATTAAGAGTATTTAAACATTAAGGTAATAATTGTCTAGGTTATTTGATTATTTTTCAGCATACTGAAAATAGATTCACTATTGCATTCGAAATATTTTTGTAATTGTTCCTGGATCATAGAGTTTTGTATGCTTTTCTCTAACTTATACCTTAAAAATATCTTTGAATCTTGAAAGGTGTCAGATTTTTATTAATTTATTCTCACATTTGAACTTCTGAGTCCACGCAAAGTCTGCCTGGTTTAAAACACAACATAAAGTATCAGTAAGTAACAATTAAAAAGTAAGTTTAGAAATATCAAGCTAAATAGATATTAGTATTTAGACAATCCAAACATAATGCAATAAACACCATCATTTTAATTCACTCCTCCCTTTACTCAGATTAAAACAAATGATCACAACAAATGAAACGTAATATTCCATTCTTTTAATTTACCACAGTAAGTGAAAATAAAATGAAAAATGTGAATTTCTTCTACTGTCAGCAAGAATGGCTTATAATGTCAGTTCCCTCTTAATTCATAAATTTTCTTACATGTGGTATAGAAGTTTGCATGAATTTTAAAAACTAATAGGTATTAACCTTTCAGATTCACTTCCATCTATAGAATATTAAAACTAAGCTCATTTTAAGATGAATGCTTCTGCTATCTCTCTCTCTCTCTCTCCCTTCGTCCCTCCCTCCCTCCCTCCCTCCCGTCTCTCTCTCTCTCTCTCTCTCTCTCACACACACACACACACACACACACACGCGCACGCACACACCCTGATCTGATTATCTCAAAGTATTTCTGGAAGTTTAAAATCAATTAGTCAATTTCTTTCATTTTACAATACATAATTTTTACAATGTCAGAATCCTAAGCAGTTTTCTTTTTAAGGCATGGAAACCTCTAGATTGCATTGAATTAATACAGATCTCTTCCCGTTTTCAGAAATTATCTTAAAGAAGCAGCTCTTTCGTTGCTCAAAAGCATCCAGTCATTTTAACTAAATCTGGCACTTTTGTTACCTTTCATATTTAGAAAAATGTTTTTTAAAAGCTACATTTCAACGTTATTTTGCTGAGCAAAATGCTGGGTAATATTTTGACTTTCAGCAGACAGCAGTACAGTCCCTCTCCTGTGCTTGACAGCCCCTGAAGCACAAAAATAAATCAAAATAAGTCGACATTTTATTCTCTACTAATGTAATACATGAGGTTGTTCGTGTATCATTGCATGGTAACTCAGTATCATTTTGTTCTTGCCCTAGGTGATTTTTAGCTTACTGTCTTCCAAAAATGAAGAAGGTGTCCCTCATAATCATGCCTCCTGCTTCAATAGCCACTTCTGTGAAGCTACTGCAGCTGCTCTTTATACCATACCAAAATGTCTATAGTAGTAAGAAGGATCAGTGATAACATGTGTAACTGTATCAATCGATAAAGAACCCTTCACTAAGCAGAAATATTTGGAACTGACTAGATTTTACCAGTATATGACCTGGCAGGCCTTTATGATAAACTCCTTCAATAGAATTGGGCTCCTGTGTCAAAGGCAATGCACGTCCCTGTGCATGTGCACACAATCCCCCACGCCACCCCCTTACCTGCACTGCACCTCCCAGCTGATTTTTGGGCCGTTTGAGGCCTTTTTCGGCCTCCCAATGAGGAAAGTGTCTGCAGCCTTTGCAGGCCCAAAAATGGCCTATTTTGTCACTGGAAATACAGGAAGTGATGAAACAAGCTTATTTTTCAGCCTGCAAAGGCTTTCCTCAAGCCTCTGGGAGGCCGAAAAAAGGCCTCAAACAGTCCAAAAATCAGCTGGGAGGCGCACACATGCACAGTGAGGCAAGTTTGCCTGTGACTTGCGTTCCGGCACAAATGGCTCTGCATGCCATAGGTTCGGCATCATGGATCTAGAACAAGAATACCAGAAATACATTCAAGATCTAACTAACCACACAACCTGGTTAAAAAAAAATCTCTGATCAAGATGAACTTTTTTCTTCCAGTTTCTGATTCTAAAAATTCTAGGTATTGTCTTATGCAGAAAAAATAATGCTTTCAAATTTTGATTAAAACTTCTAAAAGCAAGACTCCTGAATCATGAATATTCAGTATCAAGTATTTTAAGTATTCAATATATGTTAAATACTAGATTTCTCTGATTCAGGCTCCTATATGTTTATTTATGTATGCTACATTAAATATTTTGGGGAATATATTGTGTAATAACTTATAATGACAGTTGATGGCATGCTTTAAGGAAATTTGTAGTCACAGAACTGTGGGGCATAATTATATTTATACAAAATTCAGCTCTTTTTACTGCGACTGTTATTGATTGTTAGGGTGGAGAAGAGAAACAAGAGGTTTGAGGGGTGAATTAAGAGATACAATGACTGGTTTCCAAATTCTCTAATTATACAGTATTAAATATAGGCATATAAATTTCTTGTGTAACTTTTTATGTGTCTTTCATTTATGATAACAACTTTGGGGCAATTAGCACTGAAATGCAGTTCAATAGGAGAGGTTAAGGGAGAAATTGCCATAGAAAAGTACAGTTCTTATATGAGAATACTAATGCTGTCGAGGTGGATTACAGACTTCATTAGTTTGTAATTTAATTTAATCTTTTAAATGCCTTTTCCAAGGGAAACCAGAAGACAGTTGAGGTAAATTGTAGATTGATTTTTAAAATTGAGGGACGGGCAAGTTACAGTGATATAGCAAAAGCGACTAATTAGAAGCTGAGACATAGTGCCTTCCAGGAAGGCATTGATGCAAAATTACTATTCAATTGCAGTTTGATCTTTTGTTCCCTTAATGATAAAGTGGGAGAGATTGACCTTCTCACAAAAAGAGTGAATAGAAGTTTCAACTATAAACCTCTAAGGTTCAATTTAGACTTGTGAAATATACCATTAACTTCTATGTATTGTGGCCTACGTTTTAACTTTTTCATCATCTGTCTTAAGATGCTATTGCACTGGTTTTTATTGATCCATTCAAAAATAGCAGAAGACAACAATCATACTTAAAATATTTCGCAATTGCTTCTTGTTTCCCATGTTTTCATTGTCTTTGGGTTTAATATCAAGATGAGGTAATCATAAATCCATAAGCCAAAGCATGCTCTGAAGGAATAGAAAAAAAGTGACATTGAGAGATTAATAAGATGGTTAAAAATAATCTTATGAGGAGGAACCAAAATAGTGAACAGTTTCTGACTGAATGAGCCAGAATAATACTTATCTACTTATTTGCAAACCCACTATTGAAGTTTTATACAATAAATCATAGTTGAACTATATAACATTTTGTCTGCTGACTTCTGGTTCAGTGTTTTGCTACACTGAGCAACATTGTGGAGCAACAAATGTAATTCTTTCCTTGTCCCAAAGGTGCTTTTTCAGGAGACTTCCTTGTTTTTTTCTTTTGAAGACGTTTTGCTTCTCATCCATGAAGTGTTTTCAGCTCTGACAGGATAGTGAGGAATGGAAGGATTTTTATTCTTTCCTTAGCTTTTGACTCTAAGGGGTAAAAGAAAAAGACAAAATGGCTGGTGTGGTCAAACCCTGCCACTTTTAATTATGCATCACACAGATGATTAAAAAAAAAAGAAGTTTGTGGCTTCAATTGCAGAATTGTGCCCATTATCTAAACGTTTTGACACAGCCACCAAATACCCTGGTTGTCTTATGGGATTTATTTCATGTTGGTCTCGCTTAGGTGTTGCACTGAGCTAAGGTTGATATGTTTTGCAGTTTCCTACCTTACCATTGGATTCATTTTGTGTAGACACTCACACATGCTCTCTAAGTTTCACGTATGCTCATCGGTCAACTATCTTTTCCCCGTTTTTCTTGTATTATCACATAATGCTCTGTGAATCTCTGATCAAAACTCAGCAGTCATGATTATTCTCCTTGCTCATACAGTTCTGCTTCAAGCAGCTAATAGCAATTGCCTGTGAGCCAAATATCAAACAAATCTATTTAAGGACACTCATGCCGCAGGAAGGATGTACAGGGCTCTGGGTCTCTATTTTTATTGAAATTCCTCATATCCTTTAAGTACTTAATACTACTTCTACTGATGTAAGTGCTCCTAATTAGAAGAAGATTCTCCTCCTTACTCTAGTCAGCCAATTCCTCCAAAAAGTTATCCAAAAAGCTTGAGGGGCGTGGCAGGAGATCTCTTATATAGCTGATCAATGTTTTGAGAGAATTAGGGTAAAACATCTATTTTCCCTGAATCTGAGGTCATGCTTGTTTGTAGTCCTAAATATTTTTTCCCCTAACATTCAGGTGATAATACAGATCTAACTCCAAAATATTCAGGGGGAAGCAGTGTTTGCTATGACTATTGGACTTCATCAGTGGTGGGATTCAATTTTTTTTACTACTGGTTCTGTGGGCGTGGCTTGGTGGGCTTGGCAAGGGAAGGATACTGTAAAATCTCCAGTCAGAGGTGGTATTTGCCGGTTCTCCAAACTACTCAAAATTTCCGCTACCGGTTCTCCAGAACTGGTCAGAACCTGCTGAATACCATTTCTGGACTTCATCTAATTGGCCTACTAGCAAAGAGGAATGTTCTGATTGCCTAGTTCAATATATATATTGAGCTGCACAGCCAGCTGTCTCTTCATATCCTGCTGTAGCTTACAATGGCAAAAGAATGTACAACTTAGTAGAAAAGAAGTAAATCAAACCGCAATTTCTTGTCTATCAACAAATCAAGGCACATTAGAATGGTTTTAGTAGAGAGAGGGAAATCTTCTTGTGGTATTAGAATGTCATTCATCTCTTGTATAAATTAGACAACCCACCCGGACTCATTTTTTTTCTTTTCTCCAGGAACAATTAGATGAATTCCCCTCTTATTCCCCTGAACTTTTTGGAGGAATTAGCTGACTAGAGAAAGGGGGAGAATCTTCTTCTAATTAGGAGCACTTACATCAGTAGAAGTAGTATTAAGTACTTAAAGGATATGAGGAATTTCAATAAAAATAGAGACCCAGAGCCCTGTACATCCTTCCTGCGGCATGAGTGTTCTTAAATAGATTTGTTTGATATTTAGCTTACGTGCAATTGCTATTAGCTGCTTGAAGCAGAACTGTATGAGCAAGGAGAATAATCATAACTGCTGAGTTTTGATCAGAGATTAAGACAGCATTATGTGATAATCTAAGAAAAATTGGAAAAAAGAGAGTTGCAGTGATCCAGTGAGAATACTAATACCTTTCTTCCTTTGAGAAATGGCACAGACCCTCAAAAACCCATGTGGTGGAAAGCTAATAAGCTGTTTTTAGCAGTAAGCTGCAATCCCTAGTTCTGAAGCCTCAGCCATTATTTTACAAGCAAACAATGAAGAAAAAAGAGGTGATTGGGTTACATTTGAAGTTTTTCTGAAGCTGAAGACCCCACTTCACTCCAATATATTGTAGATTGTGTTAGTTTCTTTTTCTGTCCAGTTGTTTCTGCTGCTGTTTTATTGTTCTCCCCTAAGAAATTCTTGATTTGAGCTTGGTGC
Source organism: Bungarus multicinctus (assembly GCA_023653725.1). Classification (NCBI taxonomy): domain Eukaryota; kingdom Metazoa; phylum Chordata; class Lepidosauria; order Squamata; family Elapidae; genus Bungarus; species Bungarus multicinctus. The sequence goes on along the minus strand of CM042848.1, from coordinate 7,070,551 downwards.
AATGAAAAACTGCAATCCATGCAAATAAATCTTGGAAAAATGTATTCAGGGGCACTGAGCCAGAATCTTATGGAGGGTCTGAAAGATAATAGAAGCAATCGAGATCTGTGTAATGCATCTTTCCGTTAATCCATATTCTGGTAAACATTGGGCACCTCATAGAAATATTAAATGTACGTATCTTCCAACCAACAAAGTTTTGCCTAGGTCTTCATATACAGATAATATACTGTGCTTTATTTGGACACATCATATTGTCAACGTGATACTTCATGTTGATTTTTTTTCCATGTCAGGATCCTGAACCAATTTCTTTGAACGGCCTTCATTAGGATATGGCAACTTACCTATTTAGGTAAGACTTGGTGGCTTTTAAAATATCCTGCTATAAAGAAAGCATTGCCATTATGAGCATTGGGATTATCCCATGAGTTGCATGGGAGAAAGGTAACTTGTAGCACTTGAATAAATAAACAATGGTTAGTTAGAAATAGATCATGCACATTAAGGATATATGGAAAAAACTGACTTTTCAAACATCCTGCCATCTGCAATCTCTTCTACAATAAAGCCTAGTTAGATAGTTTATATTGGGAAAAAACCAAGGACACAGTGAGAGAAAAATAGGAAAGATGGGCATTAGAGAACAATTTATTGCAAAAGATAGTAATGTTGGGGATAAAATATTGATAAAATTATATTGTACACCACCCAGAGCCCCTCTCTGAAAGAAATGGGTGGTTAATAAATATGAAATTTAAATAAATTAATAAATAAAGTATAAGTTTCATACTTGAAGGTTAAAGGTGTTTTTTTTTAGAAAAGACATATTGCTGGCAGGACTTAAGGGATAGCCCTGATTAGGTTTATGTTAACTGCTGAACTATTCCAAATTGCAAGAGCAAGAACTGAGGTCATATTCTATACATTGAAACCTGGGGATGGAAATAGAAAAATAATTCCTAAAGTTTCTACAAGTTAATTTTTAAACGTGTATCCTTGGAAGAAGAAGAACCACATGAGGCTAGTGTTTTGACAGAGTCATTCTTGGGGACCTCTGCTGCAGTTTGAATTAAATGGCTTCCTTGTCTTCTCTCAATACAAGACATCACTTGTGAGAAGAGACAACCATTCTCCCTCCCATCTGTTCGTCTGCATTAAGGAACTGTATGATGGAACTGCACATTCTCACTTTACTGAGCAAGCAAAAAGGAAGATTGGTGGCAGGAGGAAGAGACAAGATAGAGGGCAATAAAACCAAAATATGTATGTTTTGAGGAATTGTGTGTTCAGCTGTGGTAGAGTGAAAGGATCAAATGATTGAATAGGTGCTGATTGTAAGGGGTAAAACTTTAGAACTGCTGATTAAAATTGTGGCTCCTGACTAAGCAGTGACTGTTATAGATCAAATAGAAAACAGCCAATTTCTAGAGTAAGTGATCATGGAACCACAAGATGCTGAAAACATCATAAATGTGAGCTGATTTCCAAGCATCCAAATTGTTGATAGCAGAGGTGTGATGATAGTAATTTTGAGGGCAGGTCATAAGTCACTTTTTCCAAAGCCATCATAAGCTGAACCATGGTTAAATCAACAGTCATAACTTGAGTACTATCTGTACAAATATAGAAAGGAAAGACAGTTTGGTCTAGTGATTATGCACCAAGCTAGAAATCAGGAGGCTAGGAATTATAGTCCTGCCTGAAGTATGAAATCCAGATGGATTTCTTGGGCCAGTCACTCTCTCTCAGCCTAATTCACCTTACAGGATTGTTGTCAGGGAAATAGGAAGACGAAGGTATATTTTATTAGGTATGTTCTTGAGTTATTTATAAAAATACCGTGTTTCTCACAAAATAAGGCCGGGACTTATTTTATTTTTTATTTTTTTTAGCCCTGAAAAAATGGCTAGGCTGTCTTTTCGGGGATAACTTAATTTCCTTCCCCATGAGCACCCCCACCTAGAGCGCCCCACACGCACTCATCTCACCACAAGGCCGCTTCTATCGGCTGATAAAAGCTTCCCGAGGGCAGAGTCACCAGCCACTTCTATCAGTCGATAGAAACAGCCTCGTGGAACACCCCGCAGGCAGCCATGCCTCGCCACAAGGCAGCTTCAGTTGGTTGATAGAAGCGGCTGGTGACTTTGCCCTTGGGGAGCTTCTATCGGCCAATAGAAGCGGTCTCATGGTGAGGCGATTCTGCCCGCGGGGCGCTTCTATCAGCCGATAGAGGTGAGTCTGCCCACGGGGTGCTCTAGCCGAGGCTACCTGTGGGGGGCTTCTAAAAGCAAGTTCCCCCCCACCCTTCCCCTCCATTTCTCTTCACCTCGTATAGTTCAAGTGATGTGAGAAATGCGGGGAATGCATGGTTTAAATAGGCCTAAATTTTGGGGGAGGGGCTTAACTTCACCTCATGTCTAGAAAACATGCTGGGCTTTCCATTTTGAGGGGGGCATATTGTCGGAGAAACACAGTAATGAAGACAGGATTAAAAAATATTTTTTAAAAAATATGTTTATAGTGATGCTTGTAAAATAACTGCAAATTTAAATAGAGAGCAGTTACTTCCTGTAGATAGTATTTTTTATTTAGTATTTATTTTAGTATTTATTTGTTTTGTCAATCGCTTACAAGATACAGATATAAGAATAAATATAGTTTTGAATACATGAGATAGGTACTTATAAGAAAAATAAAAAGAAACAATAGGACAGGGATGGTAGGCACGATTGGTGCGCTTATGCATGCTCCCTACAAGCCTCTTAGTAAGGGGGTGAGGTCAATAGTAGACAGTCTAAGGTTAATGTTTTTGGGGTTTGGGAAAGAAACCACAGAATCAGGTAGAGTATTTCTAACATTGACCACTCTGTTGCTGAAGTCGTATTTTCTGCAGTCAATTTTGGTGCAGTTAACCTTGAGTTTGTATCTATTGTGTGCTCTTGTATTGTTATGATTTAAGCTGAAGTATTCATTTGCAGGTAGGACATTGCAATATATGATTTTATATACTATATTTAGATCGGACTGGAGGCAGCATAGTTTTCGGTTTTCTACGTCTAGAGTTTCAAGTCTGGTGGCATAAGGTATTCTGCAATGAGTAGAGGAGCGGAGAACTCTTCTTGTGAAATATTTCTGGACTTTTTCAATTGTGTTAATATCAGATACATGATATGGGTTCCAGATTGATGAGCTGTATTCAAGTATAGGTCTAGCAAATGTTTTGTATGCTCTAGTTAGTAGTGTGATATTACCAGAGAAGAAGCTACGTAGGATTAGATTAACAACTCTTAATGCCTTTTTGGCTATGTAGTTACAGTGGGCTGTAGCATTTAGATCATTAGAGATGAGTACTCCAAGCTCCTTGACAAAGTTTGGATCCTCAACAAGGTCTTGACTATTTAGCTTGTATTTTATTTTCTGATTTTTTTGCCAATATGTAAGACAGAGCATTTATTTGTTGAGATATGAAGTTGCCATTTGTCTGACCATTCTGATACATAGTCAACGTCTTTTTGGAGGGTAGTAGTATTGTCTGTGGGGTTGAATAGCTTTACATCATCAGCTAAGACAATGCAGTTGCTCTTAATGTGATCACAGAGGTCATTTATGTAGAGTATGAAGAGAGTCGGTCCTAAAACACTGCCTTGGGGGACACCACTGTTGACAGGTACAGAATTTGATAGGACGCTCCCAATTTTGACCATTTGTTGTCTGTTTGACAGGAATGCTTCTATCCAGTTATACAGGTATCCAGAGATACCATAAGATTTTAGTTTTAGGAGTAGTTTTTCGTGTACCACTGAATCAAAGGCTTTACAGAAATCTATGTAGATTGTGTCTATTGCTTTTCCGTGATCGAGTTGTGTAGTCCATATGTTTTTGCAGTGTAAGAGTTGCAGATTACAGGATAGTTTTTTTCTGAAACAAAAGTGTTTATTTGAGAGTAGGTTGGTTGTCTCTAAGTGGAGGATAATGGGTGGTTAATAATTGATTCCATGACTTTACAGGTGATGCAGCATAAGGAGATTAGTTTGTAATTTTCAACTAAGCTGGGATCTCCCTTTTTGAAGATGGGATGACCATGGCATTGTGACCATAGTTTTGGCAAAGAGCTGGTCCTGAAAGATTTTTCAAAGATTATGTTTAGAGGTTCTGCTATGGCAGTGGATAGCTTTTTTGAGAAATAGGCACATATTCCATCCGGTCCAATAGATAGGGATGGTTTTAGATTGCGCAGTGCTTTTTCAACAATGTCTTCTGTAAAATCAATATGTATTAGATCATTGTAGTTGTCTGTGGTTCGACTAGGAAGTACTGGGCTTGATCCATTGCTGTTTACAAAAACTGAGCCAAAGAATGTGTTAAAGAGGTTTGCTTTGATGGTGTCGTCGTTGCAGTCTTTGCCATACACATTGTATGTATGCATGTACATACAATGTTGTACATACACATACATACAGAGAGGAGAGACAGAATTGTAATGTCTCTACAGCAGTGGCAAAGAATAGTGAGAAACAGAAACAAGGAAACTCCTGATTTTCAGAAAGAAACCCCAGAGAAGAAAGAATAAAAGAAAAGAAGCAGAATATATTTAATCCTCCATTTCCTATTAATTAAGCCTTGTGAATATCTTCCCTTCTTCAGGCGAATACTTAGTGTATGCGTGCTGTGTCATGGTAAATAGCGGTGGAGGATGGTTTGTCAGGAAGATAGCTGGTTGGAATACAAATTAAGTTTCCTGCTCAAACACCAACTGTATCCATCATTTAGAGCACAGAAGATTATGGAGAACTAGAGAAAGGGCAAGGGAGAACAACCTACTGCATAAAGCAGCATTGGAACACAGAATGCAAACATCTTGATTTTGCTGCAACATCGGAACAATTAGCTGAAACATGCTGCTCAAATTGATTATTTTTCTAGTTAAGTTCATTCCTTCATTTGCCATTTGAGATATATATCTTTACAGAATGTTTCATAGAATCATAAGGTTAGAAAGGCAATTTAGGCCATCGGGGTCAAATCCTGCCTAAGGACAGGAATCCAGATTAAAGTCCTCCTGAAAGATAGCTCTTCAGCATCTGCTTGAACATCCCTCTTGATACCTCATTCATTGTCAAACTGCTCTTACTCTTAGGAAAATTGTCCTTTTGTATGATCATTATTCTGTTACCTGGAACTTCAGAGAAGAAATTGTGACCATCTGTTTTATGATGCTCCTTCAGATATTTTTGAAATGCAATCATGTCATTTCTCAGTTGTCTCTTCTCAAGGCTAACAATACCCAACTGTCTTAGTCTTTCTTCATAATACATAGTTTCAACTCCACAAGTCATCTTCCTTGCCCTTCTCTGTACCTGTAGTACTTTATTGGACCTTTCAAAAAATTGAGTGCTAAGAATGTGACAAGGTGTTTGAAGTGAGGTCTCACTTATACAAAATATATTCTCTAAAATTGCATGTCTCTTTTTAGCAATAGAATAGATTGCTGATTTATATTCTTCTTGTGATTTACTATACTGCAGTTCCAGGTTTTTTTCATATATCTTAAATTCCAAATCAGATTTTAATTCTATACTTGTACACTTGTTTCCCACCCCCCCACCCCCCACAAGTGAAGAAGTTTACATTGACATCTATTACATTTCATTCTGTGACTCTCTACCTTGTTATCTTTTTCCTTCTCCCCTCCAGTTTTGTGTAATATACACAATTGCTAAATATTCCAGACATTTCTGCATTAAAGTTAATAATGAAAATATTGAAGAATACTTGATAAAATATCAGGCTTGATGGCACTACCTGACATTGAAAGATACCATCCGAGCAGCATTTCTACATCTTTTTCTAACACACAAGCCTTTATCTGAGCTCCTGACTTCAGGATTTTCATTTCCAATCCCCAAAATATTAAGTTTAAATTCTTGATAAAACCTGCCATCCTTTCGCCAAAGAAAGATTTGCAAGCCTTTTGAGGTGCAATCCATTTCACATAAGCAATGCACTATCTAACTCAAATTATGATCCCAGAAACCAAATATTTCCTGTCAGCACTTTTGCATACCCATTTATTTCTTGTAATATCCTTTCCCTTTTCAAGATTCTTCTGTAGACTGGAAATATGGATTGAAAGTCCAATGTCTTGAAGTTCATCCCTAGAACTTCAAAATCCACAGTGGTACATCTACATCATGGTGGCTTGCAATGTCATGTCCCTGCACGGATTAGCAGAAAGGGGTATTATTAGTATACTTGGTAAGGCTGGGAACTTACTTTGTCACATCCCTCATCTCTTTCTCCTGACATTCAAAATCCTTCATGACCCAATAAGTATAGTCATTATGCTTTTGCTTCTATTCATTGTAGTGATGAATCACTATGTATAACAATATTTCTCTTTATCTTCTTGTCGGGTATAACTGTATCTTCTGGAAGGCGAATATTGGTTTGGTGAATATGTAAAGCAATCCTCTGGTTTTTCTGCAGTGGTGTTCATTAAGAATCAGGATACTTTAATATCTTCAATATTTTATAAAGTATGGGAACAATGGTACAATTGGATAGATCGGAGACAGACTAAGGATAGATGATTATTAAATATAGAACATAGAATAAGAATATAGTTATGTATAAAATATCACTATCGCACAAATGATTGCTATATGATAATGCACCACAAACAGCTGTTATTGAATTATATATATTTTTAATGTTTTTTTTTCTTTTTGTAATAAAATTCAATAAAGTTTTCTTTAAAAAAAAAATCAGGATACTTTATAGTATACTTTATAGTATAGTATTGTTTAGGATACTTTATGGTATACCTAAACCTGTAAGGGAGTGTGTATTTCCTACTTAGAATAAGATTCAACAAAATACTCCAATATTGTATTCTTGATTTAATGAGTAATAGGTACCAAAGAAAATATGGAGAGTTTTGTTAATGCACATTTACACTTATATAAATACTAAACATAGAAACATACACAGGTGCATTGACACGCAGATATTGTCAGGTGAGAACGATCTTCCAGTTAAGCTGATTTATTACTAATTACGCCTTTGCATAGGAATCTAGTCAATTGATAGTTCTATTTTTGCATTAGATAAAGGTTAACAAAATTTAAGGCAGATTGGACTAAGGCCAATGTAAAGACTCCAAGCTGATTCTTTTTTGAGTCCATTCCCAGGCTCTACTATTCTCCCATACATGATCCATCATAAGTCCCGGTGCATGTAATAGAGAAAGGAAATTTTTGCCCTGTGTCCTGTTCATATTCCATCCTTATGATATCCTAATCATTAGGAATTTGAAGGCTGTTAGGACAATTTTATTCAATTCTAAAAAAAAATATTATTGTGCTCAGTGCAGTGGACTCTGAGGCTAGCAAATTAGGAGTGCAACATTATATTACGGCGTTGTACAATATTTTGTTTGTGACTGCAGTAGACAAGCAGGATGAAATATAATCAAGAAAAATCTCTTCATAGCTTCACCTAATTACATAGTTCTACAATATCAGTCACTTAAATTTCAAAAGATCTCTAGTACAGGAGATTATGTGGGGTAATCTAATTTGAAAAATGGCAGTTTGCATTTCCTCTTTCTTATTGTCTTAAAAGGAGATTAAAATAATGGGAAATTTAATTCATTCACATAACAACAATAAAAAGTCCTCCACAAAAGCAACTAAAATGGAGTAAATATCTGACTAAACAATCTGAACTGCTATTAAATGTTAATGGGTTTGCAGTTTACCACAAAGTTCTCTCTAACAACATTGTATTTGAAAATAAAAGCATGATAAAAAGAAAGGTTGATTAAAAGTTCAACCCTGATTTTGTATTAGATACATTATGGGATAAGGAAGAAAAGGATCTAGAGAGAAAAGAAAAACAATGAACTTCACAAAAGAAACAAGAGGAAGGGAAGGAGGGAGGGAGGAATTTCATAAACTTTTGTTTTTTGCTTTCAAAAAAAGGCTTCCATTAGTTTTTCAGCTTCATTGTTACACATCGTTTTGCAGAATTGTTTTAGTTATTACATAAATATATTGTATAGATTGGTATATTTGATGTATTGCAAATGGCCATATCTTCCCTTCCTCCCTATCTGCCAGCCATTTAGGTTTCTCAAGTTTTATGATTTAGAAAACCTTTCCTAGTAAATAGTGAAATTCTTTAAAAATTATTATTTACTAATTTCATTTAATCCAATATTTTCCCCCCAACCTCAAGATGCTATGAAGTCTTACCTTCTACTTCACAGTATTGCCACAACAAACGTTTTGTCATGGTGACCCAAAATGAAATAATCCCATGGCTTTGTATATTTGGTGACTGAGCTTAAAGAGTGGGTGGGAGAAGGGATAAATTACACAGGCAGAAAGTGTTACCTAAGCAAAGAAAGCTAAGGCAGTTCTTCAAAGCCTGGGAAAGAAGAAAGTGTTCAAAAGTGCCTAAGTAGTAAAGCAGCTATCATCTCAGATGGATGGTGGGTGGTCTGGAAATCTCCAATGGCTTAAAATAAGGCACATTTTAAGAATGTTAAGAGTGTTTCCTTTCTGAAGGGAAATATTGATACTTTAGTGAAATAGTATATAAAAACTCGTGGTTTTTTTAGAATAAAGGAAGGAATTGGGGAAATCAGGAAACAATTCAGGCTGCTCAGTTAAGACGTTCCCAGTTTCTCCGGCAAGGTGCACCTCGGTGGGATTCAATTTTTTTTTACTACCGGTTCTGTGGGCGTGGCTTGGTGGGCGTTGCCGGTTCTGCGTACTCCTCAAAATTTCCACTACCGGTTCTCCACAACTGGTCAGAACCTGCTAAATACCACCTCTGGTGCACCTGCCGTGAGAGAAACTGGCTTGAGGCCTATCCCATGGCTATTATCTTGAATAAAGGCCATAAAAACATGCATATAATAAAACCTTGGATAAACATTTTCTATTTGTATCTTCATAACAATCAAGTTATTGGATATTGTACAATTACATTTATATTCTGCCCTTTATTTATATACAGTGTGTATATATATATATATATATATATATATATATATATATATATTTGTTTTCGGAGGTTTTCACGGGTATTTGTATGTGGATCTTTGGTTCTTCGGGTTTTCTCCTGCGTAGAATTGGAAATATCTAGGCGACGTTTCGATGAAATCTCATTCATCATCTTCAGGCTTGCGTCTTCGGCCTTGTGCTTCTCGGAGTAATGTGAGCTTGCAGCTGTTTCTTCCTTTTAACTGCTAGTGGGGGTGTGACTTGATTGGGTGGGGGCTTGGCTGTGTTCTGATTGGTTGGGGGGTTGGCTGTGTTCTGATTGGCTGGGGGTGTGTTCTGTTCTGGTGGAGTACAACCAACCAATGGGACTTCATTGAAACGTCGCCTAGATACTTCCAATTCTACATGGGAGAAAACCCAAAGAACCAAAGATCCACATAAAAATACCCGCGAAAACCTCCGAAAACAAATATATACTGTACTTTTAGTCAAAAGTGCAACAGGTACCCTCCTTATGAGACAGAACAGGAACAAGCTGTGGATGGATGGATGGCATTTTTATACTGTTCTAAATAAATAAAATCATGGAAAAAAGATTTGACCGAAGTATGGACATGTTTAATAAAACATATTTACAGCATTTTAAGCAATAAATCCAGGGCTTCCTTGGAGCTTCATATTACAATTGCTGTTTTTATTTATCTGTATACCACCATATGCATGGATAAGTAGATTATGTATAAAAATCTTGCCTTTGATTTTCCAGAATTTTTCTTCCTCTGAACCTCTTTTCTTTCTCATACCTGTAATACACTTCAAAGTACTTTTTGCTGGTTTTCAGCTGGTATGAGATGAGTGAATTGTTGTTCCTATTTTTCCTTTAGACATTTTTCAGTGAGTGTGTATGTCCCTGATATCTCTTTGTTTCCCAATCAAAACAAAGTCCCATAGGACAGGTTCTTTTCTAATATCTTCCCATGGAATGTAATAGAAATGTGAAAAATCAGGGAGGCTGAAAATCACTGGAGAATAGATGATGCACTAAAAGTCAGGACATTCATACACTTCTGTTACCCTCATGGTCACTAATATAAATGCCCAACTTATACTCATATCTCTGAGAATGCCAGTAAAGTTTCATGAACTTTTGAAAAGCTTTTTAAAGTCATTTCTTTTTCATCAGCCTGAATTAAAACATCTGAAGAAAAATCAGTGTGATTTTCAGTCCTGTTCTAGATATATCACTGTTACACTAATGCAGCACATATTCATTTTTCCAAGCACAATATATTTTGACAGAAAAAATAAGGGAGGGGGGAAACAAAATGTATAATAATGATGGTTAATTGATTGATTTATTACATCCCTTATTTTAGTTTGAATTAAACATAGAGGAAGTTCATTCTAAGATATATTATGTAAGTATTGTGTCTACAAAATAATGCATAGTTCTTTCAAGAAAAGTCTCATTCAATTCTGTTTTGCACCAAGCAGAGATACATCGTATTCTGCTATAAAATTCTGCTGTTTAACATAATGGGCTAGACAAATAACAGATCTTTGAAGTTCTTCAGTGTTGGTTCTCTTTCTGTATACTCTTTTAATATATGATTGCCAGCATATTCCCCCCTTGTCTTTGATTGTTTCTACATCATTTGTGTTGTGGCCCACCAGTTGTAAGTGGATTTGGTGGCAGACTCAGACAGTGAGGAGGTTGGGGGGAATTTGGGCCAGTCCTGGAGTCTGGGGAAGGGTCTGATTCTGCGTTGGAGGCATAGAGGAGTCCAGGGCCACCGGACATTTATCAGCTGCCTTTGGAGTCGGAGATAAGTGGGGAAGAAGAACAGCTGCAGCCTGTTCCAGGTGTGCACATGTGCAGAGCTGTCAGAAGGGAACAACTAAGGAACGGGAATCGACTCAGAGGAAAAAGCACAAGTGACATTGAATGGCCCCTCCCAAACAGAATAAATAGGAGCAAAAAGGAGAGGTGTTTGCAGGAGACAATTAGTTTGCTTAATTATTTGAAGATTTCTACCTCTCCCTGTCGTTTGCTGACTCTCATATTTCTCGTTGGGAGAGGCAGCTGGTGAAGAAATTATACATGCTAGGTTTTACGGGGGATGCCCTGGAGATTATGGCCTTAAGGATCTCCGATTTAAGGTAGTCCAACAGCTTGTGGACATTGACCTGCAATATCTACGAGCCAGGGCTAACAAAACTTGCTCCCCTCTGATCTTCAGCCAATTTAATAATTACGGACTGAGGATGGCTTCCTATTTTACACTCTAACCATTCCCAAGTACAGAAGATCTTTCTCTCTAGCTTGCTTTAATGTCTTGCCCTCAGCATTACTAGACGGATGATTTAAGAGGCTCCCGATTAACAAACGGTTATGCCCCTGTGACAGAGCTGAGGTTGAAACTGTGGAGCATGTCCTTTTATATTGCCCTATGTATAACGCAGGCAGATCTAAGTTACTGTCTCTCCTTGGAACAGACCCTTCTAGACCCAAAGTTAGCAATTTGTTCTTATATTGTCTAGGGGATGGCTCCTCATACATCACTTCTCAGGTTTCCAATTTTTTTTTAAGAGTTGTAACCATTGGAGGAAAACACTGTAGTCAAATTTTTGGTGACCAATTGTTCATGATTAATTTTCATTCTTTCTTTGTTGTACTTGTGTTTTGGTCTGTGACCACAAATAAAGTATTATTATTATTATTGTGAAGATTTGTTTATCTGAGTTCGTGCCTCACAGAGACTCCTTGCCAAGTATTTTCTTTTACAGCATTGCGACTGGAAGCTCTCGGCCTGGCAACTAACCAAGGACTGATAAGGTCTGTTCGTGCAATTAAACCTTGGAAGGCTTATTTCTGGGTGTGAATGTCAGGAATTCACATTATAACCAAATAAAAAAGGGTTTTTGGGGGGACAAGGAGTCTGTTTCATGATTCTGTTCAGCCTGGATCAGAACAATTTGCTCTTACTAAAATTAAGTTTGTTGTTTTTTCCATCGTTTCAGGTTACCAAGGTCCTTCTGTTACTAGGTAGTGTTTTGTAATGTGTTTACTAATCTACATCTTTATTACATCATTTAATAATCATATTTTTATCCAAGATTCAAGGATCTACAATAAAGTCTTGTGGTATGCCACTTAACAAGGGATCATTGACATTGATATCAATGAATGATAATTGATCATTCATCTAGTTCACTTTAAATCCAACAGACAATTAGGAGTGCGGGTATTTTGAAGATTAGATTCCATATCCTTGTTCTTTTTAAAAAAAATAATAATACAAGAAAATATTGGCCCAGTATATTTTCATTCAGTTGAAAGTGTAGCTCTTTTCATTTTTTCCAGTTATTCAGTGATTTTAAAAGAAAATGCACACATAACTGAGAGAGTTATTTTAATGGCCATATGCTGTTGAAATATAATTTAATTTGAACATGGTTTTCTTCTCAATGGCATCTTTGTGTGCTCTTAAAAAATGTAAAAATGAAACATCTGTCTATATTATTCAGCTTCCTATGACAGGATAGTGCATCATTTATCTCAACATGTCTAGTAAGCTATCCAAAACATATACTCATATTACATTTTGAAATATATGAGTTCATTTGAACTGTGATATAGACTACCACACCATTAGATGGCAATGATGACTTTGTTTCCTGTATTTCTTAGTTGGCATTGGAGTTTTTGAGCTTAAATCAGGTAACCTTATGTAATAAATACATACCAAACGTGTGTATTTCATATAAAATAAAAACTTGAATTGTCAAACAATGAATTGTTACCTGCCACAGCGTTCTACAGAGATAATTGGCATCAAGCATGTAGTAAAAAATAACATCATTGATGAAAGGAGTTGACAAGGTGTTTATCACCATGACTTACTTTGGGTGCAGAGGACTGTTTCCCTGTTGGGTGCCTGAGAAACTCAGATTTAAAGAAACTTGGGCTTGTAGGCTTTGAATGTGGCACCAGCTATGTCTCTAGGATAGGGACAGGTTGTGATTTTGTTTATTTGACAAGATTCTGGTGAGTTTCAAAGACAATACTTCTCAGATAACCACATGAGATAACCACATGTGCAACCCTTTTTGTGAAGTTGGACTCAGGTATCAAAGGATCAGGATTATCTACTATCCCTGCTCATTACTAGCTCATTACTGTGACTAGGAAGATGGTGAAGTTTTTTTTACACTGAGGAGGAAAACTTCAAGCGCCTTCCCTAGATATAGTGTCCATATCAGCCATAGCCCTGACCTAAATGACTGAAGATCTGACAGACAGAGAAGGTTATATATTAGGTGTGGTTTTTGTCTCAACATGATCTGTAGATGGCAGTTATTATCAACAAACCTTTGTTAAGGTCAGATGACTTGCGGTTATCTTGGAGTCTTCTGAAACCACACTCTACCACAGGAAGGGAGAACCTGTTCAACTGGTCCATCTCAGGGTGCCTGATAAACTCAGATTTAGAAGAAACCTGGGCTTGTAGGCTTTGAATGTGGCAACAGCTATGTCTCTAGGATAGGGACAGGTTGTGATTTTGTTTATTTGACAAGATTCTGGTGAGTTTCAAAGACAATACTTCTCAGATAACCACATGAGATAACCACATGTGCAATCCTTTTTGTGAAGTTGGACTCAGGTATCAAAGGATCAGGATTATCTACTATCCCTGCTCATTACTAGCTCATTATTGTGACTAGGAAGATGGTGAAGTTTTTTTTACACTGAGGAGGGAAACTTCAAGCACCTTCCCTAGATATAGTGTCCATATCAGCCATAGCCCTGACTTAAATGTCTGAAGATCTGAGAGACAGAGAAGGTTATATATTAGGTGTGGTTTTTGTCTCAACATGATCTGTAGATGGCAGTTATTATCAACAAACCTTTGTTAAGGTCAGATGACTTGCTGTTATCTTGGAGTCTTCTAAAACCACACTCTACCACAGGAAGGGAGAACCTGTTCAACTGGTCCATCTCAGGGTGCCTGATAAACTCAGTTAGATTTAGAAGAAACTTGGGCTTGTACCCTGAATTGCAAGACCCTGCTTATTATCACTGATTCTTTCATCACCTCCCATCAGAACTTTTGCAGTGTGCTTCTTATGGGGTTGCTCTTGAAGATCCCTTGGAAAGTATTACTAGTTCAGAATGCAGTGAGAAGTTATGGACATAACATGGTACAGGCTATCAATAGGCTTCCAGTTCAGCTCCAAATGCTAATTGCCAATATAAAGATATTTCAACTTGTCTCACAAGATCTGGCAGGATGGGCATATCTCTTGCAGCATCCACTGTATGGCATTATAAACATCCTGAAAAATTACAGTAGGTGGCCCCAATTCTGCTGGTTTTCTATAAGCGATTTAAAATCAGGCAATTCCTTTGGACCATGGGGCAGAATATTAAGCAAATCCATTCTGCATGGTTTAAGAGATTGCTTACCTCAGATATGTTTGCTTTCTTTTTCTTTTAACTTGGTTAGCCTTTATTGTTTTAAACCTCTGTTGGCTGCCCAGTACTATTAGAGAACCCAGAATGAGCCACCTGATTGCATTGGCTGTTTTGATATTTCATGAGAGACAAACTGAAGACTGAAGAATAGGAATATTGAGATATCTGATAAATTCCAGGCTCAGCAAACAACTTATATGTTATAAATGCCCTAAGCTTTTAAAAGGCATCTATTTAAATTGGCTTAGATCCAGGAGAAACAAAGAAAAGCATTTACAAATTCCTCGTAGGGAATTTGCTAAATACCAAATAAATACAAATTGTGTCTTGAATCTACATTTCTGAATCTCTGAACGTGTTAGATTTTCTAGTTGAGAGCTATCAAAATGAACATTGTTATTTCTGTTTTTCTAGTACTTAAATTGCCTACTTAGCAATGTAATGTATCACAATTTCATGACTCTATAAAATGGTGTGTGTTGCAGTGGTGGGATTCAAAAATTTTTACTACCGGTTCTCTGGGCGTGGCTTATTTGGTGGGTGTGGCTTGGTGGTCATGTGACTGGGTGGGCATGGCCAACTCAATGTCACTCACGTCAAGGGGTGCCTCGCCTGGCCCATCCCTACCCAGCCATTCCTTTTTATACCCAGCCTCAACATATCTATAGTTCTGTAAAAATGTTATTCACCTTTTTTGACTTTATTATCTACATACTATAGATGTACTTTCATGGATCACTGAAAGGAGGAAATGGCTCGTATACTTTGCCCAAGAGGGTGATAGGCAACAGGCTTTTAAGGGCTGCCTTAAAGAAGTGGGGCAACATATTTTTCAAAGAAGCAGAACACAAACAAGAAGCAATGGATGTAAACTGAGCAACCTAAAACTAAGGAGAAACTTCCTGACAGTGAGAACAATTAACCAGTGGACCTGCTTGTCTCCAGAAGTTCTGGGTGCTCAATCACTGGAAGTTTTTCAGAAAAGACTGGACAGCCATTTCTCTGAAATGGTATAGGGTTCCCCCAAGGTCTCTCTAAGTGTTATTCTGTTATTCTGACACTTTCCAAGGATCTCTACTCAAATCTTCATATATAAAATAGCCTTTCATGTAATACAACTTGCATATTGTTCAAAACAGTAATTATTATGGCTGATGTTTGACAGCAAGCCTAAGTCAAAGATCATGAGAGTGCTTCTTTCTGTATGTATACAAAATGTCACATACCAGGAATAGCATATTAAACTGGACTTGATGCAACCTGATGTACAAAATAAACACACACATATTTATGCTCTGGACTAGACATTGATGTAAATACCTGAAAAATATGTGGTAGCCCTGGTCAAAAGAAAGGCAGTAAAATCACTCTAGATGTAGTGTAGGGGCAGTGTAAACTATTAACACATGATAAATAATGAAAGAGCAGTGTAATCGCAGACGAGAGAAGAGATAGCCTTGTCAAAAGAAAAATGTCATCAGTATCAGCCAAGTAGTTTAGAGGCTGAATAGTTTAGAAGAGAGTTTAATCTGAAGAGAGGAGGAGGAAATGCTCTAACCAGCTAGCTTGTTTATCGGGGATGGTCTGAGGCAACGAAAGAAGCGGTGGAAAGGAGTTGCAACAGAATGCGAGGGGGAATCCCTGCTGTAAGAGATAATCGGCAAGCAGTTAAACTGTTTAAGGGAGGGGATAGAATGGGAGGAGTATGGTTGTGGGGAAACTAAGGATATAGCTGGGAATCTTGGATAGTGAGCATGCAATGTAGGACTATGGGGTTTGGGAAATTAAGGGTAATAGGATAATTGGGACACAAGAGTAGGGCGGAGGTAGAAGCATTTAGGTGGGTGGAGTAAGAGGATAAATTGCGCTGGAAGGCGGTTGCTTCTAGCGCTAGCCTTGTTCGGATCTACTGTGCTTGCTGATTTACTGTACATAGAAAATAAACTACTATAAACTATTCCGCTTGTTGCTTCATATCTACAGATTCCAGGAAAACAGCTAAGAGAAACAATTAAAAATAATAGCACAGAGTTTTCTCTCTTTCCCTCCCTTCCTATTTCTTTTTCTTTCACGTGCATACAAATGCAGAAATACAAACTCACTCACAAAGATAAAGCCATCATCCTGTTTTTTTTTTAACCATCCAATTTCCATTGTTTGTTGGGAAAGGAACTATAATATTTTTTCCCCAAAAGAAGAAAAGAAGCACCTACCAGCAGAGGGAAGAAGAACTAGGGGGAAACATGATAGCATTGTTACACAACACACACACACACACACCTGGCTGGGACAATCTCCAATCAGCAGCCCCCACTCCAGCCCTTTCTCTATCACACACACACACATACACACGCATGCACACACACACATGCTAGCTAGGCCGCGGCAGCAACGAAGCGAGCAAAGCGATCCCGGAAATGGTGGGGGGGCCCATGGCAAGGTCCAGGGATGCTTGGGGGGGGGGGCTAGCACAACTAGCAGGCTTACCTTTCAGCAGGAAGATCAGAGCTGCTCAGTTGGGACATAGGGCCAGGCACCATGTGGGAAAGCAGGTTAAGCCACAAAGACCCAGTGTGGAGTGAGGAGTGACTGGGCGGGGTGAGTGTAGGGTGGGGCAAGTGAGCAAGCTGTGACTGGGAACCAGTTCGGGGGCATGGCCAGCCAGAAGTTGCTACCTGTTCGGAGAGCCAGGCCAAATTATTGCTATCAGTTCTCCTGATCTGGTGCGAACCGGCTGAATACCACTTCTGGTGTGTTGAACACAGGACAGCTTTAATGGAATTTAGGGACATGGAAATCCACCATTGTTCTATTAACAGCTGCGCAGGTATTGAAACAATACAAATGAAATTCTGCTAAATATAATGACAGATTTTCAAATCTTTTCATGTTGCCTACACTGGATGAATAAGTGCATTTAATATTCTTTTGTAATCTACAAAAGTTATTAAATTTCCTTTTATCTGAAATAATACTGCAAATCACATAACAGTAATGTCTGTATTAATACATAGTG
The DNA here is from genome assembly GCA_023653725.1 of Bungarus multicinctus. Classification (NCBI taxonomy): domain Eukaryota; kingdom Metazoa; phylum Chordata; class Lepidosauria; order Squamata; family Elapidae; genus Bungarus; species Bungarus multicinctus. The sequence goes on along the minus strand of CM042848.1, from coordinate 7,053,045 downwards.
TGTGTGTGTATGTGTGTGTATATTAGATGTATAGACACATAATTAATACAGCATAATTGATTCACACACATTAATTTGATATTCAAAGGTAAAATATTTTACATCACATAAATTCAAGATAAGACGTTAACTATTAAATAGTAACCTGCAACTTTTCTCCTGAATTCCATGGTGTCAGAATTGTTATTCATCAAAATGAAAATTTCATAGACACATCCATAACTATGAGACCAGATTTAGATACAAAAGTCTGAAGTAGGAGTAAAACCTACTCATATTATGTTGCTCCAAATGACAATTGCCAGCTTGTATGTCTATTTCCCTTTCCAGAAACCCTCATTAGAGTTGTTTGACTTCATCATAAAACATTGTCCTCAAACGTGATGCTAATAGTTACTAATACATTCAGGAATAACTTCTTTATGCCTTCCCTCAACTAACTTTATAATGTTTACTTTCCTTCAGAAAAGAAAAGTCTTCTGTGAAAGGAAATAGTAAACACTCAGTATTTTAGCTTTTAGAAGTGCTTCTGGATTCCACCGAAACCCGATATGTTTTGCCACACATTATATTTTTAACTGTATTAATTGCTGGGATTCACATGGCATCACCACAACAGCTGACTGTTCTTTAGAACAGAGGTATTTCATCTTGTTCGGTATAATAAAAAATGAATGCTTCTCTGCATACATCTAATGAAGCAGTTTGACATTCTAAACAGCCATTTTAAGCAATCTTGAAGCTCAAATGAAGGACTTCATGACCCAAAAATTATATTGATATAGCTTTATATTACTTTGCTAATTCAAATTAAAGGCTGATCTATCCAGGCTGATATATCCATGCAGGTTGATCAACCAAGGGACCACAATATATAAGTAATTCTAGTTTTCCCTCTTCAAATGTAACTTTGTTCCAAAAATCCCACTTTTATAAGATAAGATAACCTTTATTGCCACTTTTTTTGTGTGAACACACTGGCACAAGTTAAAAAAATGAAATTCTGATGCCCGTTCTCAAAATAAATATGTACCCATACACATAATGTCAGATGGTGCTCCATTCAAAATCCAAGAAATACACTCTTAGACTCCATTATTATAGAGACAAAAAACTTTTACTGGAAATCAAGTGGTAGCATCAAAGGAATTCTAGATCTGAGGATTTACGCACGAAAAACACATATATAAAGTGATGGCATCTTTCCCATCAACCATAGTTCAAACAACTCATCCAATGAAAGATGTGTATAATGTCATGTGGAGCATCTTCAGGTGGTGGAGCAGACATCTGGCCATTGACCTTGGCCTATTTTGATAAAGAGCTGCAGTTGCGCAGTAAGCAAGCAAGTAAGCATAAACAATAAAGTTTTTCTCAAGTTATATAGTTCATTCTCTAAAACCTCCAACACATTTCTCACCCCCACAAAGCCCAATTATTTCACCTTCCCCCCATTACTATGGCAGCCGAAAGATGCGAGAGAAAGGAAAGGAGTCTTGAAGACTGACCTTCAGCCCTCCTACAAAAGAGATATTAGCCCTAGAAAAGAAAACAAATTAAAGATAAAAGGATAGTATACATTTCACAAGTAATACAAAAGTTTAAGGTTTGTCAGGATATTTTGCACGAAATGCCTGTATGAGCCTAGGGGCTCAAACATCTCGTTTCATTTATCCATTCTGACTGAGAAGGAGGGAAATGCTTCCAAACAACCAAATATTGGATCGACCCCTTTGTTTCCTTGAGTCCAAAATTTCTTTAACCTCAAAATGTTGTTCACCCTCAATCAAAAGAGGTACTGGAGGGTCAACCTGAGCAGGTTGCAAGGTGGAGGTATGTTCAGGTTTCAATAAACTGACATGGAAAATAGAGTGAATCCATCTAATGCTTTACAGGTAACCATCCAGGTAAGCTGGAGTTGGGTTATCCACTTGTTCAATGACGGAACATTGAGTTTCTCTTGTGGAAGTTCAGGTATGGGTACAAAATCTTGCCTCGAAGCTACTTTAAATGGGGTAAAACCAGTTCTACTGTGAACTGAATTGTTATAAGCCACCTCTGCAAACAGCAAAAGGTCACACCAATCATCTTGTTGATAATTTATATAGCATCTAATGTATTGCTCCAATACTGAGTTAGTTCTCTCACAAGTCCCATTGGTTTGTGGGTGGTGGTGGAGCCCAATAGCTAAACTGTTTGTTTTACATGTCTTTAGGTTACATGGTGTTCTTGAACGGATAATTTCAGATAAGGGTGTCTAATTCATGTTGATTTTTTGGATTTTTTTCCAAAAATTAATCAACCCATTTTGAATACATAGCAGAAAAGAGTCTTGAGAGTTAACAAGGTTGATACTATATGGTAGAAAGCTATTACAGAATCTAGTTGTTCTGCTTCAGACACTGCTAAGCCTCCTGTCAGAAGGTAACAAATAAAACCAGTCATGAACAGGATGTGTAGCATCCCAGACAATACTGTGGACCCTGGTCAAACAGCACTTCTATGCCATGTCCTAAATTAAAAAAAGTGAACATCATTTTCTGCTATGCTCACCACCCTCAGCACAGCCTTTCTATTAACAGTACCACATCCAAACCACACAATAATATAATATGACAGGGTGCATGTTTTCAGTTGTCTTTCCATAGAAAGTGGGAAGGAAAGGGGAAGGAAGAGGTACTTTTATATGTTGCAGAAAATGCAGTCACTGCTGTGCCCATTTCATCAGTGTCTCATTGTTGAGCAACCAAGCTAACTTGCTCATCAGCTGCACACCCAGAAACTTGATACTACTAACCACTTCCACGATTGAATCATTAATACACATAGCTGTATGGCTGGGCCTATCTTTTCTGAAATTGACAATGATCTCTTGTTTTTTCTATATTTAAAACCAGGCTGTTTTTATTACACCAGTTCACCAAACCATCTACTTTCTCCCAGTAAGTACTATCATTATCATCCTAAATAAGGCCCACTACCCATCTGCATACTTCACAATATAGTTGGTAGCAATCCTTGCACAACAATCATTGGTCAACAGGGTGAACACCAGCAGACTAAACCTGTGCTCAAGAAAATGGTGTTAGAAATATTAGTTCCAACTCACACATACTGGGGCCCATTAATGAGCAAATCAAGAATCCAGCTGCATAAACAAATGTTGAAACCTAAAAGGTCCATTTTGTCTACTTAATACTGAGGAATGATCACATTAAAAGCCAAACTAAAGTTGACAAACAAGCATTTGCATTTGAATATTTCTAAGTATTATAATATATTAAAAATTCTTAATTGGCATCAATGTTTTGGTGTTTGTTTTTAATTCAAGGAATGGCTATATTGATTTGTTCCTATCCATATTAGGAACAAACTTACTATGAGTATGAAAAAAGTATATAGGCTGTATGTACTGTAAATATACTATTAAACCAGGATTTGTTTTAACAATCTTCTGATGAAAGAGCAAATAAGAATTATCACATTAAACAAGAGGAAAACCTTCTATGCACCAATTCCACCCGTGCTTTCGACAATTTTTTTCTACAATGTTTACAATTTTGTAAACAACAAACTAAAAGATTCAAGATCCATCCCACCCCTGAGAGGACCTAATGGTAAAGACTGCAACGATGACACCATTAAAGCCAACCTCTTTAGTACAATCTGTGGCTCAGTATTTCTAAACAGCAATGGATCATGCCCAGTATTTCCTAGTCGAACCACAGACAACTACAATGATCTAATACATACCAATTTTACAGAAGACAATGTTGAAAAAGCACTATGCAATCTAAAACCATCTCTATCCATTGGATCAGATGGAATATGTGCCTACTTTTTAAAAAAGCTATCCACTGCCATAGCCGAACCTCTAAGCATAATCTTTGAAAAATCTTTCAGGACCAGCTCCTTGCCAAACCAATGGTCACTAGCCACAGTCATCCCCATCTTCAAAAAGGGAGACCCCAGCCTAGTTGAAAATTACAGACCAATCTCTTTATGCTGCGTCACCTGTAAATTCATGGAATCTATTATTAACCAATCCATTATCCTCCACTTAGAGACAAACAACCTATTCTCTAATAAGCAATTTGGTTTCAGAAGAAACTGTCCTGTAATCTTTGATTCGGTGGTACATGACAAACTACTAAAACTAAAATCTTATGGTATCTGTGGACACCTGCATAACTGGATAGAAGTATTCCTGTCAAACAGACAACAGATGGTCAAAATTGGGAACGTCCTATCAAATTCTGTCCCTGTCAACAGTGGTGTCCCCCAAGGCAGTGTTCTAGGATCAACTCTCCATACTCTATATAAATGACCTCTGTGATCATATTAAGAGCAACTGCTTTGCAGATGATGTAAAGTTATTCAACACAACCGACAATATTGCTACCCTTCAAAATCTGTATCAGAATGGTCAAACAAATCCTCTGTCTTACATATTGGCAAAAAAATCAGAAAATAAAATACAGACTGAATAGTCAAGACCTTGTTGATGATCCAAACTCTGTCAAGTATCTTGGAGTACTCATCTCTAATGATCTAAGTGCTAGACCCCACTATAACTACATAGCCAAAAAGTCATTAAGAGTTGTTAACCTAATCCTGTGTAGCTTTTTCTCTGGTAATATCACACTACTAACTAGAGCATACAAAACATTTGCCAAGATCAATACTTGAATACAGCTCATCAGTCTGGAATCCGCATTACATATCTGATATTAATATAGTTGAGAAAGTCCAGAAATATTTCACAAGAAGAGTTCTCCACTCCTCTACTCAGAGCAAAATACCTTATGCCACCAGACTTGAAATTTTAGACCTTAGACAAACTAGAACTACACTGCCTTCTGTTCGATATAAGTATAGTACATAAAATTATATATTGCAATGTCCTACCTGTCAATGAATACTTCAGCTTCAACCACAACAATACAACAGCACACAATAGATACAAACTCAAGGTAAACCACACCAAACTTGATTGCAGAAAATACGACTTCAGCAACAGAGTGATCAATGTTTGGAATACTCTACCTGACTCTGTGCTTTCTTACCCAAACCCCAAAAACTTTAACCTTAGACTGTCTACTATTGATCTCACCCCTTTCCTAAAAGGTCTGTAGGGGGCGTGCATAAGCGCACCAATGTGCCTACTGTCCCTGTCCTATTTTTTCTGTTTATTTTTCTTATATATATCCATTTCATGTATTCATAACTATGTACTCTATATACTTGTACCTGTTATCTTGTAATTGCTTGACAAAATAAAATAAATAAATAAAATTTTGTCAATTATGCCAATGCAAGCGAAGTAATGAATCGTTTTGTCTGATTTTTACTTTTCTGTATATCTTCTCCCTTTATAAAAGATCAGGCATCACAGTAAACCATACTAAAACAGCAGGATTTATTACCCAAAAGTTGGCCTTCTTACATGTTGTTGCTGCAAAACTATTATAAGGAGAGGGAAAAGGGGGGGAAAAGCTTTTCAAATACATCAATACAGAAGAATTGCAGTGTGGCTTCTGGGGCAACCACAGAAACTCAAAATTCAATATTCTCTTATCAATTATTTAAAATTTTAAATAATGGCCCCAATCTAAAAATTAACTACATTTTATAAGCATCCATTCTGCTTGCACAACATCTCATAAGATCTAAAGCAGGAATACATATGATTTTATTATTCTCTTATGAAATTCTGCAAGAGGTTGAGAGTAAGCAAGAGGTTGAGAGTAGAATTGCCAAAATTTCATAAGCATTAACGATCTTGAAAGATTTAAGTTATTTAAACATGTATAATTTGTATTTAGAGTAATGGTACTTAGCACCTGAGGAGGTTGCTGATCCTTGTTGAATTATTACATAATTTGTATAAGATAAAACTCAATGAGGCACTGTAGGAAAATGACGATAAGAGCCTTGAGCCATTGCACATTTCTGTATAAACAACTTCATTCTCTTCATGAATATGACTAGTTCTTGTAAAATAAATCCAGTGATCAGCACAAATAAAAAAATCATCACAGGAAAGACAAGTGAAAATGGGCCTGAAAAGAAAGTAGTTTTCAGGTGGAGGAAAATTGTTCTTATTTATTCAATTTATTAATTAGCTGCCTGGTTCACAATGACGCTGGGCAATTGTAGAAAAACCACAAAGCAGAAAACAGATATCATAATATATATAGGTGTGATATTTCCTGACCTCTATACAAACACTTGACTAGAGATGCTGTTGCATAATTCGCATGCAATATGTCAGAAATATCTGGGATTTCAATAGCAATGAATGCCATTAACTATCGAGTTCAAGCAGCTGTTCTAATATAATTTAAACAGCACTAAGGAAGGACAAATAGAGACACTAACTATGGTAAACTAAATGGCAGGAATAGGTCATATATTTCATCCTAGAGCCTAATTCAGTTTCACCAAATTTGAGGTAAAGTAACCAAAGTGTTCCATAAAATTAAGAACAAATGTTTGCCTAAAGATATATGGTAATTGGGAGTAAATATATATAAAATACAATGTAAATGGACTGGGACTATAATACAATGTAAATGGACTATATATAAAATATATAAAATACAATGTAAATGGACTGGGAAAAAAGAACATACAGTCAAGGATAAAGGAAAATATGATTATTAAAGAAAAATACATAATTAATATATAATTATGATTTATCTGTCCGTCCTTCTGACCCCTTCCATAGAATGTATTTATACAAAACCAAAGCCAATATAAATTTAGAACATAGATCCTGTCTACATATATATCAGAGTTTAAACTCACAAATGCTTACTTAAATTAACATGGGAATGGTGTTATTATTGCATTTCCCATCTCCATTTCTCTCCCCCCCCTCCTTTTTCTCTCTCTCTGGTTTGCTTTATTGTTACCATCTTGTTGACATTTGGATTTCATTAGCTGTTGCCATATGTTAAATACATCAATCAATTCATTAGCTGTCTGTTAATGAACCCATGTAATTGGAAACATAAGTAGACCAAATCAACTGAAAGATTTATTTCTGGCCTTAAATTTGTAGAGCCAAAAACAGCTTCTGTGGAGTGACAAGAGGATAAAAGCAGGATCAAAATACAAAGCCCACCCCTTCTGAATCTGCATTATGATATCGCACAAACATACAAAAAAGACAATGCTTGAAGCACCCGGTTGGGTCAGTACTTTTGTTGTTTTGATGGAAGCAGCAAACTCCTATAGATACTTATGTAATTTTTTTTTTAACTAAGACCAGTTTCCCTTACAGGTTCCTATTTTAGAGAACACCATGCATTTTTCAATTTTTACCATAATGCAGATAGTATACAAAAGGTCCATAAAGTTAAATCTATCATATTTATGTTTTTAGACCATAAGCAGTTTGAAAAAGACAATGTAAGAGCTCCTCTGTCCCATGTTTTGTGCAGATTTTTCTTAGCATATTTATTTATTTATTTATTTATTTATTTATTTATTTATTACATTTATATACCGCCCTTCTCCCGAAGGACTCAGGGCGGTGCACAGCCAATCGTAAAACTTATTACAATTATAAAAGTTAAAAAGAATTAAATATTTTAGGCTGTCTAAAATTATACCCTCCCCCAATAAATTATTAAAACCCAAATTTTAAAATCCCAATTTAAAACACAAATACTAAATTAAAAATCCCATTTCAGCCTAGACCGCCCTGCTAATACTGTTATTACTTAATTATCTTCTGAAAGCATTAAGCTTGAATATTCATGATGATACATCTGGTAACATTATTTCATCAAGCCACAGACACAGTCATTGCACTAACTTGTTTTCATCTGGTTTTCCCCCATCGACTTCATTCATTAATCTATGACCTGAGCCAAAATATAGAAATGTCATGTTTGTTTTGAAAAATTAGAGACTTGATTGCTGGGATTTAGCTATTTTAAGTAATTTTGTTTTTGTTTTAATCTTCTTAGGCTTCTGATTCCCCGAAGTATATTTGTAGGCATTAGATTTACTAAGGTGTGATAAATACTGTAAATGCTTACTTAGCTTATTTGGAACCTGAAAATCCCACTAGCAGAATTGTTTTAGAGATCAGTTTCTCTGATGAATACAACCAATTCATTTCTTCAAGGTTTAATAACTCTGATTGATACATCAGACAACACAATTTTCACTCTTTTTAGTTGTTTTCAATTGCACAAACAGTTTGTTCTAAACATACTAGATGAATTCAAATCACCCAGATCCGATGGATTACACCCCAAGGTTCTGAAGGAACTGGCAGACGTGATCTCAGAACCATTGAACTAGATCTTTCAAAGGTCTTGGAGCACCGGGCAACTACCAAAGGACTGGAAAAGAGCTGATATAGTTCCCATCTTCAAAAACAGAGAAAAAAATAGATCTAGGAAACTCAGACTTATCAGGCTGACCTCAATACCTGGGAGGATTCTGGAAATCAAGCAACAAATCAGTGAACATCTAGAGGCAAACAAAGTCATAACTCAAAAGCCAACATGAGTTTGTCAAAAACAGATCATGCCAGACAAATTTTATTGCATTCTTTGACAAAGTGGCAAAATTAGTAGACCAGACGAATGCTGTGGGTATAATTTGCTTAAACTTCAGCAAGGTATTTGATAAAGTAGACCTCAACCTACTGCTTGATAGAAAAATGTAGGTTTAGACACCATCACCACCAGATGGATTCATAACTGGCTGACTACCCATACTCAACATGTAGTCCTCAATAAAACTGTGTCTACATGGAGGAATGTATGCAGTGGATAGATGGGAAACTCATCAAATTGGCAGGTGACACCAAATTGGCAGGAATAGCAAACACTCCAGAGGATAGGCTTAAGATACAGAAGGATTTTGAGAGACTTGAACATTGGGCACTATCTACCAAAATGAAATTCAATGGTGAAAAAAGTAAGGTTCTACATTTAGGCAAGAAAATGCACAGCAGTGTGCTGCAGCTGCCATAAAAGCTAACACAGTTCTAGGGTGCATTAATAGAGGAATAGAATCAAGATTGTGTGAAGTGTTAATACCACTTTATAATGTCTCTTAATTAAAAGAAGGACTAGGGTTGACATGAGAGCAGTGTTCCAATATCTCAGAGATTGTCACAAAGAAGAGGGAATCAAACTATTTTCCAAAGCACCTGTGAGTAGAACAAGAAGCAACAGGTGGAAATCAATCAAGGAGAGACACAACTTAGAACTAAGAAGAAATTTCCTGACAGTTAGAACAATTAATCAGTGGAACAACTTGCCTCCAGAAGTTGTGAATGCTCCAACACTGGAAGCTTTTAAGAAGAGATTGGACATCAATTTGTCTGAAATGGTATAGGGTTTCCTCCCTGGGCAGTTCCTCCCTAGACTAGAAGACCTCCAAGGTCCCTTCCAACTCTGTTATTCTATTCTATTTTATTCAAAGACTTGAACAAACAATTCTCTTTTTCAAATATTACTTACGCTTCTCTAACATTGGATATGATTAGTTCACACAAATTATAAAGCCTGAACAATATGGCTGCATAGATATTTTAAAGCATAATCTATATTTTACTGACGTCTTTTCTGATAATTGAGCTGAAACCTAGGAATCCTAATATATGTTTTCTTCCATTATGTTTTGCACTGGTTGTTTTTGGTCCTCGCTTATCACCCAGAATGAAACCTTGTGAAATTTGTTATGCAGTATAGTGAAAGGGCAAAGGCTGCTTAGTTTTGCATTTCTCTTTTTTTCTTATTTGGACTTGGAATTTCATTAATCTTCATCATTAACTCAGGACCATTGGTACTTCTTCTTGCCACTGAGAAGTCAAGGCTTGTGATTTTCTTGTTTATTTTGTATTTCTTTGGTGCTTAAGTATTTCTCCTGAACTTTGAACACCCTCACATTGCCTAATGATTAGGGAAATATGGAATTTTGTTTCTGGTATCATAAGAGGAGAAAATAAGAAAAGTTCAAAACCCCAAAATCACTTGAAGCCAAGATCCTATCTTTTAAAGACTTGATATCACAGGTCTAGTATGATTGATTGATTGATTTGATTTGATTTGATTTCATTGATCAATCGCTTACAAGATAATAGGTATAAGTATAAACATGATAAGAATACAGGAAATAGGTATGAACTGGTGCAAAACGCAGCGGCCCGCATGGTTTTGTGCAGACATGTGTCTCCTCTCCTGCAGGAGCTGCATTGGTTGCTGATTTGCTTCTGGGTGCAATTCAAGGTGCTGGTTGTCACCTTTAAAGCCCTTCATGGCTTGGGACCGGGTTATCTGAGGGAATGTCTCTTGCCAGTCACATCTACCTGACCCATTAGAGCAGGGAGACAGGGAATATTGTGGGTCCCATCCCTGAGGGAGATACACCTGGTGGGACCCAGAAGAAGGGCCTTCTCCGTGGTGGCTCCATCTCTCTGAAACATCATTCCCCCAGAGATTAGAATGGCCCCCTTACTAACACTCTTCCAAAAGGCATTGAAAACCTGGTTTTGCCAGTGGGCCTGGGGAACTAGAGAAGGATGGAGCCCATCAAATGGCTAATGTGATCTGCTGTCTTTGGGATGGGGGGGTGGGAGTTGGGGGGTGATTTTTTATTTATTTTTTCCATATTTTGTTCTATTGTACTTTATTAATTTATTTGATTCTTTTTGTTAGTTTTTATTGCTTTTTATTTTTTTGTTTTATATATAGTTTTACATTGTGTAAACCACCTCAACTTACCTTGGGCAAATAGGTGGCAATGTAAATTAAAGAAATAAGTAACAAATGGGGACAATAGGATAGGGATGGTAGGCATGATTGTGCACATGCACACCCCTTACAGACCTCTTAGGAATGGGGTGAGGTCAATAGTGGATAGTTTGAGGTTAAAGTCAGGTAGTGCATTCCAGACATTGACCACTCTGTTGCTGAAGTCGTACTTTCTGCAATCGAGTTTGGAGTGCTTAACATTGAGTTTGTATCTGTGTGTTCTCTTGTATTGTTGCAGCTGAAGCTGAAGTAGTCATTGACTGGTAGGACATTGTAGCAGATAATTTAGTGTACTACTCTTAAGTCCAACTGTAGGCGGCGTAGTTCAAGGTTGTCCAAGCCCAAAATTTCAAGCCTGGTGATATAGGGTATTCTGTTGCGAGCAGAGGAGTATAATACCCTTCTCGTGAAAAACTTCGCTCAATTGTGATGCACTGCACTGATGTACAGTGCAGATTCTAGACAGATGAGCTTGTATTCAAATATTGGTCTAGCAAAGGTTTTGTATGCCCTAGTTAGCAATTCTATATTTCTGGAGGAGAAGCATTGTCAGTGGTGTTGAATAGTTTTACATCATCTGCGAAGAAGGCACAGTTGCTTATAAAGTGATTGCAAAGGTCATTTATATAGAGTATAAAGAGTGTGGCTTATAGAACGCTGCCTTGGGGACACCACTGTTAACTGGAGCAGGGTTTGATATAGTGCTATTTTTACTATTTGTTGCCTGTTTGACAGGAAAGCAGTAATCCACTTATGAAGGGAACCAGAAATGCTATAAGAGTTTAGTTTTAACAGTAGTTTGTCATGTACCGCTGAATCAAAGGCTTTCTTCTACCATTTCTTTATTTCTAAGGATGCTTAGGAAAAAGTCATGAAGCTCTGCATGCTTGGAAGTTCTCAGATTATAGTGAATCTGAGTGCATTCACATAAACCTGTATGCCAAGAGGAATAAGGTCCTTCAGAATGGATGCTATGATATAAATGATTTTATTTGCAGTCTGAGATTCAATGAAGCTTCACTATATACTTTTTTCTGGAGATTTCAGTATTGCTAAACTAAGAGTACAATAGTTGTAACATAAAAATGAAAGCTTCACCATTTATGTACAATATGTACAATAGTGTGGTGAAAATAGAGAACAACATGCTTTCCAAGATGAATATATGCTGCATTATTTTTATAATCCAGTGCCAGTTGTCATACCTTTCATAACACAAATTAGTAGGCTAAATAATTTTAGCCTAGAATTATCTATAATGTTATAATTCACATTATATTCTTCTATCATTCATCACAATCCCTCAATTGATGGTGAGTTGCATTGAAAAATGCCATAAAAACCAATTTATTTTATGAAAAGACTAGCCTGGGCATCTCTTATACATTTGCCTCCCAATCCTCCCAAATTAGCTTCACCAAAATCAGACAAAGTATCACCGTTCTTTATAAAGATCCTCATTTATCCATTGAGCATAGAATGTGCTATTTTTGTTGGAAATCACACACAGAGATGCTTCCATTTTTGGAATTATGAGACAAATATCCTTCGTATGAGAGATGGGAAAAGGAAAATTGATTTTCACCTATTTGTGAAGAGAAGCCTAGCCTAGACGAATATTTTTCCAGAAGATTGGTAACCATATTTTCAAAACATTTCAATACCATTTTTCGCATTTATTCTCAATTTAATTTTCTACTGTAAATACATAAGTATTATAGTATTACTAAATTGTATTAAATGTAACTACATTAATATAATCAATTATTCATATTGTTATTTTAAACAGTTATTTGGGTTTCAAAATTAGATACATACATAATTTTAATTTAATCATATTTTGCAACCTGAAATACCTTTTTTAAAAGAATGTTTACCTGTTTTTTAATTGATGTTAGATTCTGCTTCAATGTCCTGATCTAAAAAGCACAAGTTAATGTCAGGATTGTTTGAAATTCTTTATGCACATTTACCTATCAGGTGCAAGTAACTAAGAACAGGAGTTGAATTCAAAACACTTTATTATATTAATTTATTACTATATACTACCTATACACAGGAGTCTGATCTTATTGTCAAAACAAATTGGTACCAGATAAAGGTCAATGGAATTCATGGGGGGATGGACTAGAATATGTTGTGGGAATGCAGTGACTCCAAACTAATGACAAATTTTATTATATATCATGCATTTTCTACGTATTAAGATAATAAATTTTAAATTTTGTATGGAAAATCTGGTTCAGAAAATAATCCCTGAATCAAAAACCATCAAAGTTCATTTTTACAATTCATTAAGAATATTTTCCTTATAACCAATGGATAAATAGGATCAGTGAAGGTCATAGGTATGACAAACGTATTTTAACATAACTAATAACTTCCTTTTATCGCTTAAGCTCTTGATTAGATGTTAATTTAATAAAACTGAAAAATTTCAAAAGAAACCAAACTGTATTTCACTTGCTTAGTAGGCATATACTGTATTTTAAAAATTCTACGTAATACAAGTGTTCGTAGAAATAATTTGCCTCAAAGGGTCATATACATTTAAAACATCACTATCTTTCATTTAACAGACTAACTTTCTCCTTGGATCTCATGTATATGTGTTAGGCAGGTGATCTGAGATTTAGGATGGATTACAAAATCAGTTGTGGGAGCTTCAAAAACAATTCTCAAAAGAAATTATTTGGATTTGCTGTAAGATTTTCTATAAGAGAGTAGTGCTGAATTGATTGATACTTTGGCCAAACTCCAATATCTGTGAAGCCAACATTACAGGGATTTTAAAAGGATCTTCTACTGGCAAATGATTAAGCACACAACACAGCTGAGAAGCATTTTCATTTCTGTTGTTTTCTGTTTCAGGAATTTGTAGCACAGAACAAATTCTTCCTTGCTTCTCTGCAAACATATGGCCATATATAATTTGCATCCATGCTCATTACAACTAAGGATTTTCATGTTTTATTAAAGTATCAGTTCTAAAGAATTAAAAATTAAAAATGTCCAAATGAAAATAATAACACAGCATTGTGCCAGCATTGTGTCACCATAATAGTAAAATTGGCTGGTGAATCTGGAATTATAATTCCAGGACATTTTGCAGGCATCAAGTTGGAAGATGCTGCTTTGATATTTTTTTTGCTTAAGCTATTGTTATTGTTATGATGGCATTATTACTGAATAAAAATTCAAAGCCAATTCTAAAACAATAAAAACTAATTAAGATAATATAATAATGACTATAAATGCAATTAAATAATACATTAAAGCTACTGTTAAAAGAAATTCAAATAGCTTAGCTAGAGAAAGCATATTAATATCCTGTTTTAAATTGAGAAAGTATGGAGATATATCACAACACCAGAAATCATACATTTCTCAAATTGTGAGACCTGAACATGCCAAGACCTGCATATGTATGTATGTATGTATGTATGTATGTATACATGTACATGTATATATACACATACACACACACACACACACACACACACATATATGCAGGTCTTGGCATGTTCAGGTCTTTCCCGTGTAAAATTGAGACTATCTTGGCAACATTTCGATGAGATCTCACTCACCATCTTCAGGCTGATGTTTTCGGCTTTGTGCTTCTGTGAGCAAAGCATGATCTGAGCTGCTGTCCCCCTATATATACTGGTGGGGAGGTTGGCTGTGTTGTCATTTCTTGATTGGTTGATGGAGTTGATGTTTGCAGATTGGCTGGCTTTTTCTTAAGAACATGTGTGGCTAAGGTATTGGTTGTGTGTCTCTCAGCCTCCTGTGTTGTAACGACTTGGGTAATGGGCTGTGTGATGACCTTCTGCGTTCTATTGTTTTGACATCCTGGGTCCTAGTCTCCCTTATTTAATTATTTATCAGCTCAAAACCTTACACACACACACACACACACACACACACACACAAACACACATATATATATATATGTTTTCGGAAGTTTTCGCGGGTATTTGTATGTGGATCTTTGGTTCTTCGGGTTTTCTCCTGTGTAGAATTGGAAATATCTAGGCGACGTTTCGATGAAGTCTCATTCATCATCTTCAGGCTTGCGTCTTCGGCCTTGTGCTTCTCAGAGTAATATATTTATGTATATATATTTGTTTTCTGAGGTTTTCATGTTTTCATATATATACATGTTTTCATGTTTTCATATATATATACATGTTTTCTGAGGTTTTGACATCCTGGGTCTTTTGCTGTAATCTCCTGGGTCATAATGGCCTGGGTAATGGGCTGTGTGATGACCTACTGAGTTTTAATCTTGTGACATCCTGGGTCTTGTGCTGTAATCTCCTGGGTTGTAATGATCTGGGTAATGGGCTGTGTGATGATCTTCTGGGTTTTAATCTTGTGACATCCTGGATTTTGTATGAAAACCTCAGAAAAAAAATATTGCACCTCTATGGGGAGGGAACCCATCATCTGACCAGGACTTATGAAAAACTTGAAGTCCAAAGAGCTTCCATTTGATGTGACCTCGCATTCCTATGCAACTGCCGAGATCAAAATTTAATCCCCCATAAGCTTCCAACTGAAATTCCACACCAACACAGCAGCCACCAAACCCATCCTAAAAAGAACAGAATTGGCCCTAATTAGAAATAAACTTCACACAAAAAGATTCCTCCTAGACCAAATCAACAAAGATCTCCTCACACTTCACCTCAGACTCAGCAACAAGATTCACCCCGCAGTTTGGGACAAAACCAAACAACTCGCTGTCTGGAGAGCCTAAACACAGACCACCCTCAAGACAGACACACACGCTAACAAACTCAGAAAACTACAACAACGCCAGAAATGAACTCCTCCCCCCTCACAGCCACACATGAAACAAACAGTGCACAACATCTCAGACAAGATCCTCAGCGAAGCCAAAACCAATGTCCTCTCAAAAGGATTCAACTTTGCTGTCGCTCCCAAACACATC